>OX467111.1:24237501-24868959 GCA_950106695.1 Biston stratarius | reverse complement strand
ATAAATAAATTAAAACTTTAAATTAAACACAAACAAGGCATGTTATAAAGTACTTTAGTTAGTACCACGAATGGGAAGAATATTTTATATTCTAAAGCTATATTTTCACTAGCGTCTCGCTAGGTCAGAACAATGTTCGCTAGTACCAAAGATTGTTGTTAGTCTGATATAAGCTTAAAATGGCCAAAAGTTTGCTTTTCAAGTGTTTTTTTTTTAAGTTATGAAGTAAAATAAGCAAGCGAGATGGCAAGCGATTAATCGGACCCGGACTTACGGAATAATTCTCAGATTAATATTATACAGAAATACTCAGTCCTCCACTAAAGATGAACAGGGCGGCGAAACAAGCCTCATTTGAACTAAAACTGGCCAACATTTCTGACAAAGCTACCCAATTTTAATTGAATTTAAGCCGAATAGTCTTTTTTAAACAATAATTTGGTTTTTATTAATTAATACAGTTATAAGCCCATTGTTAAGGATGTACTCAAAAGATGGAGAAGAAGGGAGTAAAAGATGTTCATTGAACTCATCAATTATATGATCAACATTTACTATAGGCACAACTCTGAAATCGTGAAAATAAATCAGCTGCTCCATACATTTCCTTGGGGGTCAACAAACTCTAAACAGCTGATTATTTGTAGTTTCAGTGTTGTTGCTTTAGAGAAATGTGTCTACAACGATAAAGAGTATAACGACTACATTTTAGGTTAGTAGGTACCTCAAGCTTTGTATATTTATATTTATGAAATTGAAATATTTTATTAACTTAGATAAAAATCCAAATACCCTTATCCTGGCAGCTACCACTAATTCAAACACACGAAGCTAGACCAATTTGAACTTTACATTTTAGTTTTAAATTGCAAGTTTCAATGTCTTGGTATATTTGATATCTTTATAAAAATTTACGTACAAAATGAAACTTAAATGTAATATTTAAGTTGAAATTATAAAAAGGTAACATCAAGCAGCCCTATTGCAAACTTTAAGGCAGAATTATCGTGACGGTCAGTGTTGACCAGGGATGTTACATGGCCACCTAGAAATTCCTGTGCCGAGCTGGCTGAAAGCTGGTATTCGAGACGGGAAACTAGTACGCCTGTGCTCCGCTCTGGCGCTGCCAATTCTGGGAGACAAACTGTGTGGGAAATCGCATCCCAGTAAAAAAAAATTACATTTCAATTTCGTAGACCGTTAATAGAGGGCAGTAATTATCACGTAAATCAAATTACACACGTAAGAAATATCACTTTTAACAATTTTTTTTTGATATTATATTGCATTTCGGATATAATATGTAAAATATATTGAAAAAAGTAAATAAATGATTTATAACGAAGATTTTTTATGGAAAACGACATTTTTTTTTACATGAATCTCTGAAATTTGTCGATTATTCTATATTGTCAGTGTATTTTTGTCGGTCAACGGCCAATCTTGGTATTTTTGCATACAAGGACTGAGTAGCCTTGGTACATGGTATGTGACACTAAAAACTAGTATGTATACCAAGAAGTTGGTACGTCTGACATCATTGGTGTTGACGTCGGCCATTCGTAACAATCGCCACGAGTATGATTATCACGAAAAGCGCCATCTATTGATTTGACGCTTTACTAATACTAAGTAACCAACGTAAAGCTAAATTAACCCAAAATACGCACATCGAATGGCGCCATCTAGAATACGACATTATAATAACCCTAATCACCGAAATACCTTTTTTTGTAGGGAGAATGTATCTGGAACCAGTATTATAAAATTGTTACAGGTCATTAATAATAAAATTGATTCAGATTTTGGTCAAAACGAGTTATAAGCGGAAATACACTAGGATTTTAACTGCATTAACCATGACGTAAACTACCGCAAAGTAATGCCTAAATCAATAGGTTAATTGTGACAATAAAAGTAACAGTAGTCACAGTTACAGCTAAGTAAGTCATATTCAAGTCCAAGTTATACCACAGTAAAGTAGCAGAAACTTTAGTAGAGGCTTCTATAAAATTATAGAACACGAAAAGACATGTTTAACCACATTATATCACTTACTCACTCATGCGTATAATTCAGCATTTTATGATTAAAACATAACTGATCTTAAATATAATCAAGTAAAGTCATCTACTTTACTAAGTCATACTGGACTGGATTATGACATACTTTATGGATACAAATTTTTTACTTAATTTTATCATGATACACTTCACAATACGAAATACTTCATACTGGCTGAATGTGAAAATTGCATAGCCAATAAAAATAAAAAAAAGAGAATAGCTTGCCACAACACTAAACAATGTTACCTTGGTATAATCTCTACTTTACGTCACATTTGCATTGCCCCAGAGTTTTCAGCCTTACAATAACAACACTTGCAGTTTCTAATCAGTATCAATAGAATATCAGACTTAAATTAAACATGGACATAACCACGGCATATTTTATAGTGATTATTATCAGAACTGTCCATTGCTTTGCAGCAGTTTAGATCTCTCACCACATCGTGTAGTCGGAATCGTCCATGTCGAAGATTGTAAAGAAGCCAATGATCGTCAGATAGACTATGATGTTTCCCGCCAGAGTGAGATAGCATGCTCCCCACTGTATCTGTAAAGTTAAAAATATTTATCAACAAATTTATCAAAGAAGAGGTGTCGAGGAGTAATATTTTGGAATTTTCTTTTCTTTTGACAGCCCTGGTGGCTCATTGGTAATATGTCTGCCTTAAGAGCCGTAGGGCGTGCGTTCGATTCCCGCCCAGGACTAATGTTTTATGGTATAAACAAAGGTTTGTTCTGTGCCTGGGTGTTCTGTATGTATTATAAGTATGTATTTACAAACAAAAAAAAGTATTTATGTATACTTTTAGTTATCTGACTTCCATCACATAAGCTTTGCTTAGTTTGGGGTCAGATGGCGCTGTGTGTAATGTCCCCTATATATTTATATATTTTTTTTCTTTCATTTATTGGAATTTGTATTTTATCTGGAAAGTTAACGATGTTTGTCAACATTTTTATCTTATCATAAAAAAGTTGATGGATGTTGTGGTGGTTTATGAAATGTTCTTATTCTTTTAGTAAATATGGAGCCTTATTAACATTCCCTATCGTTCAGTCTGAAAAGAACCTATATTTATTTAGAATTAAATAATACAGCCTGTATTTAGTTTGCAAAAAAAGCTAGAATATGTTCACACATATCATAAACACTCTTATACACTGTTACCTACTATACCTGTCACACACATACAAAATTCGCATTTAAATATAAATGTGAATGCTTGCTATGAAAGTTATTCAGTAATACTATTGGACGTGCTGGTGTTGAAATGACGGACGAAAGTGGGAAAAAAATGTGCGAAATGGGCAACTCCCAGCAGTGGGAGAATATTTCACTAACATTATAAAATCGAAACTTTGTGTGTTTTTGCTTTTAGTACACAAACACAAATATCCTGTGTTATTTGTGCGACATAAAGCCTGGGCGTTTTTGTGTGTATCTAGTTAATGTAAGATAAACAAATATCGATAGGCTAAACAATTTACATTTATTTACTAAGCAACATTCTATCTCACCTAGTTTTTCCTATTCTGTGGTGTGAAAGTACATATATGTATGTTTGCTACTTCTATATGCTGAAATAATAGATATGGATGGACTCTCAGATGTCTCTGTTTATCCCACAAAGGCTGCCTTCTTTCAGGAAAGCGTGGGCGAAACTAGGTAGTATTAACTAAAAAAAACTAACGTTACTAAAAAATTAAAAGACTACTAAAGAGTACCTACTAAAAAAGTTTAATTATTAAAGATATTTTCGAGGGAGTGTCTGTAAACCGCTAAAGTCGACCGAAGTTACAAGTTTTGGTGACACGGCTCGCCGCCATTTGACTAAGGCCTCCTTGTTGGACATTAAAATTACTTGTCTTGTGTGAACTGGCCATTATCACAAAATCAAATAAAATAGTAATTTTTATCTGACAATGAACAAATGAATGATGTCATTCGTCATTTTATGAGAAAAATAATTCACACAACCAAAAATAGACTGCAAGATACTTCATGTTATGTTTAGTTTCAACTTAATTATTATAATCTTGTAATGAAAGAAAGGTTAAACATTAAAAAATCCTTTTTTACACTCTGCCACTTTTTTTTTACAAATTACACTAATGTTCTAAATATTATGTGTAATCTGTGGTGGTACTTGGAATAATGTAATGACATAGTAGCGGAGGCAAAGTACAAATATTGGTTTATCAATATCATCAAGGTTTTTAAAGTCATATCCTACTATACCATTCAGTATACATGATACTAGCAATTTTAAAAGAACAATTAATTGTTTAAAATAATTAGTTAAAATATTGATCAATGTTATGAAATAATAACATAACTCTTTATGGTAAATGGAGCTTTATCAAATCGTTTCGATATAGTGAAAATTTTCAGGTTGAACTGAACATCACCAATGATGTTCATGACCATAGATGGCATAGCATGAAGAGGTTTTACTTAGCATATCACTACATGGTGCATGTAAATGAACCTTTTATCAAATAGCTTAGTGTGCACTTATTAGAATGTATAACAGGAAACCTGCTGGCTTATTATCAAATTCACAATAAAGACTCACATATAGGGAATTGAGGTCATGCTTTAACTATGAAAGCACAATGAAGCGTCCATTGTTCTCTTTAACATGAGTGGTTTGAAATACATAAAACTGTATAGCATGCAGTAGAATATCAGATTAGCTATAACATTTTTTTGCTATATGTAGGACAGGCTAGGTGTTTGACTTAATTTAAGTGATAATATTGTCATTGTGGAACTGACTCTCAAGTGATGCTGCCAGAACACACCATTAGATGCTTAGGGATTTATTTTTAATTTGATGGTGTTACCTAGTTTGTAGAGTACAGTAGAGATTTTCACAATGATTCTCTTTACCGGCAGCTCAAGCTCATTGTTGGAGTTTAAGCCTACACCTTTTACATGTGATCCAACTGCGGTAACCAGTGTGCTTTCATCAATACAAATGATCTATATATTCTTACTAGATATCACTATAGCAAAATCACCTGAAGGTTACTGACCTAATTACACCCTGTCCATTCTACTATCTGACAGCTAACAGCTCCAAGAAGCGACACCGCTTCATGGTAAATATACCAAAAACTCAAACTAAGCGGTTTGAATCTACCTTCATGTACAAACTGCTAAACACTGGAATTTACTGCCCGAGTGGGTGTTCCCTGATAGATACAATCTGGGTGCCTACAAATCGCGAGTGAATCGGTTTCTTCTAGGTGAGCATGCTCCACTGTAGACCGCATCTTCGCTTAACATCAGGCGAGTTGGTGATCAAATGAAAGTCTATATGTAATAATTTTTAAAAAATATGTATATTATTGGTCATTCTGGTTTGATTTGTTTAAACAGTATCTTTTCAAAAACAGTTGCAGTTTCTAGAAAAGTACATCTATCTAAAATTAAGCTGTAAGATGTTGTAGGTATATAATAAATAATATTTGTAATACAAGGTTTTGGATTAGAATAAACTTAGCTGAAACAAGTTGTTTAAGCATTATATTTGTCACTTATACCTAAACTATATAAAAAATTAACTGCTCCTAAATAATGTTCATGGAACATGTGATTTTTATTTGTATGTCAGGATCATTCACATCATCAGCCATAGAACGTCCACTGCTGGACATAGGTCTCCTGGGGGGGTTTTGCCAATACTCGCCACGTTTGGCAGGCGGGTTGGCGAGCGCAGTTAGGTGTGATTGTTCAAGGAAGATGCTGCTGCTCATCTTCTGGATTACATCCCTTAGCCGACTCTTACGGCAACCACGGGTAGAGAGGGTGGAGTACTATTCTTACGCCGGCACCACCACGTTCATTCACTAGTTTTGAAATCAGTGAATATAATGATCTTCTTTAAATCTGTAGATACTATATATGTATGTATAGCTATGCTATAATGTATGAAAATAGTGGAAGATGCATTTTGTGGCATGATGGGTAAATAAAATTTAATAAATGTAACTGTAAAATTTACATACCACAACAGCTCTAGCCAGAACTATAGGTAAAGCGAAGGAGCTGACAATAAAACCCATAGTCAGGAAGATAGCCAGCTCCATGCATGGAGAGTTACTCCCACCACTGGCATCTGCATGCCTTCGGGCTATCATCGTCGGGATGGGACTCAGAAGGTAGAACAAGACCACAAAGAATGGCCACCATAACCTGGAATTTTATGAACAAGTTAGTAATTTTTACCAGCATTTACTAGGAATAAGGTGCAGCATAATATAATGAATAATAACATTTGCATATGTAATGTGTGTAGTACATTTTTAAAATATATTAGTATACATTTATATATGCTCCTAAGTTTCAAATAAGTCTGCACACTTAGAAAAACATATTAATTTTAATATTTTACTGCTAGGATATAACATACACTAGTGTTTGTACATAATCCTTCATATTTATATTTGACAATAAAGATGTTTTGAAATTACACACAGTTACAATATGAAGAACTAACAAACTTTTATATTTTTTAATATTATACTGATAATAACATAATCAAGCCATGTTAGAGGCTTATTTACTCAGGCTACTCAACCTTACAAACTTCAAAATAATGTACTAAATCTTTGATTGATGGTTACAAAAATGATTTGTTTCTCACTAAAAGTTAAATAGATTTTCTGAAACAAGTTTCACATCAGCTAACAGCAATATTTTCTTTTAACTATCAATACTTACTTGTACTCTGGTAAGGCACATGCTAATATGACAAATGTCATTCCAATAGAACCAGCAAATGCCAGCGACACCAAACTGAAAGCAAAAAACAATAATAAATACTCAAATATCTAGCCTAAAGTTATTATTTCCGGTTTGAGTGTGATGTTCGGTTGCATGCCAGAAGTTGCACACAACATACATGTGTATCTACCACATAGTTGCTGTGAGCTTTTGTGAGCACCTTACATAGGAACACCAAGTATCATCTAAAAAATATTTTAATACTTCCTATCTTTGTATATATTTTAAATTAAAATGAATGTTTAATAAAGGAATAACACCAAGTATTGTCTAAAAAACATTTTAATACTTCCTATCTTTGTATATATAATAAATTAAAAGGAATTTTCAATAAAGGAATAACACCAAGTATTGTCTAAAAATATTTTAATACTTCCTATCTTTGTAGAAACCTATTATAAATTAAAAGGAATGTTTAATTTTTATTAAACAAACTACTTTGATACTCAAGTAGGTAATTGAAAATTGTACAAATATTTTACAGGGCACACTAAAGTGTAGATGCACTGTATGTGAGGTAAGTGAATGCAGATATTATGATTAAAAGAGAGGGGGTTACACCACTTAGTTGGATGGTTTGATGACAAAGGCAGAAAGATTTTGATAACAATTATCAATATTTACAAATACATCAGTTAAATGAGGAAATTAAATATTGTAAAAGCTTACTAAACCATTAACAACATTGAATTAATTTTTGTAGTGAAAATAGTTCACATCAAATCTAATTTTGTGTTACAACCAAATAAAATAGTACACTAAGAAATAATGTGAGATCTAGTTGGTTACTGCCATTGACAATACCGATGCAAACAGATGACAAGATTTAAGTCCTACACACTCCACTTAGGTACCTACTACATAAATCCATGTGAAGAGTCAGTACATAGCTGCATTTTTGCACTATTAGCACTAAAATGTGCAAACACCTCCTAAGCTGTTATAAAAGAATACTCAATACACCTGAAGATAAAAACATGATATGTTATTTTCAAATATTCTAGGTATTTTTGTATATTGTGTAGAAGAATTTAGCAACCTAAGCAAGAGGTTTTCGATATTATACTGATGTAACCAACTTACCCTGTTCACAGTAGCATCCAAGAAGATTACATGAAAAGAATACAAAACTAGATTAAACAACGATCATGATTTATCAAGATTTGTAAATAAATATGAGTCATATTGAGACCACGAGAAATACTGTGGGAGTTCGTTGTTGCACAATTACTTTTGCACTTACGAGCTGTTTTGAAGATGTTTTAATATTACCTTTGATCCCGGCCATAACTGAATTCACAAATTACTTAAGAATTGCATGAAAAGCACAATAGAATGCAAGATAAAAGTTATTTCTCGATTTTAATCAAATCACGATTTACGAACTGACAATTAATGAAAACATAGACTAAACTATTTTGGCATTTATATTTCAAATTTTTGTTAACTTTTTTTAAAGCAAGTGGTCTATCGAATAATTTCGGAAAAAAGGTCTTTTGTTTCATACAAAAGTCAAAAATGCTATTTGCATGCAACAAAAATTATGGAAAGTAAAAATAGCGCACGTAAATCGATACTTTGTCAATAAAATATTACTGTTTTTAGCCTGTTTTAGTTTAGTTTTATGTTTACATTTGAAAATAAATAGATTTTCGGTTAAATTTTTGCAAAACGTTACACCGTACTCCAAAAATTTATTGACCGAAGGCGATACGTGAGATCACTTTAATGAAAAAAAAAGTTTTGTCTAGTCGATGACTTTGTTTGTTTCTTCCTAAAAGTTTACAGAGGTTATGTATGATTTTGTCAATTGTATCTCTTCTGAATTGCTTTATTTCATTTATTCTAGGACAGGTTGTAAGATATTTTAGTAACTACTTAAAATGGATGATGATGCAGAAACGTACAAGCTATGGCGAATCCGTAAAACTGTAATGCAGGTAAAGGATACCTACATTTGTTGCAACCCCGTGAATGTTATGAGAGTTTTTGATATTATAAATTGTTTTATTTTTACAGTTGTGCCATGACCGTGGATATCTGGTAACTCAAGATGAATTGGACCAGACTTTAGAACAATTCAAAGAACAGTTCGGAGATAAACCTAGGTTTGTATAATGATACTTCACATCTTACCAGCATGTAATTTTGTCGTTTCCGAAACTTTTTTGTCAACAATGTTTCTTTTGAAATTTTGATCTATTGCCCGCAACATTGTTAAAAAATAATCCAATCACTCTGTTATTATTTACGCTAGAAAAATCAACTTTCATTGAGGTGTTGTAGTTTGACATCTTTCATTAAATAGATAGATTCCTACCAATCTTTATTAGTGGCCTGACATAACTATCACCAAGAAGTTTTAATTGCATCTTCTGACGTAGATATTTGATCCAATGCAACAAAGTAAATGCACTTGGCTTGCACTCTGTATAATTTTTTATTGATATTAGCAGTATTCCCATAGGTACAAAAACTTTAATATGAAATCACATTTTGGTTTCAACTTTATTCAGTTATTGCAATATAAAGTAAACCGTCTCTCCGTTATTGCTATAATCATACCATAATACTTTTAATATCTAATTTTTTTTTTTTTTTTCGTGACATTTGTAATTTTTATTATTATTATTTTTTGTTATTGTAACTATTTGACATTGTTTTCAAAAATTTCTAATTATTGTATTTTGCTTTTTATTTAAATTTTTATGTAATTTCTTGTGAGATTTGAATGTAATTGGCTGGACCGTTTTTTTGACTCAATAAATATAATTTAATTTAATTTAATTTAATTTAATAATAGTGTATGCACATGCGGTAAAAAATAATTTAGTGTATATCTTACAAAGTATGAGGGTCTAATTGACTAAAGATATTGCTTACAATTTTTGAATTGATTTTTTCAGTGAAAAGCGGCCAGCACGAAGTGATCTAATTGTTCTTGTAGCCCATAATGACGACCCCACTGACCAAATGTTTGTATTCTTCCCTGACGAAGCTAAGATTGGAATTAAAACTATCAAGACTTATTGTACCAGAATGCAGGAAGAAAATATCCATAGAGCTATTGTTGTTGTACAAGCAGGTTGGTTTAGTTTTCAATTTAAGTACATTTATGGTATAAGTGGAAATAATATGATTTTAGAGTCTCATAAGACTTGATTATGAAAAACTCTTTAGAAATACTCCAACCCGGCTCAATGTTATGTATGATAATAGCTGCTGTCAAACAGTAAGACCAATTTTGAAGGTTACAAGTATAGTTGGCAGGTCTAATCATCATCTACAGCCCTTGATTACTCATTTCTGAGTTATAAGCCCCTCTTGGTCCAGGTCCTGTGCAGATCTTGTTGCCATCTTTTTTATTGCAGTTTATCAGACAAGAATAGCAACATTTTTAGTGAGTAAATATGTCAACTAAAGCCTTCATTCTTACATTTTGTGCATTTATTTGTCAAATATTTCAAGATAAATCACTCGCCACACCATCATAATAGGCTTTAATAGTAATGTGTCAAATCAACAGGTATGACTCCATCTGCCAAGCAGTCGCTAGTAGACATGGCTCCAAAGTACATCCTGGAGCAGTTCTTGGAGTCTGAACTGCTGATCAACATCACAGAACATGAGCTGGTGCCAGAACACATTGTGCTGACACCTGATGAGAAGCTGGAGCTGCTCACTAGATAGTATCCTTTTACAAACATCTATTGATTATTGCACATAATTCCTAGGAAAAATATCCAGATCACCCATATTTTTAACCGATTTTTAAAGGAGGAGGTACTCAATTCAACTGGTTTTATTTAAATGTTTGTTATTTGTAAACTGTCCTGCTGGGTTCTTCTATCGTGATGGTGAAGAAAAACGCTATAATGAAACTATAGCATGGTGGTACAATATTTTCAATTACTTGGCTGGCTCGAGTTGAAAATCTGTTGCTAAGCACTTAGCAGTGTTCCGACTTCTGACAGCCTCACTTGAGAGTCAGTTCCTATTCCAACCTAGGTGTTCTTGTCCACATCATAATAATTTAATCTGGCACATAGCCTGTCAATCCTAAAAAAATTGACATAATAAATTTTTTGGTATAAAGGACAACAGATTTTTATTTGTTTTCTATAAACAGATAATTTCTTAGTCTTAGGTTACATTTATCTAAGCTTGCAGTGAACTTATACATAAATATTTTTCTTAACTTGTACCTCAGTAAACTGAAGGAAAACATGTTGATGAGAATACAGGCTGGAGACCCCGTGGCTAGATATTTTGGACTTAAAAGAGGACAGGTTAGTATGAAATATAGTATATACAGATTTAATTTTAATTGGCTTGTTCTTGGGCATTGTAGTTAACTCTTATATAAAACACACTTTTTTTTAAATTCCATTTCTTAAGTCAATGTAAGTTCCCTTTATGCTTATCACAAGGCAAAAAATACTAAAGATATAATGTTAAAGAAAGAGTTTATTGAACCTTGACCAAATTTATGAAGCAGCTGGTTTATTAACCCCCGACGCAAAAAGAGGGGTGTTATAAGTTTGACGTCAGTGTTTGTGTTTGTGTGCGTGTCTGTCTGTGGCATTGTAGCTCTCAAATGGATAGACTGATTTCGATGCGGTTTTTTTTAAATTCTTAACGTTAAAGTAATAAGAGGAACAATACATTCTCCTGATGATAAGAGATAACGCATGCCCATGACCATTGCAGCAATATACAGAACTTTGAGTAGCAAAGCAAAGTCTAGAGCATCACTGATTTGGTGGCCATTACTTTGAGAATTTCGATGGTTAAGTCTCAACAGCCCAGTAAATTTGCTAGCTGCAGTACCCTTCAAACCAGAACACAGTAATGTTTACACACTACTGCTTGGTGGCAGAAAATCTGGTACTGCGGTGGTAACCATTTTCCGACTTAGTACACCCTATGCTTATAACCCTGTAGGTATACATTTTTATGTTATTATCATTCAGGTAAGTAACTCAATGATTATGTATTTTAATCACCTACTTATTAATAATAATTTTCCCTAACATATTGTATGAAACATATGTGTGTATGCAAAATGAAATCATTTACTAATAAAATTCATGATTTCAAAATTATATTCAGAAAATTTATTCCATATATGACATAACTGTGATACAACTGAAGTGACATAACTTTATTTGATATATACGAGATTTTATATGAAATGATATTAAGTAATTAATATTTCAATTAAGAATAACATATGTATAATTTGCCTGCTCAATTAATTTTCAAATTGTAAATTGTAAACTTCTACTCAACTTATTCAACTTATTCTCAATAATTACGAGCTGAATAGATAATACTTGTGTTGGAATAAAATATCATTATGTAATATACAATAACATCACTGGATCACTAAAATAAACATACACATTTTGCTATCGAAAAAATGAATATTTATTGCAAATTGTCATGCTAGAGACCATCAAAGTGAACAACTTAGTACAAACAGGGTTTAGAGTAAAAGTTGCTCCGAGTACAGCCCCTTTTGACTTAGCACATTCCTAGATTACCTATTACTTTGTGTATATTATATATCCAATTGTTGTTCCAGGTGGTGAAAATTATCAGGTCATCTGAAACCGCAGGAAGATATATTTCTTACAGATTAGTTTGCTAATTTAGAATAAAAATAAAATAAATTTATATTTTAAGAATTCTTGCATTTAGATCTATTGTTGCATCCCCACGATCTTTATTTTATTTCTTGGAGTGATTTTACTTGTTCAACACACACACACACACACACACACACACACACACACACACATACCTGAACCTCACCTTGTCTTTTCGCATTACTGAACTTGTTTCTTACAAAAACTAGAGTAGACTATTAACCTTCAAGCGGTCGCGCGTAACCTAAAAGACCTATGGGATATTTCAGGAATTTAAATCACTAATTATTTAATAATCATTTTTTTTAAAATGTATTTATCACATTATCATTACGTTAAGACATAAAACAAATAATATTCTAATTTTCTTTGGATTAGCAAGTAATTTGGCATCATACATTTTCTTATACCTCTACTAACTTTTTATAATAGAATTTTTTATAGTATAATAGAAATCAACATTACTTATGATCAACTAGCTAGCGGTCGATGAGTCATTTTTATATTTAAAAAAAAATACTTTAATTTTGATATTGTACAAAAATAATATCTCGCATTGAGCGTCGCGCTTAACATTTTCGACGAAAGGCGCGTGTCGTGCTTTCGACGACTGCGCCGTGACTTAAGGCTGCTAGTCCAAAAATACTCCAAAAACGAGTGAAATTAAAACCACTTCTTTGTCGATATTAATGGAGTAATCATTTTGAAAAAAATAATGCTACATCTACGGGATGTAAGAAGTGATTTCTTTTTTTAAAATCTTTCTCTAAATATTAAATAGTGGTGAAAAAAAAATCATCAAAACTCCTCTAAATTTGACAGTTGGAACCATGTTAATGCTTTATTTTTGATAAAAATAGCTCGAAAATTTATTTACTTGCAAACTATATTATTTAAAATGATATCATTTTGTTAATTTAAAAAAAATATGGTGTTTTATGTTTGTAATAAATTAAAAATGCATCTCATTCAGAACTTAATTAATGGCATCCCCGCGTTCGCCCAAAAAATCAGTGCGGGGCGAGTCGTGTTGCTAGACGGACCTATGTCGCTTTGCGTGAGCTCAGTACCGTAATTATTATTTTGTAAATATTACCACGCGCATATTTAAATTCTAGCAGCTTCGTACAGTGTATAATAATATTATTGTGGCTTGTGTGAATTAGTGACTCTTAATATATTGTGTACATAAAATGTGGTTATGTAGGTAGTAGTAGTTAGTAGAAAAATTATTGAAAAGACAATTATTAGTGCTCGAAATGGGAAGTAAACAGAGGCGACATAAACGTGGTCTCAAGAAACTTTTTAAACATAGAGGCTACAATATAACCAGGTAAGTACTGACATTAATTTACTACTTTTTATATATTTTACGATTCAATTTGATATCCAATTTATAGATAGATAATTTGTTCTGGCGAGTTGGTGGTCAAACGCGGTTTATACGCAATAAAAAAAATACAGGTAGTTACTCACATAGTTACTTATAAGAGTATCTAACGCCTTATACTAATTACCTGTTCATTTATATTATTTTATATCCTGCGCTTCTTGTCACGTACCGGTGACACAGAGTAGATTATTGTCACAGAGTAGATAAACTTAAAAGTGTGTACGTAATAATGTTGACCGAACATAACCTATGTTTTTGGTCATTTCGTATGTTTGGTCGTATATATATTTCGCTAATGTTTCTTTTTTCTGTTACAGATCAAGGATCCTTTCAAATAGTTCAAATATAGAGGGCAATTGTCAAAATGTTAACAGAGAACTGGAGAGTGACAAAGATGCTTTAGATGTGAGTATTCTACTTGTTAGCAAAAATTTCACTAAATATATTTTGTCGTATATTCTAAAAAATGCGCTGAGTGTGTTTCTTTTTATTTAACCAGCATGTATTTTTCCAGACTACCAGCCATACTCGTAAATAATTTTTCATTGCGTATTCTATATTTTTAATAACTGCATTTATTTTAGGAACAACTTGGTGAGAACATCTATAATAAAACTTTATTGTCCATATCGACACCCATGCGTGATGAAAGTTCTAACGAACAAATCAAAGAAGATTCTATGCGAGTGAGTTCCTTATACTTACACACACACGGATAAAGATAATGATTTCGAAGTTGAAGAACAGAAAGATAAAGAAGAAAGAGAAAATACAGATAAAGAAAACAAAGAGATCAATTTAGTTCGTCTAACAAATTTCTCAAACAAATTTCTCTAGAATACGGAGAAACAAGCGACGATGAAGATATTATTAAAGTTTATACTGTAAAATTGTTTGTAGTAATAATTGGTGTGAACAATAAAGATATTATTATTCAACCCAAAAGAAGAAAAATATTGTGTTAAAAGACACTAAATTCGGTATGTAAAGAAAAAAATACTTTGCTGATTCCAAGACCATTTTGAAATATTACATTCCTGTGCATTATTTTTACGTTTAAAACTCTCTAAACTATGAGATGGGATATATTTCAATAAAATACATAAAATAAACTTGACTTTCAATGAATCCCCTAATGACGTCATGTAGTTTGCTGTGCAAAAACAATGGCGAACCTAAACAAAAGCTGTCAATGTCAAGTCAACGCAGCGTTGGATTTCGTACTATAATTATAGTATTTGTACTACTATTTCATGCTCCGTACTAGATACTATCCGTATCTAAGGATGGTACGGAAAAATACTATAATTTCGTTATTTCACTTATAAAATACCAAAATAGGTAAATATGACACCCGTGCATTGCCAAACCACGTAAAAAAAAGTTGGGTTGGGTTTTTTTCCTCTTTATTTTTGGCATATTCTGTGTATTCTGCCAGTTCCAATATTTCTGTAATACAGCTGTAATAGATCCATCTATTTTTTTAGCTTAATATATTTGCCAGCGGCATAATAGCGTACTAAACCATACAAAAAAAGTAATAGATTAGCAACATTAAGAAGCTTTGATAAAAAAAATGTTTACTTCATGTCAATTGTCAATCAAATGTGTCAACGACCGTTGGGGTAGACGGGCTCTATAGTGGAGGAGGCCTAGTAGGCCTCTAGAAGAGGCCTACGTCCAGCAGTGGGCAAACATTAAATAGACTGATAATGGTAATAAAGAACACAAGTAAATTAATACTTACAACAATAATTATATCATAAAAATAAGATTCAACTAGCTAGTAGACTGCTCGCAAACTATGATTTCGCGCTTTCTATAATTTCGTAATTCCTGAATCGATTTGGCTTATATTCGAATCAATCATAAAATCGAACTTTCACCCTCAAGGCAACGTAGTATTTGATATTAATTTCAACATAATACCCCTACCTGTTACTGAGAAAAAGGATCAGACGGGACAAACAGACGGACGAACAACAAAGTAATCCTATAAGGGTTCCGTTTCTTCCTATGAGTTATGGAACCCTAAAAATTCATAATATAACCTTACAAACGTAAAACGTCGTTGAGACCTTCGCTTGTTCAATAAAAAAATGTATTCTTTGCGTATAATATTTTACTACTCTGCAAATTTGCTACTCAGTATCACTGGCGAAAGCGGCCTGCGACTGCGACGCGGTCAGCACGGGCGACTGCGCATAGCGATCTTTTGATGCGGGGGCGCGGTGAAGCGCGGGGAGAGGTTACTAGTTCCGCCCGATTCCTCAAGGGCATTGGCTTGATCCCAAGCCTTAAACAAATGCGATCTATGCACTCCGGAGGGTGCAAGGAGTGGAGGTAAGCAGTTCAATTCGTGCACAACTACTACTGCCGCTCTTACTATAAAAAACGTCTGAAATTTAATTTGTCTTTTCCACCGATGTAAGTCTATTGATACCATATAAATGATCAATTATGATGAATCATAACTGATCATTTCTCATCATTATGAATGGACCAGCTAATTGTTTTCGCGATATCATAGTTGTGTCCATAATAAAAGTTGTTCATTGGTGATTACAGTGATTCACTTTAGACTTAGTACACCCCATGCTTATAACCCAGTTTATGTGATTGCTTTCAAACAACTCTTTATACAAATAAGACATGCGATTGTTCAGTTTATCTACAACAGTAATGGCTAAACAATCAATCTGTCTGTATGTGAATGTTAAAAAGAAACTATGAATAATTTTAGATCTATTTTAACTTTCAAAGTTGCCATTTCATTCGAATTTATCACATAACTTCCCAGACGTGTCCCAGATTCGGTGGAAACGTTGGGAATTGGTAGGAATGAACCTACCTGCATTATGTCCTATGTCTTTTTGTACACAAAGTTTGCTCTCACTGAGTAGAGTGTGGTCAAACAAAAAACTTATTTCGAAAAGCTAAATAATAAAAAAGCGAAACTGTGGAGCTAACGATTACATATTCATTGGTCGATGTTCATATCTATTTCTAGGTTTCAGACGAGACAATGTTTGTCTTGTATAAGATTAAACGAAGAAGATTTTTTAAAAATATACTTGAGTAACAATCAAGCAGGTGAACTTCCTGAAAGCAAGAGGTAACCACTGCCTTTAAAAAACTTGTACAAACCCAGAGCCTCTAGCATATTAATTTGCGTGATTTACGTAGTACTTACGTAAACCGTAAATCATTGTAAGTTATGGAAAAAAGTAGTTTTGTTTTACTTCCACCAGGGGCACCTGTCCTAATTTTCATACTTATTAATTATATCTTTAACGTATTACGTAAATCACGCAAATTGATATGCTAGTGCCTCTGAAGTGTTACTTAGGTACTCTTCCGAGTTAGTATTTTGTTCATATTTGATTTGAAGAGCCAAATAACAAATAGAAACGAAAAATCGTAGGCGACACCGCTAAAAAAATACAATTGCTAGGTAATGATTATGCGATATAACATGCGATTCTTGTTATTACTTTGCTTCAAACGCCATGAACGCATTGCACATGGTGGACGCCGGGAGAAAAAAAAAGTAAAGTCTCGGAAATACACTCTCTTGAAATGATTGGCATCGGATTGACAATATTGACATACTTACTAATACTTAGTGGTATTAGGGTTTTACAAGTATTAATTTTGGACAGTTGTAATTTAAAAAAGAATCAAGTAATCAAAAACCCATAATTAACATAATATAAACTTTAAGACAAAAAGAGTAAGATAAACACACATTACTTATTCAATAATAATGTGCCTTAAAGAAATAATAATCGTGTCAAAATCAAAAAATAACAATGCCGATAAATACCTAATAGTAGGTAACATCGAGTGAAATAGAATGTCCATACATAAGTACATAATCTTTTGTGACAATTAGTTCTAATTCAGAAGTAAGACATAGGATATTTCACTAGACATAGGTACCTAAGTCATGAAAAATGAACATATAATAGAATTGATTCTATTTCTATCTCTCTATTTATCTCTATTTAAAAAAAAAGTTACGTTCATTGTTATTAATCACAGTTTTTTTTATTACCTGTATGTATTAGGAATAGGATCTTTATTATATAGAATCTATCCTATCTCTAAATAGAAATAGGATTAACATAATAAAAGATGTTTTAAATCCTATCGCATTCTCCAAACATGCGGCGTTGACATTTAGTGCGTTTCGAATGTCCTATTGCAAAACCCGTAGTCTTCATGCGAATACTGTTTTACCTTTCGATTTTACGATTTTTGCGTAAGGAAGCGTGAGAAGTGGTCAGTGTTTGGTGCAATTTTATGGTCAAAATTGGAGCAGTTGGCGAAATATCGTGTAGCGGCATCTTTCTTCTCACGGAGGCCGGTGAGTTTACATGCATTACTTTTTAGCGGATGTTAATAATTGCATTTGGGAAGGGACCGAAGAGAATGGCATATATTAAGCGAAGTGAAGGTCTCGATGACTACTGGGCCCTGATTCTCTAACTTACATGAAATACATGAGATTCCTTGCCTTAAACGCGTGGCTACCTATCGTAATATTGTATAATTCGTGCATAATCCTAATGTTATAATAGTGTAGCGTTTATAACATTAGGATTATGCACAAATTATACAATATATTTTGAAAGATCAGATTTTAAATTTGACATTCTCGTTGAGTGTATTCAATTTACGAATTTAAATATTACGCGTCCATGTGCTCATAGCGAATAAAATTGACCGCAAAAAGATTGACGCTTTTATTACTGTTTTTTTTTTTACGGTTGACAGGTTGAGTTTTTGACCACAGCTCTCCTGATGTTAAGTGACGGTGTCGAAGATGGTAAACACACCTATCTTGGAAAGGAGTTGGCTCTCAAGCGAGGCTGCCGGACCACACTGTACCCTACCGCCATGCTAAGGTTTTCTCACGATGTTATCATTGTATGTTTATGTTGTATTATCATTCACCGGCAGCTCAAGCTCATTTTTGGGATTCAAACCCAGGCCCTTCGGCGTGTGAACTGACTGCATCACCGATCGCAATAAAAACCGATTCGATTTTTTTTTAATATTTTTGTTGACATTTTTATCACAAACACCAGCAACATCAGGTTTAAGGGCTCAAATAAGAGAGCAGAAAAAAATATTTCTTTAAATTTTTAAATTCTTCTTTGTACTTATTTAACAAAACAAGTTTATGTACAAAAAATAATACTTACCTACCTGATAGAGGTTAACCCCCGATCGTGACACCTAACGTCTAAGTTTTTTTCATCATGTCATTGTGGTATAAATATTCACCAGTGACATCACTCGTCTTCATTTTCGGAAGCGTTCGAAGTCGAAGAGGTCGTTATACATTCTGGGTCCCACGATTTGCAACTGCGTACCCTTCTGTTCGCGATTTACCTACCTTCCACCGCGCGCTTCAATACCAAACAGAGATATGTATTGACATGTTGTTACTATTTTGACATTGCTAGTATTACTTTGACATATCCAATTATATTGGAATTTGACTTGTAACTTTGGTGTTATCAAGCATATGCATTTGTATTTGTTCCTTTTTTAATAATATACGTACAGGCGTACGTTTGACCGCCATCTCATCTGATGTTTAGTGATGATGCGGTCTAAGTTGGATCACTCTTAGAAGATACCGATTCACTCTCGACTTGAAGACACCCACTTTATATCCATCGGGGAACACCCACTCAGACAGCGTATTCTATTGTCTGGCAATCCGCACAATGAACGTAGAATCAAATCGTTTCGTTCGAGTTTTTGAAACGTCGACCATGAAACAATGTCGCCTTTTTGAGCTTCTGGCTGTCCGATAGAAAAATGGACATGGGGGAATTAGACCACATACCTAGTTATACTTTCTATGAGCCATGTACCTAATAGAATATAAATTCCGCCGCGCCTACTATTAAAAAAAATATACCTACAATGACTTAAGTTCTAAAATTTAATTATATGGAGAAATCATCCATCACATAGAGAAAATACCTTCACATATTTAAACTGGCCTTCACAAGGTCATTTAGTTAAATTGTTAAATGCTAATGTTAACTTTCACAGTTTTGGAAAACCTAACCGTAGGATGCGCGACTCGGTCAAACTGTAGGAATTAGAAAGTGTATAAAAATGGTGATATCCACGAATTCGATGTTGCTACATAAATATTTAAATTCGACCGGTTTCCGAATCGCAACATAGGAAATAAACGTATAAATGTAGGGAAGTGATTTCTCGAATATGTTAATTGGCTCATCTAATCGACTTGCGCAGATTGCGTTCTGGCGAGTGTTTTGAAGTAATTAAAGTAAAACTTCCCATGTATGTAGCTACGTAAATTCCTATCACTAGGAAGTAAAGCTGAAGTTTGAATATGGATGGTCGGTTTCTTAGAATTCACTTCCACACTGCACACTTGATTACTTCGCTTACTTACTTTAATTCATTAGTTGCGTATTATAATTACAGATTAGAAAAACAATATACAAATACAAAGCTGCCTATAAAATGATTGCAATGATGATACATCTTGGTCCTACAATTTTTTAAACGAACTAGGTACACGTACTCACGTTGTGGATGATAAATAAGCTTGGATTGAAATTGACTTTCAAATGAGGCTACGTAGACATACTTAGGCCAGTCTCATATACCTACGAGTACGATATCTAGTGTCGGTGGGAACGCGAAAAAATCATGTCCCATAGGCACATAAGGCGTTTGACCACAAACTCGCCTGATGGTGTTTTGATTTTTCAAACTTTTATTTTATTTTTCATGTTTGTTAGTTTATCATTATCTGTTAAAAATACATACTTTAACAACAATATGCCACTACAAAGAAAAAAAGATGGATTTTAATGTAGGATGGATAAAAATTTAAAAAAAATATTTAAAAAAAACGCAAACCAACCAACAACGCTGAAATAAAAATAAAACATAGGTACTATACGTAAATACGTACCTAAATCTGTATTTACTAAATAATTGTTACGAGATTACAATTAGTAAAGTGCCAAAGATACAGAGGTTTGGCAAAAAATGTGCTTAAAATAGGTAATTCGTTTTTATTCTTCTTATTAGTTTAATAGCAAGTGCTATGGCAAAAGGTTAAAAATGTTATAATTGCGTAGGTACTTCTGCGCTATTTTCATCTCAGATCAGCTCTGTACATTTTTATTTAAACGAAAGTTTTTATGGTAGATTAATGTACCACAATGCATAATTATTTTACTAATGTGACACATCACATCACATCATCAGCCATAAGACGTCCACTGCTGGACATAGGCCTCCTCTTGGGGGGTTTTGCCAATACTCGCCACGCTTGGCAGGCGGGTTGGCGAGCGCAGTTAGGTGTGATTGTTTAAGGAAGACGCTGCTGCTCACCTTTCGTATTACATCCCTTAGCCGACTCTTACGGTAACCACGGGTAGAGAGGGTGAGGTACAATTCTTACGCCGGCACCACCACGGCAAATGTGACACGTATAAAAAATTGTAAAGTGTGGTATGTAAACACAAACAACACATAACAAAACGCAATGGAAATCACTAATATTTTAATTTTATTCGCTTGCGTGAACAAAGGCAGAACATCCGACGATGAGCACGCGACATAGCAGGTGCAGTTCCACGCAGATTGACAATAAAGCAATTTAAATTATTAAAACGCATATAATATTCGTCATGCCTATTGTGATTGATATACTTAATTTAATTTAGTACTCTTACAAAGTTGTGTATGACGGCTTAAGACTCGACTATTTTTATCATGTAATACTAGCTGCGCCCCGCGGTTTTAGCCACGTGGTGATGGATGATGTTAATGATGAAATGTATCCTATGTTTTATTCCAGGGCCTAAAGTATCTACATGCTAAATTTCATCCAGATACGCTCAGCCGTTCTGGCGTGATTAAGTAACAAACATTCATCAATCCATCCATCCGTCCGTCCGTCCGTCCGTCCGTCCGTCCGTCCGTCCGTCCGACCGTCCGTCCGTCCGTCCGTCCGTCCGTCCATCCATCCATCCATCCAAACTTTCACATTTATAATATTAGTGGGATTAAATACTTAGTGAGACGAACGAAACGCTCTCACAATGACTAGAGACAACACCTGTCCATTCTCATTAATCTACCTATCTATCTATATCTTTAAACGAGCAATTCTTGTATATATAATTATATATATTCTGAATCTCGGAAACGGCTCCAACGATTTTCATGAAATTTAGTATCCAGGGGGTTTTGGGGGCGAAAAATTTATCTAGCTAGGTTTCATTTTCAGAAAACGTCGTTTTATCCATGTTATCAGCCGAGCAATGCTCGGTCAACCAGGTAGGTACTGATAATAAAGCGGTTAATTTTAGGTAACAAAACAAAGTCCAGATATGGTAGGTCAGCAGCTTTGGCGCTCATTTCTTTGAGATGTTTTATGGTTAGTCTCATTAGCCCTGCGATTTCTCTAGCTGCAGTCCCCTTCAAACCGGAACACAGTAATGATTACACTCTACTGCTTGGCGGCGACTATCAGATACCTACTGCGGTGCTATCTACCTAGACAACCTTCTCACGAGATCTACCACCTAGTACCTACCTAGGAGTATAAATAATTATAACATAAGACCATATAACAAAAGCCAAATGTTGTGTCTTTTTCCAGAATTATGCCCACTAATTGAGACGATGATGAAGCTCGGTATGGATATTCTGGAATCAACTCGATTCAAATGCCATATTTAAACAGTAGCTGTCTCTCCAACCAGCAGTAAAGTTACGTTGATTAATTACATCTTGGCGTGCGCGATTGTCTGTGGCTTTATGATTAGAATGGTGAAAACTGATTGAGGGCGACCATAAACGTTTAGTCATGGGAACGCTTCGTCGGCTTGTAGATTTATGATCTATGATAATTCGTTTTGTTTACATTTTTTAGTTATTATGATAAAATTTTAAGTATTTTAGTCGTGTTTGATAAAGCATGAAGCAAGGCCTTGTAAATTAGCTAAAGACAAATATTTTTTAAACGACTTCTTTTTCTGCTTTGTTTTTGACATTGCTCTTTCTGCATTTACCATTGTCGAGTGTTTCGACATTTTCATGCATTTCATGAAAAATCGAGTTGAAAAAGTCTTCGTCAAAGTCTCACAAAGTTGAGTCCGGCCATGCCCTAGTAAAGTAGTGGAGATACCTACTATCTCCAAACATCATCCATAACAAAATATTTTTCGTGTTTTTCCCGTCCAACTCATCCGACTTCGAAATTCATTTAATATTTATAATCGAAAGTATTTCTGTGCATTTTTTGTGATTTTTTGTGACAAATTTTGTAGCACCAAGGTAAGGTACATTATTGTAAAAGCACTGCGCAATTCGTAATATGGTCAATTATTATTTAAAAAAACTAACTATTCTTGCGCAGCGACTCAAAATATGTCTTGGCCGGCCTCTGATACTAAAAACACCATGTTTATCGATATTGAACTAGTGCCAATTTTTAATTTAAAAAAAAGTGTGTGGTGTTAGTTCAATAAATGACCATTTAGAAGATAAATCCTATTTTTACTATACCTACCTATATTTTATTTTAATATATACGTGAATACTACTAATCTCCATGTTCTAATTTTGCAGCTAGAGAAAGAAAAAAATAGGAAATAACATTCTATTTTCTTCAGTGCGGAAGCATCTTTTTAATACGTAAACTTGCACTCACTCTTGCACTCTTGTTGAGCTCTGCACATCGTGCCCGTTTGATAAGCTCACGCTAAATGGATTTGTGGCTACATGCGGTCCTTCCTTCGAATTACACTAGCACCCTTTTGAATACATCCAAATTTCGCATTGCAGTTTTACTCCGGTTAGGCACACCGTGCTGTACTTGACACCGCTGTCAAATGTAGTGTGGCCGTCGACGAGCTTAGTGGTGCGGTCGCCATGGATTGTCCTGCATAAGAAGCGCGAGTAGGACAGCTCGCCACGCTAGTCTTAATGATATAATCCGCCGGGCTCTTACGCAGGCATCCTCAAGCCTCATACGTGATGATGGTAAGAGAACAGATGGAATGACTTTAATTCCGAGGAAGATAAGACGGCCCTTAGTATAGGATGCCACTTGCGTTGACACTTTGACATCTTTTTACATCTTCCCAGAACTAGCTCGGCTGCTGAAGTAGAAGACTTCAAAAGGCGCAAATTATATAGTACCCCGGACAGTGAGTACATCTTTGAGCCTGAGTTGAATCTTTGAATCTTTGGGACCGTGGGGACTAAGAGCAATAAATATACAAATATTTGGCATGTCGTTTAGAAACGTGACCAAAATGCTGCCCTACATTTTGCACGTTTGAGTATGCCATACAACGTGGCGATGGGGCCAGCGTTTTGTGGATTATTCTGTGATAGCGGCCTTTTAGATTAGCTAGTTTTTTTTATTACAGTAATTATTTTATAATTGTTTCGGATGTAATTCTGACTAATGAAGTATTTTTTACTTAATCAATCAATGTAAATAAAAATCTTTTTTTGAGCATTAATTTGCTAATAGATAGCAGCTACTGTTCTGATTAATGTCTTTATAACAGGCGATTGATGCAATAAATTATTTAATCCATAACATGACCATGTTTCTGATTCTTTGAAATTACTTTTACTTAATTATCAAATTATCATAATGCTGATTGATTTCATCTCTGGTATCTAAAGCTAGATTTTGTAACAAAATTGCATCAGAACAGTGATTCTGAAAGTTGTCTTGGTCGTGATCTATCCGAAGCTACTAATCTCAGAAATATCTGGGGTTACGTGTAACGGTTATACTATTCTTGTTCTACTACATTGTACTCAGTATGCTTCTTGAGTTTTCGGTCGTTTTTTTACTGCAAATAGGCTTGACTTTGACGTTAGACTACTATTTCGTTTGATGTTAAGCTTTCGGGTATGGTTTCGATTCCCATACATGTGTGTGACGAACATAAATGTTTAATCTGTGCCTGGATGTCCATAAGTAATGTAAGGAAGAATTTATTTAAAAAAAAGTAGTTATGTAAGTATTATATCAGCTATCTTGTTCCCTGGGTGAGCGAATTGGGGCAACCTGTAATGCTCACCCATGGAATTGTGTTTATGTATAAATAAATATATAAATAAATAAATAAATAAATCATACTATATTTCAAAGGGCACAAAGTAACAAATATATAGATTTATTAGTGGCAAACTGGGACCCATCCTAAATTACATAAAAAAATAGCTGTTCAAGCAACAAATAAATGTTCACTCTACAAAGATCACTTTTTTGCGATTTTAGGTTTGATCTCGCAAATGGATGAAGTAATGAACAGTACAGTTACCCCCTTTCGGGTTAGCTCAACCTAAGTTCATAATCCTGCATGTACCTACATATTTTTGCAACCATATAAATGCTATCAAAAATTATCTGTTTCAAATTAACTTTCATTTTTATGTTTCAAATTATCAAATAAATTGCGTCAATATATTTTTAAAAACATCGCAACATCTATTGAGAGAAACAAAATATTTTATTAGATTTTAATAACCGCAAAATAGAAACATCAAACAATTAATCTAACTTCTAATTATTTTTATTGATAGGTTTTTCTTCTGTAACTGGTTAACGGGTCTCTATTTCTTCTGCTTCGACATCCTCTTGTCAGTTTGCCCAATTTCTTTGGCCATTTTTTGCACCAACTGTTCCATAAAAAAGTTCTTTAACCCTTAGCAAAATGTTTGGAGCAGCTGTTTTTCTTCAACAGAATTGTGCCTATAGTAATAATGATTCAAAATTATGAATACATGACCCTTTTGACTTAGTACACTCCAAGCTTATAATAACACTAGCTCGCGCCCACGACTTCGTCCGCGTTGAATTAGGTTCAGAATTTTCATCCCCTATTTTACCCCCTTTACAGTAAACTTTTGTTTCGAACCATGAGCACATACATATTTTTTTTTAAATTTCTAATTTTAAATTTGATCATCAAGTCTCATACAAACTTTCAACCCTCACTTTAAACTCTTAGAGGAAGAATTTCCAAAAATCCCTTCTTAGTGCACACTTACGTCATTTAAGGAACATTTATGCAAAATTTCATGCTACCGCGGTTTCAGCTATGCGTTGATCGATCAGTCATTTCGATTGTCGTTATCAGTGAATCAGTCTGTCAGTTTCTTCTTTTATTGATATAGATAAATGTATTTTATCGAGATGTATGTAGAAATTCACCTCTAGGAACCCAAATTTGTGTATAAAAAATCAAACAGAACATACATGCTTATCTTAGAGTGTAATACGCCGTAAGGGAGTCATTGTACTTACTTATTTTATTTTAGACACTGAAATTTCGAACCAGCTAGCAAAAGTTGTTTACAACGTGTACTTTTTTTAATGGTTTACAGGCTAGGTGTGTTTGACCACAGCTCACCTGATGTTAAGTGACGGTGTGGTCGAAGATGGTTAGCACACCTAGCCTAGAATGGTACTGGCTCTCAAGTGAGGCTGCCGGAACACACCGTTAGATGCTTGGCGGCAGATCTTCAACTTGAGGGTGGTAGCTAGCCAGCCGAGTACTAAAGAGTACCCTACCACCATCCTATGGTTTCCTTACGATGTTTTCCTTCACCAGCAGCTCATGCTCATTGTTGGGGTTTGAACCCACGCTCTTCGGCATGCGAACCGACCAAGCTAACCACTGAGCTATCATCGCTGAAAAAAAAGAGTTGCACCATACATGTATGTGTATCTGACAAAAAGAAATTCGCTTCCCACTATTTACATTCTTGTGGCATCTCTCTTAGTATCTGAAATTGGCAAGTGTAAGATACTTCAAAGTACTAGACACAAGAACAAACAATGTCGTCAAGAAGCGAATACTCAACTTCACAATAAAATCGTTTTTTGTATGGGTATTGAATTATATAATGAATTGCTAAGAGTAATAAAGGAAGCCAGTTCTTTATTTATATTCAAAAGAAAACTTAAATCATTCTTAATTGAAAAGACATATTACTCTATAAAATAATTTATTGATGATAAAGCAAAAAGTAGTTAATATAATTTAAGCGACTTTTTAATTTATGTACCAACATTTTGACACATGTACTTAGCACATAAATACATTTTGATTTTGAATCAGACCAAATTCACAAATAAACATAAAATAGTATTATAGTTACTTGTCAATAATGATTAAAATATAAAATGTCAAAGTAAAATCATAATTTAAAATGTCAAGAATCAAAATCAAGTAACATGAAAAATTACAAATGTATGAAGCAGGTGATTTTTTAACGAGATTTCAGAATTGTGTCCATAGTAAAAAAACTTGATGAGTAGGTAGGACGGTTCCGCTTGGTACATCCTTGCTATAACCCCGTATGAGTAAAAGTTGCTTATGATAATAAGTGTAATGACCTGTTTAACTTTACGTAGAATCACACTGTATTGTAATGCGATTATCTCTCCATTCAGATAATAGATGTCAGCTTTAAATGTCAGATTTATTTGTGTCCGTTAGATCTGTCAGCGAAAGACAAAGATTTATGGCTGTATATTTATATGGCCTAATGAGTATCAGGTATAAAAACTTGGGTTGAGGTGTATTAGATAAACAAACAAGTTTTTTGGTAGTTTTTGATATATGGCTTATGGGTAAATACAGTATCAACCTTATTGTAAAACTTGGGTGCGTTATTTTTGCACTTTATATGACTATAAATTAGGTGTGATCTAAGTCGAAAATAGGTCATTATAAGTGGTTTTCACTGACACAATTCTAAAATTCACTCAACAGAATTGTGAAGAACTTTAATGCTTCTTAGATAGAAAGAAAAAAAAAACTACAGAAATGTGTTTCATAGACAAACATCTTTGATCCTTGAACTTCTTTTTTTACTTAGTATGGAAAAGCTGTTTTTATTCGCGATTTCAGAAGTTTGCTCACATGATTTAATTTTTACAAGGCTAAAGAAAATCTTTATCCAGGCTCTAGATAAATAAATAAACTATTTATTGTTCATACTAAAGATTATACATTTAATGCAATAGAACAAGAATTGAGTGTAATTGAGTTTGAGGACAATTACTGGCCTCATAGCAAAAAAGGAGTAGAAGGGATTCAAGAACAAGTACAAAACGAGGTGTGTCAATAATAAGAATGAAAAATAAACTTAGGATATGATCAAGTTATTATACATACTAACAATGACATACAGACAGACATCTCTATCGGGGGAACAGGTTTTATCCGTTGCTGAACGGCTACTGATAAAAAAACAGCTGTGGATGGTAATTACTTTGACACAGTGCACTATTTCCTTTTGCGAGAGGCACATGGGTACAATTATTGTGACGGCTTCAACTCAATTCTAGCAATAAGTAGCGGCACGAAATAAACGACTCACGCTTGGTAATGACTAGTGTCGACACCTAACAGTTTAGTAAATACTCGTATGCATTACAACAAACATGTCAAACGGTTCTGAAGATCACTGCTATAATTATGTGGTATACCGTAACAGCCTACGGCTTTATCATGTATTACATTTTTATATTAACCTGCCACGCTTGATTAACGATCGAAGCTACCATGCTTTGAATAGAGTTAGGGTAGGGAAAAGTGGGGAGAACCCGGTCTCCCAGTTAGACTTCCCCGAGATTGAACGATCGGTGACGTGCTCCTACACATTGTTAAAATGACGGGTAGGGCATAAGCTCACCGAGATGGTGCCTGATAAGGACAAGCGCTATTGGATATGGACGAGTGCGCAAGCGTTCCTGTGGCCCTAACAAGAGAAACATCCCAGGAGAAGGAACATCCCAGGGTTTTTAGTGGGTAGGCCGCCATTCTAGTAGAGATTCCCACATCAAAAAAAAATAAAAAATCCCAAGCTCCGGACTTGATCTACAACCTAATCACGCAATAAAGCTCTTATTGCGTGATAAGAAGAGAATATTCTTATTCGTATTCCCACACACCTTTTCTGACAACCTTTGAAATAGAAGTTTTTTTTCTGTTTTTATTTTCGCGTGATTTCGGTATCTAGTAATCAAATGACTGCATAGAGAATCAGAGAGATGAAAATTTTAGGAATCGATGATTCAGGCGAGCATATTCTTTAAATTACTTCTTTAGTTTTGCTCCGAAATGCAACTCCACACTACATACTAGATGGTCGATCAATCTATCAAAGTAAACAACTTGTAAAACACGCAGAACTTTGAGTAGGAATACAAAGTCCAGGGTATCACTGCTTTTTAGCGCTCATTACTTTAAGGCATTAGTTGGCTAGTCTCAACTGCTCTGTAATTTCGCTAGCTGCAGTACCCTTCAAACCGGAACACAGTAATGTTAACATACTACTTACTTGCTACGTTGCTTGGCGGCAGAATATATGGTAATGCGGTGGTACCTACCTAGATGACCTCCTGCTAAGGAGATCTACCACCAAGTAAAACCGACAACACAAGACGACCGGAGTTACCGACAAATGCATATTAGTAAGACCTTTCATGTTTCAGGACATTCTTACTTGAAACTAATTACCTAAATTGACTATGTAAATAACCAATTAATCAATCAATAGTCAAAGTTATGTGAAATTTAACGCTACATTAAATTTCATATTAGGCATGCTGCATGTTTCAAAATCATTATTTGTTTTGCAATATTTTACGAATTAGCAAAATTTAGTTCATAATTATGTGGAATAAGACCAAAAAAAAAAAAAAACACCGTGGATAAAGTGTTCCCATCACAAAATCGTAGCATGTCAATTTCGAAAAAAAAAAGTTTTTGTTTATGTCGTCACACTTTGTGCATTTGTTAATGTCAAGATAAAAATAAGTTTAAGTCAAAGTCACAAAGTAAGTCAAGGCGGAATCTAGTCTTGCTCTAGTAAACTAGTGGCGACTTTACTACTGGAGTTTTGATAATTCACTACATTATATTACTTTACTACACTCACGCGCGAATAAAACACCACTATTTTTATACATAAGCACTCGAAAAAACACATGTTTTGGCAAATAATATAATTCGACAACATGATTATTCCTCGTTCCCACTAAAACCCCGGAAAAAAATATTCATCATGTTTTTGGTACCAAAATTACCTACCTACTCAATCCATACCAAAAGGCAATTTTAGATTTTATTTTGTTTTTCGAAGTTATGTGTAGGTACCGCTACGATGGTGATATGCGCTGTTGATACCTATTTATATTTCTATAACATCTTTGTACACAGTGAAACAATAAAAACATTTATATTTAAAAAGCTGTGTGTGAGTGTTACGGGCTTGAGTGATAATCTACGTATCTATTACGCACGCTTAAACACACGAACTAATATACAAACTTACGCAATCCGTAATCTTTGCGGCAGGTAATGGGATCCTAATTAGTAGTACCTAGTAATATAAAATTCATTAAAATAATAGTTAAAATTAGTTATTTAAATTAGTTTGAATACAAAAAAATTTAAACGTAGTTTTTCGCTTGGTTTTGAAAATTCTTGCAATGCATAACGGCATAACACATTTGCACGGTATAGTCAACTTTTGCTCTAGATTCAAAAAGCTATTCGTAATTTATGTCTACCGCAAAATCCACGAACGTGATATTATGTATGGTTTCATTTGGTAACTAAAAAAATAAACGAGAAATGACAATGCATTTTAATCATAAAAATTGAATTAAACCAACATGTCAAATTTCTACTCCGTAGGATAAGAAGCAGTGGTTCTAATTCAGCTTGCAAGATTTAACCTAATCTAAATAAACACATATATTGTAAGTAAAGGTAAAATAAAATCTTGAAATTTGTCAAATTCACGTCAGTTTCTATAGTACAATAGTAAAATGGAGTACAATGGCAATCTTTCGGATTAGAACACCCTAAGCCATAACCAAATAAAAATTTGGCAAGCTGCGTATATTTTACATCAACGGCCTATCTTATAGTACCTAAAATATTTTATCATCCCAATGCGCCAAGTCAGATAGTCTTTGGTTTGCGAGATCCGACGTCCCTGATGGTAATCAGAGCGCCCCAGTAATGACTGCTACGTGGCCGACGACAGTGGTCGAGATGTGATGGAGAGCTTTCTATTGATGGCTTTCTATGGAATGCTACCAAGGGCCATGCTTAGCATATTTTTAAGTACTTTAGTAGGAAATATGTGAGTACGGTTTCCATACATGTGAATCTATCATTTTAAAGCATAGCTATCCAAACCACATACGATCCCGGGTCAATACATACTACTAAATAGATAAGAGGGTCACAGACACCAATACTTTAAATTGTTGGAAAAAAGATACAAGGATACAGTTATTATACATTATATCTTTTTATATATTAATATAAGTTTCCTGTGTATATATCATACTTAGTTTATTTATCTTTCCCTTCCGCATTGCAAAGTGGGGATGGTAGCCTTGAATAGCTGGTCATTGTTGGCAATACCGAAAGCAAGAGAACACGAGGCTGATCGCCAACATGATGGTATGATCAAGTGAAAGAAGCCACCACTTCTATGTAGATTCTACCAGGTGGTGAGGGCAACTTCGGACCGGAGTCGATGTAGGCAGATTGTACGTTTAAGGGGTTCTAGTCCACCACGATCCTGAGAAATGAGGGACCGATTGAAGAAGATCTTTCTCTGCTACTACTACTGTAAATAATATTTCTTTCATTAATTTGGATGACATAAAAATAAATAATGTTTCATCAAAAAATTGTAAAAGATAATTTTTGCGGTAGACAAAAAATACTTTGCAAGCCTCACAAATTATAAAATGTGGGCCGTGCTTTTGACATTGTGTTATATAAAACCGAGATATAACGCATCTCTCTCTATAAATATTAGATTAAAGAGTCTTGCCAAGTGTTTTTCACTTTTTGGACGATAGTAATGTAATGTACTTTGCGCACAATATCTATTCGCACGTGTTTTTCGGTATACTGGGTGGTAATCCAAGACATAAACTATTTGCATTCCAAATTTCATCCAAATCTGTTTAACTAGCCTAACCCGCGCCAAGAAGTAACAAACACATATATATACAAGCAGACTAATTTTTGTTTTTATAATATTAGTGTGATGCCATAAAGTCCTAGGTAGGTATGTTTTTAACCGAAACGATTCGTCAGATAGCTTTAAATTGTATCGTTTGAAAAGCAAGGCCTCATGAAGACTGTAATTTGTTCCACGATTAAATGCAAGTAAAGTTAGTCGTTTGCTAGAAAATCTGACTACGTTCCAATTGAGATATTAAAACGTCACTTCATAAGGAAATTGAGATCAAAACATTCAAATTAAATTAAGTTCAAATTGTTTATTGACATAAAACCGATTAATCAATTACAGTTATGTCACAGAATTCCACATTAATTAATGGAGAACAAAAAACAATATATATATCAAATTCAAAATAGAATGTCAAATTTAAATATTATATCAAGCTCAAAGTAATTTATGGCCTGCAACTAGTAATTGGTAAAGGAATGATAGATTAATTAATTGTTGCGTCCAACCTTGTGTACAATGCTACTTGATATCTACTTGGGGGTAGATTTCCTTAGCAGGAAGTCGTCTAGTTTGTTGCCACCGCAGTACCAGATATTCTACCGACAAGCAGTAGTGTGTAAACATTACGGTGTTCCGGTACTTGGCTATGAGATTGGTATTAGACTATAACGTACCTTTCTCTTCCCACATTGAGAAGAGGCCCGTGGCCAGCTCTGGGACAGTTTATAAAAAGGAACATTTTTTTTTCCGAATCATCCCTATTCGGAAAAAAAAATGTTTAATGCCATTAGCCTAGAAATTTCGTACCCTTAAACTATGATACACAAAACTGTACACAGGTCTGGCTGTAGAATATGTGATACTGCAATGATACATAAACGGATCTGTTAAGAAGATCTACCGTCTCTATCAAACTAATAGGTCAGTAGGTACTTAATTATCTATAAAATCTTCTAAAAAAAATATCGCTTTTGTCTGTACGAAACAAACAAAAACAGTTTTATTTTTTAAACAAATGAACATTAGAAAATCTCATCTATAGAAGATCAAACACGTTTGAGGTAAAAGATAACTTTATTCTTATTCATTTTTGGCGTCACACTTTTTATGCCTTTGCCAGTGCTGCAAATGCAAAAAAAGTGTAAAGTTTTATGAAAAATAAAGTTAAATAAGTCATAATTCAAAGTCACCAAAATAAGTTTTATTATATTATTATAAGTCAAAGTCGAGTCCAGTCTTGCTCTAGTAAAACAGTGGTGGCTTTATAACAAGGTTTGATGGCAATTTTGAAGCAACACAGAAAGCCACGTTTCACAACATTATACTTTCCTACACTTCCGCACTTAAAACACCATTATTTTTATGCACGAAAAATATACTTAGGTACTACCTGAACTTAATTTATCGTAAACTCACAAACTGCACCGCACCGTCCATTGAGTCCTGTTTTAGTCATGCAAACATTAATTTTAAAGTAATTAACGTTGTATGTACGAGTAATTATGGCAATACAGGCGCCACAAAATTCCAGCAATATTAACACCTTCACTTCCTACTATCTTATTTCAGCAGTTTCTATTAAAACTTATTTTTTTGTTCACCAAACAAAAGATTATGTTATTAAAATATAATTTGGTACCGTTGCGGGGGTAATTTGTGTCCATTCGTCCATTTACCGTAGTTACGCCGTATTATTTGGCGAAGGTATATCAACACTTTCACTGTTGCGTAACGCGTGACCTAATCCATGTCTTAATTGTACAGATTACCAATGAGTTAAGACATATAAATGTCGGCCGGATGCATGGCGGCGATTAACGAGTTAATTTTATAACTATTAATTGATTTGATTTATCTTCATGGGGTTGTTTTTTTAGCATCTTGAAAATAGACTACAAATGGTTAAATACTATTTAATTCTGTAAGTACAATAAAGCAACAACAAAATAACTTCGTCAGCTGTCTCAAACTATTCAATGTAGGTAGATAAGAATTATAAAACAAAAGAGCGTGTACAAAACGGCCAATCAATCAGCGTGATTGTTCTGTGTATTCGTATTTTGTGGAAGACTGAACACAGTGTATACACTGATCTGCAGTTGAGGTGCACGAAGGGAGTGTTCGGATCAAGTCATCTAGGTACTGGTTTGTCTTTTTTTAATATTATAATTAAACTGACCGATATGTTGTTCGGATGAAAAATCATATACGTAATAAGAAATATAATAAGCTCCGTCCGTACCTATAATAAGCTCTCCCCAAGCACACTACAAAATTGCCGAGGAAATCACGAGCGGTGTAATTTATCGTACATTAAGTGCTGTTGACAACTTTGACAAATCTGAGAAAAGTATATAGTAAATAAAAAAGTATAAAAGTATATATAAATCTTTTATTTCCGGAAGTTAAGATTTGAAGATTTCTAATTCTAGTAAATATAACAGAACAAGTCAGTTAGATCATTTCCTTATGCTTAGTTTATTAGACAGCAAGCTACCATTTTTAGATTAGGAGAGCTTTACATAATTTGACTGACTGAAAATTTGCATCGAAATAGCTTTAGTGCTAGTCATAATTCCAAACCAATCTAGAATACTATAATTTAAATAATAATTAATAGGAATACTATAATTTCAAAAAACCGACTACGTTGCAAAGGAGGGTATAATTTTAGTTGTCCATATATGTATGTATGTTCATATGCTCTTACATCGACTAAGTGATACTAGATTTCTTTAGACGTACATAGATTGTCTATGTAACGTTCGCCTATTTTGTCCATCCTGTAGTATTTATGAGGGTACTTGGTAACCCTCATTTTATTGTCGGAATAAACGTCAGTGTTCAATCAACATACTCGCTACTTAGCTTCTTTGCTCACTCCAGACGCTTTAAGGAACACCTATAAAAGCTTCCGCCATTTGCGTCACGTCTAGGAGCGCAGGACCGCCTTCGAGTGATAACTTCGTCGGAGGACGCGCGTGCTCCATAATTAATATTATATATTTACGACACACTCAAATATATGTATATCACAAATTATAACTAGGTATATAGGTTCGAGATAACTATTAGGTGTATAGAACCTAATAAAGACCGCAGGAACGCGCTGGATGCGAGCCGCTTCCAACCGGTCTTTATGGAAATCAATGGGAGAGGCGTATGTCCAGCAGTGGACGTCATACAGCTGATGATGATGATGATGATGATGATGACGATGAGGTTCGACAAGTTTTTATAGTAAAAACAAATCCCACCGCTGCCACCATGATGTAAAACATATGTACGTAATTTGGTTGAGAACTGACGTTTATTCCGACAATGTAATGGGGGTTACCAAGTACCCTCATAAATATACTACACATTCCAAGACCACTAGGACAATACTGGCTCGGCAATGCTCACGTAGTCCACGTATCTGGGGATACCACTAACCACGTTGTGTACTCTCGCCTGCTGTATTCGTGACAATGACACTGACAGTTCGCTTTTCAAACAGCAGCAAACCAGACAGCATTGTAGGTGTATGCAAATGTATGCTTTAGCGCACTACGGTCTAGTTAGGTATCACCACAGTGTAAGATATTCTGCCGCCAAGCGCTTGTGTGTTAACATTACTGTTACAGTTTGAAGGGCGGTACTACAGCTAGCTAAATCACAAGGCTTTAGAGACTAACCATCGTGTTTCAAAGTAATGAGCGCCAAAGCAGCGATGTTGTGGACTTTGTTTTGTTACTCAAATTTTTTGATACCGCTGCAATAGCCAACCACTACCAATTATAAAAATAATTTTATTTTAAAATAATTTTCATAAGTTATCCAGCAAATTGTCACGAATATGTTGATTAACTTTTTAGTTACGCAATGGTAACTTTTTATTAATCGCCTGCTGTCTCCTTGTCAAAATCGTCAAATATGTTAACCTCTCAAAATAAAAGAGTCCAAGAAAGTGGTTTTCTGGGTGATAAATATGTATTTGTATATCTGATGCCTCCAAAGTTCTAAGTTTAAAGTAGGTTTTTTAAAATGTAGAATATCAAGTTTGGAGAGTCAAGTTAGTCCTGTCTGGACTATTATTTATTCTGTGGTAGTGCAATCTGAATGATTTCATTGGATCTCGCGACCATTGTGCTACATTCTAAATATATGCATTTTATATTAGTTTGACATCATTAACCTAGATTACTTAGTGGATTATGAAAAACTCATATTTATTGAGATAGCGTCTATTCTGTTTGTCCCATTCTATTTTTTTTACAAGATATAAATTGGACAATATACTGATATTGCGTAGCGATTATAGTTCAGTGGTTAGCGCGGGCGGTTCGCATGCCGAAAGGCATGGGTTCTAACCCTTCAACTGCCGGTGACGGAAAACATCGTAAGGAAACCATAGCATGGTGGTAGGGTACTTTTTAGTACTCGGCTGATTAGCTACCACCCTCAAGTTGAAAATCTGCCGCCAAGCATCTAACGGTGTGTTCCGGCAGCCTCACTAGAGAGCCAGTTCCATTCCAGGCTAGGTATCTTTACCATCTTCAATCAACCACACGGTCACTTGACATCAATATACTTATAACAAAAACATATAATACACACAGAAGACCCAGGCACAAAATGAACATCTATGTTCGTCACATAAATGTATAGTGTTTGTCATGAGTGGGAATCGAACCCCCACCCTAAAGCTCGTGAAGCAGAGCTACTGCTAAATTAGCAAAAACAATATACTACTACTATATACTGTCATTTTTGACTCTTCTTGAATACTGCCGTATTCAAGACTATCCTCTTTACTCATTTAGCAGTAGCTCTGCTTCATGAGCTTTAGGGTATGGGTTCGATTCCCAATGAAACTCTTCAAATTTGAGTTTACTTTTACGAGTCCCGGATATCCGGATAGTCCCTTGGTAATCAGGGTCTGACGTTAGACCCTAGATGTCGATAGTGGAACTCTTCAAAGGTAAGTAGACCAGAAAGTAGACCACTCAAGTATAGACTCATTTGATTAATATTGTTTGATCCAATTTCTTTGACGAGATCCCAACATTACACAATGTGACAGGTAGCTTGCTATTTAGTTTTTTAAAATTATGATAATGACTGATGCTGTAATCTACTTTGCTGCCAAAAATATTATTCAAAGCTCTATCGTATTACATCTTCGTGTATTTGCATGTAAAATTAGCTCTGCTTCATTTGCAATCATAACAATGTGGCGTAGATTCCCACAGTTAGGAAGCGCTATGTATCGTGTTCGAGGAATGTTGTTTCTACTTCCCTTAGGTTGAGTGAAAGCACGCTATTTTACGGCATGGTAAGCCAGTGTCTCAGACTCAATAGAAATTCAGACGTAACGTAAATTTTAATAGCCCGAAACCAGCTTTTTTAACATTGAATGACAAGTTTGGTTGAGAATGTGCACTTCCCAAAATCACCACTGTTCAAAAATAATAATTGCAATTTTCATTTGATGTAGGAAAACTACTACTTGTTAAAACTCTCAGTGTTCAGTGCTCAAAAAGTGTTCTTTGAGAGCACTATTTGCTTCGAAGATGTATCTAGAGTGCTCAATAATGAAGTACTGGAACAAGCTACATGTTGAGCACTTTTGATCCAAATCTAAATTTAGACGGCAATAAGCAAAAGTAGTGCCGTGTAGTAGTTGCCGTGGTGGTGACGGCGTAAGAATTGTACCCCACCCTCTCTACCCGTGGTTGCCGTAAGAGTCGGCAACCACGATAGGGATGTAATCCGGAAGATGGGCAGCAGCGTCTTCTTGAACAATCACAACTAACTGCGCTCGCCAACGCCAACCCGCCTGCCAAGCGTGGCTAGTATTGGCAAAACCCCCCCAGGAGGAGACCTATGTCCAGCAGTGGAAGTCCTATGGCTGATGATATGTGATGTGAAGCAAAAGTAGTAGTTTATTTAGAGAGTTTTATTTTTATTGTCATCGACTATGGACTGGATATAACATAAACGTTTCTTTTGAATAAGCTCTCCTCAAAATGAGCATGAATATCAAAGTTGTTTTATAGTGTTTTATTTTTTTAAATTTTGGTGTAAAAAAGGTATATTGTGGAGTAAAATTACATAACAAACAGACAGGTGCAGAGCAAAAAAGCTACCAGACAGTCCGGCACCATGAACCAAAAAGGTTCTATAAATGAATACTTAATTAGAAAGAAAAAAAAAAACAGTATAAAAATCAATCGTTACAAACGAAGTAAGGTTAATTAGGATGCCGCCTAAAATGAAAGTAAACACGTCAAAACCAGCCAGTTTTTCATCTATCAGTGAAAAGCTCGTAAACATCATTAAAATATTCAAAAGCAATAAAGTTAAGTAACGAACTACTTAGTAGGAACTTAATAAAGGGAAAGTAGCTAAGATATCTTCGGCTTGTGACCTACCGATGGATATTTAATATAAGCTCCACAATAAAATAATGTGAACACCGTTACGGAAAAGAAAAATGATTACTTTTGTTTTTAGAATAGATAATGAAATTCTTACTCTAGAAATATCAGTTTTTCTGTGTCCGTTCCATCCTAAGGTTAGTTGGAAGACATTGTTTTTAGCGACAAGGTAGCTTTTTTATTACCTACTTTTGCTATTATGTTGTCGTAAATTATAATAAATTAATTAAGAATACTAACAAAATATTATAAAAAAATACTGTAAAATACAAATAAGTAGAAACGCGGGTAATTTAAAATGACTGACTCAATATAAATTTAAATTGATAATGTCATTAAGAAATATTTACCAAAACCTAATCAATTAAAATAATACGACATTTCCTAGATGGCAAGACACCGAAGTGTTATTAATTGACCTGAGAGCAATATCTAATATATACATTAGTGTTTGTTTGTTCGTATTTTATGCGCTGAAGTAACATTTATCCGATTGCGATGAAACTTTGTCAACTTATTTCTTGCTCTTGCACAAAAAAGCACGAAAGCAATATACAATTGTTTTTTTTTCGGCAGCAACGCACCGAGTAATATAATAAAATAAAATATTTTTTCTGACATATACATATATTTGAGATTTTAATTTCTATTATGATAATATTTTTTTTAAGTTTGTATGACAAATGCGATGTTTATTATAATAATATTCATCATTATTCATCGTCAGCCGTATGACGTCCACTGCTGGACTAATAATATAGGTACCTATAAATAATACAATTAAATTGTTTTTTTTTTTTTATGATACTGTACTATTTTATTGAATTTGATTTTGACTTTATTGTATTTTTCACGTCTAGTATCGGCCGAATATAGTTACATAATTAAATAATAAAATAGTACATATCAAAATAACTTTGACCTGACCTGTACTTACTTATATTCATGCAACTAAACCATTTGATATTTTTTTTGTTTGACAAGCTTGGTCGTCGAATATGGTAAAGTACACCTTACCAGGAATGGAACTGGTTAGGTGCTTGATGGCAAAAAGATTTTGTAAAGGTTTTTTAAAAATTAATCTATATAATCCATTTTATATAAAAAAAGTGGCATCAATATTATTATCATCGTACATACAAAAATCAAACAATCATCAAAAATACCAATAACTTTATTTTTAACCCCACATGCAAGAGGAAGGGTTATGTTTAAGTTGTATATCTATGTGTCAGTTTATGGCATTGTAGCACAAAAGACTGAACCGGATTATTTTATTTTTATGTTTATTGAATAGTGACTTTGTCCGACAGTTTGTTTTAGCTATGTTTCAAGAAACTATGTTCATCCATTCGAATGTCTGATCAAATCAAAATTTGGTTTTAGATTACTAGTGTCGGAGGTTTTTTAATCTACACTTGTCAGAGAAAACAATAAATCAATGTGATCCTTGAGCCAGTTAGTGGGTTATAAAAAAAGAAATAGACTTAACCGAATCAAACTTGTAAATACACGATTACATAAAAAAAAGAAACAGAATGCTAACGACGGAGTTATCTAACATACATTAGTAATAATAGGGTCATACATCAGCCGACTGAGTTCAAAGAGTAATGAAATTATGAGAACTTTGCTAGTATGAGTTGTTTCATAATAAGTTACAGATTAAGTGACACGCCCTAATGTTCAGTTTCAGTTTAGATTTAGTTTCACATTACACAATATTATTCTTTTAGTTGAAAATATGTATTTTTTTTGTTTGGGGTTATTATTTTTTATTCCGGACTAATTTTTTTTTTAAATTAATTAAAATTATTTCCATTATTTCCAAACCAAAACACTGTAAAATTTAATATACAAAACTTTTGTTAAAAATGACGTCCATTGTCTCTTGAAGCTTTTCTTAAGTATGCTGTCTGCCGTAATACAGGAGTTAATCCTAGCTCGGTAGCAGCGATTCATTTGTACATGAAAACTGCCAAAAATGTAAAGACAATATGTATACTAATTTTAAAAGTTTATGAATAAATTATAATTATTAATTATAGATCGCTTCCTACTTCACTTTCGGGAGAGGTAGGGAATCAGCTTCGATGGTTCCATCTTTTCCGATTCTAGGCGCTGAAGATCACTGCCCCCAGGGGGTGGTGGAGGGTGCAATTACGACGCCCAGATCAGCTCACAAGCCCTGTAATTTTGCTAGTTTCCCTTAAAAGTTGCTAGTACCTTTTGAATTGTACCAAGCAGTATCCTTTAAATCGTACCGTACCGTACCGCGCAGTAGGTACCCTTCAAATCGTATACCGCACATACCCCTTTAAGTTGCCGTTTATTGTACCCACTTAATTAGATGCTTGGTATGTTATTATTCATTTATCATGTGATAAAAATGATGATTGTGCAAAGCGTATCGTAGTCCAATCATTTTGCATAAATATTTTTTATGTAACTACATTTTCCAATTTATTTATACCCACCTTATTTTGCGTTTAAGAAAGTAACTATACTAGCTTTTACGATCTTTTGAAACTTGATTCCAATTATATTTTAGTTCTTATCAATTATGAGATATTTGCATGTTTACGATTGATCCGTTTATTTACAAGATTGTAAAATAACTACCGACATGAGTGGGTGGATAGGGGTCCGTGCGCTAAAAAGAAATCGATTTGGAATAGGCAAGTACCGCAAATATAACAAAATAAAAAGAAACAGTAGAATAATAAGAAATACATATGTATATAACTATATCACTGTGTTTCTACTTATCGAAACTATATGTTCTGTGACAAATTTTATACGCTATCATTCAAAGAAGTATTTCTTGCTGTACGCTACCGTGCGTAGGCCTCAGTTTTTTGTTCTATCACTACATATTATAAAACAAAGTCGTCCGCCGCGTCTGTCTGTCTGTTAAACTTAAAAACTACTGAACGGATTGTCACGCGAGTTTCACCAATAGATAGAGTGATTCATGAGGAAAGTTTAGGTATATAATTTCTCAAGGTTTTGTGTAGCCGGCTTTGCACGGTTGCAATGTAGATATATTGCACATAGAAGAAACCGATTCACTTTCAATTCTTACTTCTCTTTCAATAAATTAAAAAAACTAAATATAATTGTACTACATTTTTTATGTCGAATAAAATTATTATTACTTGGGCAAAAAACTACACTGTTCAAGTGAATTTGATTGGAATCCATGTGGTGTCCACAGATAACTTAGAACCCAGATTAGTAAAAAATTCTAAAAATTGTAAAACAAAAGCCTTTATACCCTCTATAATACGCAGACTTTGCCATTACTAGACTTGTGCCGATTTGTTCACTAAAATGGCGTCTCCCCTGCCATACCTATTTGGCAATAGCCAGTCCAGCGTACCTATATGAAAATGTCAGTTGATAATGCTAGATTGCCGTGGTGTTGCCGGCGTAAGAATTGTACCTCACCTTCTCTACCCATGGTTGCCGTAAGAGTCGGCTAAGGGATGTAATACAGAAGATGGGCAGCAGCGTCTTCCTTGAACAATCATACCTAACTGCGCTCGCCAACCCGCCTGCCAAGCGTGGCGAGCATTGGCAAAACCCCTCCCCAGGAGGAGGCCTATGTCCAGCAGTGGACGTCCTAATGCTGATGATGAGATGCTAGATAAGTATTTAGTTTAATTTCATTTTATTTGAATAGTGAAAGAACCGTAAATTAACGCAGAAGCTGTGATGCAAGAATGGTCGTAAATAAGTTTTATAGAGTTGCTAATTGCTGCCAGTTTAAGTCAATCATGTCTTTTTACTGCATGTGGGATGCTGCTATACAGCCTATCACCTATACAAATTATTTAATTGAAAATTTCTCTTATAATAGTGTATTATCTATTCCAAGGTCATAAATATTGACTCCGTAGTTTTCTATTTATTTAATTTGCACAAAAATTATATTGCTTTTCTCTATTTTTAAATCCGATAGAAGAACGGACATGGAGGAATTAGATTCTCCCTGCCCTGCCCTGTTAGTTCATTGGTAATATGTCTACCTTAAGAACCGTAGGGCGTGGGTATGATTCCTGCCCAGGACAAAACGTTTTATGGAATAAACAAATGTTAGTTGTGTCAGGGTGTTCTGTATGTATTATAAGTATGTATTTACAAAAAAAAAAGTTTATGTATTCTATCAGTTATCTGACTTCCATCACACAAGCTCTGCTTTAGTGTGCTTTTACTTGGTGGTAGATTTCCTTAGCAGGAAGTCGTCTAGGTAGGTACCAACGCAGTACCAGATATTCTGTCGCTAAGCAGTAGTGTATAAACATTACTGTGTTCCGGTTTAAAGGGTACTGCAGCTAGCGAAATTACAGGGCTATTGAGACTAACCATCTAGTCTGAAAGTAATGAGCGCCAAGGCAACGTTGCCCTGGACTTTGTTTTGCTACTCAAAGTTCTGTGTATCGCTGCAATGGTCATGGACAGGTGTTATCTCTTACCATCAGGAAAGCGTCTCGTTCGTCTCATTACTATTGCATAAAAAAAAAACTTCTTGGCGACAGAATATCTGGTACTGCGGTGGTACATACAGAGACAGTCTCCTGCTAAGAAGATCTCCCACCACACGCAAACTAACTTGAGATTTACATGTACATACATGCATACTTAACCAGATGATAATGTATCCGCCATACATTTATTTTTACACACAAGTATTAAATACTGGATAGCTATGTGGAATTAACGAAGTGCTGCCAACAGTTGATTTCCATAAGTGAAACTTACTCGTGTAAAAGTATGATGTAGGTGCCACTTAAGCAGTGCTATTAGCTAATTAAAACCCACATTACTATAATTGCTCAGGTCTAAATATACTTATTTACCAGTTATCTGTTAGTACGTTACATACGCTATACGTACACGGTTATAAGGTTCGGGTGTATTTAGACAAAAAGGGGACATTGGGACATTATGGCCGATGGGGCTGCAAAGATCTGGAGTGGCGACCACGGACCGGCAAGCGCAGCATAGGACGTCTACCCGCAAGGTGGACAGACGACCTCATAAAGACCGCAGGAACGCGCTGGATGCGAGCCGCTTTCAACCGCTCTTTATGGAAGTCAATGGTGGAGGCCTGTGTCCAGCTGTGGACATCCTGCGGATCAGATGATGATGATGACTCACCATTATGAGTAACTTTTACTTTGGGCACAACTTTGGAACCGTAAAAACAAAATCGGCAGTAATTGATATATCAGCGGTCGGCAACTTTTTGGCAGGCACACAAGGTGGCAAAATAATGTAAAGACGGGCCTCACTTATGATATTAACCCTAGAATCTTAATGTAGGTACGTATAATAAAATTGGTCATAATTATCCCATAGAATAGATAAAAAAAAAAACAATTCTTATTCATAATATTTTCTATGTAGAGTCTATAAATATTGACTTTTACGTTTACCATCTTTTTTGGAAAAATGAACCATGTGACAGAACTAAGATAACATGAAACCTATTTTTAAAGGGCTTTTACTACTTATGATGTTTATGCAATTTTTGAATAAATTTTTAAAGAATTTGTTTTATCTGTTGACTTACCACATATAAAACAAAATCGCCATAAGAAGTCGCGGCTCCTTGATAGATTTGGGTGCCATTCACGAATTGTTATTCGAGAATTGTGTCTTAGACAAATTGTGATTCTACGAATTGTTTTCGACGAATTTTCCAGAAATCCCATCGTAGACCGCATCTTCGCTTAACATAAGGCGAGATGGCAGTCAAACGCAAGCCTATTTATAATTTAAAAAATTACATATGAATCTACGGATATAAACGAAAACCAAAAGCCGGCGACAATCACGCGTATTTCCGAAAGCGTTTTGTCATTATTGTCTTTTTATAGAACAGCTATCAAAGTACCAGGAAACCATGTTGATGTTGTGAGAAACTGTACCCGTCCGGGAAGTGAGCATCGATGGAATTGTGCCATTGTTCTAGGAGACATCGAAATTGTTGCAAGGTAATTAGAATCCGATTACGTATCAATAAAGTGTAAAAAAATTGATGTTTTCTTTGAATGGACTCTGGTAATTTAATTTAATTTGATTAATTTTTGACTGATTTAATTTTATAGATTGATTGATTGATTTATTTAACGTTTGTGACTTGTAACCATTGGTTATCAATAAATGAAAAAAAAAGTGTATTAGATTAGAGCGGTTAGCAGACTTATGTAACGGCAAAACGGTACTTCACGTCTGGTCAGAGACTTCTGCTGTATAAAGCGCAAGTCCGACCTCATGTGGAGTACTGTTCACACCTTTGGAACGGAGAATCCAAGTATCAACTTGAGGCTCTCGATGCATTACGGCGTAGAGGTTGTTAGTCGCTTAGTTTGCGTAGAGACGTCCGTCGGGTTTCTGTGCGTATTCTATCGCATATACAACGGGGAGTGTTCTGAAGAATTATTCGATTTTAGCCGGCGTCACGGTTCCATCACCGCACTAGCCGCCATCGTCTGAAAGCTCAACCAAAAATAATCGATTGTCGCGCTCCTTTTTGCCATATACTTACTTGCAAATTGTGTAATGATCTTCCTACTTCCGTATTCCCGCGGAATTACGAGTATAACATTGAGTTCAAAAGGCGTGTTAATAGAATCTTAACAGGTCGGCAACCTATATGTAGTGCCCCTGATAATGTAGGTATCCATAGGTGGCGGTGATTGCTTACCATCAAGCAACCCGTTTGTCATTTGAAAATATACCTTTGCAACAATTGACTAAATTCCTATCGACAAGCGCGATAATAATTCCTTTTGATTAGTTCAAGCAAAATCCACACAACTACAAATTGACATTGCCATTACAATCCTCAATCAATCAATCAATCAATCTCAATCATCGTTAGGAAACCATAGCGTGGTGGAAGAGTACTTTCTAGTACTCGGCTGGCTAGCTACCACCCTATCAAGTTGAAAATCTGCTGCCAAGCATCTAACGGTATGTTCCGGCAGCCTCACTTGAGAGCAAGTTCCATTCCAGGCTAGGTGTGCTTTACCAACTTCGACCACACCGTCACTTAACTACAGGTGAGTTGTGGTCGAACACCAAGCCTGTCAGCTATAAAAAAAAACATAATTATGCATAGGAAGGGCATTAAGATTGCCCGGCACATATTTTCATTTGCCGTTAAACTCGGAGCAGGGGTTTTGCTTGAAGTCATTTGCTTTGTTTCTATTGGCAGACAGTTGATGGACTATCGCTAAGAATGTTTGCTAGTCAGTTATTATTATAGAGGGACGATTAATTGAAATGTTATCAAAATGAGATGCCGGATAAACCTTTTTTGTGATACTTGTGATTTGCTTAAGAGTTAGAATCTTGAATTTGTACTATGTTTTTTAATTTGGTACCTTTTTATCACATACAATTATCTCGCTTATTATTAATTGGTTTTATCTTTTTCCCAGCTAGGTTTGGATACAGCCAGTGGCATATCTAAATTAGTTAGTTTTTATATAGTAAATTATTTTTACAATGGTAAGCAACATAACTTTTTAATAATTTATGTTGGCAAATAACGTAAATATTTTTGGGCGAATTTCCTACAAATATGAATTATTTTAATTGAGTTTGCCATTATTATAGCTGTGCCGAAATTCTAGCAAGATTGGAAGGTTTGGTAGTCAGGATCCGCGGGCCCTCTGAGTTTGAGGGTCCCGTACCACCGGCACCACACAGCCCGTTAGTAGCTACGCTACTAACTCAACAGATAATAAATGAATGTGTGGAAGAAAACAGTAAATGCACCTAGCCTATTAAAATATTTACAATCTTGGTGCTTTTAAGCGCAAGTAAATCGGTCTCTTCTAAATAAGTGAACTCCATCGTAGACCACATAATCGCTTGACATCAGGCGTTGGCGGTCAAACGTAACCTTTTTGTTAATAAAAAACAGTTGCTATCCTTGTCTAATGAACTGCAATGAAAAAGACGCCTAATTTTTTTCTAAGTCTAGATTTGTCAACTAAAGCATTGAAAATTGGTCTTACTGATCAATTATTTAAAACTTACCTAAGTTCTTAACGGGATATATAAGTAGCTTTGTGTAGTTTGCAATTTAAATATTGTATTATTTAACGTTTTGTTTGCTACAAGACGCGGCTCCGTTTGACAGCGGGGTGCGCCGAACCAATGTGATCTCAACTTTCTTAGAATATATTATTGCAATGTAAATTTATAATATTTTTATTACGCCTATTTACTGTAAAGTGTGAAGTATCTAAATTATTAAACTACGAACATACAGTACAAAACAGCTTTTAATGCTAAATATAAATAATGTTTTGGGCTTAAAATTACCAAGCATTTTATTTTTTAAAGTTCGCGTGTCAGGTTTCAAACCCATTTGTTCAGAACGTTTGGACGCAAAACGTCCCATTATCTTAATATTATACAATTCGCGAAAAAAATATAACACTCATAAACGCCCCATTTTTGATAGGCATGTGCTTCCAAAAATTACAACTATTTTTTATACACAAATAGTAGTCTTCCTTTTTTGAAGTCCTTGTTTAGGTACCTACAATACTGCGTGGCGTTTTGATTCATAGAAAACCAAAAATACGCACAGAATAGGACGCAACGACATGATACGACAATGAAATAAACTGTTCTTCAGTTTTGTTTTTAAGACCACACTTTGTACATTTACCAGCGTCAAGTGATAAATAAGGTAAAATAAGTGTATGTCACAATCAAAATTACAAAAAGTAAGTCAAAGTCAAGTCCGGTCACACTCTAGTAAAATAAAGTAGTAGCAACTTTAATAATGTAGTACCTATTAGTGACCGGTGGAGTTAGGGAAGCAATACAAAAATACATGCTTCACTTGGCCACACTTGTACATATAATTCGGTATTTTATGAATAAAACTCCACTATTTTTATACACAAACACTCAAATAATCATAAAGTTTGGAAAGTTATACACTGGGACAGAAATTAAATGACATCCCAAGTTGTCACAAAAAAAATTCAAATGAATAGTTGTTCACCAGTTGTGTACCTTCAGCCTAAAATGCGTATTTAAAATAGACGCTCATCCGTGTTTGTTCGCACGAGCTCCACGATAAATATGTATTTATTATAAAACATATAGCGTGCTAGGACTAATCTCAACTTTCTTTGACCTGTACGAATACTTAACCTATGCCAATTACTTTTATACGCACTCGAGATGTGGTGGTTAAAACGTCTGATGATAATTTAGGTGCTTTTCATGACGGAGTCTCGAGTTGTAAAATGAACTATAAGGCTTTCCCTGTTTTATCATAGATACCTTACAACCGGATTTGTCCATCCATGTGGATATGTTTGTGAACAAATTGAAGATAAATTTTGTAGATCTTCTTTCTTTTTGTTTGGTAGCGTTTTCAGCGTCAAATGATTTGATATTTAAAGGTATTTTATCAAAAATCAAGTAAAACAACAGGTTTTTCTATCTCGGCCGATAACTCTTGAAATGTTAGAAGAACCGGTTCATTAAATGGGCCATAAATCGTAAACGGTAAGTTTTACAAAAAAGTTTACAGAAAATAAAAGATGTAAAATTTTATTCTCTACAATAATGGTCTTAATAACTTTTGCCTTATAGTGCATAGTTTCAGAGATATCGGCCAAAAACTTTTTTCAAGATGGCGCTTAAAGCTCCACCTGGATCTGTCAGCATTTTGTGATTTTATACTCAATAAGTACTACTAAATAATACTCAATAATAATACCCTAAACATTATTAAAAAAAATAGGATCGGAAATGTAGTGCGAGGTTAAATTAAATTTTTACTGGCCTAAAAGCTGAATATCAAACTGTGTTTGAAGTGTTTTTTTTTTATGTTTATGGTCTGGCTACAGAGGCCTTTGAACCATGTCTTTATTTGGAATCATAGCACTTCACTTTTATAATTTAGTGTGTCTTTGAACCATAGTCATAGTCCAGTCTTGGTCAAGTCCAGTCGGTACCAGTCAAATCAAGTCATGCCTTAGTAAAGTAGTGGCGACTTTACTATAAGCTTCTGGATGGAGTTTTGGAAGCAACACGAAAAGTCATGTATTTACCACATTTGCGGCACTATATGAATAAAAAACCACTATTTTTATGCATAAACACTCGAAATAACAATAGTTTTGGAAAAAAAAATACAATGGGGCGACACGACCCTTACCGCGTTCCCGCCAAAACTCGTTTGAAGTGACGTGAAATCAATGCACAGTCTACTAGAAAAAAGTAATTATTCGAAACAATACAGACGAAAAGAATTATTACCATTACAGAGAAAAATTACCATAAGTACAATGATCCTATGTCAAATGATCTGTAAAGGCATTCCGGTACGTTTCCCTAATAACAGTTACAATAAACATCCAACATTATCATAAAGTTATTAAGCGATGGATGGTATAATATAACCCACTTGCAAAGAAATAATGCTTACTATTCGCTGTTTGACCATATTTTCCCATAATCCTACAAATGAAGTAACATTAGCAAAACTTATTGTAATGAAGATCCTGTCTCGTTGACACACTTCTACTTAGAAATTTACAAACAAAATAATATTTACTGCTAACATTATAAGACTTTGTCGTTTTAAACAAATCTGGTTTGTCTCAGCTTTTAGTACAACGTTGTTGGTACACGGAAAAATATGATAAGTAATTTCATTTATGGTTGACAAGTTAGGTGTATGACCACATCTCACCTGATGTTAAGTGACGGTGCGGTCGAAGATGGTAAATTTAGTAGCTTGGAATAGAACTGGGTTTCATGTGAGGCTGCCGGAATATCGTTAGATGCTTGGCGGCAGGTTTTCTACAGGAGGGTGGTAGCTAGCCAGTCGAGTACTAGAAAGTACTCTACCACCACGCTATGGTTTCCTCACGATGTTTTCCTCCACCGGCAGCTCAAGGTCGTTGTTGGAGTTGGAACCCGCGCCCTTCGCGTCGTGCGAACCGACCGCTGTTATCACTGAGCTATCATCGCTACAAATTGTGTACACCAGAAATAGAAATGTACAGAAAATAAAAGTGCCTTATGAGCCATTGCCACAGTGGAGGCCTTAAGTTTAAAAATTTAAAGCATAAACATTAAATTATGTTACCACTTTATATTATTTTCTGGTGTTTTTCAAATGTTTACAAACACAGTTATTTTACTGATTTCATCAATGTTACAGCAAATGCATAAATTTAGGTGCCAAAAAAAAAACAAATAACCACAATTTTAATGTGACAGAGTCATTCAGTTTTATCTTCATGTAATGTAGAATCCATTCCATTCGTAAAACTTATTTATTTCATCAATAATTCCAGGGTTATTGTAATGTGGCCGTACTTGTATTTAGTTTTAATAAATAAGGTTGAAATTAGTTTGCAATTTATTGTTATGCTCGTTACAAGGGTGGGAAATAAGCAATCAATTGCTGTCTCTTGTAATTGTAAATGTTGCTGTTTGCTAATCTTACTTAGATCCTGATTACAGCCAGAAGCTCGAAACAGCAACATCGTTACATGGTCGACGTTCCAAAGACTAGAACGAAACGATTTGATTCCACGTTCATTGTGCGCACCGCTAGACAGTGGAATGCCTAAGTGGGTGTTCTCCGATGGGTATAATCTGGGTGTCTTCAAGTCGAGAGTGAATCGGTATCTTCTAGGCAAGCATGCTCCATCTTAGACTACATCATTACTTAACGTCAGGTGAGATGACGGTCAAACGTAATTCTAATTTATTATTAAAAAAAATATTACAAAACAAATAATAATTAATAAATCTAAAACTTGAGATTCTCAGAGTTCACTCAGAGTTGCTACGAGATTTTTTATTGACAGTTTTAAATTAATTACAGGGCTAACCATCGAATATTTCAAAGTAATGAGAGCAAAAGCAGCGATTTTTGATCAACGTTTTGGATACCGCTGCAATGGTCACGGACATGCGTTATCTCTTACCATCAGGGAAACGTCCCGTTCGTCAAATTACTTTCACATTAAAAAATATTATGATATAATACAACAAAATTATAAAGCAATAAGCAGTACAAAGAAAAATCAATTTTCACAAGAACTCTGTTTTTCGAACCTCGCATACCGCTCTAAGGTTTAGGTTGACAGAATAATTGGCTGTCCTATATCCAAAATAATGGTCGGTACTTGATCCCATGATACAGCATAGGTACCTGGTGTAACTCTCCAGAAATAATTACACATATTTCCATAAATCTCGAATAAATACCAATAAAAATACTTTATGTAATATATAATAACAACATTTCCAAACACTATTTCCCATTGTAAAATATTAAAACTATAAATAACGAAATCTTTTAAAAAGATCTTCAAATAATTTTTATATAATAATATTTTAATAACACAGATGTTGGATTTTTAATAACAGCGCCAGTCGTGATGATTTCGACAGATTTCAATTTAGACAAAAAATATTATGCGAAGTGAAAGTCGGCTTTTATGCAAAATCAATTGATTTAATATCAATTACTTAAACATTGTTCGTGGTTAGAAAAACATTTATCTTGATAAATATATTTAATTGTTTTTTTCTTCTATTCAAGTACTGATGAAAATCCTTATGGACATAAACATTTTAGAGTAGGTACCAGATTTTCTCTATTGAACTAAATATGCAAATAAAGGGTGTTGAAAGTGAAAATGTTTTAAAAACCCATCAAAACACCTTCCGCATATCCGGTGCCATTCCGCCCATTAATTTGAATTTCCAACAACAAAATTAACCTATAGCACCGTCCCGCCTTCCGAAAATTCGAGTTTCGAACGTATTTCGAACGTGAATTTTCATATTTCGTCAATAAGGCACACTGACCGTGTTTTTCGATACTGGCTGAATGATCCGTAACCGAGGTCGAATGTAGCCGAATGGTATGCCACTGGCAGGTTGGAACTCAGTCGCTTCTCTAGCATAGTCAACACTCGTCGATTAGAACGCAGTGGCTGTTGCCGCGGCAAATTGCGCGGGAAAACTTTGACATTTCCGGCCTTGGGAATTTGTGTTTTTTTTTTCTTCTAATTTTGCATGTGAATGTGGATTTATTGTTTCGTTTTTGAGTGAAGGTTTTTTTTGAAAATTTGGATGACTTTTCTTGGAGATGATTGAAATCGGTAAGTTATAAACTGGTGGTGTGTTTATGCAATATAAGTAAAATCTAATTCTATTTTAAGTTGATTGCTGTGATCTGTTTTTAGTTTTAAGAAACACATCATTATAAGTTTTTTTTTTTTTTATATTTCTACCTACTATATGTACTTCTGTAGTTTTTCAACTTAATTTTTCGATTGTATTATATAATGTATAATATTTGATGAGGAAAATTAAGTTTACTTATCTAGTATGTAGTAGTAAGTAGTAAACTATATCTTAGAAATATAGCTTAGTACTTACTACTACAGACTTACTACTTACATGTACATAAAACGAATACATATTTATACTTGCAACTATTAAACATAGATACGTATCGTATCTTACATTTATAATTACTTAATATGTATATTTAAATGCCCACCTACAGCGACCTGTCACTTTTGACAAGCCACACTGTCTAGTGTCAAGACGTCTTGTTCGTACAATACAACATACATAAACAGCTGTTTTGTTACGTACTGACTAGGAGATACTGCTTTAAAGCATCTTTACATTTTAACATATTCCAAGTAGGTAGAGTTCATGACCTTTTTCGGATTTTATTCTCGTCTCCGCAACGTGAAGATGGTTTAAATATAATATGATAGTCTCTGAGCACTTTTATTTTTAATTCAGATAAACCAAACCAAATTAAAACAAGTTTTTTATGACAATACAAATTGCATGTGTTTTTGGTTTAAATTAAACAGATTTCTACTTAAACAACATCTCTACTTAACAACAGGCAACGTGTAACAAACCTATTTTGAATTTAAAAAAATACTCGTTTCCGTGTCAGCATAACAAAATTTAGCAACGGATGATCCGGTCAGTCTTCGGATGGGTGCCCGCGCAGGAGAGCGTGGGTTACCTACCATTTCAAAATTTTAATTGTACGTTTCGATGGTTTGTTCTATAACAAACACAGATGCTTTGGGGCACATTATATAGGACACTTTTTTATTCATTGTTAATATTCGTAAACTGACACCGGTACAAAAAAAATAGAATTTTTTGTACCCTTTCTTTTACTCAGCTTATATGAACTTTAGCTTAATGCTTAGGTACCTTCTCGTGTCAACTCTGAACATCCAACTGTTAGGAAAAAGCCTAGCCTTGAAGAGTGATAGGCTTCTTCATAGGCTCATTGTTTATGCCCGATGCAAGTTCGCAGATTTCTAGCAATGACAGTGATTAGCGCGTTTGAACCGCAAACGTGGAGGGGCGTGGATTCAAATCCCAATCATAAGTTTGAGTTGCCGGTGAATGAAAACGAGGAAACTATATAGTGGTAGGGTAATTTCTTGTACTCTCTTGAGTTGAGCACCTAACGGCGTGTTCTGTCAACCTCACTTGAAAGTCAGTTCCGTTTTACATTAGTTTACGTTCGACCGTATGTTTGTTTTTTTCTTCTTTTTATGTAATGTTCACACGTTTGTCCCATGAACAACGACCGCTGGGCAAAGGTCACCACAGATTGGTGTCGTCCCAGACGAAGGTAGTGTGACGAGCTAAGGTACTATCAAAGCCGAAGACCGGGCAGCCTGGAAGAAGGAAAGGGAGGTATTTGCCTAGTAGTGGGGTAGTAGACTAGAGAGTGTAATAATAAAATAAATGATGTACACAGATTTGTCCGTCAATTTTAATAATGTGATTAAATATACATATAATCTTTTTTTAAGTAAACGGCTTTATATTCAGAGTTAATTTACGATCTAGCCATTATAATCTCGTTATTTATAACATCCAATTATAAGACCGAAAACCATTAACACTACTCCTATGTTAAACCCGATTGATTATAACGTACAATCAAATAAAATGTTAAGTATATTTTGGGCGAAGGAATCTAAATTTTTATCGGGTTATTAATTTTTACAGTCGCAACTTCTGAAGATTGATTTCTCTTAATCTGGCATAAGTAACGGTGCATGTAAATATGTCTATACAATCAATATTGATGGTATAGTTTGATCTTTGATGAAACAAAAACTACGTTATTTTTCATCCTTGCTAGATAAAGTATTAAAAGCTGATAGTTTTTGGTGAGTATTTGGTAACGGACCACATAAATATATAAAGCTATATGCGTTTAGTTTCCCAATGTCAAGCGAAATTATAAAACTGAGGACTCTTTAACCCATCTTCCACGTTATAAGGTTAAACGTTAGCCATACAAACTTTGCTTGACTTACATACGCCGTCCTGTTACGATTTTAACTTTTCATGACTTAATATAGGCTTATATTGCCGCAAAATTAATATAGTGTGTTATTTTAGTCAGATAAATTGATCAAATATTACGTTTGTGCGGTGAATGAAATCAAAGTGAATGACGTATAGCGTAATTTGTTTCCAAGTACCTATAGAAATTAAGTTTTGGTTGGCATAAACACATAAATTGTTTAACATGTTCAAATATGTGTGATATCTGCTTATAAGATACCTAAAAACTCGCGAAAGCATTTCAAACAAGTTTATATCTGACTAATTAAAGTAAAAGAATTAAAAACATACTTTTTGTTTAACCTTAATGTTGTAATCTGTAGTTATTAACTAGCTGAAGAGTCTATTAAAATAGCTATAATTAAAGGAAAAAAACTATTTAAACAAATTTATTATTTCTAATTAAATAAAACATATAACTTATACCTATATATTTTTGTTATCCTCTTTTAATTGCCTTTATTTATATGCCCTACGTGATAGTTTTTTTTTTTAATTTTTTATTTTATTACATATTACTAATTCGTACCAAAAATCCACCATCTCAATTTTTTTAACCACCCTCTAAGGACATAAGGACAGGTTATTGAGACGAATCTAACGATATCTTAAGTCTTTATACATTTGCGCGTTTTGTAGATATGAAGTAATAAAGAAATTTATATACATACAAGATACGCGGGAAAAACATAACCCTTCCTTGGCTGTCGGGTAAAAAGTACAGCTTAAACATCTAAAGTTCAAAAAGCAGTAATTTTTAATATCTTATACGAGTTTGAATAACTATTTATCTAGTTTCAATAAGTTACGGTATGTTAATTATTAGCAATGCATTACAAATGATGCAGTATTTTGTAGCGTTGCCTATTCTTAAATAGTAACGGTGAGCGATTGATTAGTAATTAAGTCCGATTACTATCAGCATTTCATGAGAAAGGGGATACAGGTTTTTTGCACAGTAAGCATGTTATTCGATTTATTATGAGTACTTATTTTTATTTGACTGTGTTTTTTTATTGTCATATAAATTGCGCATGTTTTGTAATAGCATCTATTAGGTTTTTATGGTTGTCAATCTGTCATCGATTTTAATTAAATGTTTTTTTTAAAGTTTAAATAGGTATGTAGAAATGCAAATTAAAATTGTTAAACATCGGAATACGACGAACGAGATGCTCTCCTGGTGGTAAGAGATAACGCCTGTCCTTGACAGAGTAGACAGAACTTTGAGTAACAAAACAAAGTCCAGGGCATCGCTGCATTGGCGCTCATTACTTTGAGACTTTCGATTTGAATTGTTAGTACCCTGTAATTTCGCTAGCTGCCCTTCAAATCGGAACACAGTAATGTTTACACCCTACTGCTTGGCTGTACTGAATATCTGGTAGGTACTATCTATAGGAGATCTACCACGAAGTAAAATTTTACCATTTTATAATTACTACCAGCTGCGCCCCGCAGTGTTACCCGCTACATTTTTTCGTGATAAAAAGTAGCTAATCACCTAGCGGTATAAAATATAATTTACGACCTTTACTCATACCTACCAAATATACATAAAAAAATCATAAGGAGGGGTACGACCACAAACACACGACACGAGAATTTTATATATTAGATGTTCTACAATTAGCATAATTATTTCTTGCAACACTGTTCTCCATGACATTTGTTACGTTTCGTAATTGTGATTATATCTTAATAGTTTATTTCCTTTCTCATCGGGCCTCGAGTGGAAATGAATAGATTACCATCGGAGCATGTGAAAAAATTGTCAATACGTAGTAGTTTGAATACAGTCTTTCATTGCTTGTTGCTGAATAACGAGGACCTATACCTAACCTAAAACAAGAGAGTGTTTCAAAACAAAAAGTACACGTAATGCGGGTAACCAATAGACATGATTTTTCTGTAAATTACCATGTCATTCGTGATTTTCTTAAACGGTATTACCTATTTAGCTTGCCCTGTTTGCTGTTATTCAGCCCTGTTTTTTAGGGTTCCGTACCCAAAGGGTAAAACGGGACCCTATTACTAAGACTCCGGTATCCGTTCGTCTGTCTGTCTGTCCGTCTGTAACCAGGCTGTATCTCATGAACCGTGATAGTTGACAGTTGAAATTTTCACAGATGACGTATTTCTGTTGCCGCTATAACAATATAACTAAAAAATATATATATATATATTTAAGGGGGCTCCTATACAACAAACGTGATTTTTTTGCTCGATATTGATAACGGCAACAGGTATTATAGATAATGGTACGGAACCCTTCGTGCGGGAGTCCGACTCGCACTTGGCCGGTTTTTAATATTTTTATTATAAACTGGTAGGCGCGGGTCTCTTCTCATTGTTAGAAGGATAATATGTCATAGTCTTTTCATAAATTCACAAATCTACGGTTTTTTTTAAGAACTCTGAGACATGTAGGTTTCTTCACGATATTTTCCTTCACTATTAGAAGTTATCGGCAATACGCACATAACCTAGAAAAAACAAAGGCGTGTGCCGTGCGGTTCGAACCAAGGACCTCCAGATTGGAAGTCAAACGGTATTCTAATTAAGCTGCCGAAACTTAATATTCTTGCCACATTCAACCATATTCTTGCATAAATTCTACCAACCATTTAACGTCTAAGACAAATCAATACTTAATAGATTGGTACTTAATTTTCAAGATGACAAGTGAGTCATTCATTCAATGTAATTTCTCACGTGGAATTAAGTACTTCTATAACCGTTTCCGTAAAAGTGAAACCGTATTAGTTTACTCTTCATTAATTGAAGGTAATAAATATCTTTATCTCATTTGAGTATAAAATAGTAATCTATTAGATTATGTATCACGTGGGTGGATATGAATAAAGAAATCATATGCTAGAACACTTTATAAGCACTTTTATCTGTCGATTGGTTAAATAGTGTCATAAAGACGAAACTACTTGGAATTTAATGGTATCGCCGTGCGTGTTCCGGGTCTATCACGTTCCAGGGACGAGAACTCGTACAGTGCGTAGGCTTTTGGTTTGCTTATACTTGCATAGTCATATTTTATATGCTCTTCCCAACACTGGCTTGGATGCTCTTTCCAGCAAGCTATAGTTATTCTTGGTATGCCAAGGTTTTTTAGTAGAATAAAGATTTTGCTGCCTCTTGTTTCCCTTTCTACTGCATATAAATTAACTGCGAAACAATTTATGGTCATTTGAACTGAAATTATATTGTTTGATTTGTTATTGTAATATACAATATTCGAATCCAAAGTACACAGATTCCGTACGCGTGGAACATCCTAATGGTGTGGCTGAATGCGAACCCATCACACTAATCCCACTAATATTATAAATGTGAAGTTTGGATGGATGGATGGATGTTTGTTACTCAATCACGCCAGAACGGCTGAACGGATCTGGATGAAATTTTGCATGTAGATACTTTAGGCCATGGAATAAAACATAAGATAATTTTCATCATCATCATCATCCATCACCACGCGGGTAAAACCGCGGGGCGCAGCTAGTAATATATAAATAACAGTGTATATTGCTCGGACTTTTAGTTAATTATTAGAATCCACACTTTTCCGAAACAGCCTACATACATACCTCGAAACTGCAAAACTCAGGTCTCCTATCTTTAGATTGTTACGGAAACCTGAGTGTACCCATTTATTCTGCGAGTCATTTTGAAAAGACACCATTAAAGTTTATTTGAAGAACACTTGAGTACTGTATTCTCTGGTTCTTTACGCATGAGGTCAACGGTCACTGTGGTCGTCCGTTACAAAAATGCGCGTAGCATTACGCTGACACTTACTGCACATTTATTTATGGCCACCGATAGATCGAACGATAATCCGATGTATAGACTCTTTAGTTGTTGTTGTTTTATTTAGACTTTCCTAAATAAAAAAAGGAATTATAGCGCTTAGTTCATGCAGTCCTGGTTCCTGAAAGGTATGTAGCAAGACTAAAAACCATAATATGTCTATAGTATGTGTATAGTATGTTATGTCTATGCCTTTTGTTTGTTAATTTCTGCTGAGTAGGTCATCATCATCATCATCAGCCGTAGGACGTTCACTGCTGGACATAGGCCTCCCCCATTGATTTCCATAAATACCGATTGGTGAATGTGTTTTTTTTTGTTTGTTACGCCTTCTCACGCTTAAACTACTCAACGGATCTGGGTGAAATTTTGCATGTAGGTACTTTAGGCTCTGGAATAAGACATAGGATGCTTTTAATCATCATCATCATCGTCCATTACCGCGTGGGTAAAATCGCGGGTCGTAGATAGTAACCTATTAAATACAAAGGTCCGTGCCATGTTACCCCAGGATCTCTAAATTGGAAGGCAGACGGTTTCCCGAGTGAGCTGCCAAAATTGCAAAAAAGAAATCATTGTTATCTTTATTGATTTTGTAAAAAGAATATCACAAACTTTACATTTTTATTTTTTGTTTATTTTTGTGGATTCTTTCCGGTTCTCTAAAAAATTGCTATTTTGACCGACTTTTCAATGCCCGCGTCAGACGCTTGTCAATTGTAGTATTTCCGGATTATCCAGTCTTCTAGCTAGTGCAGATTCAGGTCTGTGCATTAAAATATACTTAAGTTTCATATACATCGAAAACTTACTAAAGTATTTTCTCTGCACAGATAGATATTCCGTCGATATACGTCACAGATTTGCTCGTTTTTTTTAATTTTTTTTTATGGCTGACAGGCCATGTGTTTGACCACAGCTCACCTGATGTTAAGTGACGGTGTAGTCGTAGATGGTAAAGCACACCTAGTCTGGAATGGAACTGGCTCTCAAGTGAGGCTGCCGGAACACACCGTTAGATGCTATGGTTTCCTCACGATGTTTTCCTTCACTGGCAGCTCAAACTCTTTGTTGGGGTTTGAACCCTTCGGCATGCGAACCTACCACACTAACCACTGAGCCATCATCGCTACACAATTATCGTATTGCGTCGGAACTTATTTTTGTTTATGGTTGTCAGGCCTATATTTTTACGACTCAACTGATGTTAAGTGACGGTGTAGTCGAAGACAAATGCGGCTACCAGACACACCGCTAAGTGGTTGGCGATAGATTTTCAACATGAGGGTAGTAGCTAACCAACAGAATATTAGAAAATACTCTATCACTATGCTATGGTTTCTTACGATGGTCGGTATGAACTGACCACGCTAACCACTAAGCTATCATCACTACAATATGAAAAACCTACACAAAGTCAACGCAATGAGTTTAGAAACCTCTGACATATATTAAACCTGTAAAAACATGTTAGACATCATAATAGCGGTTTCCACAACATAATTGTTTGATGCGTGAGGAGCGGGTTGCATAAAGATGCAATCGGTTTGGGCCGCTCACAATCATACATAGTTATGAACTTGTTAGTCTTTGTAACGCTCTATTTCACTATCAACCGATATAATTGCATAACAATACACAATTAAAATCGAATTACGCCAAACGTAAACCATACTCTGGAAGAAAGGAAATCTATATTAAAAGAGAGAAAAAGCTATAGATAAATTGATTGATTCCTGCGTTACTTTGCGTAAGTTCATTTTAGTGATCAAGGTGTATTTCCGCTTAAAAGTCGTTTTGGTCATCTCATGATGAGTATTTTAATTAAAAATGTATCTAACTCGACGACAATTCTTAAATATCTATCCGAAATATTCTATAATATCTAAAACTAAAATCAGGCACAAACTTAAAATCTAAATTGTGTAACTTAAAAAAACGTGTTTCGCCTCTACACGAGGCATCCTCCGGACGTGTTGACTCTTCGAGCGCTTGGCCGGAAATGAGAAAAAGCTTTAGTTACAGCAGGGAATAAACATAATTGTTCTTGTGTTGACTGTTCCACTAATGTAGTAGATACCAAATATTTTTTTAAACAGATTTTTTTTAATGGCATGTTTGACCACAAGTCATTTGATGTTAAGTGACGGTATGGTCGAAGATGGTTAAGCACACCTGGCCTGGAATGGTACTGGCTCTCAAGTGAGGCTGCCGGAACACACTGTTAGATGCTTGGCGGCAGATTTTCAACTTGACATGTAGAGTGTACTTTGTAGCAAAAAAAGAAAATGATGGTTAAATTTACGCTTCAAAGAAAATAAAATAAATGATCTGCATCCAAGCGTTGAACTCGGTGTACCTATGACATCTTTAATTCCGAATCAGTCCTGTTTTTAGGGTTCCGTACCTCAAAAGGAAAAAACGGAACTCTTTTAGGATCACTTTGTTGTCCGTCTGTCTGTCTGTTAAGACCCCTTTTCTCAGGAACGCGTGGAGGTATCAAGCTGAAATTCATATCAAATACTCAAGTCTACTGTCCCTTGGAGCTGTGAAAAAATCAAACTTCTAAACCAATGCATTCAAACGATACAGCCGTTTATGCTGCAAATTTTCAACACTCGCAAGGGAATCAAAACCTTTCTTCTGATTCTGAGTTCATGGAAAGGGTTCTTTCCATGAACTCAGAATCTTGAAATTTGGTACGAACAATTTTGGTTTGGAAGCAACATCAAATAGCACAGATACAGGAAAAATTGCGAAAATAATTACCATTAAAAAAAATACCATAACTTTTACTTATATACCTACAGGTTTGTACGGAACCCTCGGTGCGCGAGTTCGACTCGCACTTGGCCGGTTTTTATTTTAAAGAACTCTCGGGCACGTACCTATACATTTCCTCATAATCTTTTCCTTCACCGTTTGAAGTCATCAGCAAAAAATAGATTAATAATACTTTTACTTTACTTTGTAGGTTTACTTTAGTCTCTCAAACTATATCTACTAGAAATATGATTAAGTTCCAAATTTTTAGAGAATGTCGGCACAGACTTCCTAATGCGATTATTAAAGATTTTATTGCGGAAATACGGCTTCTTTTCATTCTAGAGACAATGTTGTTCAACCTTGTAGCTTTCAATGTTTTCGTCCTACTTTACCTGTTATTTTACAGTTTTACTACATTTTTAGTATACATTTCGTCAATTCACGTCAGCTGCCACGGTGGTCGAAGTTCGTTGGCCGTTGCAGGCCGTGGCGTTGTGGAACACTCGTAAAATATCTTATTTTCGTCTAGACATCGAAGTCCCTTCAATCGTTTAATCTTTATGTCTAAAGTCTGTTTTAAGTCTATGTCCTCAACTAAGGTCTGTAATGTATGTAAGGTCTCCTGTTTATCGGCTTACAATCAGATGTATATTGGGGATTGTGTCTTGGAGTTGCACGACTTGGTTCCCTCTGTCCCTTTTTATTACCGGACGACCAGACAAACACGACCAAAGCGTCAACCGTACATGGTGGATGTAGCCCATGTGCGCACTAAGCGCTTCGAATTCACACTCTATCCACACAGCGAGGATGTGGAACTCTTTGCCGGAGTCTGTATCCCGAAAAGTACAATATGAGTATCTTCAAATCAAAAGTAAACAGATTCCTTCTAGATAAGTGTATTTCATCCTAAACCACAAGAAGGATGTGGTCAAACACGAACCTATTAGTATGTATTAAAAAAAATACTTTTGTACACTCTTTATCGTATATTTTTTCTTAATTTCATCAAGTTCAGAAATTTTGTGTTATGTTTACATTTTCAATATATGTTCTTCTTTGTCTTTTTCCATTTGCCAGGGTCAAGTATTTTAATATTTATGAATAATATGAATAAAAAAAATATTGTTTATTATATTAAATACTTAGAAAAACTAAAATAATATAATACAGCAACATGACTTTTTTAAGGTTTTGCCAAAAACTTCTAGTCTACGCCATCAATAGGTTGAAAACTTGAGAATTGGCGCAATGCATGAACGTTTTATGGCCGAAGACAAAAAAAGTTAAGTATTTGTATAGTAAAAAAAATATTATATTTAACTGCATTTAAAATATTAAAAAGACATTTCAATTATAATTTTTAAATGATAATGACGGCAATATTTTTTTTTTTAATAACTTATGTGACAGCTGCGGAAATAATCGAACTCGAGAGTTGAACTACAAAGTCCATTTTTAAATTCATATTTGACGTCACTTCTTTTAGTGTTTGATGTGAAATCGTAGAATTTCATAACAGAATATTATGTAGAATGCTTTAATATTAATTAATTGATTATATTAAATAATAGATTACGAGGATTTTATAGCGCTGCGTTTTAATTAAAATAGTAAAAGACTAGGTTGTTTAACACGCAGCAATTTACCGCCATATTTTAGTCTTATTTAAAACAGCATTAGGACTGCAGTAACAGATTTGCTCGAAACGTTAGGATGTAGGGCCCTAAGCTCCATTTTTTTTAATAAGAACATTGATATATTATTCATCATCATCATCATCTGCTATCATTTAAGACGTCCACTGCTGGACATAGGCCTCCTCCTGAGGGGGTTTTGCCAATACTCGTCACGCTTGGCAGGCGGGTTGGCGAGCGCAGTTAGGTGTGATTGTTCAAGGAAGACGCTGCTGCCCATCTTCCGGATTACATCCCTTAGCCGACTCTTACGGCAACCACGGGTAGAGAGGGTGGGGTACTATTCTTACGCCGGCACCACCACGGCAAATATATATAAATATATATTGTATCAAATATATTATTGTAGTATTCTTAATCAAGTCGGTAAATTATCAGACGAAATAGAAAACTTTCCTGTTTATTATTACCTGGTTTTACTTATAATACTAAAAATGTTATTCTCAAAAATTTAATTATTGTACTAAAATATCACTATTTCAAATTTAAGGAGGCGATTCAGTCGATAATCATTATACAAAATATCAGATATATGCAGATTTAGATCATTTCGAGTTTTTGATATTACATGTACCTACCTACGTACTACGTAATTAATACCTAGTAGGTAATAATATGACGTGATCCGAAGCCGAACACTTAATTTGTCCAGTTCAACGACAAACTTGCTTAGTACTCCACAAATACTTTATATTTACTATAAAAATGACATACATTCATTTAGTGTCATTTAGGTATGTTGTAATTACATAAATGTCAGTCATCTACAGAATAATGTATATTGGTTAACCGCTTTGCGTACACTTCTTTGTTCCCTTCTAGGTAAGTAGAATACGTAGGTACAGTGTCATTTATGTTGCAAGCACATTTTCATAATTAATATTAACCTAGTATTATTCATCAGCATATTAGACCAAAGTATTAGAATATTAGAGTATGTTGATTATTTATTCAGAATTAGCTTATTTCAAAATGAGAACCTAGCTTTTGCAATAGTGTAAAGTTGAGAACATAGGTTGAACATAACTAGTTTCTTATGAAATATTTTTGTTTTATTTATGCGGCTTTACTCACGTTTAGTGATTTGTCACGTTGAGTGCGAAGCAAGGCGAGGCCGCGCGCGCGTTGTTTCAGCTTTGTCCCCGTGATGAAGGCCACCGGATGTGGCCGAAACTATAGTCGGAGTTTCCGATAAAATTAAACGTGAGTAATCCCGCATAAATAAAACAAAAATGTGTCAAGATCACGTCAGTTTCCATAATAAAATATGAAATATTTGCTAGTGTCATAAGAAATCATCAAGAACAAACAAAATATATTTTCTATAATGTGTATAATTGAGTAAAGTTTTGCTCAGATATCTTTACCGATTGCATTGGATTATCTGTCGGTTTTCTATCCAATTTGCCGTGGTGGTGTCGGCGTAAGAATAGTACCCCGCCCTCTCTACCCGAGGTCACCGTAAGAGTTGGCTAAGGGATGTAATCCGGAAGATGGGCAGCAGCGTCTTCCTTGAACAATCACACCTAACTGCGCTCGCCAACCCGCCTGCCAAGCGTGGCGAGTATTGGCAAAACCCCCCCAGGAGGAGGCCTATGTCCAGCAGTGGACGTCCTATGGCTGATGATGTGTGATGTGTGACACTTTGGAGAGTGCGCTTCAGATCTGCATGACGTAATTCCATCCTGCCCATTCTACTATCGGACAGCCAGGAGCTCATGCGCAAATAACTTAGAAAAGTTAAAAGGCATAGAATCTGGACTTTGATAGATTGTTTTAGATGTTGATATATTATTTTGTAGCGATGATAGCTCAGTGGTTAGCAATCGGTTTGCATGCCGAAGGGCGTGGGTCAAACCCCAACAATGAGCTTGAGCTGCCGGTGAAGGATAACATCGTGAGGAAACTATAGCTTGGTGGTAGGGTACTTTCTAGTACTCGGCTGCAGGGGCGGACCAGGAGTTCGTTGGGCCATGGGCTAATACTACTTAAAGACCTGCTTAAATAACCAACCAATTGCCATTTTGTCAAAAACCTGTTTTCGATAATTATAATGTGTATTAGGTACACGGCATAGAAAAAATCGAATCAAAGGCAATCAACTAGTTTATTTGTTTAGTAAGTATGCTTTATACACACAAACAGCAACTGAGAGATATTGTCAAGAGAAGAGCAAAAGAAATCAACAGGTTATGTGTTTGATATATTATATTAATTTAACTAAGCAATATTTTTGCATTTTTACGCCAAAAATTCCTTTATGCTCATCACATTATAAGTCCTTTGTTAAATCACAATTTACGGAAAAAACTGATATATGACTTAGTCAACAGTTTGTCATTGTTGTCCCATATTTGTTTTCTACGACATCCTGGAGAAAGAGCGCTCTACTTTACAAGTAGTGGCAACGTTAAAAACATTTTAAGATATAATAATTAGGGAAATCATTAACAAGTTTCTTTTGATATGCTAATGGGAGCTAGAGACCCTTAAGCTTAAAAAGCCCTTATATAGATCCGCCCCTGCTCGGCTGGCTAGCTATCACCCTCAATTTGAAAATCTGCCGCCAAACATCTAACGTTCCGGCAGCCTCACTTGACAGACAGTTCTATTCTAGGCTAGGTGTGTTTACCGTCTTCGACCACACCGTCACTTAACATCAGGTTAGCTGGGTTTACCGTCTTCGACCACACCGTCACTTAACATCAGGTGAGCTGGGTAAAACACATAGCCCGTCAGCCATTAATAAAAACTCTCTTTCCCATGAGATAGATCAAGTTTTATAAAGAAGCATGGGCGGACGAAGCTAATCTACTAATTATGTAGTGTTAGTTTAAAATATCTAGTTAATCCTGTGGTAACGACGCCTCTTGAAAATGATCTCTCAATAGCTAACGTTGATTAAATAATTATTGGCTATTAGTGAAGTTTACTGACTAATATTCATTAAAATAAGTAGTAACACATTTTTGATACTAATAACATAGCGTATGAGTTATTTACACATTTAACAGATCTTGTTTTTATAAACAAGTTGTGCTAAAATGAAGTTGAGTAGCACAGTGACTGAATGAGTTAACTATAGTTAATATGTTTTGTTGATTTAGTTTATGATACCTACTTCTTTTTTTTCGTCTGGATTACCTCTGTGCCTCAAGTCTTCTCTCAACCTCTGAAAGTCTTCGACCAGTGTGTGTTACCAGTGATAACTTATGGTGCTGAAACGTGGTCTCTGACAATGTGCCTTCTTGATAAGCTCAAAGTCGCACAACGAGCTATGGAGAGGGCTTTCGGAGTTTCCTTACGAGATCGAATCAGAAATGAGGAGATCCGTAGACGAACCAAAGTATACATAACCCAACGGATTAGCAAGTTGAAGTGGCAGTGGGCTGGGCACATAGCACGTAGAACTGATGGCCGATGAGGCTGCAAAGTTCTGGAGTGGAGACCATGGACCGGCAAGCGCAGCGTAGGACGTCCACCCACAAGGTGGACACAGACGACCTCATAAAGACCGCACGAACGCGCTGGACGCGAGCCGCTTCCAACCGGTCTTTATGGAAGTAAATGGGGGAGGCCAACGGCTGAAATGATGATGATGATGACTTCTTTTTAACGTAGGTATATAAGTCCGCATTACTCTGACTGCCCTGTTGGCTCAAGGAGGTTTTAAGAAGAAGGTTTTTTGAAGCTTTGGTGTAGGTCTGCTTCAAAAGCTTAAGGACGTGGGTTCGATTCCAAAACATTTGTGTAAGAAACATAGACGTTTGTTCTGTGTCTGGGTGTTCTGTGTGTATTATAATTATGTATTTACAAAAAAAATAATATAAGTATTCTATCAGTTTTTTGGTTTCCATAGTCACTCTCGTACGTCTCATTGCTTTTACATTAAAAAAGTAATTGTTATTACAGTTAAATAAATGCAACATTATAACAATGCTTGTCTTAGAGAAAATATGTTCAATTGGCTTCGCAAAGCTATTGAGTGCTATTTACATATTCTAAGACTAATAGAAGAAAGTTGGGCAACCAAATTTTACGATCTTTTTTAATTACTTATACCGATCCGAGGTCGTGATTTATCGCTTATAAACATTTTGACCATTTAAATTCTTAAATATTGAATGGTTGGTCACGAAGGAGATTAGAGTTTGTATCTAAATGTGTTAGTAAAACATAATTTGATGATTATAAAACGCCGCCATGTGCTGCCATTTTTTTTTTTTCAGTATAAAATTAATGAGACGGACAAGTCGCTCTCTTGATGATAAGAGATAACGCATGTTCATGACCATTGCAGCGATACACAAAATTTTTATTAGCAAAAACAGTTTAGGGCATCGCTAATTTTTTGTAAGGTTTGCAGGCTAGGTGTTTGACCACAAGTCACCTGATGTTAAGTGACGGTGTGACACACCGTTAGATGCTTGGCGGCAGATTTTCAACTTGAGGGTGGTAGCTAGCCAGCCGGAGTACCTACTAGAAAGTACCCTACCACCATGCTATGGTTTCCTCATGCTTTCCTTCACCGGCAGCTCAAGCTCATTGTTGGGGTTTGAACCCACGCCCTTCGGCATGTGAACCGACCGCGCTAACCACTAAACTATCATCGCTACAAAACCATGGCATCGCTACAATATTCACTTGAAGAGTACACTACGAGTATATCTAAATATCTCCGTTCACCATTGAGACAGGTGAACACAAAGTGTCCCTGAATCGTGAAGAAGCACGAATTTCAATTCACTTACACCAATCGACAGCCCGTAACCACAAGGCCGACAGTGTTTACCTTTCCAAACGAAAGTAGACTGATCTTTACTGGGCTATTTCACACTTTTTAAACAAAAAATAAATCTTAGTGTAAATGATTTTAATATAGAATAAACTTTATTATATCATTGCGAACAAAGATGTTACAAAAAATATAGATATCAACTATGTTATCTATATTATATATTATTATGAAAAATATTTCTACTAAGTGTATAAATAATAAATAAAATGATCAACATAAATAACTATCCTATATGAATCCTCAATAATAAATTGTGTATCATAAATTATAATGGTACATTTGAGTTAAATAGCAGACACATATAAAGCTTCTATACTTACTCAATAACTAATTTTTTTAATGTAAAAGTCATGATACGAACGAGTCGCTCTCCTGATGGTAAGAGAAAACACATGTACAATAATAATTGTACATGACCATTGCAGTGATATACAGAACTTTGAGTAGCAAAACAAAATCCAGGGCATCGCTGCTTTGTCGCTCATTACTTTGAAACTATTGATGGTCAGTCTCTAATTATAAGTCAATTATAATAATTCTTGAACTTATAACTACATATATAAGCGACAGAACAATTTTCCGGACCTTATAATTCAAACCACACAAATAAACGAAGACACTACACACAAATTGAGGCTTCACGCCGTACTACTTTTTTAAATCTGTGGTTTCTTATACAAAAAATTATAAAATTGATTGTGTTAATTGATTTTCTCGGATCAGATCAGATCAGATCGGTGTTTTGTAGTATATTATTTTATATTTCAGGTTTTAATTATTGCGGAATAAGTAAAACAAAAATGTGTCAAAACTACGTCAGCTTTCATAGTAAAATAAAGTGTATGTTTGAAAACCATTGTAAAGTAGAAACGTATAAAGAGAATCAATAATCAACATTTATAACCTCTAGTAACTTATTGACAGATGTTTTATGATAACAAATTGTTAGTTCGGAGACATAAACAAGTGAAGCCTCGTTTCATTATGCCATTCGGTAAGGTGACAAAATTATAAGATTGTAATGTTTAAAGTAAGTTAATAAACAGGGTTACGGGAAACTATTGTACTATACCACAAGAACATCGATGTATTCAGAATTATTGTGTTCATTGAGAAATAGCAATTTTGGCATGGTTCTGCCAAGTACCAGATTGAGACTTTGGATTCCATTGAAAGGAGGGCTAAGAGGCTTATAAGTGACGATTCGATGGTGAATTTGAAGCTTCAGAGCCTAGCACATCGGCGTGAAGTGGATATTCTGTCGGTTTTTTATCGTATACACTACGGTGAGTGTGCCCAAGAACTACATGACCTAATCTTGCCATCGCCGTTTTACAACAAAACGACCAGACGCTCGACCAAAAGACACCTTCTTACAGTGGAAATTCCCTACAAACGTACTAAGCGTTTCCAGACCACGTTCCTTGTAAGAACTGCTGAGGTGTGGAACTCGTTGCCAGCGTCTGTGTTTCCAACTAAGTACAACCCGGGTTTGTTCAAGAAATATGTGAATAGGTATTTCCTAGGCAAGCGTGCTCCATCTTCGGCCACATCATCACTTTCCATCAGGTGAGATCGTGGCCAAACGCATGCCTAGTCTGTTGTAATAAAGCAAAACATGTCGCAATTTGATATGGAGGTAGCTGGCACCCTGGATTCACAAACCATTTTTTTAGCGTACTGTTGGGATTTGAAACTACAACTTTTGGCGAGTAATCCGACCGCGCTAACCACTGAGCTATAATTGTAACAAAATGTATTTTTAAAGTTATTTTAATCAACAGCTGTCTGTATCACAATAGCTTTGTGACATAATGTATGCATCCCCACATAAAAATAGAAGCATAGCTTTGGTCAAAGCTTAAAAACTGGATTGTGTAAGTATAAAATAAACTTTTATATATACAGATTTCTGTAGTAATTAATTGTTAGAACAAAAGTTGATCAGAAGCTGATAGCGAGCGGCTAAGAATTATGAAAGACTATCTGCGCCCCGCGGTGTTACCCGATTTTCCCACGTGAACACTAAATTTTTTCGGGATAAAAAGTATTCTAAATGCATCTAGGTAATAAACTATACAATAATAATAATAATTTATTTAAGCAAAAAATATATAAAAATAACAACTTCTTGCTGTGGACCCTGAATCTCACACTATAGGGAGTCCAGTGTCGTGAGATTCAGTGATGACCTTTTGGAGTTTAATGTCTATCTGAGCAAAATACAAAATCTCTGTTTGTGTGTATTTGTGTGTGTGTGTGTGTGTATGTGTGAGCGAGTGTATGTATATGTGAGTCTGTGAGTGAGTGTACATATAAAATCATTTGCCAAATCATTTGTGTGCCAAATTTTATCCAAATCCGTTCAGCCGCTTTTGCGTGAATGAATAACAAACATCTAAACATACAAACCTTCACATTTATAATATTAGTAGGATTAGTATTCTACAGAATCGTTAGTACAAATTCTTCCATAAAAAATAATTACAAGCTCTTATATCTTTCAGATCCAGACACTTATCTATTTTTTTAATCTAACGAAATGGTATAGGACATTAAGGTTAAGATAATATCCTATATTGGAATACATTTGAAATATTTTAAACCATTTTTTGTAAGATCTTGACCCGCACTCTGCTAATAAATATTAGAAAGAAATAAAAGTAGGTTAAAAGTTCAGACAAAGCCAATAAATAAAAAGAAGAACTTCCAAAATGTTCACAGTTTTATGAATAAAATAAATTCATAAACCGTTCTAAATTTTTTTGCAAGGTTAGTTGATATTTATTACAGGTAGATATTTATTGCGTAGATTCTTTGTAAGCTAGTATTTTTATGTACAATTTGAAAAATATACTAACCTAACTTTACTTAAGTATATAAAAGTAAGAATTTGTTAATAGATTTTGTCAGTATGGCACTACTTAAATATATACAATTATACTTATTATTACTTGACTAGGTTGACCACGACAATATTATGTTAAAATACGAGTTTTCAACATGGCTGATATTGAGTATCGTATATTAAAAGTAACTACTTTATTACAATAATCAACTAGGGTAAGTGATTCAGTGAAGTATTATATAAGTATGTATGTACGAATATACTTATTGAATTTGTGTTGGTATTTACTTTTTTGCTTATTTACAAAATCTTGTTAACTAATTAAAATAATAACATACAAATAACAAAGTAAAAAAACACACTGCCTACATTATTTACAAATTTATAAAAATAAACTAATCTCATAGTCCATTAGAGAAGAGAAATGCGGCAGAACGCTGGCAGCATTGCCACACTGAATGGCTATGCTAAGCTTTTGATTAAAGTTGTTTCTAGAATAATTGATTGATTCAGGTGTTACTTTGTGAAGTCCATTTTGAGTGTTTTAGGTATATATTTAGTTTATTTCTGCTTAACAGTCGTTTCAACTACAACAGAAAAAGAGTTGAAAGAGAGAGAGAGAGAGAGAGAGAGAGAGAGAGAGAGAGAGAGAGTTTTTTTTAAATTATTGTTAAGTTGTTAAATTATTGTCAGTGTTTTTTTGAATTATAGTCAAGTTTTTTAAAATTATTTAAATAAAATTAAGTGTCTTAAATTTTTGCCAAGTTTTTAAATATGTGTATTTCCTCATTTCTGTTGTAGCTGAAACGACTGTTAAGCGGAAATAAACTAAATATATACCTAGAACACTCAAATATGTTTTTATTTATTTGCTTATTTATATCTACCAAAAGTCACTCTAATGCATAATAAATATTAACATCGGGTCTTAATATAACAATTAGGTTACATTAAAAATAAAATATATTAAACAAATAAGTTCGGAGTCGTATTCGATTATACTCCGTTTTTATATGACATCAGATTTTATATAAAATGTATGTAGATAGAAGTTTTAAGCGGCCGATGCCGTTTCTGATTGAGTGGCAACAAGTTCACCCACACAAATTAATACACAAAACGCATTTACAATAATAATGATTAAATATAAAGTTACAAATTACTATATGAAAATCATAGTAACAAATAAAAATACTTTGGCTTTTACGAGTTAACATCGTGGTCATACTATATTATCTTGATTTAGTGGGGTCACGCCTTGAGTAGTAGGTTAGCGGTAAGAAATCAGCCGTTAATATCAATCTCGTGGCATCTGCTATTAACGAAAGCGAAGTGAACATTACGATACATCATTTTAGGGAAGATGGTGAAAAGCGAAAGTGGTAAAGTACGGCCAGTCGAGATGGGTGCCAATTAATTACCTACTTCCTTAAAGATATGTAATCGAGGTCGCTGGACACTGTTTAGTGTAATCATAGGGCAATTAACAGTTTTTCTCAGCGAGTGCTATGAAATTTTCGATATTATAAATTCTGATTAGTGCGTACGAGTTACAATTTTTTTTAGCATAAATAGGCATTTGACTGCCACCACACCTGATGTTAAGCGACGACGCGGTCTACGATGGAGCACGCTTATCTAGAAAAAAAAAAACGATTTACTCGCGACTAGAAGGCTGTATCTATTGGAGAACATCCACTCGGGCAGCAAATTCCAATGTCTAGTCGTACGAAGGTGGAATCAAATCGCTTTGTTCTAGTTTTATTTTGAGTTAGTTATATAGAATCGCATAAAATTCTAATGATTTATTTATTTTTTCACTTATACAAAAATCTTTATGCAATTAAATGCGAGTTACATTATCTTATAATCTCTAAAAACATTAATAAAATATATAAAAATAAAATGCCATAAATAACATAATAACTAAAAAAAAAATTTAATTAAACACGTGGATATTAACCTATATGTATATAAATTCAAAGTTGACAAAGGTCACGGACACCAGTGTCTGTGGAGCGTAATTTTAAATTAAAAAAAAAAACTATATGTATAATTATGTACATATAAATGAGTAAGTGTGCGGGCGTGTGTGTAAGTGTGTGTTTGCTCGTGTGGTGTATGTGTGTGTGAGTGTGTATGTTTTATTATGTAAAAACTATTAGTTATAGAATAAGATAAATGGGAATTCTTTATTGTATACACCATAAATGAAAAAAGAAAACAAAAACTATAAACAAGTTTAGTTGGTCTGTAAGATTACGGTGTACACATATAAGTACATAATTATATTCGTCATATACTAATAGCAACTTTAAAAAAATATCTTAAAATTACACTATGTAATTACAAATTTATAAAAACAACTGAATCTACAAGTCCATTGGAGGAGGAAAAGAGTTTAGCTGCTTAGTTTTGAAGACGAAATTATAAAAATTGTAGAAACAATTTTTTTTTGTAAAGTAATATAGGTTTTGTAAATAATAATAGGTAAGTAATCAATGGTGATTATTATGATGAAGCATGTTAATACGTATCTTTACAAATATCTTATTTTTTACCGTTCACAAGATACGCTTGTGACATACTCAATCGGTTTCTTATTATGTGTTTTTGCTTATCATAGTCAGTATTAAATATTTGTTATATTCGGCCTACTTTCCCGATGAATTTATAAATTTGCAAGCATACTCACTGACAGACATACGTACAATGTTATACTGATGATGGTGTCAGTGGAACGGGACTTTTTCTCTTGGTCAAGCTTATTTTGTTCAGTATTATCTGAATTTAGTGAAATTGATGATAGTTGTTATTTTGTTAAGACTTTTAAGGCGATATTGTGATACTTGGTGGTAGATCGTAAGGAGGTCGTCTAGGTAGGTACTATCGCAGTACCATATTCTGCCGCCAAGCAGTAGTGTGTAAACATTTCTGTGATTTGAAGGGTACAGCTAGTGAAATGACAGGGCTGTCGAAACTAACCATCTAATGTATCTAAGTAATGAGCGTCAAAGCAGCGATGCCCTTTGTTTTTTTTACTCAAAGATTTTTATTTCTTACCATCTTATTCGTCTCCATACAATTACATTATAAAAAAACATCAAGCAATTTTAATTTGCATTTTAACTACTAAAATATAACACATAAAAAGATCGCATTTTATTAAAATTTATCATACATTCATAAATAGAAGCGGAATTGTAATTTATAATTCGATGAAAATTTAAATCAATAAGACACTTAAAATGTGTTTTTCGAGATCTGCTACATGATTCTATTGTAAAAATATGTGAACTGTTTAGAATAGATAAGAAACTTAACCCAACCTAACCCGGTTGGGTTTAGTTTTTTTACATTTCAAGTAATGTGAGAAAAATCTTAAAAATTGAACACACGAATTTGCGTTGAAATGTTATAGAATAGCTGTTTTTTATTACTAAATAGGCTTATGTTTGACCGCCAACTCGCCTGATGTTAAGCGAAGAGCTTGAGCACGCTTATCAAGAAGAAACTGATTCATTCGAGACATGAAATCACCTAGATTGTATCTATTGGAAAGAAGAAGCATTCGTATGATGAAAGTAGAATCAAATCGATTTATTCGAATTTTACAGCTAATTTATTTTTACAATGTCAAAGTTGTATCCTTAGTTGTTAATAACGAAAAATAACAATGGCCTCTCTTAGCTTAATACAAACTTATAATACTAAGATTTGGTTTTAACTAATTTCTTGAAAGCAGTGTTGATATCTAAAGTACCTACTCTGAATCTCATCTATTAATATTTGACTTGTAACCAATTAGAATACTAATCGACACATTGCCACAGACCAATCAAATCCACACTTTTCTATTCCGCAAAGAACCGGCATACAAAAATTCTCTTTGAAAGTGAAACTAATCTGTGGCTCAGTTTATTATGTAGGTACAGTACCGGATTATGGGTTCATAGCTTATTGATTACAGCCCACACTCAGCCTTTGACCGGTGCAATTAATATTTTTTTTATAATCTACTAATAATAACTTATGATGACCTTTTAGTGAACTCTATCTTCTGGTGCTTCTGATGGCTGTTTTGGGTACAAATTAAGTACGGTGCGGCAGTGCACAATAATTGACGTAAATAATAATGTGAAAGAATTTACGGTGATTGATTAGAGAGGTTCCGCTTTTGTAACTTTCTTTGTATAGACACTTTGGGATGGTTAAATGATTGAATTTTAATTTCGATTGCTGAGTCACATATTCGTAATGAGGTATTTGGGTAACATGCGTAAAAAAATGTTAAGACTGTAACTGTATTTTCAACAAGTTATTATGTTAGAAGTTCACCATAACGTATTTACGACTAATAGCTGAAAGTACTTGAGATTTTTTGTCGATTTATAGAGTACCTACTACTTAGCTGTTAGACGCGACTTCGTCCTCGTGGAATTTAACAAAAACTTTGTTCAGTTTGCAGTATAAAAAGTATTATATATGTTATTTATTTAACTCTTTATTGCACCCTTAAAAAAAAAATATGTACAAAAGGAGGACTTAATGCTAAAGCATTTTCTGCCAGCCATCCCCACAGTAAATGAGATGTGGTTGTAGGCGCGCATCAAAACAAATGTATGTATACATATTGTATATAAATAAAAATAAAAATACAACATACAAATATAATAGTACTAAATGTTAATAAATATATAATAAACTATTATAAAATAAAATATACACATAAATAAACATAAATTGACATAAATATGTGCATCCTTGTCAGATGATGAATCAATTGCACGAAAATCACAGCATTACTTTTTCAGTCTTTTAAAAAAAATTCGTGAACAAGCCTTTTCAAAATTGGTTTAGACGGCGCTTGCTTGTTAATCCAGACCATACACTATATATGTGCCAAATTTCATCAAAATCAAATATTATTAAATACAAACTACGTACTTAGTAATATTGTTAAATCAAAGTATGTTAAACACCAGCTTTGTTTTACCTTTACTCGATGAAATATAGACTTGATACAAGATAGCATAATATTAGAGTAATTTTAAAGGAAATATCCCCGGGGCAGGAAGAGCAATTGCATCGACTATAGCAATTGATCTTTTGGTACTGCTTATTTTACCTCTTGAGTTGCAATCATCTGATGATTTGAGATACTTCAATACCTATTTTAAATATATATATATTTCTAGGGCTTTCATCGAAATTAAGTTAAGGCTGAAGGTGGCCTGGTAGATATTGCTCTTAGCGATAAGGTTGTTCCACTAGTGTTAAGTTCTTTATTCAATGTTTGTTATTAACTTAACAGTGATAAATGAATAAAATATAGTAGGTTCGATTCCCACCCAGGCCAAACATTTTGTGGTATAAACAAATGTTTGTTCTACGTTTCGGTGTTCCGTATGTATTATAAGTATGTATGTATGTATACAAAAAATCTCTATCTCACAGGCTTGGCTTAATTTGTGGTCGCATGGCGCTGTGTTTAATGTCCTACGATATTTATTTATTTATTTATTAAAATAAATTCTTTATTGTTCACACCAACAATTGTATGTCTAAAAACTAGTAGTAACTGTTATCTAATCTGGGACCGCGCGCGACTACCGTGTCATTTTCGGTGCACGTGATTTGAGTGTCCGTATTTCTGTGTTTGCTCAGGATAATTATATTAACCACCTATTTTTTTTTATTCCGTACTCAATTTGTAACGACACTCGAGTTCGGAACCCCTGTATCAATATTGCTGATGTTCAAACTTTCACGGTGTATAAATAGTATAAATACCAACACAACAAGAATGACAATAAAAAAAATAAAAACCCGACTGCGAAAAAGACAATTTTCAGTTCTTTATTTTAATACCCTACTCGATAGGTTAGGCTAATTTTTAACGCTGACAGGCTAGGTGTTTGACCACAACTCATCTGATGTTAAGTGACGGTGTGGTCGAAGATGGTAAAGCACACCTAGCCTGGAATAGATCTATCTTAAGTTAGGCCACTTGATCTATCTTAGACGAATATAACGATACCTTAATGGTCGAAATCCATCCAGCCGTTTGGAAGATACGCGGTAATAAAGAAATTTACATACATACATAAGGTACTAGATACGCGCGAAAAATATAACTCTTCCTTGGCAGTCGGGTAATAAAACAATACAGTATAAATTCTTGGTGCAAATAATAAAGTGTTATCGAGAGATTTTGCTCTCCTACTTATTTTGATGTTTTTTTTTTGGCAAGAAGTTATATGAAGAATAAGACGCTCTCTTGATGCTAAAAGACAACACCTGCCTATGGCCATTATTGCAGCACCAAGAACTTTGACTAATTAAACAAAGGTCAACGCAGCATCCGGATCAGACCTGTTTTAAAAACTATCCCACTACTTACTACACACAACTACGACGCCGGCCTCTTCTCATTATGAGAAAGGTAAGGTCACTTCACCGCACTCGCCAAGTGCGGGTTGGAAAACTTGACACATCCTCGAAAACTCTTTAAGAACTATTAAACAGAATTTTCTGCCCAATGTTTTCCTTCACCGTTAGAAGTCAATGACGACAACACAATATTTAAGAACTAGCTGCGCCCCGTGGCTTTACCCGCGTGGTTATGGATGATGATGATAATGAAAAGTATCCTATGTTTTATTCCAGGGCCTAAAGTGTCTACATGCAAAATTTCATCCAGATCCGTTCAGCCGTTCTGGCGTGATTGAATGTTAAACATCCATCCATCTAAACTTTTACATTTATAATATTAGTGGGGTTATATAGAGGTACGTGTGTGGGAATCGAACCCAGGACTTTCAGATTGGAAGCCAGACAGTCTTCTTAGTAGGTTTCCAAAACTACCACTCATTATTGAAAGACATCACACTAATATTATAAAGGTGAAAGTTTGTGAGTGTGTAAGTGTGCCTGTATGTTTGTCACACTCAAACGGCTGGACCACTTTTGATAAAATTTGGTATGGAGGTAGCTGATAACCTGGATTGTTTTTTATCCCTAAACAATGTAGTGTTCATGTGTATGTAAAACAGCGGGCGCAGCTAGCTTATTAGCTCTTTAGTTTCGCTGCAGTCCATTTCAAAATGACACAGCAATGTTAATTTTAGTATATATTTCTTGGCGGCTGATTATTTGATACTGCGGTGGTACCTAGACGAGCTGTTCTGCTTACGATATGTAATTTAGTAAAAATCTAGAAAAAACCTTTTTATCTAGATATATAACATACATATATAATTTACTCAAATTTAGAGCAAACAACCTTGTTCATCCAGTTTTATATCAAGCAAGAATGCAATAAATGGAATTAACATCGGGCAAGGTGATCTAGTGACATCTTCGATATATTGAAATCTAATTAAAAACCTACGAATAAATAAATCAATTACAATATTACTAAATAATTAATTTTAATACAGCAAGCTTAAACTGTGGTGTGCGTTGACGTATTTTGTACGAAAGGAGGAAGCGCTGGACTGTATAATACAGGACTTTAACCAAACCCCCTGATGGTTAAACGTTCGCCATACAAATTTTGATTGACATAGGTACATACGTATATTGTTTTAGTCTGATAAATTCGACAATTTGAAGCTAGTGGTTAGCGCGGTCGGTTTGCATGCCGAAGGGCGTGTGTTCAGACCCCAACAATGAGCTTGACCTGCCGGTGAAGGACTAACATCGTGAGGAAACCATAGCATGGTGGTAGGGTACTTTTTAGTACTCGGTTGGCTAACTGCCACCCTCAAAGTTGAAAATCTGCCGCCAAGCATTTAACGGTCAATCTATCATCATTTCCATGTCCGCTTATGCACCCACACTGGGTAATCCCTCGTTTTTATATTGACCGACTTTCAAAACAGGATAGGTTTTCAACTCAGCTGAATTATTTTACTTAAAGAAATACTTAAAGACAAAATAAATAGGAATTAATGATAAGAAAAGATTTTTTTTGTTATCAACAATGAATTTACACCTTGACTAAAGCTTTTAGTTTACTTATAATCTATGTTTTTATTTCTTACAGAAAATGAAACATTCTACAACTACATCAAAAATGGTTTTACTGCACAAAAAAATAATTGAAATCAACGCCATCTACTGGGAAATGCCGAAATGACATCAATGGACGCACGAGCTGGTTCAATAAACACTCACGAGATGGCGGTAAAGCTGTGCTTGTTGCTAATAAGCGTGTTTGCTAGCACGGCTGGAGAGATGGCGCTAGAAAATATCACGAGGTTGGCCACGGGAGATCTCTTCTCTCTTGTTGGTAAGTATCTAGTAGATACGATTTCGTAATATATAGACTATAAGATTATTTATAATAAATATAATGAAATTATGAACTCATACAAAGCAAATAAGGAAATTAACAATTACTATAATAGTAAGTACATGCAAAAAATTAAACATAAAGCCCCTTAGAGGGAAAAATAGTAACAATGCTGGCGCCATTGTTTTTCCTGTAAGTAGGTATTGTCCTTATAAGAAATCAAAGAGTAGTAACATGACAATTTACGAAAAAAAAACCTTTAATCAAGTTTAACTAATTATATTATCGATACCAAAATGTATGAAAAATCACAGCAGACATTGGTTTCAATTTCGTTTTAACAAGGGGCACTAATACATTCATTTTTTTATATTTAATAGCCTAGGTGTTTGACCATAGCTCACATGATGTTAAATTACGTTGTGGTCGAAGATGGTAAACACACCTAGCCTGGGATGGAACTGGCTCTCAAGTGAAGCTGCAGAACACACCGTTATATAGGTGTTTTTGGGGATAGATTTTCAACTTGAGGGTGGTAACTAGCCAGTTATGGTTTCCTCTCATTGTTCATTCTCATTGTTGGGGTTTGAACCTACGCTCATCGGCAATTGACTGCGCTAACCACTGAGTTATTATCGCTACAAAGATCGCTATTCTGGTATTTAGCAAAAAAAAATTCAAATGTTTAGCAAATTGTCATGCCATATTGTTTAAGGTCTAAAAGATCTTTGCCCACTATTTGGAATTAAAGAATAATTTTATTACGACAATATTTTCAGGTGAAGACTGTGGGCCTACTCGCTGCATGGAAGTGTCTCACGGCACGGCGCTGGCTGCACTCGGTGACGGCTGCATGTGCCGCTGTCGGCGCGACACGCCCGCTTTTCGCGAAGACCGTAGCGTCTGCGTCAACCACATCGACGGTAAGCAAGCCCTAAAGCTAGGACTGAACCCCGGTGCGGATTATTTCCCGACATATTGGACTCTAATTTTCTACTTACCAAAGTACATACGCGCGCACACAGTGTGTGCGTGTCTGTGTGCATACGCTCACACACACAAGCACAAACGCACACATATACACATATAGCTGTTTATTTATATGTATACACAAATATAGATTCATGTAAATAAAATTATTTAAAAAAATTATTGGTTTTTAGTGCGTTAATGGCATTTTGTTCTTGTTTTTAATAATTTTCATTTCCGAAATACAGTTTAAATAAAAAAAATAGATAATAATAATCAAACCTTTATTGTTTACTGTATTATTTGTCTATCCTAGGATAGACTTTTGCTTGGAAATCTGTACCAATCCGTATTGATTGTTCAAGACGTTTGCTTGTCAGACATGACAATTTGCGAAAAAACTGATCAAGTTTTCGATGCCAAAATGTATGAGAAATTACAGAATTTTAAGTAGGTAAGTTTCAATTTATGACCATCCATACATTTCTTTTACTTACTTCTGTTAATATTTTACAATCTGTATCTTTTTCGCAAATGGCCATTGTAGACCTACTGACTTTTTTACTATGAACCTACATATTCTGTACTTATACCACCCTACGTATGACAGTAATTTGGAAACCTATTTGGAAGATATAATTCTGCGTACCTACTATTTATTATTGCTTACATCTCATCATTGAAAATTTGTAGCCTGCCATTGTACATAATCTTCACCCATCAGCTGTTATTTTTGTTGCTAATCATTTCTAGTATGCTTAAATTCCAAGAACACTACATGGTACCTTCTCTCTGGAAAATATAGTTAATAAATGAAGAAAAGAGCCCGATTTACTATACAGCTCTTTAAGAAATAACATTTTACATTTCAGAATGCTTGATGGCGAGTTTCGGCCGGGGCGCGACGAAACCGCAAATCCCGTTCGTCTTTCTTCCATTGAAGGGCCAAATTATTTATCCTTCCAAAGAAATAATTTTTACGGGTAAGTAAAATTTTACATTCTAATGCAAAAAGAATTCCGATACCGGGAATCGAACCCGAGCCTCCTGGGTGAGAGCCAGGTATCCTAGCCACTAGACCATATCGGATGTTATAAGAGATGTCAAAATTAATAAAATTATACTACATATAAGAAAAAATAAGTTTAGGTATAGTTGTTTTTGTAACTATATCATAAAGACTCGCAGTTTAATGTATATCACGAATAAACAGAAGATTAAAGAGTTCAAATTAGCAATTATATTTTTATTATTGTATTTATACAGATACTTTAATGAGTTGAACATTAAAATCACGAATTTTACTACTGGCAATGATTACTATTAATATTAATTTGTAGAATCATTTGTTATATTAAAAAAAAGTTACAACATATTATTATCAAACTTTAATCGTTTAACATCTAATAGATATCGCTTAATTTTAGATATGGAAGATGCGATATGCGCAGTTACAAGCGCGCAGTACCTGTCAGCTTCCGGATGGGTGACCCTCCGAGATTTGGTCGACAACGACGTACCGTTCGGTTTATACAGGGATGAAGGCAGCACATTCTTACAGGTAACTTTAACGTTCAATAACAATTTCGATAAAGAGGAAGACGAAGATGTAGACGGCAACGAGGCGAGAGGCCTCCAACATAGCTCCACAAAGGCAAGATGAGGCCACCGTGATCAGAGGGCGCTGAGCTCCGCCTGGGGAGCTGGACGTCGAGATTGCCCACAAACCCTCGGGGGCAGTGCCCTCAAGCGAACAACCTCGGCAATGATGTTCGCATTGAGGCCAACTCCCCACCTCAGCAGAAAAGGAAGGAGGAAAGACTTTTTTTTCTTTTTTTTATGGCTGACAGGCTAGGTGATTGACCACAACTCACCTGATGTTAAGTGACGGTGTGGTCGAAGATGGTAAAGCACACCTATAATGGAACTGGCTCTCAAGTGAGGCTGCCGAAACACACCGTTAGATGCTTGGCGACAGATTTTCAACTTGAGGGTGGTATCTAGCCAGCCGAGTACTAGAAAGTACCCTATCACCACGCTATGGTTTCCTCACGATGTTTTCCTTCACCGGCAGCTCAAGCTCATTGTTGGGGTTTGAACTTTGAACCCACGCCCTTCGGTATGCGAACCGACCGTGCTAACCACTGAGCTATCATCGCTACAAACTAGAATACAAGACTACATCATTAAAAAATAAAAAATTAACTTTTTGTCCTTGACCTTCAACAAAATGAATAGAATTTTTTTTTCTTTATTCTAGAATCAGTTCAATAGGAAAAATATTGAAAATCATGTGTATGAAGAAAAAACCGGTCAAGTGCGAGTCGAACTCGTGCGCTGAGGGTTCCGTACCATTATACCGCCATAATAAAATTGGTATAATTTTTATTGATGGCTGTTTTGTGTGTGTGTTTAAAGGGTAGGTATAAATGAAAAGTATAACCATGTTTGCTATAAAAATACAAAACTGTGACCAAAATTAAATAACTTTTAAACCCCAAAAAGATGATGTTAATTAATGAAATTGAGAATATCATCAAACGTTCTGGGTGGTTCGGACCACCATGTAAAAATACTTGCTACCTTCACTCTACGAAAGAATTTTGACGGTAGATGCATTAACTTTATTACATCGGCACAAATTTCAATAATTATTGGTTTTCCTCGTGCCATACCGGGTTGCGATGAAACAAAGTCGTTTAAATGACATTCAAAATATAATTTCGGCAATAAACTTTTGTAAATAAAACACTGCTTTATGCAATCGACTGATAAAATCGTTATCAAAGCTAAAATCACATGAAATGGAGCAACTTAATAAAAATTTAATGAATGATTAAATGAATTATCAATAATATACTTACTTACTTGCTTACTTACCGGATTGAATCGACTTGTATAAGTATGTAGTTAGAAGTGATTTTATTGATAAGCTCTATCTTCAATTTATATAAAAACTAGCTACACGCCTCGGCTTCGCACGATTGCAAAGTAGATACTAATGTGGTGTATATCCATGTCTTATACGTATAAATCTTCCTCTTGAATCACTCTATCAATTGATGGAATTAAAATCCGTTGCGTAGTTTAAAAGATCTAAGCGTACAGACGGCGGGAAGCGACATTGTTTTATTGTTTTGTAGCGATGATAGCTCAGTGGTTAGTACGGTCGATTCGCATGCCGAAGGGCGTGGGTTCAAACCCCAACAATGAAAGCTTGAGCTGCCGGTGAAAGAAAACATCGTGAGGAAACCGTAGCGTGGTTGTAGGGTACTTTCTAGTACTCGGCTGGCTAGCTACCAGCATCAAGTTGAAAATCTGTCGCCAAGCATCTAACGATGTGTTCCGGCAGCCATCTTGAGAGCCAGTTCCATTCCAGGCTAGATGTGCTTTACCATCTTCGACCATACCGTCACTTAACATCAGGTGAGCTGTGGTCATCTAGCCTGTCAACCATTAAATTTTTTGTTTTGTTTTTATGTATATTTCAAATGCTTCTCTGTGCTCTAAATAAACAGTATTAACGGTACATCATACAAACCCAAGTTCTAGTTTGAAGTAGCAACTAAAAATGTTTACATAGGTAAGTACCTCGAAATTGGTGCTTACCTTTTTTCTAGCGATTTCTAACAAAGACATGTCCAGTTCCTGAAAAACCTGTTGGCACTATGATACCTAACAGCTCACCAGTGCCGTTGAGATATATATCAGATATGCCAACAAACACCACTTATACCAGGAATTGATGGAAACCAGTCACTCTCGTTTAAACGACTTGACCACCTAGCATGCGAGGCTTAATAAAAGTATTTCCGCTCGCGAAAATGAAACACTCTTAAATATTCACATTCTATTTAAGCTATGTTTCCACGTGGGGAAAGACAATTTTGTCCCCGGCACGTTAAGACTAAATATAATATTATTATTAATTCAAAAACATTCACGTTTATTTAACCATCGTATGAGATAACACAGCAGGAACGCGCTGGATGCGAGTCGCTTCCAATCGGTCTTTATGGAAGTCAATGGGGGAGGCCTATGTCCAGCAGTGGACGTCATGCGGCTGATGATGATGATGATGAGATAATAAAGTTTAATGTTATATGTAAATAAAATACTTGTAACTTTATAGACTGATATTTATTTTTATTTAATTTATTGGCCTTATAACACTTTCAGTTACACTAGGCAAGTCATAACACCATCATCATCATCTCTGCTTATAACATACAGGTACTTGACGGGTTTTTTTTTATGTTAAAGTAATGAGACGAATGACACGCTCTTCTGATCGTAAGAGATAACGCATTATCATCACAATTGCAGCAATACACAGAACTTTGAGTAGCTAAACATAGTCCAGGGCGTCGCTGCCTTGGCGCTCATTACTTTGAGACTTTCGATGGTTACTCTCAACAGCCCTGTGGTTTCGCTAGCTGTAGTAGAATTCAACCAAAACACAGTAATGTTTACACACTACTACATGGCAGCAGAATATCTGGTACTGCGGAGGTAACTACCTAGACGACCTCCATTTAAGGAGATCTACCATTAAGGAAAATTGGGTCCAGTAGCCTCACTTGAGACCCAGTTCCCAATCCAGACTAGGTTCCATTCCTTACAATCTTTGTCCGTCCCTTAACGTCAGGTAAGCTGTAGTGTAACATCTAGGCTGACATCTATAAAAAAAAGTCTATTCCTGAACCTAAATATAAATAATGAAATTATATACCGGGAGTAAGGGGAACACTTCCAAAAATAAAAAGAGTTAATTATGATTACAGACAAAATAATAACAATTCGATAAAATAATAACGGACGCTAGAGGTCAATGAACTTTAAAACATTAAAAGGAATATTTTATTTTGTCATAATAGTCGTATTTAGGATCTCAAAACTGGTGTTTCAGGTGTCTGTATTAAAAATTAATTAGGATGAAATTAAACGAGCCTTAAACTTATATATGAGTCACAGGTCCTAGCCACTGTACGGGTTCCCATCCCAGCAACGATATAGATCTGGCAATGACATCAAAACTCTTTAACAATCAATAATGTTAAGAAGTGTTGGTTTGGCTTACTACAGCCAAACCAATTGTGCTTGTTATTACTACATGACCAAGCACGTGCTTGTTATCACTACATGACTAAGCACAACCTTTCTTCGGTTTTCTGGATCGTTTCCCTTACACCTTATGTATAAAAGTGGGTACCTACTTAAGTATTTACTTACCCATGATTTCCCCTAGGTAGATATCATTTTTATATATACAAGATATATTGAGGTTTATGCACATAATTAAAATGTTTATCGTATAAAATCTCCGTTACAAATTAATGAAAAATGATTGATTTTACAACAATTGTATATTTTATTCTGTCATTCGTATAAAATCACAAATGTAATTTCTGATATAATCACAAACGGGATTACTACGCCGGTATGGAGATGTTATCTTTGAAATCCGACTTATTTTAGGCGGTGTCCGTTCAAAAATTCGTTTGACCAATTCATCAATCGAGAGCCAGCCTCTCCTCGAGTGCTGAAATGTTGGCACGATCATTTCGCGAGATAAGTGCAAAGGCGGCAAAGTCTGCGAACGAGCAATTTGTATAATCTGTCCAAATATTCTGCGTTTAGATCTTTAACGCTGATAACGGAGATGAATATTCACGGTTCAAATGAAACTCGCTCTAAAAGAAGCGGATAGGGCACTAGAATATAAATAGTAAACAGAAGTGATACTAACTTGTTGATAAGTGTGTTGGTGATTCTACTGCTGCATCGTGAGGAAACCATAGCATTTTTAGGGTTCCGTACCTCAAATCGAAAAAACGGAACCCTAATAGGATCTCTTTTTTAGTACTGGCTAACAAATTCTAGGCTAGGTGTGCTTTACTATCTTCGACCACACCGTCACTTAACATCGGGGTCAAACACCTAGCTTGTCAAACATAAAAAACTAGTACATTCAAATAGAACTTGTCAAATAGAGCTGAGATTGAGCTTTATATTTCGTTTATTTAAGCCCGTTATTTTAACCACATGGTTATAATTCTTACTTATGTATATACATATTACAAGCAGTTTTATTTAAATTTTTAATAAGTCAAAAACTCATTTCTTGAACGGGTGCATGGGCTTCTAAATTTGATACTTAAAAGTATTGCTATTCTTAACAAAAAGAAAAACACGGATTATTTAATGTTCCCTGAAATAAATATTAACCAACTCTATAACAAACCAAACACTTTGAAATAGGCATAGTTCAGTGAAATGGTTTGGAAATTAAAATTCGCTTCTGTATTTGGAAACATTATTTATTCTCTCGGTTACGCTCTTGTTATACAAATTCGGTTGCTTCTACACTTAACTTGATAAACTTTCATATTTCAAAAGATTTATAGCCATTACTTGAGATTCTGACAAATTGTGATGGCAAATTGCGGCTTTTGATAACTGTTGATTTAATCTTCTTAAAGGTTTGAAGCCAAGAAAGGATTATTGAATTTTTCATTTTAAGCTAAAATATTGTTGTAAGCCGATTCACAAATTTAGGCAGAAAATTTATTAGTGACAAACAGCCAAATTTCGCGGTATAACGGATTATTACTGCACGTAAAAGATAGGTTATGATGGGTCAGTACAATATACTTAACAGTTTACTTAGGAGTTTTCAGAAACTTTGATTTGGATGAGATTATGTAAATGAATAAATAAATATCGTAGGGCATTTACACTCAACGCCGTTTTTGTTTCAACAAGTTTGGGGTCAGCCCCAAACTAAGGAAAGCCTTTACAGAACTTAGATTACCTACTGATAGAATACTTTAATACTTTTTTTAAATACATACTGAACAAACATTTGATTATACCACAAAATTATTGTCCTGAGTGGGAATCCAATCGACGTCCTACAGCTTTTAAAGCAGAGTATCTGGATGACCGAGCTTTGCTCGGCTGAAAACACGGAAAAAACGATGTTTTCTATAAATGAAACCTAGCTAGATCGATTTATCGCCCCCGAAACCCCCTGCATACTAAATTTCATGCAAATCGTTGGCGCCGTTTCCGAGATTCAGATTATATATATAATTATATATACATAAATACAAGAATTGTTCGTTTAAAGGTATTAGATAGATTAGATTACATATACTACCAATGAGCCAACAGGGCTGTCAAAATGAATTAGTTGGTCCGTGTAATTTTTCATATATGAGTTTCTAGGTAAGGCTTGATGTTGTTTTCTTATTTATGTCATAGTAAGGAGGCTGCGTGCTTCAAGGATTCCCTTGATACATTTTCTTAAAAATTATACTTGTATTCACTAATAAAAACAACAATAAATAAAAAATATTTATAATATTGCCGGCAGGCTCTCTCACCTATTCGCTACGAGCTATTTCTAGATAGTATAAAACAAAGTCGCTTCCCGCCGTCTGTACGCTTAGATCTTTAAAACTACGTAACGTGATTTTAATGCGGTTTCCGTTAATTGTTGTCCATTGTTTACCGATATTTATTTATGTAATGACCAGTTTAGTGAACCAATAAAATCAATAGACAGAGTGATTCAAGAGTAAGGTTTTTATGTATAATACATGCATATGCACTACATTAGTATCTACATTGCACTCGTGCGAAGCCGAGGTGGGTCGCTAGTAATTTATAAGTGTAACTTTAACAAGTAATTAAATTGAAAATAATAAAAATCCTCTCCGCAATTAACCAAACATAGCTAAGAACCACCGCAAGAAAACTGGCTTTCAAATGAAAAAAAAACCGCATCGAAATTGGTCTATCCGTTTGAGGGCTACGATGCCACAGACAGACACACAGACACACACACAGACAGACAGCATCGACGTCAAACTTATAACACCCCTCTTTATGCGTCGGTGGAAAGCCACTAACGCACAGGTACATCTTTAAAAGATTTCCCCCTCGCCAACAAGAAAAAATGTTCAAATTACGATCTTATCGATTTAAATAATCTATAATATGATTGAAATTTCCAGTGGCGAGGGTCTGCAGCTCTTCACGCTCGCCTAGAGGGTCGGTTGGTGGCTGCACATGTACTGTGTTCTGCCTCGACCACGTCGCATATGGCAGCTTCCTGCGCCGCATTCAGGGTGGCTGGAGCTTCGCAGAACGCTTTGCTTGGTAAGTCAGTTTGTGGCAATTATACGGGACAGTAGCACTAAACCAGTTCATTATACTCATCCTTTTTAACAACTTTTTACCATAGGACCAAACCTGATACGGTCAATTTTTTTTTGCTCTTTTGGTTCTATGGGGTCTAGGAATACATAGCTATGTCAGCTTTTGAAAGCACCGGAGACGTAATTGCTTCTCCGCCACTTCCTCGCGTCTCGTAAACAACCGGCAGAGTCGATGACTTTTTAATGGGAAAGCTGATTTCTTATACCCGATTTTATAGATGATCCCATAAGCTGTTCGTAATGTCTATTAACTACAATGAATTTGTTTCGGGTCTGTACTACCATACCAATTTGCCCCATACTCTACTCTATCGTAATATGTAATGAGATGTACCAGACGCTCACGTTATATATATTTTTTATAGTTGACTGACTAAGTGTTTTACCGCAGCTCACCTCATGCTAAGTGTCGAGTCCATGACCATTACAGCAGTACCCAGGATTTTGAGTAACATAACGCTAACGATCGTCGCAGATCTTTCTTTAGATTTAACATTGAGATTTTCAGAATATTGGTATTTTATACAAATAATGTTTCTTTTTTGTTTCAATAGTTAATAATTTTACTCACAGATGTTCGCTCCATCCCTTTTCATGCCGGCGAGATCGTGACTACTGAGCAACCTACCCAGAGCCAAGGGTTGAGTGTGCTGGAAGCGCTGGCTATAGGAGTCTGCGTGCTCATGCTGATATTTGTCTATGCAGCAGGGATTATCTTTTACGTGCACTACAAGCAAAAGCAAAAGAAAAAACAAAAAGACCCAGAGCAGAACATATCCAGCAACTCTTCGGAAAATGGTTCTGCAATGGAATCCAGAATTGATATGAGCAACGTGGTGAGGAAAATAACTACTGATGCTTTACCTATATAATCTTATACTAATCACTAACTATACTGAAGATCAATAATATGCTTTCAGGACAGTAGCTGAACGCTTCTCTAACATTTATTAAAATTGCATTGTACAACACTATATTTCTTTTTCAGACGCTAAAAACAAACCCGTTATTGAAAATTGGCGGTATGGACAATGACTTCATGCATGAGACCGGCTTCTCCGATGTCAGCGAGCGAACCGATGATGCTATTGAATCTTCGTCTATTAATAACCACAATCACAGCAACCACAAGGTATTATAAGAAGAAATTCTAGACAAAATCGAAATAAAATTAAATATGTTTTCACTTAAATAAATACAACCCACCTTTGATAGTTTCAGAAAACAAATTCTAACGTTATATCAGCAATGGTGCACTCGAGGAAAATTAAGAAACCACCGAGGCCTTCTCTTAGGCAGGCACCAAACTCTGTAAAGTACAGTGAGCGCTTCCATAGACGTTCATCTTCACCCGATACCTTCGAAAGGGCTCCCCAGTCTGACTTGTCGATTGTGGACTGCAGTGTAGAAGACCATTTCGCTGCTCACGGAGATTTGGCATCACCTGATGGCGAATCAGTGATTAGGAGAAAACTGTATTTTAATCCAGTGTTCTTTGAAACTGAACACCTCAAGGTAAAAATTTTGGTTATGTATATGAGTATTCTAGCCTTGATTTTAAATTTAAAATATTTTGTAATGCTTTATTTATTTTTCCAGAACCCTCCACCAGCTGCAGTTGAATTTCTTGTAAAAATTAGGGAAGTAATGACTATTGCCAAGGACAAAATGACATCCAAAAGATTTATACCGATGTTGTCTGATATACCCGAAGAAGACTTCTATCAGAAATCAGACTTTGGATGGGATTTTCCTTGCGCAAGACGAGGGCGTAGATTCAGTGCAATTAGTCTCAAGCAAGAAAATAGCCGCAGGGCTGGACATTGTGGAGGTTGTCCTGGCTGCGATAGTAAAACCAAACCACTGCAAATAGAATTAACTAGATCTAATTCTTGCAAATCGTGTGTTAGTGAAGACTATAAACAAAGAATCGTTAGAAAATGGTTAGACGAAGTTCCGACTCTGTCCTCTCCAACAAAGCCTATTAAATCAATAGCAAAGGTCCATGGAACTCCAAAAACGATAGAACCCAAATCAAAAGAGAACGATCATCTTAAATCTACAGAATTTATGAGTCACAAAGATAAGGAAGAATCAAAGCCTCAGAAGATAACAGAAAGTAGCCCGAAGAAATCACCTAAAGTTACAGAAAGCATTCCAAAGAAATCTTCAAAGCTAACTGAAATCATTCCAAACATAGCATCAATAATGACGGATAGCGTATCAAGTAAACCTACAAAAATAACAGACAGTGGAACGAAAAAACCTATTATTGACAGTGTACCGAAAGAAAACCCGAATTTATTGGTAGAATCTGTTACTAAAATAGAAAGTAAAGTTAAAGCTAATGAGAATGGTTCAAAACTCGTTAATTCACACACATCTCCAGAAAAGAAGAGTCCATCTAAACACGCATCAAGAAAAATCAGAAAGAAGTTACCACCTCCGCCGCCACCACCAGCCAAACTTCCAGAACTTGTCAAAACGGATGACGGTGAACCTATACTTCCAGAAGTAAAGGTAAAGATGGAAGCAGTCATTCGGGAACTAAATGATTGCCGTCGTGTTGAACCAATAGAAATTGAGGAAATAAAATTTGAAACGATACAACCTATACCTGCACCTACAATTGTTATACCTGTCGTTGCAGCTGACTCACACTATTTTAGTGATGACAATCTATTTCCCCGAAAAACAGATTCGCATATGCATAATGATTACACTATGGACTTTGATAGCTTAGAAAGGACTATAGGAAGGAGACGAAGGTTCTCTCTGGCATGTGGTCCAGAATTAATGCACAGAGAAGAGTTCTTTAAAGATCCCATGTCATTCCTTGATCGACATAGAATGGCAAGCAGTTGGCTCGATATAAATAGAGCTTTTGAAGATGCAGAAATGCCTCCTCAAAATTATTCTCATATACATGATAATAGCCAACCTGTCAGTGAAGTTTTCATCGGATCATCAGAACCATTATACGATAACCTTGCAAAGCCAGGACCATTAACTATCCAAGTACGTGGATCTCCTGTAGAAACTAGACGCAATTCACAAGAGGACTTTGACCCTGATACTCTTGATAGAAAACCCAAACGAGATGTTAAGAAACGAGTAGAGAAAATTCTTCTCAAATCAGCTGGAAGCTTTAAATATAAATCAACGTCTTCCGAAAGTGAATCTCTTAAGAAATCTCCTGAAGTTTTGTTTAAGAACAGAATTGGCAATTTGCGTGAAATTTATGAGTCTAAAGCCAAAGCGCAAGAAGCAGAAAGTTATTTCTACAAGAGGCGAGGAAGTTTGCAATACGGAGGCAAAGATCTGGCAGAATTCATGAAGGCTTTGAAAACTCCAGATTTGATTCGGCATCTCGAGGGCCAAAAAGATCCAAAGCCACCTATTCCTCCGAAGTATCGTCATGGAAATGATTTGTCGCCGAAGTTTGGTAGTTCTACTAGAGATAGCCCACCAGATAGACGTCGGACATTAGAAGAAAGGGAACGATTCGGAGCATACTGCAGAGCTGAAAACTTAAATGCTCGACGCTCTGGACGTCGCTCAGCACGGACAAGATCACGTCGAACTGACTTAAGAAAACTACACCGAACTGAAGACTCAGGATACATGAGTACAGATTCGAATGAGTCGAAGCGTAGAGCAACATATTTGATGCAATTAAGACCGAAGAACTCAACGATAATGCCTGAGCTCAATATGCTTCCTGTCAGAACTGTCAACAAAGCCCCAATATTGATTGAATCAGACACAGACGATTTAGAATCGCTTTGTGATGGTAGAAGCGAATCAGGTGGAGAGAGTGTTGAAACAGATTCCGTGTTTTTCGGTCACTTTGACGACTCAAAAGAACTGCTTGCTGAATTGGGGTTGCATACATTCGAGCCTCGAAACAAAGTGATGCCGGGTCATGAACAGATAGACTCGGGGTTTATGGGAGAAACAAATATAATTTTAAGTGGTGACAGTGATTCGGATCATAGGAGTGTCATATCTATAATGACTGGAAGAGACAGCCGCCCGCCAGGAGTTGTTAAAAAAGTGGATAATTCTCAATACAAGCATACTATAGAATGCTGAGATATTAATACAACATAAATTAAAAAAAATATAATTCACATCACACATCATCAGCCATAGGATGTCCACTGCTGGACATAGGCCTCCTCCTGGGGAGGGGTTTGCCAATACTCGCTACGCTTGGCAGTTGGGTTGGCGAGCGCTATTAGGTATGGTTGTTCAAGGAAGACGCTGCTGCCCATCTTGCGGATTACATCCTTTAGCCGACTTTTACGGCAACCACGGGTAGAGAGGGTGGGGTACTATTCTTACGCCGTCACCACCACTGCATTATTTTGTAAATAATATACCTTAATTAGTATTTAGATTGATACAAGGAACTACGTAAGCCTTGTTTTATTAAAAAGTGAAGTTTAAAGTTCAGCATAGAGATTACTCTTCTACTAACAAAGATTTTGGGTTCAGTAGAGTAAAAATTTAAAAAGTACTTTTATTTCAATCATGTTAACCATAAATAAATATAATATAAAACAAATATATTAGAATAATTATTTTAATAATAAACGTTAAATTGAGATATTGTTTATAGTCGCCATTTTACCTCAGTTTAAATGTGTTTTTTTTAGTTTTTGCCATAATGTTTGACGTTGTTGTAGTTTGTGTAATTACTCCATTAAATTTGTAAATTGGGTCTAATTTTGTATATTAAGAAAAGTCCCACCATTGTTTAATGTGCCAATTTTATTTTAGCACCTACACTTTTATAGTAACTTTTTATTTACAATTTACAAGAGAATTAATGTTGATTGTCATTTGCACCAATATGATATTAAATTTTTTTACATAACCAGGTTCATTCCATTATTGTAGGGGGCAGGTTACCTAGAGTAAAGTTCATTTATAGTTATTCAATTATATAAAAAAATCCAGACTAATATTATAAAAACGTTTTGTAATTTTGTCACTGTCTTTTTTTGTCTTTTCACTCCTAAACGGTTGATCTGATCTTACTATAATTAAAAAAGGAGATACTTTATATCATGAGGATTAACATAGTAATTTGTTTGTAATTATATTATTATGGACATAATTATTATTATGTCCATTCGAGCGAAACTACGGTGAACAGTAAAATATTATACATATATATATATACATATACATAAATAAATTTGTCTCTTAAACTTCATTGTACGTCTTAACAAACCTATTCTTCGTTCCTTTTAATAACATTTTTTTAATTTATTAGCCCGTTAGCCCGATGAAGTGTGTTTCAGTAATGTATATCTTACAATTCTTACAATATTTTATATTTAGATATAAAAATGTAAATAATAATTATAAATAATATGATAAAAGCTGTAAAGATATCTGGCCGGTTGTGCAATTAACATTTTATAGTTTTTCGGAATATAAAATGAATCGAAAATTAAAGATATTATGGTGCGTGGTACGAAATAAGAGGCTCAATGTTTTATTTATTATAATACTTTAATTAATGAAATAAGTTTAGTAATAATATATTTATAACAATTTGATTCAGACTTCTGTTTATATATAATAACTAGCAGACCCGGCCACGCGTTGCTGTAGCCAGATTGAACACACGCGTGTAACGTGAAATAAATTGTAGCGCATATGAAACGTTTGGACTTTTAACGTAGCGCCATCTATTGGATACTTACTTAATGCAGTTAATAAAATGCCTTACACCGCCATCTATTAGAATTTTATGGAACTCTCATATAATTATACCTCTTTGTCGTATAATAAACAAATAATTTGCAATATAAAAATATTGCGATTATAAATTGAGATATAAACTATCCTATCTCTCAAGTCGGACCAAACTGCACACAGTGTGCAAGCTTTGGTTAAAATCGTAAATAAATTAAAATTATTAATAAAATCGGCTCAGTAAATAAGGACAAATATCGTGACACGAAATTTTTATATTAAATATTAGCTTTATATAGCATAAATATTGGCGAATGTACCTAAGTAAATAAGGAAACAATAAGGAGTGTATATTTTCGTACTTTGAATTCAAAGTTATTTTAAGAAAATATTTTTGTATGCATAAATGTTTTTTATTACCTACTTAATTTGTTTTATTATATGTATCAACATCGTTCATCATATAATTATTGAGTAACATAATTTGTTTGCAGACGAATTTAGGTAGGTATTTGTGTTAAAATAAATTTATGTTCTTTCTTACTTAACTTCAGAACCAGCTAAACAGATTCAGATAAAATTTAAAGTGAAGGTTGCATTCATTATCAGATCAATTGATTTATAAACTACAAGAAGTTAGTTTGTTTATTACTAGTTGGTTGATAGTACAAATACTTTTTTAGATAGAACGAAATCATTGGTCCTTGTAGAAAGAGAAAGTACACTTTGTTGTTGATTTCTTTAGCAGGAGGTCGTCCAAGCAGTAGTGTGTAAACATTACTGTGTTTCGGTTCGAAGGGTACTGTAGCTAAAGAAAAAACACGGCTGTTGTGACATCCAAAGTCTCAAAGTAATGAGTGCTAAAGCAGCGATGGCCTAGACTTTGTTTTGGTACTCAATGTTCCGTGTATCGCAGAAATGGTCATGGACATGCGTTATCTCTTACCATCAAAAAAGTGTATCGATCCCCTAATTACTTTTACTTTAAAAAAGGTAAATTTAAAAACATGTTTCTATTAACGTAATTTATTCTGTGACCTATATTAGAAGTTGATTGTCATTAAAAATTATAAATTTAGTTTAATAAAATTAGCATAATTCATGTCACCGATAAGCAATGTAGGTGTGTATTTCAAAGAATGAATGCCTCAAAGACTTTAAATAAAATATTGTATATTTTAAGAGGAATGTGAAACTTTTACTGATTATAAAATCACACTAGTATTACTCACGCGAAAGATTGCGTTGCATGAAATTTAGAATGTTAAAAAAATTCAGGAAAACATTTATACCTAACAAGCATATTTAGATTAATCTTCCATCGTCGCGACCACGGAGAGCTTTCCCGCTTCAGACGATAGGTTGGTTACATTATACTGCAGTACGGCGGCACACCGGGACCTTCGTTTCCTACGCTGACGACATCAAAGACGATACCAACAGTCGATTTGTACGTCAAGCGTCGAAGACCGAAGTCCACCAAGGAGTACAACATACAGATGGAGTTTTGGCGGGAACGCGGAAAGAGTCGTATCGGCCCATTGTTTTTTTTTTTAAACTAGTGCTTTTCGAGTGTTGCACTGTATGTATAAAAATAGTGGTGTTTTATTCATAAAGTGCCTAATTACAAGCGCGAGTGTAGGAAAGTGATATAATGTTGTGAAACGTAACTATTCGCGTTGCTTCCAAAACTCCATCGAAGCTTATAGTAAAGTCGCCACTACTTTACTAAAGCATGACTAGATTTGACTGGCACGGATTGGACTCGAGCAAGACTGGAGTTTGACTATAAATATAAAAAAGCTAAAAACTGAAGACTGCACACAAAATACAGAAACATTGAGTAGTAAAAGTTGATCATAATGATGTGTCTTTTATCAGTTTAGTACAGTTTTTCCTTCAGTCTCTAGATTACTCCACACCTGCTTGCTCAGATTTATCTACGGATACTTCAATGAAAATAATTTCATTATCTGCTTTCCGTCTTATTAATAAGATTATATCGAAGTATTTATGGATAGCCGCTAAGTACGGATATCGGCAGATTTATGACATGTAATTTAATATGATACCTCACCTGAGATATCGTTTCAAGGTAAACGAATGTAGGTATTTATAAAATTATGAATAAATTTAAACTACCTAGTTTCAATTCTAGCAAACTTAAAGCGAAAGTTCGGTTCTAATTTTCGACCTGTCGTTTTCTTTTTATGACTAATCAACTGAATTGTATTAATTGCCCACATCAATGTAGGCACCGCAGATTACAAAATATGAAATAGGAAATGTTTTTATTTTCTGTAACCATTTTTAGGGTTCCGTACCCACAGGTTAAAACGTTACTAAGACAGCGCTGTCCGTCCGTCTGTCTGTCTGTCCGTCTGTCACATCACACATCATCAGCCGTAGGACGTCCACTACTGGACATAGGCCTCCTCCTGGGGAGGGGTTTTGCCAATACTCGCCACGCTTCGCAGGCGGGATGCCGAGCGCAGTTAGGTATGATTGTTCAAGGAAGACGCTGCTGCCCATCTTCCGTATTACATCCCTTAGCCGACTCTTACGGCAACTACGGGTAGAGAAGGTGGGGTACAATTCTTAAGCCGGCACAACCACGGCACGTCTTTCACCAGGCTGTATCTCATGAACCGTGATAGTTATACAGTTGAAACTTTCACAGATGATGTATTTCTGTTGCCGCTATAACAAAAAATACTAAAAAAACAGAATAATGTGGGCTCTCATACAACAAACGTGATTTTATTTGCTCGTTTTTGCTTGATATAGATAACGGCAAAAGGTAGACGCTTGAAATATTCACAGAATATTGAGTTATATTATTCACTTAAAAATAAATAATTTACGTAAAATAAAATTAATATTTAAGGATACTTAATATTTCCCATCCAACAAACGTGATTTTTTTGCCGTTTTTATATATAATGGTACGGAACCCTTAGCGCGCGAGTGCGACTCGCACTTGGTCGGTTTTTTCTTAGCATATTTTTAATACTTAGCAGAAGATCCCAAGTAACGTCAGGTTGGGATCTTCTGCTAAGTATTAATAATATCTGTAGCAGAAGATTCCGCACTTCTATAATACCAATGTATGTACATTAGGGTGTCCCAAAAAAATCAAAGTCGTTTTTTTTTAACGCATACCCTCTTTATTTTTTACTTTTAAGTCAAAACAACTATAAATAAAATTTTAAGAAGGTAGGACCTCGGTAACCCGTGCCGACTTACATCGATACACAATCATGTCAGTACTTGCTTTCTAAGGCTGGCGCGGCCTAACGCGTCGATGTGCTTGTGATTACTCGTTATTTCGTTATAGAACTCGCATTGTTTTCAATCAGTCAACATGTCAGTGCAATTATGCAGTTCTAAAAGGGGTATATTTTTGATGAAGTTTCTATACTATACTGTTTGATGATGATGTGGACCAAGAAACTAAAGTTAAAATGGTTCAAAATTTAACCAAGGAGGAAGAAATAACTCATGGAAAACGATACATCCCATCGAAAGAAGAACTTTACGGTTCATTGTATGAAAAAACCATATCTGACTTCATTTCAGTAAAAAGCAAGTCCTTGTTCAACCGCCTTAAAATTGAAGACAGTTTTCTACATGAATGTCCCACTTTGTGGTCAAATAATGCTTCGTTTCAAGAAGCCAGAAAGAAAGTTTCGGCACTGAGGGCAGTAAACGATGTAGCCGAAAGAGCGGTTAAGTTAATGTAAGTCTTTCATGGATTAAATACTGATGAGTAGGAACAAAAACAATTTTTATTACGTTGCGTACACCGGAAAATTTATCCTGACTCTAAAAAACAAACGTTAAAAAGAAAATTTGAACAATAATATTATTGTTTAATGTAAATGAATAAATAATTATACTATTTGGGTGTAGTGGAGTTTTAATTAAGTAATAAAAATAAAGTTCTTAATTTCTCCTACAGTAAGTCAGTACAAATTTTCATGTCAAAAGTTTAGCATCAAGTCGGCACGGGTTATCGTTGTCCAATCACAATAATATTTATTATTTGAGTCAATGAGGTCAAACCTAATAAAAATAGAGGGTATGCGTATCTGATTTCGCGAAAAAAAGTTTTTCCCTTATGTCTTGGGACACCCTAATGTACATATATCAATAAATGAAATAAATATAATAAAGAATGGCTTACCACCTTCTGTTTTTCCACCGAATTTAAATCTACCTGGCTTCAAACAAAGGCTGAATGGGTCCTTAAAAGTAGGCAACGCATTGACAATGCCCCGGGTATTGTAGATGTCCATAGGCGGCGGTGACCACTTACCATCAGGAGGCTCATCGCTTGTTTGCCACTTTTCAAATAAAAAAAAAACAGGTTTTCTTTTGTAACCCATTGCTCTACGTTAACGACTATTCGTGACTATAGATATATAAATATACATACATGCTGTTTTCTAGTTTATTGCGTGGGTTTTAGTTAGATGGCGCCACTTTCTATGACTTTCGAACCATGGCTTTACCCTACTCATTTCGTAGTAGTAAAGCGTCATATTAATAAATAGTTAGAGCTTTATTTTGAATGAATATTCGTTCTTCACGATGACAACTGAAAGATATATGTCACGATGCGAGTTTTTGGCAGAGACGCGGAAAATCTTGTCGCTTTATTGCATATTTTTTTTAAATATTTTTTTTAAATGTTCTTAATTAGAAATAGCCTTTAATCAAATTTCCAAATTAGTGACCATGAACAATAATAAAAATTGGTGAAATGTATAATGTGGTTAAACATTTATATGTAATACGTACCTATGTGTTAATTCCAAAGCTCCTTGTAAGCTTTTAGCTAAGTCACCACTAATTTGTTAGTCTATGGACTGGACTTGACTGTGCCTTTGACTGTGACTAAGACTGATTTTAGTTGATTTTATCATAAGAAAATATAAAATACTTGATAATGGCAAAATGCACAAAAACCAATGCTAATAATAAAAAAATAAAATCAGGACACGATATAACTTGTGAGTTAATAGGTACAAGATCTTTTTTTCTCCACGAATATTAATTACGAAGGGCAGCTTGATAAAGAAAAGGGCTAGCATTAAAATATGACTCAAAAAAAGTAAAGTGCATTTCCGCTATATAGCATTATTAAACAATCCATTATTTAACAATAATTTCGATTTCGTTTTCTATTTACCTACATATATCAGATGGCGGTTCCTATTCGTATTAAGTATACTTATTCGCTCTGTGTTAATTATAATATATGAACTCATCGATATTTATAGCACAAAAATATATATACGTAGTATAATAAAACTGTAGGTAATAGGTACATAATTATATTATACAACTAGCTGCGCCCCGCGATTTTACCCGCTTGGTGGTGGATGACAATGATTATGAACAGTATACTTTGTTTTATTCCAGGGCCTAAAGTATCCGCCGAGCCGAGCAATGTCTGATATTACTCGCCGTTTGGTGCACAGACCCTCAGTTGGAGAGAGTGTAACAGTGCACTGAAACGTGTCAGCTTCCCGATTCCAACTGAGACCTAAAATCTTCATAATGTCATCCGACTTTACATACAATATGTTATCCAGATCCGTTCAGCCGTTCTGGCGTGATTGAGTAACAAACATTCATACATCCATCCATTCAAATTTGACATTTATAATATTAATAGCATTCAATTTTTTGCTTCAATATATATAGTAACAGGAAAATTTGTCATCCCAAACATCGGCCCATTAGCTCAGTTGGTTAGAGCGTCGTGCTAATAACGCGAAGGTCGCGGGTTCGATCCCCTCATGGGCCACATCTCGTTTTTGTGTTTTTGCCGCTTCCTCAAATGTATTTTTGTATACTCGTTAAATATAGAGACTCGTACGAATTATTGCCAGTCATTAACACAATTACATGCGAAGCCAATTTCTTCGTTATATGTAGTGTCTTATCACAATAAAGTTTTATTATAAAAGATAATTGTAAAAGATATACCTACATATACTACAAATATGCAAAAAATCTTAGGTCATACAACTAAAAAAATGTATGAATTTGAAATATAGGTACCTGCTATTTATATAATGTTTAGAATAAGCAAACATAAGAATTATGTTCATCAAATCCTCAGGATAACACCAATAATAATTATATTGGTGTTATCCTGAGGATACAGGATACATACTGATGCGGTGTTACCTACTTAAACAATTTTCTGTGAAAGATTGCTACTTGCTTCGACCAATCAATCAAACCTCAAACAAGACATGCTTATAATTATTTTATCAACTCACCTACCATATAATTTTGTGTACAATACGATATCAGACCTCTGTGAGATCTATTGTCTAAATGTGGGAAGCAACACGCTTCATTTGGCAACATTCAAACAGTGGCGTAACAAAATTTTACGGCGTTATTACATTGTATTGTTAAATGATTTTAATTAGTTTCTTGTAGTAGATAACAATGGTATAAAATTGGTATGACGTGGAATAAAACCTAGGAGCTAGCACATCCAGTTGGTGAATTTCACGTACAACTTATTCAATTAGAACTCTTGCATGAGGTGACCGGAATTTTAGTGTTTATTTGGGTTAAAAATTTAGAATTGCCACGCATCGTGGCAATGCCGCCAAGATTCTGGCTACTTTTCCATAGAACGCTTACCTAGAAGGAACCTATTTACTCTTTATTTGAAGACACTCAGGTGAGATGGCGATCAAACGCAAGCCTAATTATTCATCATAAAAAAAAAAAACAATTTAAATTACTTGTGTACGATTAGTGAACGGTTTGATAGATTTTGAAATGAGTTTGGTTTCTGTATATATAGAATGCTACATTGTACATTGTGTATAGATATAGTTTTATTTTAATCTCACAAATTAATGTATTAGAAGTAGGAAAAGTAGTAAGAAGTTGTATGATTCCGCATTTTACAAACGGTGTGTTCCGTTTTAAAACACTCGCAGTTTTGAAATATGCCAAAAGCAAATCCACAACTTGTTCAATCTTATGATTTCAATAATGCTTGTTATTGTAGAGTGACTATCATAAAACACAGGTCAGACTTTGTTATAGCGATTAGATACCTACCAAGACTTATAATAAGAGTACATTAATGCGTGCTTCTCCTTTCCAAATCCTTCTCAAGTATTTAAAATATTAAAGTACTTAACAAAAACAACATTTGAACTGACGACATTACATACAATACAATAGATAAAAATATTATAAACAATAATTATGAATAGGTACTTCAATTTGGCGCGGCATTTTGTAAACAGCGTTTGTTTTGTCCGTCGAATTAGCATTCTATATAGTGAAAAGGCAATATACAATTTACCTTCGGCCTATTCAAAAACTGCGAGTGATTTTAAACGGACGACGCCGTTTATAAAAAGCGGAATCATACAAATTGCCTGCGATATAACTATAGTCACGAATAGTCGCTCATGTAGAGCAATGATTACAAAATGGTTTTTATTTATTTGAAGATCCTCAAGATAGCACCAGTTATATAAAAAAATAGAAGGATAAAACTATCCGCACCTCGTGGTATCTCCCATCTTAGACCACACCGTCACAACATAAACTGAGCTGAGGTCAAATATGTTTAGACCTCAGTTTATGTTAAGTGCTCGCATAACTTTATAATGATACTGGCTTTAATGGCAATTATTAATTCTTTATTTTGGTTACCATTTATTGAAAATGAGAAAAATCCGGAACATGCAGAGAAAAACAATAACAGGGTTATAAGCTTGAGATTTACTAAGCCGAAAGGGGCTTATTGTGCATATCATTATGAACAAATTTTACAAAGAAACCAACAATAAAATCGCGAAAACAAACAGCTTCATATTGTTGAATGTCAATGACATTATTATATGAAACAATAGTTTTGTTCATGATTTCGGGATTGGCTCCATAGAAACAGTTTTTGATAAATGCACAATTAATACTTTTTTGCTTTCTACACCCTAATTATTATTATTAATTTATTACAATTTACATATATTTTCATACATGTCTGAAAACAACAATAAAAATGTTAAAATAATTACTCATGTTTTATATTATATTTATCTCTATAGCAGGAGTTCGTCTAGGTAGGTACCACCGTAGTATCAGATATTCTGCCGCCAAGCAGTAGTGTGCAAGCATTACTGTGTTCCGGTTTGCAGCTAGCGAAAAAACATCGAAAGTCTCAAAGTAATGAGCGCCAAAGCAACGATGCCATGGACTTTGTTTTGGACTCAAAGTTTTGTGTATCGCTGCAATGGTCATGGACAGGCGTTATCACTTACCATCAGGAGAGTATCTCGTTCGTCTCAATACCTTTATATTAAAAATATTTAAACAAATAAATATTTTGCAATTGACTATTTTATTTACTAACTTAATTGCATTAAGTTAGTAATAGTTAATTCTACCCCCAAGGGGATAAAATAGGGGATGAAAGTTTGTATGAAACTTTGTCAATTAAAAAAAAAAAAAAAAAAAAACGCGGGGCACAGCTAGTTGCACATATAACAAGTACAAATCAAAACATCTACACGTAAGTGCCATATTTTTGTTCGGCTTATTGCGATACTGTGAATTAAATTACTGACTAAATTTAGTAATCAACTGAGGTTTAAAAACACGCTCGTACTATTCTACTACGACGGCTTTAAAACATTTAAAGCCTATAATTTCATTTTGTATGGGTTAAACAAAAAAAGTAGGCCAAACTCTTGTTAAATTTGTAAATGTAATAACAGAGTTCAAAGCTTCACTGAACAGCTAGCTGTATGTTTATGGCTACCTAATAATCATTGAGATATTATTTTAAAACCACTGTACGTGACTTAGATAATTGAAGATGCAATCTAGAGCGTTTTACGGCCTTTTTGAAGCGATGAAGATTATTAACCAGTTTTAGTAGATATATAATTATATAATATAGGTCACTATTTACTGGTACAATGGCGCTAAATAATGGAAATGTCCGACTAGGTATTCCTCAATAGATATATACCATATATATTATGTACACTGGGTGCCTTCAAGTCACGAATGAATCGGTTTTTATTAAGCAAGCGTGCTCCATCGTAGATCGCATCTTCGCTTAACATCAGGCGAGATGGCGGTCAAACGCAAGTCTATTTATTAACAAAAAAGTACTATTTGTTAACTAAACAGGTACTATTTGTTAACAAAAAAGGTACTATTTGTTAACTAAAAAGGTACTATTTGTTAACAAAAAAGGTACTATTTGTTAACAAAAAAGGTACTATTTGTTAACTAAAAAGGTACTATTTGTTAACAAAAAGGTACTGTTTGTTAATTGCAGCTGTCTGTATAAAAAACAATGTCGGCGCCAATCATCGTGAGGCACGCACAAGTAGTTGATATTATCATTAAAAAAAATATCAAAAGTAGAAATAAGGTTTGTTTTAAATCAAGCCATTTCGTCATTTCTTTCAGCGTTTTTCGAATAGTTTTTACGAGTCCTGCTTAGAGTCTGTGTTCTCTGTTAGGTACCTATAATATGGTGTCTTCAAGTCTAGAGTAATAGGTTTCTTCTTGGTAAGTGTGCTCCATTTTAGACCGCACTACTGCCAGTGTGCGGTCAAACGCGAACATATTTAAAACAAAAAGAGAAAAAAAAATGCAAAAGATGATTCTCAAAACGAACATGATTTTTGTAAACGGACACGTGGAACGAAAACAATAGCTTATAATAAAATTAGCTCTGTTCTAGACTTAGCTAACAACTCATGAAAATTGTAAATTTCAGACAAGGTACGTATCGGCCCATTAGCTCAGTTGGTTAGAGCGTCGTGCTAATAACGCGAAGGTCGCGGGTTCGATCCCCTCATGGGCCAAAGATTTTTTTATATTTTGGTTAATGTATTTTTTCATTATTATATATTATGTTCGATAATAACGACTAATATTATAATTATAGATCATGGATAAAAATAATCAAAATAAAAAAAGTGACATCTATGAATGTGTTTTACTTACAAAAAAAATTATTATCGATATTTTTTATATTGAATAGCTATAGAAACGAGATACGTACCCACTTGCCTGACTAATGTTCCAAGGATGTATAAAACGTTTGCAGCATAAATTGAAAACTATATCTATGTAAATAAAATTCAAATGATGTTCGTTGGTAAGCACATACCTAACTTGAGAAGGATTGAAGAGACTTCTCTGTTTTTTTTAAATATTCCTGATAGTGCGGTTAAGGTTCATATACCTAGACTCGAGCCAGTGGCGGATTTACATATTTGCCTCCAGTAGGCTATTCAATTTTGCCGCCCCTACTAACCTCTGCAACTCAATACCCTAGTTTACAATCATATTAACATTTTATTTGTCAATGAAATTGCAATTTTATGATTTGTGCTCTATCGTCATAATTACATCAGCTATTTCCAGTAATATTTAATTTAAAAAAAAGGGCAAAATTACTGAATATAAATTGTTATATAGAAACGCTATTAGAATATTTTAAAAATTAATATGCACAAAACTACACTTTACAAAGAAATCACACATGCATACAATTTACACAGCGTTTAGTAATTTTTCATGTACAGACGTTGGAATATTCGGTGTTTTCAAGACTTTTCTCCGTGTATATCATAATGTTTTTTATTTTATTTCTGATAGGCAAAATAAAATTTTGAGCCATGTTTGCCGCCCCTAAAATTTGCCGCCCTAGGCTCTAGCCTACTCAGCCTGCTGGTAAATCCGCCACTGACTCAAGCAATACTGCACTGGGATCGTAGTACTCACCGGGCATTAGCTAAACACTCGGTTTTAAATCATTCGAAACGCAGTAATGCCATGCGCACAAGGTACATAATTAGATTCTAAATCTCAGGTTATTGGTTTCAAGTATAATTAGTTGTATGTCAACTTAATACTGAAAGTTGTTGTAGCTCCGAATACATATCTAGACGCTAAATATTCAAAGCATTAGACAAGTAATAATGACATTCGATGCATCGAATTAACCATTAATCTATTCGACTTATGTTTGGTCATTGATTATTCACGACTAATTACTTCTATCAACAGATTTGCTCGGATACCTGTCAGCAAGTCGTTAGTAATTTTATTTTAATGTAATGTAAATATGCAAAAGTAATGTGATGAACAAGACGTTCTCCTGATGGTAAAATATAACCTCCATGACCATTGCAGCGATACACACAACTTTGAGTAGCAAAACAAAGTCCAGGGCATCGCTGCTTTGGCGTTCATTACTTTGAGACTTTCGATGGATACTCTCAACAGCCCAGTAATTTCGCTAAAACCGGAACACGGTAATGTTTTAAACACTACTGCTTGGCGGCAGAATGTAGGCAGGTGGTACCTACCTAAACGACCTTCTGCTAAGGAGATCTACCACCGAGTAAAAATATAAGCTGCTACTTTAAATTATACAAAAATGACGGTAATGATTTTAGCTATAACAATGTACACAACTATGCCCATACTTATCATATTTTGGCAAATAGCACTCCACAAGTTTAATTTTTGTCATTTTATTATATTGCCTTTTTTTATACTGACATGTTTGTAAATTCATCTTTCGTTTTTTATTCTGTGACATGTAATGTAATCAGTGTTTTAAAACTCTTTTGATTAATTTGAAATGATATTACGGAATTGATTTGTAACATTTGTATTTGTATTTGCATCACAGTAGGTATATTTACATTGCAATATGCGGTGAATTTTCAGTATTAATTTATTTGATAAAATAATTGGATCAAACGTTTAGCATTTTGTTGGGTTAGGTTAGGTTAGTACTGTACACGGGTATTTACGGAATTGGCTGTATCAAATAATTGCTATTTTTAGGATATGTATAAAGATATCTAGAAGCTTTAATAAAAGAATGAAACCATTGCTGCCAAAAATCTTTTTTTAAAGTCAATAAATATAAAAACAGCCGAAGACAACCACGAACCACGAACAAAAGTATTTCTGAATACATAGGTATTCTGAGAAACACAGTGTCAAGGGTTCTATTAGATACAAAATAAATATTCAAGAAGTGTGATCACATTATTATGCACAATATACGGTTTTGTGAACTAGAAAAACTTAACATTTTAAGATGACGTCGTTTTTTACAGGCTTTGTCTCAATACATTTTTAGAATGTTATTGAGATTTCCCATTTTTGCAGTGCCTCCAAAATGTTCAGATTCCCATCCTATATCATCCCATCTCATTCCATCCCATCCCATATTAGTATCAAAACCTACTTGTCACACACACACACATCATTAGCCATAGGACGTCCACTGCTGGACATAGGCCTCCTCCTAGGGGGGTTTTGCCAAAACTCGCTACGCTTGGTAGGCGGGTTGGCGAGCGCAGTTAGGTGTGATTGTTCAAGGAAGACGCTGCTGTCCATCTTCCGGATTACATAATTATTATTGATTTATTGACCTTGTATGCAGCTCGTTAACAAAAATTTTGTTATTAATCGTGCATTTTATTGCTTCATTATAAATGGCAACCGAATCGTATTAAAGTAGTAAAGCATAGGTTAACATTATCTTTGTCCTTGAGATGTAAATCAAAAATTTTATGTTAATCAAAATCCTTTCTTAGCGGATGCCTACGTCATAACATCTACCTGCATGCCAAATTTCAGCCCGATCAGTCCAGTGGTTTGGGCTGTGCGTTGATAGATCACTATGTCAGTCAGTCCTTTGAGCTATATATATTTAGAAAATAAACATGATTCATGAGAAAGGTTTTAGTACATAATTTGAAAAGGTTTTGTGTAAATTGGTTGAAATATGATGATAATTGTTGGAAGTGTCGGAAAAAGTCAAGCCACCTGGGAGCTTTCATCGAAAACGCTGCGTAATCCTTTTGAAATATAACGAAACAATTCATGGTGGGATATTCCTCTTTTATAGAGCTACAAAAAAGTCCGCGCTAGCATATTTACCTAACGATAACTTACTATACCCATTCCTACTACCCGTACGAAGCCGGGGCGGGTCATTAGTTTTTTATAATTCAGTCATTTATATCTAAAAAATATTGTAATACGCATATAAGTAGCGCGGTATTCTGGACCTAAGCTCCTTTGGAGTAAATGTTGACTTTGAGCTGAGGTTAGCATCTTCTCACGAGCACTCAACTACATTGTTACCCCTAATTTTCCAGTAAATATGATGTTTACAGTGGCCGATCTCTGAATATTGACGTAATTTCCGCTAAGAAAACACTTATTACTATTTGCAGAACTTTAAGTATTATTGTAGAGTTAGATACATTTATTGAGTATCTATTTGGATTAAGTACTCTTCAATGTACTAGATGGCACATTTTGGTTCCCTTTCTGTGTTGGGATCATTGGGAACCAGTTAACTACCTCTTAGGATAAACATTTATAGTTACAGAACGTTAGATTTTCATTTTTGGTCCTCCAAAGTGTATTCGGTAGAAAACCGACAGACAAGCAACTTTGCGTCGATGTTTAAGATTTTAAAGAATTTTCTGAATAAGCGGATCGTTGCTTATGATTTTCTTACCACGTTTTCAATAAAAAACACTTTTAGATAAAAACAATCCTGTCGATGCTCCACAACTTTCTCTATATATAACACAACTATATATCGTAGACACGCACAAAAGCAAAGCTAATAAGTAATTATAATTATATTCTAGTGTGAAGATAGCTTGTCGGAGTCTTGGCAAAAATTAAACAAAGGTAGGAAGCCTGATTAGTAATTTATTATCTTTTGAATTTTTACATGTGACTGAGCAAAGTTTGACGAGTCGTAAAGTTATTTGTATTGTAGTCAATAGATATGAATAAAAAATTAGAGACGGTAGGTTTTAAAATGGTTCGCTAAGTTTATTGACCAGTGGTTGGTAAATAAAGAAGATATGCGCCTTGATATATTTGTCACACTAATACTATAATATAAAGGCGAAAGTTCGTGTGTTTTTATGTCTGTTATCTTCAAGCTCAAGCGGCTGGACCAATTTTGATAACATTTGGTATGGAGGTAGTTGACATCTTGGATAACACGTAGGCTACTTTTTATCCCGAAAAAATGTAGCGGGTAATACCTTAGTGCGCAGCTATTATACAAGTATTTTTTACGGGATTACCTACTCACGTTTAATCATATCGGATGCTCCGGCTATAGTTTCGGCCACATCCTGGGCCTGGCCTGGCCTGGCCTTCATCATGGGGAAAAAGCTAACCTAACTACAACGCGTGGCCTCGTGCGTGGCATGGCACGCAGTGGATTCCGGATGTGGCCGAAACTATAGCCCATGTGTATCTAATAAAATTAAACGTGAGTAATCCCGCATAAGTCAAACGTAAACATGGCGGTCAAACCTAAGCCTGTTTCTAATTTAAAAAAAAGTAAAACAAAAATTTGTCAAGACCAAGTCATTTTGTATAGCAATTTTAATCTAATTGAATTTAATATCATTAAATTCGTAAGCACATTAAAATTAAAGTTGATATTTCTTATTAATTATATTGTTTCTTCTGTTTTAAATCGAGAGTAAAACAGCTAAAGGCTTTAGGACATACATAAAAGTGCTTTAAAGGAGCAGTGGGCTGAACAATGGACATGTCTGTCACAGAAGCTCGCAGAAACGATAACCGCTGGAGTAGACATGTATATAGAAAGAAGATATATAGTACGTTCTGAGACTACGTAGAGTGGTGATATATGTATGTATGTAAGGCTTGTGGTTGCAGATTACGATAACCCGGAGATCGCGGTAACCGGTGTGTTTTGGAGACTGATGTTAGGTGACGGTATTGTCGAAGTTGGTAAAGCACACCTAGCCTGGAATGAAACTGACTTTCAAGTGAGGCAGCCGGAACATACCGTTAGATGCTTGGTGGCAGATGTTCAACTTGGGGGTGGTAGCTAGCGAGTCGAGTACTAGTTATAGGTATGCCTAAATGCTCTACTACGATGCTATGGTTGTCTTACAATGTTTTCCTTCACCGGCAGCTCAAGCTTATTGATAGATTTTGAACCCACGCCCTTTAGCGTGTGAAGCGACCGCGTTAACCATTAAGATGTCATCGCTATAAAATGTATATTTGTGTGCGTGTAATTCGCGCGTAAGTATGACTAGATAAAAACAAAGTCAGTTCACAAGTCAACGTCGTAAAATCTCTCGAAGTAATATACATTTACTTGTATCTACACTTCGTGCCGACTTTTATTACACTGGTTATAGAACCCTAGATAGAATGTTAGCGTTGATTCGATTAGTGTTTTTACACTGTGTGTGTTGAATGTACAATATGTTACTTTTTTGTCCACTAGACGCTCGGTGCTTTTAATAGTACCTATAAACCTATGACCTACTTGTTACTTCATGAAAAATTCACGAGTGACGATACTTTCTAGATAAATTTAAATAATAAATAGATACAGGTCAGATAAATTGTTTTGTTATTTCGGCGTCCTGTATATCTGGTAGCGTGGCCGAGCGGTCTAAGGCGCTGGTTTAAGGCACCAGTCTCTTCGGAGGCGTGGGTTCGAATCCCACCGCTGCCAAGTCTTTTTGACGTAAATTTTTATTGTAGCTATATAGATAAAATGGTTATTGTTTACATCAAAGAAAATCTAATACAATAAAAAATAATTAACTTTAAATCTAGTGTTAAATATAAATAACAAATTGTTTTTTTTTCTTCTAAAAGTTGTATACGAGTATACCAAAAACAATATTTTCTTATAACGTGCGTAGGTCTTGAAGTTTCATTATTATATATAAAACATTATTTAACTTGTGCGTTTATTTTAGTAGAGATAAACAAACGCATGTATTTAAATGAGTTTAAAAAATATTCTTTTTTAATTCTGTCGGCCTAGACGAGACAAATTTTTTTTAGGATTTTGTTTTCCTACTACACCTTCTTCGGCTTAAAAAATACCACCTTTCAATTACGTAAACTTTTTAACATGATTCCGTATTTGTACCGCATAGCAATGTAACAAAGTCAAAATCAATCACTAGCACACACTCAAAATCGATAGCTGTACATAAAATCGCATCTTTAGAGAAAACTGTCAAAAACCGCAAACGGTAAAACGCAAAGTACCAAAACCAATTTGAACAGCTAATTTCTTCTTTTTCTCGACCTTATCTCCAACAGAGAAGATTCAAGTCGCGTGGTGTAAATTCATGTGTGTAAAATATTCCGGTGCAATACCGTCGGATGAGAGGCAGGTGGCGTGCATTCGCCATTTACGAGACACACGCGGTACCGGCGAGTCACTTCGCGGGCACTCACCGGGAACCGGCGCGAATCGGAAAAGCGATCGATTACCCCGTCCCTAACGATTTTGGCGCGCGTTCCATTTACAAAACAGTTTTTCTTTTCTTATTTTTTAAAAAAATAATTTGCTAGTGTTGACTGTGTTCGAATTGTGATTTTTTCATTTAATGTCAGGTGAAACATCGCAATGTATTGTTTTAGCGCTTGAGTTTCGCACGGTCGTCGCGCCGAACATTGTTAGGTAAGAATTCCGATTTTTTTTTATTAGTGTTTATCACGATAGTTAAAATTGAGAGATAGAGTTATTGATTTGGTTTAAGAGCGATGTTTAGTAGATAACTACAGTTTACGATGTAAGTAGGTACATTATTTTTAATTCATATCTAGGTCTATAATGAATATTATTTTGTTAATAACTAGTTGTTCATGTTAGATCAAAAACGATCAATTTTAATAATATAGTCATAGTCTGCTATTCCTTATTAATTAAATAAAAATCCTTGCAGTAAGTGCAAATTTTATGAAACTCCATAAAGTTTTTATATGAATGATCTAATTAACAGCTATAACATAATTAAATGTCAAAATTAGCATCAATTTAAGATTAGTTGATGAACTTTATTTTTATTCAAATTGAAGTGTCTAGTTCATTAATTTTATATTCTTGTGTAACGGTATTCATTAATTTCCATAAGCCACTTATAATATAGCTTTATGTAATATGTGTTAAAACTTTATAACCAGAAGAACAAAAAGATTATCAAGCACTTTATATTAATTATTTATTATTATAAAATATCGTTATCTTCAACACAAGTGTGCTCCATCGAAAACTGAATCTTCACTTAACAACAGGTGAGATGGCGGTCAAACGCAAGCTTACATAATTATTATTAAAAAAATAAACAAGTATGTAACTGGCAACACTTTGTGGTGCCAACCTAAGAGTTCATGGCCAAGAATAAATAAAAAACATCCTACGACTCGACTGAAGGACTAGGATCGATGGGCAAGAATAAATTTAAAAAAAATCACCCTACGTATATCGCTATTTTTTTCCGGGATGAAAAGAAACTATGTTTACTCGGAGATTGAGCTATCCTCAATTCAAACTTCACCCGTATCTAATAAGCCGATGTAACATGAAGAAGTAAAAAGTATACTTACCTACATACAAACTTTCGCATTTATAATATAATCAGTTTGCAAATCAGTTGAAAATCTGCCACCAAGCACCTAACGGTGTATTCCGGCTGACTTCACTTTCCACTTGAGAGCCAGTTACATTCTAGGCTAGGTGTGATTTACCATCTTCGACCACACCGACTCTTAACATCAAATGAGCTGTGGCTAAAAACTAGCTTGTGTTATGTACGAGTGCGTCATAATCTATTTTATTCGACATGCAGACGGTTATATCGTCACTTACCACCATACAAGTTAGTGGCCAAATGTAGATTAATTTCTTACTTTAAGTGTTACTACAAAATTTCCAAATGATAGTAATTGAATTCGTTGCGTTGTTTACAAAAACTAAGTGAACAAAGACGCAAAATGCGATTTAATTTTTACTAAATAAAAATACGAGCATTGAACTATCAAATTTTAATCTGCTTAACATACTATGGGGTCTGTTTCATTTATCTCGAAGTTATGCGTATTAGCAATAATTACCTGGTGCCGTGGTGGTGCCGGCGTAAGAATAGCACCCCACCCTCTCCACCCGTGGTTGCCGTAAGAGTCTGCTAAGGGATATAATCCGGAAGATGGGCAGCAGCGTGTTCCTTGAATAATTACACCAAACTGCGCTCGCCAACAACAGGAGGAGGCCTATGTCCAGCAGTGGACGTCCTATGGCTGATGATGATGAATAAGTACCTGGATGACTGGTTTTTTTTTCGTTTTCTAAAAATGAAACCTAGCTAGATCGATTTATCGCCCCCGAAACCCCCTGCATACAAAATTTTATGAAAATCGTCGGAGCCGTTGTTCGTCCGTATTTTCAGCCGATCAAAGCTCGGTCATCCAGGTACCTACTGACTATTATATGAAACAATATTTGAGTTCATGTGATGTATAATTATGAACTTTAGCATAAGTGTTTACGAGAATAAGGTACGTAAATGATGGTCAAATGTTTGAAAAAATGGCATTTCCTAATTACACCCGCCATATACCGCCGCCGCTGTCCATATATTTTTTTTATCGTTTACTTAGTAGATACGTAGGTACCTAAATCTTGTAAGTTAATTGGCTGGCCTTTCAGGTCCAGTTCCAAAAAGTTTTGTTCACATTTTACGATCCTTATAAAAAAAACATTCAAATTAGAGATTAATATTCTAATTAATAGAGCAGTTGAATTAGATTTGAATAGATACATCCTGGGTGTCTTCAAGTCACAAGTGAATCTGTTTCCTATAGGCAAGTGGGTTCCATCGTAGACCGCATCTTCGCTTAACATTTTAGGTGAGATGGCGGCCAAACGCGGCTTGCGTTTAACCGTAATAAAAAAAAAAAAGTTTTTGCTATTTACCTCCTTTCAGATTAGTACTACAGATACATTAAACCCTGAAAATTTACAGATGTAATTTAAAGACCTTAGAAAGAGTTTTAGCGGGAAAGCGAAAAGGGTTGTTCGTGTCACATTGTATTATTTTTAAAACTGTGTTTTTTCGAGTGTTAATCCATAAAAACAGTTGCATTTTGTTCATAAAGTACTGAATTACAAGCGTGAGTATGGGAAAGTGACTTTCGCGTTGCTTCCAAAACTCCTTTAAATCTTGTAGTAAAGTTGTCACTACTTTTCTAAAGGATTATGACTTACTTTGGGTGAACATGGCTATGACATACTTATTTAATTATCTTACTAAATTTATTACTACATACGTAAAAATATCGAAACACTTGACACTGGCAAATGCACAAACTTTGACGCCAAAACAAAAAAAAGGAGACTTAGAAACTACTAACTACGAGAATAAAATCCGTGTAGTTATACAGTTCCGAGTACCGGATAATATTGTTCCGGTTAGTTCCCACAAGCCGCGGTAAAAAGAAGAGCTCTCAATCATTAACTATGGTTAATTGACGTGCGACACACATATGCAACATGTATACATAACACATGTTTTACTAACACAAGTCTTCTTACAGCTTACTGCATAATTATTTTGTTGGTACGTACCTACTTAGTAGATTGTCTTCTATAGAGTTTGCGTAAAGAATTAAAGTAGGTTTCGTACTATAGAGTATAGATAGGCTTTTGTAGAGTTTGCCTAAAGAATAAAGTAGGTTTCGTGCTACAGAGTATGTACTACTATAGAGTTGGTATAGTAGTCCTAGTTCGCAAAATTGCAATAGAGTTGTAAAAGAACTAGCCCTCAAAAATAGAATCTAGACAAACGCTCTCCTGGTTGTATCAGAATCCGAATCAGAATATTGTGTTAAAGTGTAAATATTAGATTATAAATATTATGTAGTCTTATGCCAGTACTTAACTACTGTTTACTGTACCTTGCAAACATACAATAATTATAATTTTTACATGGCATCGCCTGTCCATGACCATTGTAGCGGTACGCAGAATTTCGAGAAACAAAACAAAGTCCTGACTAACATTACTTTGAGACGTTCAATGGTTAGTCTAATTGTAATAATTATACACTACTGCTTGGGGGCAGAATACCGGATTCAGCGGTGATACCTAGACAACCTTCTGCTAAAAAGGTTTTCTTATCTAGTATGTATTTGTTTACAGATTTGATAGTTATGGCTTTGTTTACAGATTATACTGGCAGTACTCAGGCAATGTGTGAGTTGATGTTTTAAAAGAAATAAAATAAAAGTGCTGAAACTTTTTATTTAGTAGTATAATATTTCCAATTAAGAGGTTTTAATCGACAGATCTAACTTCGACACGTGCGACACTTTTACATGAAAAAAATACTTTTTCTGCATTCCAAATTTCATCGAGATCCGTTTAGCCAGAAACATAAAAACAGGCAAATTTTCGTATTTATAATATTAAAATAAAAGTAGTTGGATGAGATTATATTATATTCGGACAAGATTTCATATTACAGATATTTAAAAAAAAAACTTTCACTTTTAACCGAATTATAGTTTTAATTTTTAAAGTTTTGACGTTTTATAGATTAGCGTGAATAAATAGATCAAGGCAAACCAGCTTTACATTTTTAATATCATACTGGACAAACCCGTAATAGCACAAATACCGTGAATTTATCAATAACATAACGGTTTGATTCCAGTCTCATCTTACGAACTACTAAACAGTGTAATTCGTTGGCCTTTGCTTTGATACCTAATAAACACAATTTTAAATCTTGAATAATTCAGCTTTAAGCCGCTAGTGAATATATTTCTTCTAGGCAAGCGTGCTCTATCGATGACCGCATTTTGCTTAACAGCAGACAAGACAAGCGTTAATAAAAAAAAACAGCCAAGTGCGAGTCGGGCTCACTCACTGAAGGTTCCGTACAAACTTGTAGGTATATAAATATAGCTCGTTCATCATGGGAAATATGCAAGCACCGAACATTGCTTTAACGCAAAAAGTAAACTGGATTGAGGGAAAAGCTTATCTTTGCTGTTGGAAATATTGTCCTGTTATATTTATATATGATTGAATCCTTGATATAAAAATTTCGTGCCACGTTGTTTGTCCGCGATGAACTCTTCAATTACTGAACCGATTATAACCAAATCTTACACACTGTGTGCAGTTTGATCCAAGTTGAGAGATAGTTTATATCTCAATTTATAATCGCTATATATTTTTATTGCAAATTATTTGTTTATTATACGACAAAGAGGTATAATTATTTATTTATCTGTGAGTTCCATAAAATTCTCATAGGTTTTGATTCCCTTGTGAGTGTCAATATGCGGTTTTTTGCGACATAAACGGCTGTGACTTCTTTTTTCGATAACTGAGAAGTTTCTTCACAGTTGCAAGGGACTACAGATCTGCGTATATAGTTTTAATTTCAACCTTCACGCGTTCCGGCGATGGAAGGTCTTGAAATACGGACAACAAAGTGATCCTATAAGGGTTTTGTTTTTTCCTTTTGAGGCACGAACCCTAAAAACATAATACCTCATTTTCTTTACTCAAATGTAACAATGATATTTAAGGAAATATCAACATAGTAATAGAAAACTAAATTTATTCGCTCCGCTTCCACCTATGACATAAGCATTCATAAATAAGTTAAATTTTGTAAATCTAGAATCTGTGATATAAGACAAGAGTCCTAGCTATTAGCATAGGTCATTAGAACCAAGTCACGTCTACCTGTGCCATCTCCGATTACCGCTCGCGAATTAAGCAAGGACGCTGTTCCACATAATATCGAAGTTTTGTGCAATCTCGATTTTTGCAAGATATCCAAGTCACATTCTAATACTTTCACTTGATAATGGCTGCTAAACTGACGCTTCGGATGCGTTTACACGGACTGTTGCGAGGCTGTTTTTATAGTTGAATATGATATAATTGCTGTATTTTACTCGTGTGGCGAAATGAATGAAAAACCTTATATTTCTGCTATAAAGAACATCCTGAGGATTGGAAAATATAAAACAGTTGTGTATAGGAAAAGCCTCGCATTTTTTTAACGGGTTTAATCACACCTTTCGCGTTCGTAATAGTTATGACAGCTGGAGCGGTCTACAAGTTCAAAGTCGCTCAGCGAACTATGGGAAGAGCTATGCTCAGCATTTCTCTGGGATTGTATCCGGAACGAAGTAATTCGCCAGAACACCAAAGTCGCCGACGTAACTTAGCGTTTAGCTAATTGAAATGGCAGTGGGTTGATCATATCTGTCGCAGAATCGCTTACCATTGGGGTAGACATGTTCTATGATAAAGACCACGAATTGGCAAACATAGTGTCCTGAGCCTCGATACACGGACTGGAAGCGAAAAGCTGAAGATCGTACTTAGTGGCATGTCTTGGAAGAGGCCTATATCTCGCAGTGGACTATGGTAGGCTGATTTTGATAAGGGTTTAACTTCACATAAGATATTTTGTATGCTTTCAATCGTTATGTGGATATAAATTCTTGTTCGTTTTAGGCGATTCATTTGTAATAGGTATGTCGCTGAAAGAGTTCAGCTTCGGGAAACAGATTTCTTTACATTTTTATGTGGATACTCTTTTGGTTTAATGGAATAAATTGTTTTGATTCGGGTATTAAAGTAGGTAATTCAATATATCGAGTTATTCTAGTATAATTTGTAAGTCAAATAGTTTTTTCGATCTGCTTTTGTGATGGATCTGCTTTCGAATAAAAACTGCCATGTATGTGTCGCATATGTAGTTTATTTTTTTTAAGAATACTTATCTCGAATAATCCGAAAACTTATTAATAAAAACTGAGAAAAAGTTTTATAATTCGATTTACAGCAACTTGATCCTACATAAACTTGATATAGTATTACTGTAAGAAAAACTAAAATGAGAGTAAATCAGATTAGATAGATTTTAAAACAACTTTTTTAAAATACTACAGTTGATTTTTGCTATTTCAAAGTTGTGCCCATAGTAAAAATCGTTCACAATAATAAGTACAATGACCCTCTTTCAGATTAGCCCTAAGGTTATATAATATGTATACTTAACCTTTTAGTAAAGAGTCAGAATACATCATTATATATATACGTATTTTTCACAATTTCAGAGTTGTGTACATTATAAAAGTTGTTAATAGTATTGTGTACCTACTTACTATATACAGCCTTTCGGCTCGGTACACCCTAAACGTATAACCCAGTACAGCTGATACTTTCATACGACACCGTATCGTGTTGTGTAAAAGCCTTGTTACCATTATCGCATAGTTAGAGAGGTATGCTTGCAAGTTGAAGGTGACTGAATAAGTGTGCCAGAAGATTATTCTTGGTCTCAAAATGTTTTCAAATTTTTCGTTATAGTGGGTAATTTTTGAGAGGAAATGAAAAGAAAGCAACTATCTATTAGTCTAGAAAAACCTAAAGAATTCAAAATATTCGTTATGCGACGTCTTTGATTATATACAGGTATATAATATAGAGTTACTATTTCTAGGATCTCATCATCATCATCATCTCAGCCGTAGGACGTCCACTGCTGGACATAGCTTATATTTCCATAAAGACCGGTTGGAAGCGGCTCGCATCCAGCGCGTTCCTGCGGTCTTTATGAGGTCGTCTGTCCACCTTGTGGGTGGACGTCCTACGCTGAGTTTGCCGGTCCGTGGTCTCTACTCCGGAAATTTGCAGCCCCATCGGCCATCAGTTCTGCGTGCTATGTGTTCTGCCCACTGCCACTTCAACTTGCTAATCCGCTGGGCTATGTCGGCTACTTTAGTTCGTCTACGGATCTCCTCATTTCTGATTCGATCTCGCAGGGAAACTCCGAGCATAGCCCTCTCCATAGCTCGTTGTGCGACTTTGAGCTTATCAAGAAGGCACATTTCTAGGATCTATCGCTCAAATTAACATTGACATAAGAGTGACGGAGACTGCAACAAATTCTCATGCTCTAGAATCGGGGCCTAATCGTCAATTGTTATCATTAGAACACGATCCACTTTCAAAGAAATTGATGCTTTTGTGCATTGACAACCTAACAGAACTTTATTCATAGCTCACGACAAAAAAACGTTACTTTTTCGAATTTGAATATCATCGGCGATTACTGCCGATGATATTGTGAGGTGTGTTCTCAGTAATGACTGTCCGATATGGCTGATCGAATACCTACACCCGTATGAGGGTTAATGACCCTATTACCTTATACTGAGCTAGTTATTATGCCAACTTTGATGCCTCAAGGCTGGGACACAGCTGCACGAAAAACACGACTGCGGTCAAAGCGGCTACTACATCTAGAGACCGTTGTTTGGTATCAGCTTCTCAAGCGATTTTTTTTTAAATTTATAGTATTAAAAGCATTTAACGATTTTATGGCGTAGGATAAATAAAATTAGTTTTTTGGATTTGAATTTTTTGAGAGCCAGTTCCATTTCAGTCTAGGCGTGTTTTACAATCTCCGACCACACCGTCACTTAACATCACGTGAGTTGTAGCCAAAGACCTAGCCTGTCAGCAATAAATAAAAAGGTTTGCTGGTTTTTTTATTATCACTTTAGCGCACTACCTGCTTCTTGAACTGGAGAAACATTTATGTTAACATTCATAGATTTTATTTTAAGTTGAGACCTGGTTATTATTATACCATTAAAACAATTGTGATTAGAACATCTCGCTTTTCTATATCCATATCAATGCACTTGGTATATGTACATATGTATGCATGGAAAAGAAGTTGTTACAAAAGTTGATGTAGTTGTTAAGCTTGTACTATCCCACTGCAAGGTAAAGGCCTCTCTTCCCTCCTTCTATCTTTTGTAACCTGAGTCCATTTTTTCATACAGGTGTCAAGTTTGCCCCTTCATCTTTATCTGGGCTATCCAAGAGGTCGTATGCCATTTTGAGGGAACCACCGTGACGTGATTTGGGCCCAACGACCTCCCGACATGCGTCTAACATGGCCGGCCCTGTCCCATTATATGCCTATATAAATCAATAAAAATCTCTTAGCAAAAACTAAGTATAGAGCCAGGAAAATGGCTGCATTTAGTGACTGTTACTAAATGCAGCCATGTTAATTGCTTAGGTGTGTCCGGAGATTTTGTACCGACACATTACGCAACCTTAAATTTTAACGAGACAAATTTTCTGCTACGCATTACAATTTTAACAATGATCCGGATCATCTAATTATAAGTTTCTTATACGTCTGTTCTTGAAGTGAATTACTTTTAATCAATTTCCTGGTTGTACAATAGCGGATAATGATGTTTTTCTTACTATGATTTTGATATCGATTACTATATTGGTAGTGATGGGCCCTAATTCTAGTCTATCTGTATTTATTTTACTACCGAACAATACGTGATAATACGCAATAAAACTCATCTTTGATGGTTTCAAAGTAATGAGAGCCAAAACGTAAGACTTTGTTTTTTTAAAGTTTTGGGTTCTTTGGTCTTACCATTTAGAGAGCGTTCCGTTTGTCTCAATACAATTTTCGGTAAAAATTAAAAATACAAGCAGAGGAAAAAAATAAACGTGTTATTTGTAGCGATGATAGCTCCGTGGTTAGTGCGGTCGGTTCACACTCCGGGCGTGGGTTCAAATCCCAACAATGAGCTTGAGCTGCTCGCTACAAACCTCCTCCTTTTTGAAGTCGGTTAACAAAAGATCGTATGCTTGAAATTGTCAAGCAGTGTATGAGCGATGCCTAAATAAATATGACTATTGAATTAAATTATCATTTCAATGAAAGTGCATAGGAAGCTCTCACACATTATTCTTTTTATGCCTTGTTCCGCACCATCGACCAACCTCAAGCACTGCAACTATCTATTATTACCAGCCTGTACTTAGTAATGCTTCTTGCATTAATTTTACGTAATTCAAAATTAATTACGGCCCTGATATCAATCACTGCGCATACGTTGCGGTGTGCGCTGTAGACTCAAGCTTTGTACTGGTGAAGAGAAAAGTACGTTATTTTTTTACTTCCACTTTAAGATAAAACCTGTAACGTCCTGTAACGCCTTTTTCCAAAATAATAATATGACTCAAGAACTTTTTTAAGATTTTGACTTGTTAGCTCATTTGGTAAAATACTTGCTTCAAGAGCTCTATAGGCGTGGGTTCGATTGTCACTAATACAAACATTTATGTGACGATAAATGGTTGTTCCGTGTCTGGGTGTACTGTATTTATCAAAAGTATGTATTTACAAAAAAACAAAGTATAGGCATAAGTATTCTAACAATTATTTGGTCCCTATGGTGCTTTGCTAAGTTTGGGGTTTGTAGCGCTGTGTGAAATTATTGTGGGTTTGCTGTGTGAATTATTTAATTGAAGGTACCCCACCACCATGTTTCCTCACGATGTTTTCTGTGATGTGCTTATTGTTGGGGATTGAACTCACGCCCCTCGGCGAGGGAATCGACCGCGCGGACTACTGAGCTATCGTCACAACGAAAACACGCATCGCTATATTTAAAGCTTTTACTAAAGTAAGCACTGCTTTACTAAGGCTAGGCGAGACTTGACTCCGACTTACTTTGTATGGTGTGAATATGTGTTACTTCATTTTTCATCAAACATTCGACAATATTGATGTACTTGACAATGAGTAAATGCACAAAGTGAGATGCCAAAAAGAAGAGATTGTACCTATAAATTATGGTCATATGTCGTCTGGCCACTAAGTAAATCACATATCCACACAATATAATTATCTTAGACGGGACTCTAAGCATCTTATTTTTTAATTGACAAAGGTCACGGTCCCCGGTGTCTGTGGAGCTAAATTAAACAAGCCACTTTTTATATAACTTTATGACGCGACTGTATTTGAGCTTCCATGACATATGAAAAACTTCCAGTATACTTCATTTCATTGTTTTCTTCATTATTAATTTAAATTCATCAAACTTTTTGCGAAACAATGATTTCCTGCATCATAACATTTCCTTGATCTTTTAGTGGTAACAACTAAAGATGAATCATTAAAATCGTATAAACGCTGTTGTAATTTCAAATGTTAATTATAATTTTAATAGCTATGAGCAGCTAAATAGGTATTATAACAGTTTGTTTTATACTGATATTTAACATAAAATATCATTAATCAAATAAAGATAAATCCAACGCGAATTGGTTCCGTAACTAAACCGACAAATACATAGGTTTTCTAGGTGGTAGATAATGAGGTCATCTAGGTAGGTACCACCGCAGTATCAGATATTCTGTCACCAAGCAGTAGTGTGCAAACATTACTGTATTCCGGTTTACAAAGTACTGAAGCTTAAGCTCAGGGCTATTGAGAGTAACTATCACACGTATTAAAATTTCGATCATTACCTGCGCAATAAGTTTCGCAATCGCATAGCGTTTTCGTGAGCGCCTCATAAATATCGAAATAAAAAGCTCTGAGTACAGGAGCTGGACTTTGTTTTGTTACTCAAGGTTCCAGAGAACGCTGCAATAGTCAAGTACCATAAAAAAGTAAAAATTAAAACAAAAGAAAAATAAACATACAAAGAATAATTAATAAACAAATGACAAACAGATAATAGAGCAAAGATGTAAATTTTGGGTATAGGTTTGAGACGTGGTAAGAATATATAGGTACATAATTATATATCAATCAAAAATACTGGATAAAATTAAAATATACATAAATATAATTTGTTTTTTGGAATTGATAAAGAAAAGCTGAAAGAAGGATATGTGACAAAAAACAATAAAACATTGCGAATAAAATTATTTCATACCTAAAAAAGGTCCCTGATAATGCAAGGGGTAATAGAAATAGAGGCCGATGTGAAAAAAAACCGGCTAAGTGCGAGTCAAACTCGTGTGCCGAGGGTTCCGTGCCGTATAAAATTGATATCATTTTTATTGGTGGCTAAGTTTTAAGTGCGTGTGTGCTGCAATGGTTGAAATGTAGATTATCGCGTAAACTTGTAACTACCAAAATTTATCTTAATTTTCGTAATTTTCCCTTTATTTGTGCTGAAACATTTCTTTTTTAAACTGATTTTTAGAAACCTAAAAGAGACTATAGACCTCAGTATCTGGTATAAATTTCAACTTGCTAGGTCCAACCATTCCTAAGAAAATTGGTGGTAACATACGGACAGACAGACGGACAAGAGAGTGATCTTATAAGGGTTCCTTTTTTACCTTTTGGGGTACGGAACCCCAAAAAATGGTCAAGTACAGTTGTTATCTCCTAAGTTTCGTTGGACTGATTATTTTTACGTAAAAAGGTAGGTAGGCACATATTATTTATATTACTTTTGTTTCTTCCTTTCTAAGTTATGTAAGTGTAAGACATTCCTAAAGTCTGCTGGATTAAAATTACCATGACATTCAGATATGTTTTGGTAGTTGCATCACGTGGCAGACGCGCGTGATCTAACTGTTAAGGATTAGTTTTACCACGGAACTCTGAAAAATTGAAAATTATTACCCATCCCTCCTGCTCTTGCGCAGCTACTGTGTACTAGGAAACTTTTTAGTACCCGGCTGGCTAGCTACCACCCACAAGTTAAAAATCGTTTTTTTTTATTTTAAGAAACAGTAAAAATAGATTTCTTTTAAGAAACCGTGCTCCATCGTAAAAACGATCTCTAATAACACTCTAAAAAAGCATTTAGCTGACGTACGTACCTATTTGCGTACCGCCTCTGTAGAAGGCGTACCCAACCGGCCAATGTGGCCAACATAACGGTAGCAGAGATGTTCCAATCCCCACCGCTGGAAAAACTGTACTTATCTATGTACATACATTCTGCCAAAATATGACCATACTAGCTCAAGGTATCGCAAAAAATTTCTTCACGAATTTTTATAGGAAACGATTTTTGTAAATGTACATAATAATATTACCCCATCACCTTGGGGCAATATTATTTGTTTGATATGCTATGTTTTTATATTTATTAATCACTTGAAAATTCATCAAAATTGGTCCAGCCGTTTGAGCGTAAAGAAGTAACAAACTCAGTTACACATTTACAAAATTTCGCCTTTGTAATATCAGTGTGATTAAAAAAATGCGTTACGCATTAAATTTATAATATTAAATATCTGTCTGTACATTACACAAAACAAAGCTTAATTTACTAAGTAGAGTTTTTAATTTATGTTACGCACTCAATAGAAGAGATAACAAAATAATATAAGTAGTTCCTATCAGAATAACACAAAAAAGCTGCAAATCGATAGAGTTTTTACAGGACATAAGAACATACAAAACATTGAAAAGAGGTTTTATATTCTTAAACCGAATGTAACATTCCAAGCAAAAATAGCTTCGGTGGTCCTACATTTACGTATGTAAACAAAATTTAAATACGACTTCATTACCAACCTCATAAAAATGTTATCCCCTACGAATTCATTCAGTGCTATAAAATATTCGATATTTGAAACAGTAATTAAGAATAAGTCGAGGCACGTGCCGTTACTTAGGTATTATGGTCATTTCGATAACTGGACTGGTAACGGATAATTTTATTATTACACGCGCAATTTTCCGTAACACACGTTATGTCGATCGCGTTATTGAGACGTACGGAACTAAGGCGGCTAAGTGATTTGCAGTATTTCTGTACGGTAGATATTTGATGGCAATGTGTCATATGCGGTCAGTCTTCATAACAATTTACGATATTTAGCTACTATGGAAACAATATGTATAGAAAGTCGAATACCGCGGCTAGCAGAAGTAAATAGAAACATTAATTACTTCTGCTAGGGGCGGATAAGATTCTTTCTTACTTTTCACTATTTACATCTATCTATCTATCTATCTATCTATCAATCTAATACCTTTAAACGAGCAATTCTTGTATATATGTTTATATATTTAATACCTTTAAACGAGCAATACTTGTATATATGTATATATGTTCTGAATCCCGGAAACGGCTCCAACGATTTTCATGAAATTTAGTATGCAGGGGGTTTCAGGGGCGATAAATCGATCTAGCTAGGGTTCATTTTTAGAAAACGTCTTTTTATCCGTGTTTTCAGCCGAGCAAAGCTCCGTCATCCAGGTATTATTTATTGAAGCTTCACATTCGCAACTACGACCTATATTCTGAACTAGCTTGCGTTTACGACTTCGTTCGCGTTGACTTAAGAATTGGGTGCAGATAGAAATGAAACGTATGTAAGTAACAAAAGAGCAATAAGTGTCATCCATCATGAAACTTGTGTTATTTAATTACCTAGATTAATGTAAAGGATACCCTTTAATCCGAAATAATGTTCTATAAGACACCAAATACTTATGTATATCATAACATGCAATTCATCACAAAATATGTAATTGAATTAAAATTAAAATATGCAACATTCGCTTCCTACATGCAAAATTGATACAAAGAAATGTGTACGGTTCCAGATACATAATACAATCAATCAGTCAGTTATCAACTATGCCCATGATTAAATTTTAATTAGTCTTGAACTTTGATATACATATTTCTAAAAACGTCAAACTCTTTAATATGATATTTATTGATCAAATTGAACGGAACAAGTGAATTGGCCTTAAGCGTGGTTCTTCGAAATATAGGAGCGGAAGAAGTTTTTTTTTTTCTTTCTTCTTGGCATCGCACTCTGTGCATTTTGCAAGTTTCAATGTTTCTGTATTTTGTGTGCAGTTTTCATCTTTTTTATCTTTATAGTCAAAGTCCTGTCTTGGTCAAGTCCAGTCGTGGTAATGTCCAGTCCATGCCAGTCAAATCTAGTCATGCTTTAGTAAAGGAGTGATGACTTTATTATAAGCTTCGTTGGAGTTTTGGAAGCAAAACGTAAAGTCATGTTTCACCGCATTATATAACTTTCCCACACTCGCGCTTGTAATTCGGCACTTTATAAATAAAACACTACTATTTTTATACATAAACACTTGAAAAAACCCTTTTTTGGAAAAAAATACAATGGACCGACACGACTGTTTCCGCGTCCCCGCCAAAACTCCTTGGACGAAGTTAGTTTTACATGAATATAAAAATGGAACACTAAATTTAAATTTTAAAAAGAGATTAGGACAGTCAATGTTATTGTGCACCAGTTTATAAACGAAAATAAAGTCTAATTTAACTTAATTTTGTAAACTATATTTATTTATATTATGAACGCCAACGTTAGGTACGTTATCGCATGACTAAAAGTAAGAAGGAAAAAAGAAGTATACTTACCAACAGTAAATGTCACAACAAATATAGGTGCAGACAGCATGGAATAAAAACATTAATCAATTCATAATAATTAATACAAAATCTAATGTCAAAGAAATAATCAATCAAAAATAAAAATAGAATTATTACAACTAATATCGTTTACATATCGTAATTCTTGCAAATTAATATTTTAGAACCACAGATGGGATAAGTAGGTACGTCAGGTAATTCGATTTAAACCTCGTGTTCAATGACACAGGGAAGCAAGAGCAACTGAAACTTAATATTTTTTTTAATTTGTTCTTGGCCATGGATACTAGTCCTTCAGCCGATGAACAATACAAGAACAATAGAAGTTGCCAGGTTCTGAAAAAATGAAAGTAAATAATTATTACAAACAAAGAAAAAAAATATGTTTTACTTAAACGTTAAACGAATTCTACATTTTGTCGAATGGCTAGGATGTGAAACTCTTTTTTGGAGTCCGTATTTCACGAAAAGTACAAATCTAGAGTAAACATTACACATTCTGTCTAGGAAGCGTGCTCTATTAGATCACATTGTTGCTTAATTGCTTAACGTTAGATAAGATAAGACCAATCGCAACACCATTGCGAATATTATTTTTTTACGAAAATCAAATGAAAAATACGTCAGTTTTGTATAATAAAAAAAGTTATTTGTCCAGTTGACGTGATAATAATTGATAATGAACACTAAATCGATACTACTCACCAATCAAATCGTTTAACAAGTCAATAACATTAAAGCAAAGGGCATAAGTAAACACGTCGTAAACAGAGAGCGTTTCGCTTGTTTATTTAACTGGCAACACTAATGTGCGATCACGTTTAGTGCTGTTTTACGGCTGGCAACACAACCGCGTTTGCTGTAACTTCTTGAGAACTATCAAACGCATAAATTGAGTTTTGGCGGGAACGCGGTGAGCGTCGTGTCGCCCCATTGTATTTTTTTCTAAAACTAGTGTTTTTTCGAGTTTTTATGCATAAAAATAGTGGTGTTTTATTTATAAAGTGCCGAATTACAAGCGCGAGTGTGGGAGAATGGTATAATGTGGTTAAACATGACTTTTCGTGTTGCTTCCAAAACTCCATCCAGAAGCTTATAGTAAAGTCGCCACTACTTTACTAAGGCGTGACTTGATTTGACTGGGACCGACTGGACTTGATCAAGACTAGACTTTGACTGTAACTATAGATGATAAAGAAGCTGAAAAATGAAGACTACTCGCAAAATAAAGAAACATTGAAACTGGCAGAATGCACAGAGTGCGATGCCAAGAAGAAAGAGAAAAAAAACGCATAAATTTATAGTCATGTGACAGATTTGGCAGTGTAAATAGCTGTTTTAGTAATATTTGACAGACGTAGCTGCATGGTGAGGTAACCGTCCAGTAAGAACATTGCTCGCACGAACAAACGATTATTGCATCGTAGGTATTGTTCGCACGAACTTGCCGTAAACCTATCTAACGTGTGTACGCATTTTCATTTCGCAAGCATCATTGCTGAGATGAGGCCTGTTTTGCGGCATCCTATAATCTATAATTTTTTTTCGGCATCTATAATTTCTTTCTTTCTTTCTTTTCAATTTAATTTCAACTCAGATATGGGGTATAAATTAATAAATATAAATAACATTACCCACACAGAGCACCATCTGACCCGAAATAAGCAAAGCAAGTAGGTACTTAATTTTTTTTTTGTACATACTTACATATAATACATACAGAACACCCAGGCACAGAACAAATATTTGTTTATACCACAAAATGTTTGTCCTATGTGGGAATCGAATCCACGTTCAACAGGGCTGTCAAGTACAGATTCAAGTATAGGTATAGATTTTGCATTAGTTATATTTATTTACCTCAACGTTTCGTTTATTGTCTAATATCTATAAACGAGCAATTCTTGTATATATTGTAATTAGTACCTACTAGGATGACCGAGCTTTGCTCGGCAGAAAAAACGGATAAAACGACTTTTTCTAAAAATGAAACCTAGCTAGATCGATTTATCGCCCCCGAAACCCCTGCATACTGAATTTCATGAAAATCGTTAGAGCCGTTTCCGAGATTCAGATTATATATATACATATATACAAGAACTGCTCGTTTAAAGGTATAAGATATGTATATATTTTTTTCTTCTGAATATCGGAAACGGCTTCAACGATTTTCATGAAATTTAGAATGCAGGGGGTTTCATCATCATCATCAGCCATAGGACGTCCACTGCTTCCTCCTGGGGGGTTTTGCCAATACTCGCCACACTTGGCAGGCGGGTTGGCGAGCGCAGTTAAGTGTGATTGTTCAAGGAAGACGCTTCTGCCCATCTTCCGGATTACATCCATTAGCCGACTCTTATGGCAACCGCGGATAGAGAGGGTGGGGTACTATTCTTACGCCAGCACCACCACGGCAAGGGGGTGCAGGGAGTTTGGGGGCGATAAATCGATCTAGCTAGGTTTTATTTTTAGAAAACGTTGTTTTATCCGTGTTTTCAGGCAATGGAAAACCGAGCAAAGCTCGGTCATCCAGGTACTCATCATTATATCGAACCACGCAGGGTTTTTTTGTTAAATTGATTACAAAACATAAAGTTTATATATTTATAGGTACAAAAGCTTAATTAGAATGTATTCAAAACTCAAAACTCAAAGTGCTTTATTTCCTTTAGACCTTACAGGACTCTTGGACACGTCACACAATGTGTATTTTTTGTATTGTATGTACAAACCTTCCGTAAAATAATGTTTAAAACCAGTAAAAACCGTAGGTATCAAAATCCGATGCTTAGCTTATTAGAAGTAAACAGAGAAACAGACAGATGTGGACAGCGACTTTGTTTTATACTATTTAGAGAAGAGACGAGAGATAATGCACGCCACCTGTGACCAAAACTATGTTCTCAGATGGAATGAACTCCGGCACAAACCTTGGCCACAGATTATAAAAGTTTAACCAGTAAAAAACTTATTTTGCAAATATAATTAATCTATGCTATATGATATAGGATAATAAAGACCACAAAATATTAGTCTTTCGTAACTCATAAATCATTAAAATAATAAAGATTTTACATGGTATGTAAAATCTTTTTAAAATATTTTTTACTAGTGACAGACTACTACTTTTTGTAGCGATGATAGCTCAGTGGTTAGCACGGTCGGCTCGCATGCCGAAGGGCGTGGGTTCAAACCCCAACAATGAGTTGGAGCTGCCGGTGAAAGAAAACATCGTGAGGAAACCATAGCGTGGTGGTAGGGTAATTTCTTGTACTCGGCTGGCTAGCTAACCACCCTCAAGTTGAAAATCTGCCGCCAAGCATCTAACGGTGATTAACATCAGGTGAGTTGTGGTCAAACACCTAGCCTGTCGGCCATAAAAAAAAGACTATTTGTTTGTCACAGTCCATCTGATCGTGTGATCGAAGATGACAATCACACCTAGAATGAGAACTGGCTCTCATCTTGACGATGTTATCTAGCCAGGCGAGTACTAGAACGTACCATCATGATATTCCCTACAAAATGTTCAATCTCAAGATGCTCAAGATTATTTTTTTGGATTTCAACCCACACCCTCCAACGTGTGATCCGAACGCGCTAACAACTGAGCTATCATGTGCCATTCAACACAAAACCAATATGGGGTTATACGATATCTTTCGCAAGTAGGTATATGTAACGTGATTTATTAAGTCCAGTTTAACGTGTTCCCCAATAGTCAGATTAGGCTAAAACGATGTTAATCCTCAAATACCTCACGAAGTCACAAAAATGGAAAACACATGGCATAACAATCAGCTATCGTAGACGCACGCTCTACTTCTAGCGAGTAAAAGTAGTCAGACATCACGAATTTGTCACTGTCTATGTTTGCATTTTGAATCTGCTATTAGTGAGCGGTCTAAACAGAACAAACTTACTTATACAATTGATTTAGGGAAGCGCTTGCATCGCATTTACTTCTAAAAAACAACTGCAATCTATTAAGGTATTTTAGTTATAACACTTTGCCAACTCTCGCATAAGATGGTAAATTTATACCACATAGTCTAGACGTTAAACCATGATGCAACTATGTTTACAGCAGGTGAAACTTTGATTACTTAGAAAGTGAAGAAATGCATTCAAAACGAGACGCTCAGGGGTTATTAATTTGTTGTGCCATTTTATGCACAATTCTAAGTTTGTAAAAGCTATCCGATAGCGTCTGCTGTCAACAAAATCAATAATACTATATTATATCTCGACGAGATAAACAATTTGAAGTATATATTTTTTGGCTTGTTTACTTAATCAACCTTCAAGCAACGTCAATTGTGGAGTTTTTATTTTATTCATAAGTATTTTCCCTTTATCTTTTATAAATTCATTTTGTAGCGATGATAGCTCAGTGGTTGCGTAGTCGGATCATACTCCAAAAATAGTGAGTTAAAATTAAAAAAATGAGCTTGTAGATTTTTGTAAGTTTTGGGGTCGTTTTGGTTGTTTGGGGTCAGATGGTGCTGCATGTAATGTCCTACGAAAAAAAAGAGAGCTGCGAGAACAGATGATGCGATTATACTACATATTATATAGTAGGTAGATGCTGTGATACGAACACTCATTTCGTCTAACATAACTGCAGAGCAGTGTATACACGTTGTTCAGTACTTACTCCACAAAAATATCAAATTGTTTAGTAAATAAATAAAATTTCATAACATAACATACCTATTAATAAGAAATTTACAGAAAAAAAATTTTTTTGATCATAAAATTTTTACAAATTATTTCTACCGATACTATATTGGACGGATGTGGTCCCCTAGAGAAACACAGCTCCTATCTAGTCGTTTATACATCTCTTTAGCAAGAAGTCGTCTAGGTGGATACCACCACAGTACAAGATATACTACGCCAAGCCAAGTATTATGTAAACAGATATTACTGTGTTACAGTTTAAAAGGTACTGCAGATAGAAAAATTACAGGACTGTTAAGACTAACCATCAAAAGTCTCAAAGTAATGAGCGCTAAAGCCGATATGCCTTGGACTTTTAACTTTTTTTCTAACAAACTTTTGACATTTATTTTAATAATTTTGCTCTTGACATTGCATATTATCGGTGTTGTATTTCGTAAAAAATATTTAAATTAATGATAAAAACTTAAAAGATGATTGGCGAACAAGTATAAGCGTGAACAGATTGCTCTATAAGGCGTTTGACAGCGACGTTATTTATATATGCTTTCAACCGGCTTTCAATAACATTTATTTTTATAGAATAAGATTTGCATGCCGAAAGGCAGATTATATGGTGTTCTAGACTTGTACTCCTTCCAACTGTACCTACTTATACCCATTTTACGCAAATAAAAAATATGAATTATGAATTGTTTTGTTTTGTTACTCAAATTTCTGCATAGTCATGGATATATGCTTTGCTCTTACCATCAGGAGAGCGCTCGTTTGTCTTATTACTATTATATAACAAGCTGAAAAGTTTAAAAAATCTATAACCCGACTGCGATTAACTAACGACTAACGATACCTTAATTGTTATAATCCATTCGGACGTTTGGAAGATACGAGATTTTACATACATACAAGATACGCGCCCTTCATTGGCGCTCGGGTAAAAAGCCCTTTCCATGTCTTTTTAATAGACATGGTTAAATCATAAACTCTGTGAGCCTTGTTATCCGGACCGGGTTCCCACACTGATTTAAGTTTCAAACCGCAGTGGTAGGAAAAGTTCAACAAATTGCGTATAATATCGCGTAATGAGTCGCAAATGAATGTGTTTAGACCACTGTCTGACCAACAGTACGTATGTATATATAAAACATGATTACCAATAGTTAAGACATACTTAAGCTTATCTACAAGGCAAGTCGTTTCGTCCCATGCTATGTGCATAGGCGAGCGTGCTCCATCGTAGATCGCATCTTCACTTAACATCGGGTGAGACGGCGAGCAAACGCAAAAAGATTATGAAGCAACTAATAATAAGCAATTTAATAAAAAAAAGTTATTATTCTTGTTTAACCGTTTATTTAATAGTTAAAAAAAATAATCAATACCAATTTGAACATGTACAATTTCTAGCGATGATAGCTTAGTGGTTTGCGCGGACGGTTTACATGCTGAAGGGCGTGGATTCAAACCCTAACCATGAGCTTGAGCTGCCGGTGAAGGAAAACATCGTAAAGAAACCGTGGCGATAGATAGCGTGGTGGTAGGGTACTTTCTAATACTCGGCTGGCTAACTACCACCCTCAAGTTGAAAATCTGCCGCCAAGCACCTAACATTGTGTTCCGACAGCCTCACTTGAGAGCCAGTTGCATTTAAGTCTAGGTGTGCTTTACCATCTTCCACCACACCTTCAGGTGACCTGCGGTCAAACACCTAGTTTGTTAACCAATACAAATATAAATATAAAAATCATCTCTATTTTTCGTGTGAATGAAATTATGAATTTTCTTATACAAACAAGTTGACTATCAGACTATTTTGTATATTACGCAAATATATCCGTATTTGAAAAATACAGCGTGTTCAGAATATAAAAATCACATTCTAAACTCACACACATATTCTTAAGTCAATAAATAACATACATAGGTAAGGTATACTATAGGTAACTAATTATGTACACAATTCCTAACTCTTGAAAGGTGATTATGCACTTCAAATCTAATGATTTTGCCATTAAAAGGCCCACGCGTTCATCCTCAAATATTTGTCAATCGTTTTATCTAAATCCGGAAAGTCCAAACTCGATCGCTTTAAGTACTTTTCTGAGAAAGCACCGTTCGCGTTCGCTCGAATGCATCTTAGGATTGTTTTATTAGGTGGTAGATCTCCTTAGCAGAAGCCCGTCGCAGTAGATACCATCGCATTGCCAGATATTTAGCCGCTAGTGTTTTATTTTATGGTTGACAGGTTAGGTATTTGACCACAGCTCACATGATGTTGAGTGACGGATTGGTCGAAGATGATAAACACGCCTAGCTTGGAATGGAACTGGCTCACAATTGAAGCTATCGGAACACATTGTTACGTGCTTGGCGACAGATTTCCAACTTGAGGGTGGTAGCTACCTAGCCGAGTACAATAAAGTATCCTACCACCTTGCTATAGTTTCCTCACGATGTTTTCCTTCACCGCCAGCTCAAGATCATTGTTGGGGTTTGAACCCACACCATTCGTCTTTTGAATCGATCGTGCTAACCACTGAGCTATCATCGCTACAAACATTACTGTGTTCTGGTTCAAAGGGCACTGCATTTAGCGACATTAGAGAGCTATTGAGACTAAGCATCGAATGTCTCAAAGTAATGTTACACAGCTCTGAATACCGCAGCAATGGTTGCGGACAAGCATTATCTCTAACCGCGCTCGCTTACAGGCTCTCTCTCGAGAGCGTTTCGTTCATCTCATTACTTTAACATAAAAAAAGAAAAACATTAAAAATTAATAAGTATTAATTTCCGGTCCATAAATACTAGGAAGATGCCTTAACCATGCACAAAGCACCTCCGAGCTGTAATTCGGCACGCTTCAGTGCCAACCCATCCTACCATATCGCACCCGTCATATCCACACGACATCACTATCAAACTTTAATCAAAAATAACCTTTAAGACCTTCATCTTAAAGCTTATTCGATGAGACGTAAGTAATCAAGTACTTCACTCATTGGCCCCAAGATAATTGCCCAGTAAGTGAATGAACTACGGTCTCATAACTTTATTATTTGTATAGAGGCCGTAAGTAAATTTATTCTGAATAATTAAAGATTCTTGCGGTACCGCAGGGAGTATTTGGGCAAACGAACTAATTCTACACGAAAGCGCTATTATCGTGGTTAACAAGAGCTTTGCAGTCCATTAGCTTTGTGGGAGGGCGGCTAAGAACAAAAATATGTACACACCTAGAGAAGTATATAAACAGAAGGACAACTTTTTTTGCGTCTTACGTCGCACTGCAGTAGCCTATGTGTTAATCGAGAGAATAAGCAACCTACATTCCGAATTATGAACTTTGAGTTACTGCAGTCGTAATATATGTAAAATATGAGTCAGTCACAACTGACAAATAACTCTAATATGTTTATTGTTCTATATCATCCGTGTTTTCTTCGCTGTAAACGTAAATATTATTTACGCGGTACAGAAGCTGCGTTACTGGATTTTCCAGTTCGTTATTCAGAAATTTCTTAATAAAGTTGAGAAGTTAAAAATAGCGTCAAAATTGTTTGGATAAGTTACAGGTCATGACTTGGCAAACAAATTAGTTTTAGTGAATGAACGTTATGCGGATGTCAGCCTACCAAACTGATTGGGCGGAGCAAACACGCCTCGTTTGCGTGGTACTTTCATAGGACAAATAAAATTAAATGTTTTCTAATTTTAGCACATGAGCAAATGGTTGTTTTCTGTATAAAAGATGTTGTATTATAAATAGTACCTGGATGACCGAGTTTTGCTCGGCTGAAAACACGGTTAAAACGACATTTTCTAAAAATGAAACCTAGCTAGATCGATTTATCGCCCCCGAAAACCCCTGCATACTAAATTTCATGAAAATCGTTGTAGCCGTTTCCGAGATTCAGATTATATATAAATATATATATATATATATATATATATATATATGTATATGTACATATATATATATATATATATATATATATATATATGTACATATACATATATACAAGAATTGCTCGTTTAAAGGTATTAGATTAGATAGATAGATATAGATATATGTACTTAGGGCGACCAAGATTTTTTAAATATTTCTCAATATTCCAACAGTCTTGCTTTCGTTTTATGAATGAAATTATAATGAGGCGAACGAGATGCTCTCCTGATGGTAAGAGATAACGCATGTTCATGACCATTGCAGCGATACACAGAACTTTGATTAACAAAGCCCAGGTTGTCGCTGCTTTGGCGCTTATTACTTTGAGACTTTCGCTGGTTATTCTCAACAGTCCTGTTATTTCGCTGGCTGCGGTACGCCTCAAACAGGAACCGGCCAGTAATAAAAAAAACATCCTGGGTCAGAGTGGTGAAAGACTGTAACTGTAATTCCATAAAAAAAAGCTTAAATAACATTTCAAAAAATCAGGACTGTTGGAATTTTTTGCTGATCCGACTTAACGGAACTTCTTATTCTAAATCAGAGAGCTGGACTTCTGCTAAATTTGACTCACTATAAACGTAAGCCCGAGGAAAATGTATCAATAATCGCTTATGTTATTGTACAGTCAATCGTTTAGACATTTGCTTGGTAACTTTAAAAACTTATTTTTAATTTCAGATCACAAACCTCGAACAACTATGGAGATGGCGTCATAAGGTGAGTTATTAACTCATTATAGACTTTTAACCTCATTTTCGCACTGATAACCTGATAGTATCAAACCATTATTGCCTGACAAAGCCATCGAATTGAATTAAAACATATGGTAGTCTCTTTGTTGTCGGTGGTTTAATATCTCGTTACAAGTTGGATGACTTTGCCGGTGGCATGAAATCAATTACTTCTTCTATGTACACTAGCCATATTTTATTTATATGTATTTCATCGGGTAACAGAGCGCGTACAGAAACCGCTGGGTAACACGTCAATCGCCAACATAATTCTCTTAACATTTTTTTATGGTTTACAGGTTAAGTGTTTGACCATAGCTCACCTAATGTTAAGTGATGGTGTGGTCGAAAATGGTATACACACCTAGAATGGAGTATAATGTTGCCGACATCAACGAAGGCTGTGTCTGTGGATACTTTGTGGAGCTTTCTTGTGAACACTCCTTTAGCATCAAAAAGCATGATTGAAAAAAAAATGTAGCAACGTCGCGTCGCCTACACTTGGAAATCCAATACAGATCTATGTTATAGATTAACTCAAAATTATTAGAAAAAAAAAGTGTTTCTTAATCAATTTCAAACGAATTGATATGCGCACATTAAGTTAAATAAATTATTCTAACAATAATTTTAAAACATAATATAAACATAACCTTACAATCGCTTACTGTCTGATCTTGAACTGAACATTAACACCCATTATCTTAAACAACTAAATGTATAATGTTATCGTCTCTATTGTTCGACATCTGAATGCAAGGTGCGCGGGGTCAACAGTCATAGATGTGAATGCTTTCAGCGTGATAATACGAATGAGTACCTGTTTGTATAAATCAACAATTACGCTGAGAGTTTCTGATAAGTTGATGGAAATTGTTGACATTTCGTTAAGTTTTGTGTTTATTTTTGGCATCGAACTTTGTGTGTTGTGCCAGTGTCAAGCAGTCCATAGTTTAAAGCGGCTCAAGTTAAAATCAAATGAAATATTTTCTTTTATGTCAAGGTATTGAGACGAACGAGCCGCTCTCCTGATGGTAAGAGATAACGCCTGTCCATGACCATTGCAGCGATATATAGAAATTTGAGTGACAAAACGAGGTTTAGGGCATCGATGCTTTGGCGCTCATTTCTTTGAGACATTAGATGGTTAGTCTCAAAAGCCGTGTAATTTCCCTAGCTGCAATACCCTTCAAACCGGAACACAATAATGTTTACACACTACTGCTTGGTGGTAGAATATCTGGTACTGCACTGGTACCTACCTAGACGACCTCCTTCTAAGGAGATCTACCACCAGGTAATAAGTCAAATATTCGAGCGAAATAAGTCTTAGCCATAGTCAAATTCACATAAAATAAGTCACTGTTGAATTCAGACCATACTCAGCATAGCAGTGGTGACGTGACGAGCATTTACAAAGTTTTGGGAATAATAGGAACATCGTTTATATAGCACAGCTTGCCCACATGCGTGTATATAATTCGGTATTTTTAACTCGATATTAAAAGACAGCTATATCTGTCTGATCATAAATACTAGAAAAAACATAAGTTTTGGAAAGAATACAAAATAAAACGGCATTATTTCTCCGCTTTCTGAAAAATACTCTATTTAGCACGTATTCACAGGTGTAAAGAATCAAACTTCCAGCATCCAAAGAGTTTAATAGAAATGGGTAAAGACTCGAGATGGATACATTCCAGGTGAAGCCACTATATGCAGTAAATAAAGTTTAGCTTTACACATACATAATTTTACTTGCTCGAGCGCTCGCCCTTCAGCTCTTGAAGCATACCTTCACTAAATGAGCCAACAGGGCAATGAACCGACCGCGCTAACCACTGGGCTATAGTCGCTACAAGTTTAACATTATCCGAGAAAAGTTCTAAAATACAGCTTGTTCTTCAACGGAGAATTTCGTCATTGTTAAAATGTTCATCCCCACATTTTGCAAATCTGGAAATTCGGTATCGTGCGGTTTTTGGCGCTTATTCCGCACTTCCCTGCGAGGGTCTTCCTGCGGGGTTACGGTATGAATCATTTTAAAAAGAGTTGTCGAAAACCCTCCTAACGCTGCAGGTGTCCATATGCGAATTAAAGAAACCGTCTTCTTATTTGCCGCTCTTCTTATATAAAAGCAAGTAGAAAATAACTAAAAAGGTATTACAGACATTTATGATGGTACCGTACGTTTTTTAAACTATGAAATACTATGAACCTAAGAAGAAATTATATTATCATAAACTTAACTGTTGACTTAAATTTCTAATAAATTTAGCCTTCAGTTTCTCTCCGCTCTAACAAAACATGTGCCATTATTATAAAAGAACATAAAAATAAAGATACGTTTGTAACAATAATTCAATACAAAATTAGCTAGTCGAGCTTTAGGAGAATCTATAGCTTTTTGTTGTAATTAAATTTTATTTTATTGACAGCATTTTATTTGTGAAGGCTGTGCTATTTTGTTATGAATATACAACGGAACAATTTAGTTGTTTCGCATACCTACATATTTTTTATTTGTTTTAGGTATCGCACTTTGTGCATTCTGCCAGTGTCAATGTGTTTCGTAATCCTAAATGTCACATTATAAATTTAATAAGTAAAATAAGTATTAGTTTTAGCCACTGTTAGGGTCACAAAATAAAACAATTCTTTGAGTTCAATCCAATATATTCTATAAATGAATTTATGAATATAAAACGCCGTGAATCTTCATTCTTGCACGGAACCAATCATCAATAAATTATTGACATTATTTAAAATAAAGACTAATATATGTATATCTATTAATAGGGGTTGGGCTCGTGCGAGTCGGGCAGGCGTTGTATAGTTCGGAAAAGCGGTCGTTCGGTTGATCGACGTTCAGATAATCGACGCTCCACTGTATTATTTTATACCCATATGCGAGGACCAATATTTTTGCTAAATCAATAACTGTAGGTACAAAGATATCCATAGTTCTCACGAGAACTAACTTTAGTGGCCCTTATAGAACCTTCACAGTCACGGACTCCCGGGTTTCACCTACCATAATCAAAGGGCCGTAAAACGCCACCTTTGACAATGTTGCTAACTAACATTTTACTGCGTGGAAGTAATTTATAGCTTATACTTAGGGGATTACACTACAGCTAGATAGTTACTTAAGGAAACGAAATGATGCGTTAAAACTTGTGGGCGCTACGCTTAACCCACTTCTACGCGATAAGGTTAAGTAGAGAGAAAATATTGTCGCGATGATAACTAAGTCGTTAGCGCGATCGTCTAACACGCCAGAAGGCATTGGGCTTAAGTCCCAACAACGAGCTTGAGCTGCCGGTAAAGCAATCATAGTAAGGAAATCATAGCATGGGTACTTCCTGGTACTCGGCTAGCTTTAAGTTGAAAGTATGCCGCCAAGTACTAACGGTGTATCATCAGATGAGCTGTGGTCAAACACCTAGTCTATTAACCATAGAAAAAAGATACTAATGTTATATTTTCGAGTGTAAAGTTTTTATTATAGTTGACAGGGTAATTGTTTGATGACAGCTCACCTGATATTATGTGATGATGTGGTCGAAGATGGTAAACACACCTAGCGTGGAATGGAACTGGCTCTGAAAAGAGGCTGCCGAAACACACTGTTAGATGCTTGGTAACAGATTTTTAACCTGAAAGTGGTAGCTAGCCAGTCGAGTACTAAAAAGTACCCTACCACCACGCTAAACTGAACTGCGCTATAATTGTCCCAATGTAAAAGTAATGAACTTAAAACGGTCTTCTGGTAGTCAGATCTGAGTAAAAAAACAATATCCAAATCATTACCCTGAAATATTTTATGGTTAGTCTCAACAGCCTTGTAATTTTGCTAACTGCAGTACCTTTAAAACTGGAACACAGCAATGTTTATACACTACTGGTTGGCAACATATTATCTGACCTAACATCTCGTAAAATGTTTAGTTACTACCCGTGGTTTTAGACATTTTAATAATTTTATCGTTTCCAGGTAGCGTCTTCACGTCATACTCCTAGAACGTTACGTTCGTCTTATCGCTTTTACATTGAAAATAAATAATATTAAAAAGCTTTGATCATCGTAAATGCTTATTTGTATTTCTTTGCTTGTCTAATCGTATAATAGACAAGGCCTATTGCCCACATGGTCGAGTCGAGGCGCAGTCTAATCGTATAATAGACAAGGTCTATTGCCCACATGGTCGAGTCGAGGCGCAGTCTAATCGTATAATAGACAAGGCCTATTGCTCACATGGTCGAGTCAAGGCGCAGTCCAATCGCATAATAGACAAGGCCTATTGCCCACATGGTCGAGTCGAGGCGCAGTCTAATCGTATAATAGACAAGGTCTATTGCTCACATGGTCGAGTCGAGGCGCAGTCCAATCGCATAATAGGCAAGGCCTATTGCCCACATGGTCGAGTCGAGGCGCAGTCTAATCGTATAATAGACAAGGTCTATTGCTCACATGGTCGAGTCGAGGCGCAGTCCAATCGCATAATAGACAAGGCCTATTGCTCACATGGTCGAGTCGAGGCGCATGTCCAACCGCAAATCGCTGCGTTTACCGCGTTCTATTCACGGGAAGCGCAGTTTATAGTAAAAAATAACGCGGCAGTTAAAAGGTTTTGACGTAGTTAAATATATTTCATAGTAGCTCTTAAACCAATCAGTGGTTTATTATGTAGAGTGTTTCCGATCACCATGCGCCATCCACCACAACTTGTAGCTTTTAAAGAGCAAAACCTCTCCATTTGGATACTATAGTAACTATAAAATAACAGATGGTTAATTATATACGTGAACCAGGTTCCAAGAAATATTTAAGGAAAATGCAATCAGTCAGTTAAACATAATCCTTAATTTCACAAAAGTTATTATTGCAGAATTTATTTTCAATAGATAAACAAATTTTCAGCTTGTAATATATTCAATGGGCAATCCACAGAAAGGAGTACTGAATGAATGGTAGGTACTCCGAGCTAAGCGAACCATAAGCAATATTCGTCTTTTCTGTCAATTGTTCTATTGGTCGTACATTCAGACATGGCTTGCAATGCCTAATGGTTCCATAGAAACTTGAGCAGCAAGTACCTCGACGCTTGCCAACCTAACAACTGAAAAGTCCTAAGGTAGAGAATTTTACGACAAAATCCAGAAACAAAGTTCTAGGTACAATGCAACGTTTTTATGGACAGGCATAGTATTTGTCATTAAAAAGACGAAAATATACGAAGCAACTGTTTTTTTTTTTTCGATTTTAACGTTTTTCTCATAGTGTTCCTTATGGCTTCCTTTCGGCATAGTACACCCCAAACTTATAAGTTAGTGAAACGAACACGAGTTTTGTAATAACGGCTAAATTATCTTATTTTATTTATATAATGCTGCGTGTTACACACGTATATTCCCTGCAAAAAAGTAAACTAATTGTAAATCCGAGGTATACGCTACCTCCGTTCCAAATTTCGTCTAAATCTTTCTTGAGACTTTGACTTTGAAATATGATTAAAATATAAAATTAGTTTTGACACTGGCAGAATGCATAAAGTGCGATGCTAAGAAGCCAAATAGTTTAAAAAACTATAACTCGACTACGGAAAAAACGATAACTAATAACGATAATGGATTTTTTTTTTGTGTACCGTAAGAAGAGGTCGGCTCCGGGAAACAGAATTCCTTGTCCGGAGTCCGACGGATTGTATATTGTAATATGTAAAATTGATATGTTTACGAATAAATTAAATTGAATTGTATAATCAAAGGAAAACCCATACATTTTGGCGCCAAAAATAATATGCTTATAATTTTAATATCCCTGCCTAGTGACTGAGCTAGTGACTATAGTGCAATAAAGATGAATCTAACGACATATTATTTGTCAAAATCGGTTCAACCGTTTAGTAATTACGAGGGAACATAGAGACGGACAAACATATGTACATACCTACATACAGGTCAAACACATCACCTACATTTTTTGCCTTCGCCGTAGTTAGGTGAAAAATAGAAGTAAGGAACGCTATTCACGATTAGGTAATATCTTTATGGAGAACTTCATGATATCGTCAAGCAGTGGTTATTCTCTCATTTTTCTTCACAAATCGTTCAAAGATGTCCCAGGTATGCGCGTCTAATACGTCAATCAGAACGCGCATTACCGCACGCGTGCCACCTGCGGCATGCGGTTTTTGCGACGGGCAGCTCGATCGTGAACTATAATTTAAGTAATGCTACTTGATTCTTGTCGTTAATAGATAAGTTTGATACAAATATTTTTATTTTTAACGTGAATAAGTCTTTAAATTTGCTTCCAAAGGGCCCATCCACAAATTACACCACGTGAATGTCATGTTTTTGACCATAATACCTATAACATACCCTAGGCACTATTTTTCCGTTTCGACCACGTTTTTGTAGTTGAAAATAATCATTCTAATGCTTTGTCATGTTGGTTCATATTAAGACATAGTCAAAAAGGTTTCGCAACAACTTTTTGCAATTGCAAAGAAAATTTGATGATATTTCTGATAGAGTTATGGTTTTCGAAACACGAACGCAATAAATTTGGGATATTCTGGAGTTGTGTTCTAAACACACCTTCATAACGGACCTAAGCATGCGGTAGATCTCCTTAGCAGGAGATGGTCTAGGTCGGTACCACCTAAATTAAATCAAAAATGCTAATATTTTTATCATTGAAACCCATGTTTTATTAAAATCTTTATGTTTCTTCATGTGCTGCTTATATTCGCTTCACAAACAGAAACATATCCTTGGAATCAAGCGTTGACTAAAAAAATCCTACAACTCTAGCAACTTTCCTCGTGTAATAAATAAGTTGCTTGTTCTTTGCGTCACGTTACTTATATTAAATTCTGTAGATGAGGTCAAGTATCGAGTCGGATGACGCTGCTCATAGAATATGTATTAATAAATCTATGGCACTCTGACCGACTTTCTGTTATAATTGTTGTCGAATGAAATTACTTTAATGTATCTTTGATCACCTCTTGATTAATGAGAATGATTAATCAAAGTGAACGACCCAAGATTTATAGACCAAGAGCCAGGTAATTTTGTAGAAGGTATCTTTAGAGGGAAATATTATGAAGTCATATTATTTTTGATATAAATAGAAATGCTCAGATTTATTCTTAGTTCTAGCTGGGCGGCCTTCTCATTGTGAGAAGGGCATAGACCACCACGCTGGCCAAATGTGGGTTAGCAGACATCACATTCCTGCGAGACCTTGTTTTTTTTAAAGAATACTTAGACTTTTTGTTTTCCTCTCGATGTTTTCCATCAGTCATCCGTTTGAAGTTATCTTGATATATGCAATGCGCACATAAATACGAAAAAAAAAGAAACGCGTACCGTAGGATTCGAACCGAGTACCTTCAGATTGGAAGCCATTCGGTCTCTTCGATTCGGTCGGATATATATGTAGGGTAGTATCTCACAGTATACCAGTAATAGCTTCTCGGACAAAAAGGTCTTAACTTACTCATTATCTTTCAATGTCATTTCATATAGAGTGATTTACCACTAATTTTCAATCGAATTTCAGTCTTATTCAATGTCAAATGGAAACGTATCCTTAAGTACAGGGTCTCATTAAGAATAAACGCTAATCACTCAAAAACAAAATGACATCTATTGATTTGATACTTCACTATGACGAAGTGGCTAAGGCAAAGACAAAATGGCTAGAAACATGCACATGTAGGTACATAGATAGATTTAGCACCTTTGCTCTTTGATCATACTTCAAGTTCGAGGTGCCAGGTTTTTGCAAAGTTTCTGATTAAAGTTTCAAGACGCGTGTCACGTTATTGATTAATGAGCTTCTTACGTTGTTAAGAGATGATTATTTTACGCTGCTGTAATGAACTAAGCAGCTACTGAGTAGTCAGCCCAATCGGAATGAATATGTACGGTTGCATACGTAATTAATGAGTTTAATTAAATGGTTGACAAGATCTAAATAGGTCACGGTACCTTATACTTAGTTTTGTTTAGTTATCTCGACGTTTAGGCCATGTTGCAATAGCCGTGAACACGAGTTGACATAAAATACGTTTTCAATTTACGAAGGTTTTAAAATTACGATTTTGATGCCAATATCGTAATCTATAAGTAACAAATGAATTAGCGGTAATAGCCCGGCAGGATCATATGCCGAAAGGCGTGATTCAAATCTTATTAATGAGTTTGAGCTGCCGGTGAAGAAACCATAGCATGATGGTTGATTACCTACTTTCTAGATTACTACAGTCCTAGTACAGTAGTTAAAATTTGTGACATCCTAAGGATGTGTTGCCGAAGCACTTGAGAGCACTTGACGTTGCAGATTCGTAGAATTCGTGGAATAAAACAGTTTTCTTCGAATTTTCGGAATGTCATGAAACAATAACTAAGAAAAGAAAAAGTACCTACTAGAAACTCGACAAAGCAGTTACAACCGCACGTTTGAACACAAAAAGCACTTAATTTTGTTTGGCAAAATTGTGATATAGAATGCTAGCTGCGCCCCGCGGTGTTACTCGCTACATTTTTTCGGGATTAAAAGTTGTCAGCTACCTCCATACCATCAAAATTGGTCCAGCCATTTGAGCGTGAAGAAGTAACAAACATACTTACACACTCACGAACATTCGCCTTTTTTAACATAATATTTGTTAGGCAAAATCACAATATATAATACGAAACAAATCAACGTCAATTTATACTTGACTGTATAATAATAAAAAGTAAGTAGACACGCGTTAATAATCCATTCGCCTTACTACATACCTACTTAACAAATACCGGCCTGTTACCTTCCATCTATCCAAAGACGTCCGGTGCCATTACCTGGCATGGAAATTGCGGCAAATTGCTAGCCCATGCGAGTGGACACGGTACCATATGCCAAGGAAAACTGTCATTTGACCACAGCAATACGACTTATCTAGAAATTGGTTTCCAGTTTCACTTATCTGGCCACAGAGTGATGGCATTGGTGTGATCACTTCCTCACTTAGTTCAAGAGTTGTTAACATTTATTGCGATGTACAACATACATATATTTTATGTAGGTATCTGAATGAAATTGATCTATGCACGTGAAGAGAACTTCTTAACAAATATGTGTATGTAATACAGCCAAACATTTCGAGTAATTCGTTCTGTAGATAATTTTGTCATTCGTTACGTTTTTTGTGGCAGTAAAAATATTTTTTAACCCTTGACGTAAACAGTTATAAGGGTTGTTATTACTTAAACGTGCGTATCCGAGAATAGTAATCAAATTTAATTTAGTTTTTTAGTTTGTTTCTCTTCGCTTTAATCCACTGCCAGCTGCCCTACGTATATCGCCAACCCATCGAGTTCCAGGGCATTCTACACAACGTTTGCCAATTCACGGCCTCCACATAGAACTGATAGAACACGTCTACCCCAGCGGTTAATGATATAAGCTCAATGTATTAGTAAGCTCAAGTGGCAATGGGCTGGTCATATCTATTGCTGAACCTAAATTTCTTTCTTGAGTATTTTAATCTAAAAACAAATCCATTTGGCATTCTATTATGGCTATCTGTTGGAGAATATTTATCTAGAAATCTAATTTATGTAGGTAAGTATAAATCCCGTCTTCTAGTATGTAGTACATTTATATCACTGGATAGGCATAAGAGTTCATCATTTTATAATAGGATTAATTGATTATCTACTATAGCGGAGTATGACGCCGCGCACTCAGAATTAAACATTATACCTTTCATTGAATGAATTGTTTAGTTAAATTTTTTGACAAAAATAAAAAATATTATTAAAAAAAAAACAACATTAATTATTTCTTGCATTGACAAAACTATTTTATCTACATATTATGTTGACGAAGCTAAAATAACAACAAGAAGGATCGTCTGTCGGTCGGTTCACATGCTTATATCGGTAAAAATACAAGGCAAGATAAAAGTGTGACATTTGCCTTATGTCAGATGTCTATTCAAGTTTGACCCCTTGCCTCTATTGAGGCGAGGGAACACTTTGTTCAATTGTGTGGCAGTAGACAAGATGAAAAAGAGTTTTATTTGTAAACCACTTGAGAAATTATTGAGATTTGTTGTAAATATCTCTTTTAGCGATAACGTCGTCGCTTGTAACACTAGCTCATACGGTATTACTTTTGTTTCTGTTAATTTTTCTATTACTATATCACTATATCTCCTTAGTTTATATTCAATTTTAAAAATGCTTGTCTACATAATAGCAAAAAATGGTTCAAAATAAGTAGGTATACATATGTAGGTACTATGTTGTAATGTGTTTAAAATCAAGCTAATTTAATTTCTTAAAAAAAAATTACCGCCTTCATTAAGAAGAAAGGTTCTTATTTCGATCTATAGTCTTTATGGCAATGTGAAACAATTTTATCAACAATATAAAATACTCTTTAATAAAATTTAAATCTGATCACTTTTCTTTAGTTAATTTATGACATACATTTGATTCCGATGGTAACGGTGCCATTTTGCTGCGTATCCCGGACTTTGACATGACATTTGATTAATTGTCAACAAATCTATATAAAATTGAATAAAAAGTAGTTTTTGAATATTTTTTCAAACTTTTCATTAAAGTGAAAATTATTATGTAGTTTTTTGCTAACTACAACTTATCTACTTCAAAATAATATTAATATTAAGTAATTACTAAGTTAAATGATAAAAGCTTTATGAAAATTACTAAATATTAAAACATCCAGAGAAAACTAAACTAACTTAAAATTAAATGAAGATCGTTTAAAGGCATAAAAACATCTAATTTAAAATATTATAGGTAGTTTAGACAATCTCTAATTTCAGAAATCTCGCCGGCTTCAAATTATTTTATTGACATACAAACGAGCATTATAATTATGTCACTAAAATAAATTGAGAAAAAATGACATTAGATTAAACAGATTGTGATAGTAATATTGTAATTACTCCTTAGATTATATCGACAAGCGATAGTAATTTTCTTTGTGAATCGACCTTCACAACAACTTAACAAGGTATGACAATAATTGTTAACCGCACACCTAAACAATGGTATAGATGACGACCAAGATAGATAACCATGACTAATTTCTCGCCAGTGAAATCCCCAAAGGTCAAATCTTAGGTGTTTACATCTTTATTTTGGTTCACTGTCCTATTGTAGTCGTTGAACCTTAGAATGCAGACGGTATACATGAAAGTAGGTAAATTTAATTCTATTGCGAATATCACCTTTTAATAGCTCGTTTCTCATTTAGAAAGTTGTAAAATATATTTAAAATACGCGCAAATGTATGTTTTAATCAAACATGTGAAGGTGTTAAAATATTTTCGGTCGTTCCTTGGAAGTTTTTTTGCGAGACCATCATCGGATACGTGAATACAAAATTCAATATCTAATTGACATGCTGGGGTCATGATTAATCTTTCCTATTTTCAATGGTATTCAGTATCGCTAACTTGTAGCTAAAAAAATAGAATAATAAAAATACTAGAGTTTATTATTATTAGAATAGGTACTAATAAATCCAGCAAAAAAATTAGATAGCGAATTAAGTAGATTGAGAGAATAAAATATTGTTGTAATATTCTAAAATTTCTCAGTTGTCTACCAAAAAATATTTTTAAAAACAAGCTTTTATCTGGGACAATGAACTAAAAGTTAAAAATAATTTCTTATGAGTATTTGGGGTGTAGGTACTTTTATTTTTTAGTGTCGCATTTTGTGCTTGTAAAATAAATATGGTAGAACATTACACACAGCGCCATCTAGCCCCAAACTAAGCAAAGCTATGTATATATGTATATATATATATATATAGTATATATATATATATATATTGTAAATATATACTTAACAAATACATACATAACACCGAGACCAAATATTAATCGTCACATAAATGTTTGTCCTGGTGGGAATAGAACCCACGCTCTACGGCTCTTGAAGCAGATATTCTACCAAATGAGGAAACAGAGCAGTCAATTTGCCAGTCTGAAGTGTTTCAATGTATTTTTTTTAAAATATAAATTTAATACGTCATAGTCACACAAAGTAAGTCTTAGTCGAGTCCGGTCATGCCCTAGTAAAGAACTGGTGACTTTACTACAAGCTTCGTTGGAGTTTTGAAAGCAACACGAAAAGTCATGTTTCTCTACATCGTACCACATTTCTACACATAATTCGGCATTGTATGAATTAAACACCAATATTTTTTTTTACCCACGACGGAACGGAGACGGTATATGCGTTTGGGATGAGAGGATGTTTGTGCAAATCTATGTTGCCATTTTTCTCCAAAACTACTAGTCCGATTTTGATGCAGTTTTCAGTGATGGGTTTGGGTTTGATTGGTGCATGTTCTGAGATAGGTGTTACGGTGACAACTCAGAAGGGGGCGCTGCAGGGGTCGTGGAGTTTTTGAAAATGTTTTATTTTGTTACTTGTGTACTTAAACGCTCGAAAAAACATAAATTTTGTTTAATAATGCAATGCAACGACACGAACTCTCCGCGTTCCCACAAAAAAATCATTTAAAGATATTATTACGTAGTACACGCATGCTAAAAAGGAATTTCAAATGAAATTTAGCTTACATACTTTTTGTACTTTCTATGATATTTACTGCTGAGAAACTTTTATTGTTTGCCTTATAAAGATGTATGTTCACTGTTACTACAAGAACTTGAAATAGCTAATGTGTCTGTTTGCCATATCTAAAACCAGTATGATTAAAGACTTTTTACTCTATATTACATTTATGGGTGTTACTTTAAACTTGTTCGTGGCTTTTAACCAACTTAATACCAACTGTTTACCTACTTAAATACCTGTTTCTAAAAAGACTTCACTGCTCATCTCATTACTGATAGCTAATAATAATCATTCGAAAATTATTTATTAGATCCATATAATTCGTATTTCGTACATATGTTTATTTATATTTGGCGTATTGACCGTAATAAAAGAAACGTTACTTGTAATTTAAATTTCTAAATAGCCTTTATTGATGCATTTACACCTAATTTATGTTGTTTTATTAGTTAATACTTATTAAGATACTTTCCTGTTAAATAGGTACTTTCTCTGTGTTCTATTTTCTGTGTACCTATAACAGCCCTGTTGGCTCATTAGTAGTATATCTGCTTTAAGAGCTGTAGAGCGTAGGTTCGATTCCTACCCAGAACAAATATTTGTGGCATATTTGTTCTGTGTGTATTACCTATAAGTATGTATTTACAAAAAAAAGTCTGTCAGTTATGTGACTTCCGTAGTACAAGCTTTGCTTAGTTTGTAGTCAGATGGCGCTGTGTGTAATGCCAAATATTTATTTATATTATTTGTAGCGATGATATAGCTACAAATAATATAATGATGATGTGGGTTCAAACCCCAATAATGAGCTTGAGCTGTCGGTGAAGGAAAACGCCGTAAGGAAACCATAGCATGGTGGTAGGGTACTTTCTAGTACTCGGCTGGCTAGTTACCACCCTCAAGTTGAAAATCTGTCGCCAAGCATCTAAACGGTGTGTTCCGGCAGCCTCACTTGAGAGCCAGTTCCATTCCAGGTTAGGTGTGCTTTACCATCTTCGACCACACCGTCACTTAACATCAGGTGAGTAGTGGTCAAACACCTAGCCTGTCAAACAATTAAAAAAAAACAAAAAAACCTCCTTTAAGAGCTGTAGAGCGTGGGTTCAATTCCTAACCAGGACAAACATTTTGTGACACGTGAAAAAAATTAAGACACTGGCAACAGCATAAAGCGCGATGCCACGAAATAAAAAAAACTTTGCAATCTTGAAAAGGAGGGAGTGAAGAATTTAAATCAAACGGTACCCAGATAGGTACCAGGCATACATCATTAATATTGACTCAATCTATGCAATCTCAAATTTTCTGAAGCACAAACAGGATCATCGACTAGTTCTGTCAGGAGTAATGGTCCCAGAGGATTGATGACTGAATATTGGCAACTTGTATTAGCATGGCATACAAATTATAATCATCGTGCTTACTTATTTTTATCCCAATTTCGTTTCAAGTTATGTACTAATTGTGAAGGATGTCAACAATCCAGAACCTTGTTCGTCTCATTACTTTTAAATTAAAAAAAAAAACTAGGGCTTGACCAAACTTAACTTCAACTTGTGTCAACATGTCAACTTAATATGTGACTTTCAGTCGAACTCAGAAACGCTAATTAAATAAGTCCTAATTGGCACTTAACTAATTAACATCAAATACGTTAAGTATCCTCACAGAGACATAATTTAAGAGTTCATTAGTTAATGTCAGATTTAAGAATCCGTAGGGAGACGCGATATCCTAAATTTCTATCGATACTTTGCCGGCAATAAACGGTGCTGGTAAAAATTAGTAAAAAATGTAGATAAAGACATAAAAATACATATATAAGCATTTATTAATAGCTGTTTCTTTTGTTTGTCGTAATTTCCACTAAAAAGAAGTCATGAAAAGACTTTTCTACGTTAGTAAAACATTCGCCGCGAAGCTGTTTTAAGAATAAAGTTCTTGGAAAATAAAAATAAGATTAAAACTCATATATTAAAAAAACAGGTAGCTCTTGTTTGACTTCTAATTTTGCATGGAGGCGATATTGTGGCCTGAGCTAACGTCCCGCTCGGGATGTTTTGTGCATTGTAGACTGGTGGGGGTCTACCTAAACTAACCCAGCTTCTTGAAATAGCGGAGCACAACCTTGAGACTTTTACTTAGATTAGACTAACTTGAAGAATTTTTATCAAATATGCACAGAGTTCAATGCCAAATACGAATAAAAGAAGAATTTAATGCCACAACACATAGTTAAAACGACTTAATTAAAAAGGTTTATTAACAAATATATAAACTGCCGTCCTCAAGCTAAATTGCCGTTATCTAACATCTGGCCGAATTTGACTTTTTTTTGCCATTGTAATAAGAAAAAAATACTCTATCGATCTGTTTTACCAGAATTTCGGTAGCTTTCATAGTTTTTGAGATACGAAAAATAATAATGCCGTTACATGCATGTAATTTGTATGATATCAATGCTTAAATGCCGTTAAATATCATTGCTAATCTTAAAAGCGGCTAAAGGTGCAAAGCGTCAATGTTACATAACTTTATTATGGTCTCTAGCCTAGCTAAATTGCGATTAAGTGATATCTGTACTCTATAATGCGGTTAAAGTACCATAACTTTTTTTTACTTTAGTTTCTTCTTAAACTTTTGTCTACTAATACCATACTATAAAGCCGTTAAAGAAAAATCCTAAACAAGAATGTGGTTAAAGACACTTAATCGCATTTTAGTACTGTATTTATAGTCATTTATTTCAGAGTTTACAAAACGATTACGTATATAACGGCAAGTTTTAAATAACTCAACAAACATTTTGCGTACGGTTTCAAAACTAAATTGCGGCTATCCAGCAAAACTAAACAAAAATGCGGTTATCTACTTTCGCGGCCGCTGGTCGATCCGTCGGCTCCGCGCAGGTTGTGGCGCCGAGTGACGCGGGCGAGTGCAGTACGGCGCAGGAGGTTGAAGGGGCGGACGCGCAACCTTCAGCGTTTCCCGCCAGTTCCGTCAAAGTTTATGAATGAAAATAGTACTATTTTACTATAAATTGCTGAATTACGTGTGGGAAAGTCATATAAAGTGGTGGAAAATGTATTTTTGTGTTACTTTCAAAACGAAGCTTCCAGTTATTCAGACTTATTTCTCGACTTGGCTGGTTCCATTCTTCCTTCCATTCCTTTATATATAAAACCTTTATCGGCAGAGTGTTTTCTGAACGTACCAAATTACGTATCTGATAGGTAAGAAAAAATAAATACTGGCAGGCATAGCTCAGATACATATTTGTAATATTAATAAAGAAAAAAATCTTCGATTCTCTCTTGTTTTTTTTTCTAAATGTAGTCATTTGTTTGCTTCGTGTCGGAACGTGTTCTCGAAAATGGAGAAAAACGAAGTGCGAGCCGTTTTTAAATACCTCTGTTTAAAAAAGTTAACGACGCAAGAGATTCCTTGCGATTTGGAGGCAACATTAGGAGAGTTTGCTCCGCCGTATTCCACTGTCGCAAGGTGGGCTTCTCAATTTCTCAGTCACCCAAGAAAATGTTGCGAAAGTGGAGAAAATTGTATTGAGCGATCGAAGAGTTACCATCCGATTCTTAATCCAAGAAACGGGCATTTCATATGAAAGTATTCAATCCATATTAAAACAATCTTTGAATATAAGAAAATTTTATGCAAGATGGGTGCCGAGAATCTTAACCAGTTCAAGTTAAGTCAGTCAGAAACAAAACCGACTTGACATTTCGAAGATATTGTTGGACAAGTTCAAGAAGATTCTGAAAACTTTTTGTCTCGTTTCGTAACAATGAACGAAACATGGGTCCATCATTTTGATCCTGCGACAAAACAGAAATCTTCGCAATGGAAACGGCCATCATCACCGACCCCGAAGAAGTTTAGCGCCGTTGCATCGGCTGGCAAGGTTATGACCTCAATATTTTGGGACTCAGAAGGGATATTGTTGATTGATTACCTGGAGTGTAGAACCACTATTACAGGCCAGTATTATGCTGCTTTAATTCCCAAGTTGAGGAATGCCATCAAAGAGAAAAGAAGAGGGAAACTTCGAAGGGGCATGCTGTTTCATCACAACAACGCACCCGCGCACAGGTCGGCAGTTGCGATGGCTGCCATTCAGCAAAATCTGGCGCCTAGCGATTTTTATCTGTTCCCCAAATTGAAAGAATACTTAAGGGGAAACAGGTACGAAGACGACAACGAGGTGATGGATGCCGTGGAGAGCTTTTTGCAGGACTAAGACAAAACTTTTTTTGAAAGGTATTGAAGCCTTGGAAAAGCGCTGGACTCTGTGTGTAGAGAGACTCAGAGACTATGTAGAAAAATAAATTATTAAGTTATCAATAGTCATTATATTCTATCTCATTCTCACTACTTTTTGATCCCTCCTAGTAGATTCAAAAAGAAAAGCTTGTATAATTGAAAAATTATCAAGCATCATTCCCCCACACAAAATGTTGTTCTGGAAAAACTTGCCGTCATGTAGCAATGATAAGGATGCCATTGCCACTACAAGTGGTTTGAGAAATTAAAAGACTTGATTAAGACTGATAATTATAAGAAATTTAAAAACTGAATAAAATAATTACTTACCTCAAAAATGTTCCTTAGCTGATTAAATGAAATATTGTTTTTAGAAGTTTTTAAATGTAAAACTAGTAATTACTCCAAGAGTAAATAAGTACAAAATGAAAGTTCGTACGAAGAATACGTTAAAACGTTGATTTTAGTAACATAAATGCAAGATTTTAACAGCTACTACGACTTGTTCATTTACATATGTATTTGATACCTTCCAAAAACAGAATGTATTATACTACGCTAAAACGCCGTTTCAGATATAGGTTTTGTATTTAACTGCATTTTAACATTGTAATGAACCCAAAATTTATTAAAGAAAACACATCTCTATAAATTACTATAATTAACCAGTCTTAATTGCGACTAAGTGACTTTAACCGCATTTTAATCTAGTAAATTGTTATTTCAGAAAAAATAATACTAACTTATATCAACTTTAAAAGCGTTTAACGGCTTTCTTGACTAGAAATAATAAGTTTTATTTTAATATTGTAAATGGTTATTAAATCAAACTAAAATCAAACACTAAAATGCCGTTAAGGTATGCTCAACGGCATTATAGTCGTGGTTTTATTAACAAATAATTAGAAGAATACTAAGGAAAAAAAGTTTTTGCCCTTTTTTTTAAATAAAAAGTTCTCACTTTTAATTGAATGTTTGGCTATTTGAAAGTGCTTTGTGAGATCTATCAATGAGTACTTCAAAGTCTCAAATGCGACTTCTAGTTATTAAGTAGCGTTATTTTTAAAACATTTCCCGCTTTTCTGTTCATAACTCAAAAAGTAGTTTAGGTACTTAACGGCATTTAAGCTTGAGGACGGCAGTAAATGTATCTATCGATATTTTTTTGTTAACAATCTTTTGTTATATTGTAAAACAGCTCGTTAAGCCTTGTGGGCGGATCTTTTTAACTCTAATAATAATTTGAAATTTAAAATATACAGTAGAGACGAATAAAATTAGGTAAAATCAAATCTAGTATTACATTATTAGGTGTTTACCATCTTCAACCACACCGTAACTTAACATCAGATGAGCTGTGGTCAAATTGACTGCCCTGTTGACACATTTGGTGAAGATCTGCTTCAAGAGCTGAAGCGTCTGCGTGAAGCGGGCGTGGGTTCGATTTCCACTCAGGACTAATATTTGTGTAAGGAACATAGACGTTTGTTCTGTGTCTGGGTTTTCTGTATGTATTATAAGTAGTAGGTATGTATTTAAAAAAAGTATTTAAGTATTCTATCAGCTGTCTGGTTCCCATTGTACAAGCTTTGCTTAGTTTGGGGCTAGATGGCGCTGTGTGAAATGTCCTCCAATATTTATTTAAATGTTGAATCCGTAGTAAATTTACTTACGCTTTGTTATTTTATTTTATCCTGGTCATCAAAGTCAATGTTGATTTTGGCTATCGAGCATGACTATCATAATTTTCACAATTGAATTGAGTAAGTAAAAATATCGACTCAAAAAATGGATAAAGTTAATGGATAAAACTAAAAAAATATTCACATAGTTATAAAGTTTATGGAAGGATCTATGTTAATTAAAATTTAATGTTGTATTATGTACTACGAAATGACCGAAATGATCGAAATGAACGAAATGGTCGAAATGACCGAAATGGTCGAAATGACCGAAATGAATAAAAAATATAAAATGAATGAAGTAAATAAAGGAAATAAAATTAATCTACTTCTATCAAACTATAAAATTTTGAAGTTAAGCTCCTCTATAGATCGCCGGGTTAACAAACTTTTTCTATGGAACAACTGATTTTTATTAATAATTTTAGAATAGTGTCCAATGTCCATAGTAAATGATGAGTGTAATGACCTAGTATGTACTAAGCCGAATAAGGTTATTGCACTCATCACAGGGTGTCCCAAGCGTATGATCCTGGATAATATAATTACAATTTCTTAAGGTATACTGAGTCTGTATTGAATTTATATTTTTTCTTTTCTTTTCAATATAAGATGCACACAATAAAGAGTTTCAATCTAACTATTTTTTCTATCCACTGCTACTTCGATGATAGTGAAACCCGTATCAAAATCTATTGCGAAGAATGAAGCGAACAAACAGACACACAAAATGCAGCTTTATTGTACACTATTTAGTGACTAAACACCCGTATCAAGATATAATACATTCATTTCTATTAAACAAATTACAGTGAAAAAAAAATACGAAATTGACAAGCTACTACATTTTGACACTACACAATTAAAGTTACCATCATATATAATTACAAGTTTACAGGAAATATGAAGATTATTCTGATCGTATGAATAAAGAATTGATAAGTTTTATATTCGGTCAATCAGAGTCCATTCAATACCTATCAATGTGGGTAAAAAAGTTTTTGGCAGGTCCACAATCAACCAATAGGGAACGAGCTGTAACACTGATATACGAATAAAATGAATGAAGTATTATGATAATTGAATGGATACTAAATAATGTACAGGGTTACTGTGAACATGATATTATTTTTAACGTAAAAGTATTGACACAAACGAGACGCTCCCCTGATGGTAAGAGATTACGCATGTCCATGGCCATATACAGATCTTTTGCGTAACAAAACAAAGTGCAGGGTATTGCTGCTTTGCCACTCATAACTTTGAGACTTTCGATGGTTAGTCTCAACTGCCCTGTAATTTTGCTAACTATAGTTTGAAAGGTACCGAACCTTTCAAACCGGAACATAGTAATGTTAACACACTAAGTTATTAATAAAGCTTACAAAAACGTTCCCGAAATAACTGTCTTCAGGACCGGCTATAACTAGAAATATAATTAACTTTATGCTTGAACTGCGTTAATTTTACCTATTTTGGAAATTAATATCTGCTAAGTATATAATTTCTTCATAAAACTGAATTTGGAATATGGTTGTTGATTTTGACTTTTTTGAAAATGTAATAGTAATGAGATGAACTAGACGCTCCCCTGATGGTAAGAGATAACGCCTGTCCATGACCATTACAGCAATACACAGAACTATGAATAGCAAAACAAAATCCAGGGCATCGCTGCTATGGCACTCATTACTTTGAGACAATAGATGGTTAGTCTCAACAGCCCAGTAATTTCGCTAGCTGCAGTACCCTTCAAACCGGAAGACAGTAATGTTTACACACTACTACTTAGCGGCGTTATATGTATTTGGTACTACGGTGGTACCTATCTACACGACCTCTTGCTAAGGAGAACTACCATCAAGTAAAAGGTAACACTTCTTAGGCCCAATCCCTACTTATCTATCTATATCTTTAAACGAGCAATTCTTGTATATATATATATATATATATATATATTCTGAATCTCGGAAACGGCTCCAACGATTTTCATGAAATTTTGTATCCAGGGGGTTTCGGGGGCGAAAAATTTATCTATCTATATCTTTAAACGAGCAATTCTTGTATATATATATATATATATTCTGAATCTCAGAAACGGCTCCAACGATTTTCATGAAATTTTGTATCCAGGAGGTTTCGGGGGCGAAAAATTGATCTAGCTAGGTTTCATTTTCAGAAAACGTCGTTCTATCCATGTTTTCAGCCGAGCAATGCTCGGTCAACCAGGTACTATGTCATAACACGCGATACGACAAGTTTTCCTAGCGCGTAACCTGCCTCTTGTCACGGATCGTATATCATTGTGTCGCGTCATGATAGTGTGGTCAAAGATAGAGCACGTCGATGTAAAATAAATCTATTCACTCGAACCTTTAACAGAAAACAAGAATTCAGTGAGTTATTTTTGTTTTATTTATGCGGGAAATATAAAACAAAAATGTGTCAAGACCACGTCAGTTTCCATAATAAAATTCAGTGAGTTCTAATCTTGGAAACAACCCAGTTGGTCAGTTGAGTTTTAGTTATCAATAACCCTGTATATCAATTCCAATAAAAACCGTGTGAATTATTAAATGAGTTAACGCTGGTTCCAGCACAACTTTTCTAGTAGACCCCACAAGTCGAGTTAATAACTATATAATAGTACAGCAGTAATATAATTTTTAATCTGATAAAAATAATACAAAGATTTGTTATACAAGCAAGACTGAACTTAGTGGAATAAAATTGATAATATAAATTACCCGGGATACGTCCCGGAATTAAAAGTAATAATTATTAAAGTATTGCAATTTTAATCATAAATACTTTTATTATCAAAAGGAATAAGTACTATAATGTTAATACAATTATTTATTTTTGTTTGTTTTGGTTCTGCGAAGGTCTTTCCGCGTAACATGAAGCATTTTCAAAAGGGCTTCTAGTAACTTCTCTCTGGGTTGGCAACGTGTTAACAACATTCTATAATGTTGTCGGTGTTCATTTTATTAAATTTATTCTTGGCCATGGATAGTCCTTCAGTCGTGTCAAGTCTCCTTATATGCCGCTTTTCTAACAACAATATTTATTTTTGTGTATGTCGTAAATAAAGAGTTAAAAGATTGGCGTGTACTAAGCTAAGTTATGAGTAGAAAGATCTTGCATTGCACATAAATTGCGAACAACTTTTATCACGGGCACAACTCTAAAATCGCTGAAACAAATCAACTGCTCCGTACATTTGGACAAATGTACGGAGCAGTTTCCGTGATAAAAATTATTCATAAAGTACAATTACCCCTTTTCGATTTGGTATATATCAGGCTTATATTCCCAGTTATTATTTTATTTAAGTAACAATCTATTTTTTTTGTTTTTATGTGCGCGATTACTTACGTTTAATTATTTTGGATACTTCACATATAGTTTCCTGCATAAGTAAAAAAAAAGCATCATCTAGCGGTGTGTTCCGGCAGCCTCACTTGAGAGCCAGTTCCATTCTAGGCTAGGTGTGTTTACCATCTTCGACCACACCGTCACTTAACATCAGGTGAGCTGTGATCAAACACCTAGCATGTCAGCCATAAAAAACCCACTTTATATAAAATTAATAACAATATAATAATTGAAAACAAATAAGTATAGTATGGCCATTAAAAATTATACAAATTTAAATTCAAATTTATAAAACTCGTTAAGTTTATAAAAAGCCATTTTTTAACCTTTTTTAAAAGAGTGCAGTCCGACGGTTGCTGTAACTTCTCTCGACAGATGATTATAGACCGACAATAAGAACCCACGATATCCGCGCAGGGCATTTTTCGGCGCTCATCACTTTGAGATACTCAATTTACTCGTAAACGTACGTAACCTACGTTTATTTATTATATGGATAAATCTCCATAATTTAGTAATGACTACTGAATTTACTACTTGTACGTTTACTCTTATATAAAGTGTTATATTGAATGTTTCGAAATAATGATTCATTTTGTTAACCATTAATTTTCGGCAGACCAATATTATAAATTCAGAATATAATGTGAAATGTTGACCACGTTAATGGGATTGGTACTTATACTCTACCCGATTATTAAAACAATTAAATTTGGAAGTATGTATATAATTTTGCACAGATTTTCCCTACATAACGTAGATGACCCAAAAAAATACTTTTGACACAATAAGTATCAAGTAGATCTTCTTTAATAAAAGATCGTCTAGTCACGTACCACAGCAGCATCAGATATCCTGCTACAAGCTAATGTGTAAACAATACTGTGTTCTAATTTGAAGAATACTGTATCTAGCGAAAGTACATGGATAATGAGACGAACCGTCTAATTAGCGCCAACACACAGCGACAGTGATGTGTTACTAAAATTATTGAGTACCGCTACATTGGCAATGAATAAGCGATATCTCTCATTGTATCATCAGAAAGGCGTCTCGTTTATTTAATTACTAATAATAATCATTAAAAAACACTAATAATAGTGAGTGTTTTCAAAATACACATTATGGCATTTACATAATTATGTTTGTTTCTTTTTCCCACTGCAAGAGATCAACTGATCTAGGGGAAATAAATACACACACCTTGGACACATATGCTACTTTTATTCAGGAAAATAAATAACATTCTCGTTGGATAGCACGTGAAACCACGGGGCGTTACTACCTATAAACATGAACATAAAAATAATTGTATCTATTTACAAAACATTGTATTTTGTTATGAGTTACACTCGATGTCAAATAATACAACGAATCAATACTTTAAACAACAAGAGCAACGAACACAAATTACTTTGTTGTATCTAAAGAAAACAATAATAAATTCTCGATGCACGTGATCATACCTTGGGTGATTTACTCAACGTGGTCAATCTTTATAGATAAACCATTACAAGTTGTATCTCGTTAGACGTTGTCCCGCTGACGTTAATTTGACAGCTATTATGGCCACTGTTTACATTACAATTTAACTGGTTTATCGGAAGAGCAAAGTAGGGCGCCACTATCGAGTTTTCCCATCAAAACGTGAGTAAAATTTTTAGTACTACTATTTCGCCATATCAATACATACATAATGGTCGTAGTATGCCGTAGTTAACAGTTTTCACAATCGTTAATAAAATACAAAAGAGGTACTGCCATACTATTATTTATTTAACGATGCTTAAATTTGTAAATACATAATTGTATGACATTTTGTCAAGTTTTGTCATTAGATTATTATTTTATAAGATCGTAAAAAAAGTGTTGCCACATGAAAAGTAATGGAAATAAATATTATTTTATTCATCAATGTCAATCAAGCATTTCAACACTTACTAAATACACAAGTAAAAACTTACTAGGCATGTTTGATTCCAAGCTAGCTTTACAATAATAACAGCTCTTATAATATAATTAGTAGGTACTTTTTACTAACCATTGTGGCAGACGTGGTATAGAGTGGAGATCAAAAGTAGTTTTGGATGACCTGAGAGTGGGCTATAGCGCTACATGGTCACGTGGCTGGATACAATGACGAAACACCACGAAACACCAGAGCGCCCATAGGCTAGATGAGCAGACAATTTTTTTTTTGTGAGAAATTGGCTTACTTTTTACCGCCATCTCACCTGATGTTAAGTGATGATGCGGTCTAAGATGGAACACGCTTGCCTAGAATATACCGATTCACTATCGACTTGAAGACACCCAGATTACAATAGGGACACCAACTCAGGCAGCGCATTCCACTGTCTAGCAGTGAACGTGGAATCAAATCGATTCGTTTGAGTTTTTAGAACGTCAAAAACTATTTCGCTTTTTGAGCTTCTGGCTGTTCGCATAGAAAAATGGGCATGGAGAAATTAGACCACATAGAAGCCCATTCTCCGAAATGAATCCGATAAACTAGCAATTGAAACACTAACACTTAAAATTGGCTAAATACAGCTAAGGATAGATCACAGTGGAATTCCTTGGTGGAGGCTTTTACCCCAAGGGGGTGCATACATTTTTCATCAGTTTATTCAACTTCAAAAACAGACATGATTATTGTAAATGCACAGAAAGTGCGACGCCAATACCTACTAGTAGGAATAAGAAGGAAAAAAAGCATGATTCTCTAAATTAGAATTATTGCCGCTAGTTTGATGTGTTAAAAGTAAGCAATCTCAGCAATGTGTAAAATTTTTGGGTTAGCATATTAAAATGTATGCTTTGTTCTTATTATGTTTTAATTGTGAATCTGTAAACCTAGTTGTTATTGTACAAAATTTAAATAAAATAAAATAATTAACAAAATTTAATATTAGTATTTGCTGTGGTGGTGCCGGCGGCGGCGTAAGAATAGTACCCCACCCTCTCTACCCGTTGGTTGCCGTAAGAGTCGGCTAAGGGATGTCATCCGGAAGATGGGCAGCAGCGTCTACCTTGAACAATTACACTTAACTGCGCTCACCAACCCGCCCGCAAGCGTGGCGAGTATTGGCAAAATCCCCCCAGGAGGAGGCATATGTACAGCAGTGGACGTCCTATGGCTGATGATGTAATGATTATTGTATAGTTCATATCATTAATTAATCGGAATATTTAATAAAACGGAATAAATAATTAAAAATAAATCGGAACGATTATTGTATGGAATTAAATAAAGCTTCATTATTATTATTGGCTATAGCTGGAAGCGAAAAGTCTTAGATCGGGCTAGCGTGTCTTGGAAGAGGCCTGATGACGAGTACTTTTAACATCGCAAATACGTACATATGTTCGGTCCTATTGAATTAAGAATTTAAAATACGAGACGCAGTTAAAATCTAATAAAATGTCAATAGTGTCACATAACTGCACATGGACCAGACAATAAATAAATAATACGCACATACATAGATACCAAAGTAATCACATTTCATTCAATTCGAGGAAAAGTTTTATAGTTAGTTAGTATTCACATAAAGAGATAGTTTCAGTACATAATGAAGTCGTTTGTACACGAGACGATTCAATTATCGGATGAATACTCGGCGCAAGCGCAGTGGCAGCATAAACTGGCGCGGTGGCAGTATAAAGTGGCGTGTGGCAGTGGCACTTCACACCTGTGACTTCAGCAATTAATTCAAATATATTATTTACATGAACCTTTTTACACGCGGATCGTGGTCTAAGCTGTAACGAGGTCATTTTCTTATGAAGTGAAAATTCCTGTTTAAGATTTTGACGTGATTATGACTTTAAACCTTCTGTAGTGGGAGGCAAATACCTAGTAACAAAAATACAGTTTGTTGATGCAGCTATAATAATAATTATATCTATCGTCTATAATATTAATAAAATATATCGTCGCCAACTTTCATCGCTTATTGCACGAAGGGCTTTTCTAAGGTTCGTCGCAGTATTGGCAGGTCATAAATACCTTTTATAGCCCTAACAAATTGTTGTGACGCCGTTATGTTAACATTTAATAGCAAAATAATGTTTTAACCAATAAACGCGTTTTCTATAGCGTTAAAATTTTATACCTCATACTAATAAGTTATGTATGGTCAAAACCCTTTATTTTACAAATCATTGGTTCAATTTGGTAGCGAAGATAGCTCAGTAGTTAGCGCGGTCGGTTCGCATACCGAAGGTCGTGGGTTCAAACCCCAACAATGAGCTTGACCTTCCGGTAAAGAAAGCCATAACGTGGTGGTAGGGTACTTTCTAGTACCTACTCGGCTGGCTAGCTTCCACCCTTAAGTTGAAAATCTGTCGCCAAGTATCTAACGGTGTGGTTAGGCAGCCTAGCCTGTCAGCCTTAAAAAATTATTAGCTACGTAGTTTGGTATCAGTCTTGTGTTTAGCTTTTTAATCAAATAATATTATTTTCCTCTCAAAATTGTATTGGACAAACCTATACTTCGATGTTGAGGGAGGGGGTCGACCATGTCTTATTTTTCTTACAAGGGGTTAAGAGGAGGTCTCCATAGTTCTTACGTAAGATCACAAAAATGCGCAAAGTTAAGATTATATACCACAGAAGAGTTAATGTTAGTTATATGGATTAGAGCATTTTAGAATTTGAAATAAACTGTATAGTCCGTGCCAAAACTAAAGTCTCGGAATACGCTCCCATAAAGAAGTTAACATTTCATTTAAGTTTGTTTCAATTTAAGTATTGACTCACCAGTTGCCATAACTGTGTTATGGTTACGGAAGTCGCCAAAAGTCTTGGCACGGACTATCATGTTAGTCAACATGATTATAGCAATGAGTTTACAGGCTTTATAGCCATGTCACATTAATCAAAGAAACAGGATTTCGCGCGCAGTACATACAATGCGAAAATTGTAGTATATATTACCTTTTCAAACGAAAGACAACTCTAAACCGCAGCTCTTGGAGATTTAGTGGGAACGCGAAAAATTTATATCAGAATAGCATTACAAAAGCTTTAAAGAAATTTTCTTGTTCAACTCTTCATTTGGGTAAAATAGAAATGTTTTTTTACTCTAAAACATTATGATAGAACGTACCCTCAGTGCGCGAGTCCAGCTTGCATTTGATCGATTTTATAATACATATGAAACTTATTTCTCAAAAAAAGGTTTGGTAGATAGCTTCACCTAATTTAACTTCTGAGAAAAATCTTAAGTTTTGAAGTATCTTTTGTATGGTTGACAAGCTAGGTGTCATCACAGCGCGCTCGTGGTCGAAGATGGTACACTTAGTCAGGAATATAACTGGCTCTTAAGCGAGGCTACTAGAACACACCGACCAATTCATATTGATTTATGACTTCAGTAGGACATATGCTTCGCATCCAAAGCTATTTCTTTCAGATAAAATACTCTGGCGTTTACCGTCTCTCATGGTCATAGGTTGTATTTCTATTATACAATACTTTATTTGCAACAAAAGACACACATACACAAACAAAATATACTAGTTAAATAAAAATATATCTTGTAAATATAGTTTTACTTTGTTATATAGTAATTGGCAAACTTAATATTTGCATAAGAGGTTACTTTATTAGAAATGATTGCTGGGTCAGCTAGAAAATAAAACGGATCAAAGATATCCATTTATCCTCTAGTGCATAAAATAAGATCTCACAATGTCATCCAGATGAGAGCCAAGTAAGAGAGATAAGATCTCAGATATATTCCTATATCTAATGTCACGTCGAGCTCGGTGCGTGTTTAATCTGAACACAGATTATTGCACTTTCGTAGGAAGATGTAGACATGCCGTGGAATTAAAATAATATAGAAAGATTCACTATCTCACTGTTATTATAAAGGCGAAAAATTGTGAGTGTGTGTGTTTATATATTTATTACTTCTTGACACTCAAACTACTGGACCCATTTTGAGTGAAATTTAGAATGGCAATAGCTTATACTCTAGATTATTAATGGGCTGGTATGGGCAATACAAGTTATTCCGAAAATTGCAGGCGAAACCGCGAGACACGGCAAGCGTTTAATATAACTAAGACATATGCAAAATGCCGTGGTGGTGTCGGCGTAAGAATAGTACCCCACCCTCTCTACCTGTGGTTGGCGTATGAGTCGGCTAAGGGATGTAATCCAGAAGATGGGCAGCAGCGTCTTCCTTGAACAATCACACCTAACTGCGCTCGCCAACGCGCCTGCCAAGCGTGGCGAGTATTGGCAAAACCCCCCCCAGGAGGAGGCCTATGTCCAGCAGTGGACGTCCTATGGCTGATGATGTGATATGTAACATTATAACTGACTGCGTAATATAACTAGTGACTATTATTTTTGCTTGTCAGAACTCTAGTGATTATTAAAAGCCTTAGGTGCCTTCGTAGGCACCTCTATGAAACGGTTCCTTAGGACCGTTCTACCGTGAAGCATTTCCACGCGATCGGCTCACGCTCATCCACCCGTTACATGAGTCTACTAATATAGACACGTAACAAATTCAAGAGCGAATCCAATCGGGCGTTTTAGACAGTCTATGTAGATTAGATATCTAAGCATTGAAAAGCATGTAACTCGAGTAACTTTTCTATTAAGTATAGCTTTTTGTAATTTTAGTTTAGTATTTAAACTACCTTCCGTATGCTTACATATTTGAATTAATTCAAAATTACCAACATAGTGATGTAATTCAAAGTTATTTTAAGGTAATTTCAGTATATTTGTGCTTATAAGATCTTTTGGATACAACAAGAAAGAGAATTTAAACAATTATTATTTTATTATAAAATCGGAAACATCGGTGTATTTGTAACATCTATTTTTAGGGTTCGTTACTTCAAAAGGAAAAAAACGGAACCCTTATAGGATCACGTTGTTGTCCGTCTGTCTGTCAAGACTCTTTTTACTCAGGAATGCGTGGAGGTATCAAGCTGAAATTCATATCAAATACTCAGGTCTACTGTCCCTTGGAGCTGTGAAAAAATCATACTTCTAAGCCAACGCAATCAATTTTCCATCAATTATTGCCTCAATTGCCATCTATTATTCATGTAGAGATATGCCAGAAAAGTGAGCGTGTCTATTGCCGTGTATAGTTTAGATTTACTATACACGGCTATTGGAAACGGTCCGACTTGCCGGATTATAAGATTAGCTGAATGATTTGATGGTGATTACAATAAAATGGGTTTGAACACGTGCCTTACCGTGGAAAATATAGTTAACGCCCATACTCGTATACAACGGGGTTACCCGTAAAGGTAATACTAAGCCAGAAGGAGGTAATTTTTTTTTTTTTATGTTTGACAGGTTACGTCTTTGACCACAGCTCACTTGATGTAAAGTGATGGTGTGGTCGAAGATGTTATAGCACACCTAGTCTGGAATGGAATTGGCTCTCAAGTGAGGCTGCCGGAACACACCATTATATGCTCGGTGGCCGATTTCCAACTTGAGAGTGGTAGCTAGCCAACCGTACTAGAAAGTACTCTACCACCATGCTATGGTTTCCTCACGATGTTTTCCTTCACCGGCAACTCAAGATCATTGTTGGGGTTTGAACGCCCTTCGGCATGCGAACCGACCGTGCTAACCACTGAGCTATCATCGCTACAACGTTTATGTAAAAGTAATGAGACGAACGAATACGGTCTGATGATGGTAAGAGATAACGCCTGTCCATGATCATTGCAGTGATACACAGAACTTTGAGTGACAAAACAAGGACATCAACACTTATCATCAGGTAAACTGTGGTCAAACACCTAGTTTGGCAACCACAAAAAAAAACTAATTTTGCCACATAAATGTTTGTTCTCAACGAGAATCGAACCTACTTTTTTCTATCTTTATTTTTGTTAGAAGGTTTTGTCAGACATCATTATGTCACCCTCATAGGTCTCTTACAAATTATTATCTAAAATTTTCTTATATTCTACTCTTAATATAAATATTGGTGGTGCGGGACAGTATTCTGGCCTGCTGCACCACCCTACATCCCTCAAGTTGAGATCGGTTCTAATCTTCTCTGTATCGTTCCAATTTTAGTATAGGTATGTTCTGCCGAAGCAAGTACAATACACACTACAACTCATGAAACAGAACTACCAGTTGAGCTAACAGGGCCGTCGTAATGAATAGATAAATTGCTATACCTTCCACGATAAAGATCAACTGAAATTCCTAGAGCGGAAATAACTCCAGGACATTATGATGTCCAGTTGAACTGGTCGTAAGACAGCGCTGTCTATGATCCCATCTATTTTGCAACGGGTTGTTTACCGGTAGTCGGATTGCTGTTCTTGTTTTGAGTTGCTAACCAAGATTACAATATTATCGTCATATATACTTAGCTCAGATTATATATTCTAAAAGTTTTTGACTTTAAAGTATTTTTTTAGGGTTCCGTACCTCAAAAGGAAAAAAACGGAACCCTTATAGGATCATTTTGTTGTCCGTCTGTCTGTCTGTCAAGACCCTTTTTCTCAGGAAGGTGTGGAGGTATCAAGTTGAAATTCATATCAAATACTCAAGTCTACTGTCCCTTGGAGCTGTGAAAAAATCAAGCTTCTAAGCCAACGCAATCAAAAGATACAGCCGTTTATGCTGCAAGTTTTCGACACTCGCAAGAGAATCAAAACCTACAGGGTACTTCCCGTGAACTCAGAATCTTGAAATTTGGTACGAAGCAACGTCTTATAGCACAGATAAAGGAAAAACTGCGAAAAGCACCAATTACCATTAAAAAAATACCATAACTTTTACTTATATTACCTACAGGCTACAACCAGGTAAGGTACGGTACGGTAAGGTACAGGTAATAACCAGGGCCGGATTTGGGGGAGGGCAGGCGGGGCTGGGCTGAGGTCTCCACAGGTGAGGAGCCCTCTCAATAGAGATAAAAAGTATATTCAAATTACGACGTGTACTTTCACGTTTTTTCTTTCAAACAGTCTTTTTTTCGCATTTTTACCGATAATACTTCCACTCAGTTTGCTCAAGATAATTAGGTCAAATATTATCCACCAATTTTTTAAATTATTGCAACGACAATCGAGTACTGAGCCCATTGCTGATGTTCAAACGTTCATGATGTATAATCACTCGTATAGACTTTTTATATAATCTCCAGTATAAATTAAATTAATTAAACAACAAATCAAAAACATATCCACTGCCTCTCTCACAGTTATTCAACACCTAACTGTGGCTTGAGTTATCAGCACGTAAAAACTTTTGGTTCCTTAACTTTTTGTCAAGATAAGTATAGTTAGTTATAATATGTGTATTATGTGCCTTTCATTTAAAAGGGATAATTTTAACGGTCAAAATGTCACACATAAAAACACGACCACACCATACATTAACTAAATTACAAGAAGCGATTTAAAGAAATATATTTTATTTGATTACTAAGTAGGTGCTTACAAGCGCTAAGAAAACCAATATAGCAACCTCAGCGATTCAAATTATTTTAAACATGCTTAATCGAATTTATACATTATTGCTTAAGCAAAATTTTATCTTGATGCGATCAGTTCCAATTATGAAAAGGGCTCAAAATTGAAAATTATAACAAATGCAGTGTTCTCATTACTAAATATGTTTTCGGTCCTCTCATAAACATCGACTTATCAACGTTAAAATGTACACAGATGCCAACTTAGCTACTTTAAAGCCAGAATTACCTATTTTTGAATCCACGTCATCTGCGATTTCGAAAAAAATGTAACAGAAAAATTTGGCTATATTTTAAGTACCTTTCAATTTAAGATGATGATGAAGTTTTCAGTGTTACACTCATAGAAACACAATTTTAATACCTGCACATACTTATAATTAAAGACTAAAAAGGACAAAACCGTTTGAGTTAGTGTATTAAGTTAGTTAAAGTCAGTGCAGTGAGTACTACGTACTCGTATTATGGAACATATGAACAAAGTGTTTTCCCCTTAATAGAGACAGAATAGTGTTCATGGACGCATTCTTCGATATACTTAACTTAGCAATTTAGGTTATATTATAATTACTTATTAGTCTCAATTAGGCTAAATTGTAATAACAATGAGGTATCCAACAACAAACAGATACAACATTAGAAAAAACCGGTCAAGTGCGCGTCGAACTCGTCCGCCGAGGGTTCCATACCTACTCATTATACCGACATAATAAAATTGGAAAAGGACTATCTTAATTGGCGTCAACTATGTATGTATGGGGAAACCCTTAAATTTTAAACTTTTTTATTTTTTGTAATTTTCCTTTATTTGTGCTGTAAGACCTTACTTTTTGCCAAATTTCGTGATTCAAGGTCAACGGGAACTACCATATAGGTTTGCGACCCAAAACCTAAAGGGTACTTCCGGTTGACCTAGAATTGACAATTTTGGTGAAAAGCAAGGTTTATATAGCACAAGTACAGGAAAAATTCCAAAAAATTAAAAAAGTTAAAAATTAAGCTGAATTTTGGTACTTACAAGTTTTCGCGAAAATTTAAATTAACGCATATCTTTTTATCGTGTTGACTTAGGACCTTAATTTTTATATACCTAATAGGAACTATAGACCTTAGTATCTGGTATAAATTTCAACTTGCTAAGTCCACCCGTTCCTGAGAAAATCGGTGGCGACACACGGACAGACAGACAGACGGGCAAGAGAGTGATCTTATAAGGGTTTCCTTTTTACCTTTTACGGAACCCTAAAAACATGTTATTTAATTTTTTATCTGTGTCAGATTGACAGTCTTTTTTAGCGAAAAATTATGTGGAGAAACCACGTGAGTCAGATTACTACAAATTATATGTAATTTGTATTAGACTGAAATGTCTATATATATATTATTCTATTTCTATATATTTATTCTATTTCTACAGATATTATTTTGAAACTGAAGACTTGCTCCATATTCACACAGATGCTATTTTGCTAACTTTTCGGGCGACGTGATTAAAATAATATTTAATTACTTATACAACAATTTTATTAAGATGTTTTGTAGATAAAAAAATAAAAACACACCTTGCGTGAAAAAAAAACTAAATGACAGTGAAAACTTTATCAAAATTTGTGATTCAAAAGAGGTAATCGGAGAAACATATAAAATATTTCGGTAAAGGCTGAAGTGGTGGGGACAGAAAGTGTGTATGAAACAATTTTACAGATGTTTTTAAATTCTTGTGAAGTATTTACTAATAAATGACTCCATGTTTGGCTAGTATTCATACCAAGAAAATCTTTGTCCTCAGATATTTTTTAATAAATAACTTGGAATTGTATTAGGTAATTCTGAATATAAATTATCCATATCAATATTAATTCTATGCTAATTTAGACTTTAAAATGATAATAGAAACGGTTTTTTTTTATGTATGTATGCGCTCTACGCTGCGTATGATGGACTTGACATTGACAGATTCGTTCTGAAATGTAGTTTGTATACGGATGTTTACATTTTATACAAACTTTACGTATGGCTAGGACATAAAAACAGTATTATATATATATATATATATTTTTAGAACAGTGAAAAGTATTGGCGAACGAAAAAAGTATAATACTGTTTTTAACAGTATGGTTGGGCATCCTAAGATAGACGAACGGACGGACAACGGAGTCTTAGTAATAGGGTCCGGTTTTACCCTTTGAGTACGGAACCCTAAAAATCGACGCGTTGAGAGACTAAACCCAACATAGTTATTGATGATCGAGTCCTGTAGTAAAAGCGGTTGTCGCCTGTTAAGCACCGATGTAACGCTTCAAAGTATTGCAATTTTACAACGCTTTTAACATCTTCCATGCGATATAAATTATCCGCTACTGCATCGAACATAAAATGGTAAGTTGGTAATACCGGTGCAGTTTTATTTTGGACACTTAAAACCCTGATTGGATTGCAAAGCATCAGCAATTGTCGGTAGTAAGGGATGCGCTACGTCTCTCAATTTCGCAAATACGAAAACAGTAATAAAATAAATTCAGCGACGTTCAATGCCGTATAGCTGTCGTTGAAATACATAAATGACAAAACTAAAAACGAATTCGATCGTAAACGTATCCACATTTTATTTTGTAAAGAAAAAGTCAAAATGCTTTCCTTGAGCGTTGTTGATACGCGATAAAAAAAGTAACAATATTATGAATTTATACCATTTTATTTAAAAGAGTTGTCAACACCATATCAATATTAAGACCATCTACTATTCTACTTATTAGACTGTCTATTGACTGTCACGGGTTAAAGTTTTTAGTAAACACCAATCTTTCAATCAACCAAAGCTTTAATAATTTACAAATAAATTAAATTCCTTTTGTATATATTATTTTATATGTAAATTTAAATTTACATATAAAATAATATATACAAAAGGAGGACTCAATGCTAAAGCATTTTCTGCCAGCCAGATGTGGTTGTAGGTGCGCATCAAAACAAAGACATATAAAATATGTATACGTATGTATAAATAAATATGATAATAATGTACCTGAATAATCCATGAACACCTAAAGGACAAAGAAGATTTTCGCGCGGTCGATCATATCGGCGGGCGTGGTTGTGAGATCGAATCCCAATAATGAGCTTAAGCTACCGGTTAAAAAACATCGTAAGGAAACCATAGTATAGTGTACTTTATAGTACTTGGCTGGCTAGTTACCATACAAGTCAAGTCGAAAATTTACCGCTGAACCCTTTAACGGTGTGTTTCGTCAGATTCACTTGAGAGCCAGTTCCATTCCGGGCTTCGACCTGGAGAGCTGTGGTTAAGCACCTACCTTGTAGTACTAGTAAAAAAATGTTTGCATATTCAAGCCTAAAAAATGTTGTCTACATAAATTATTCTATACTTATTTCGTTTTTCTTTTTGTTGCATAAAAAAATCTCATTGATAGATCTTTCTTTCTTAAGTTTCTATTAATAGTATAGAACAAGATAACTCGGTAATCCTCGCTTTCTTCCCCTTAAATCTTTATATTCTGTTTAGTATAGATACGTGTCCCAAACTAAACGCATTCGAATTTATTGTTATTTTTTTTAAAGCGACGCGAAAATCGAAAATTTCACACGCAAATAGTGTTCAAAATCGCACGATCACGCGAAATATCCCGCCATGGGAATCGCAGCTTCAGTTCAAACCCAGCGTAATAGTTGGCAACCAATCGACAATTGTCTTGACGTCACCCGTCACGATATCTAGCTCTCATACCTTTACATCTCAAGTTTCACACGGTTACATACTACATGTCTCGACAAAAATAATAGCGCAAATTGAAGAAACGACACTGATTGTTTTGTAATTAAAATTCTTTCTATAGAACTCTTATTTGAACCGTGTCAAGTGAAGAAGTTTTGACGGACAGATGCCGTAAAAGAGCGTATTGCAGTACACTTATTAAAAATCAATTTGTAACAATTCGAAATAAAGAAATTAATGTATAATTAGTAGTTACTTACGTACGTGTGCAACTCAAAAAACAGAGATGAATTATGAAAATGATTGATGAATTTAATTCCAATACATTGGATAAGAAAAAGATTTTTCAATGTAAAAGACTTCGACGCGTCACGGCTTGCCGCCTTGGCTTGGCTTCAATGGGCAATTTCAATATAAACTCGTTATTGTTTTTAATAAAGCTCGTAGAGTAATCAAATTTTAATCTGATGCAATGCAATAGGCGCTTTGCTAAGATTGAGTTAAAATTTGACAGGTGATTAAGCCACGTTAAGATGCTTAAGACCCATAAGATAAGTAATGAGACCGTATTTCGATACCTCCCTCGATTTCGAAACTTATTGACCACCATATAGTGTCGAATTTAGCGGAGCAAAAATATGATAAGTGATGTTTGTTTTACTGTTAATTATTACGATATTATAATTAGGTTAATTAAACTACTTTTGTTGACAACCCTGTTAGCTCATTGGTAGCATGTCTAATTCAAGAGTAGGGCGTGGGTTCAATTCCTACGCAGGACAAATATTTTGTCGTATAAACAAATGTTTTTTCTGTCTGGGTGGACTGTATGTATTTATTATAAGAATGTATTTCAAAAAAAATAATATTTAAGTATTCAGTTATTTGGCTTCCATAGTACAAGCTTTGCTTAGTTTGGTGTTTTACAGATGGCGCTGTATGTAATGTCCTAAGATATATTTACTACGTAACAATAAAAATAGACAGCAACTCCATTAAATAATTATTTTCCAATTTAATTAATAGGTAAGTCATCTTAAGTATTATTTTGAGATTTTTCTATGGCAAAATTTTTACAAAATTGAGTTTAGAAAACAATAATTCCCTTAGAAATATCATCAATATTAATTTTTATTTAGCTGAAAAAGACATTGTGATATATTTATACTGCGTTTTTATATTTTTACTAAATCTGTTATTTGGAAATCTGTTTTGAAAAAATAAAACAAATTCATCACTTTTAAAGAAACAATAAAGTTTAGTGCAAGATATTTTTACCCAATTTTTATGCTTATTTGATATAATTAGTTACACACAATCAAGTTTATCCCAATATAAGATACATCGCATTAGAATTTTAGAAACATTTGCAATGTTATCAAAACTTTTAGGATCAGGTAGATCGTAACTTAGTTCTTTATTACGAAACCCGTATCGACATTCTAAAACGGATTATAATTCAATACAAGTCTCATAAATAACACAATCTTGCGTTTTACTAATATTTTCGATGCATCCGTAATCTAAACCAAGGTTGTTTTATCTTTATTTAGCTATTCGATAACATTTATTTGGAAGGCCGCAAAGTTTTAATATCGTAGTGCCAAAACAAAAAATAAATAGGTACATACTCGTATTATATTAGGTACTAGCTGCGCCCCGCAGTTTTACCCGCGTGGTGATCGGTGATGATGATAATGGAAAGTATCCAATGTTTTATTCCAGGGTCTAAAGTATCTACATGCAAAATTTATTCCAGCCCGATCGGTTTAAAATTGACAAAGTTTCATACAAACTTTCATCTCCTATTTTATCCCCTTGGCGGTAGAATTAATCAAAATCCTTTCTTAGCGGATGCCTACGTCATAATATCTACTACCTGCATGCTAAATTTCAGCCCGATCCGTCCAGTGGTTTGGGCTGTGCGTTGATAGATCACTATGTCAGTCAGTCAGTCACCTTTGAGTTATATAGTGCCTTGTTATTGTTATTGTTAGTAGTGCCTGTTTGCTCTTTGTAATTTTCTATTTTTATACCTTACTTATAAATATCATTGGGCTTTACCTAAGAAGCTCGTGTAAGACAATGGTAGTAAATACGATGAGTAATATAAATAATAAAATAACGTTTATGAATAGCCTGACAGCCGCGTTGGCTCATTGATAGTATATCTGGCTTAAGAGCTGTAACCTCGAGGCAAACAGAGAGGTGTTATAATCCAGCCTCAAGTTGAAATTAAAAATCTGTCCCCAAGTCTTTAACGATGTATTTCGACAACCCCACTTGATAGCTACTTCCCATTTTAGATTGTTTTCATTCTTTATCAGTTTCTTTTAACTTAGTTTGAGGTCAGTTGGCGATGTGTGTAATGTCGTACGATATTTATTACTTATTATGATATTCATTTATTTCAGAAACATGTCCATAGCACAGAAAAACAAAATAACAATTACATTAAATAACATCAGGTGAGATGTGGTCAAACGCCTTGCTTGCTACCTATTGAAAAAACTAACAAACCTAATAAAATAAATATTATAGGGACAATTATTGTGATTTTACAATCAAACAGTCGTCTACTCGAATATAAAATTTGAAGTTTTATTCACTCTACAAAGTTCAAGGCGAAATCAAATTTTTTATTGGAACGCATTATTGGCCATTTCAACCTTGTACCTAAATATTACGTTTGCGTAAAGACATAAAGAATTATTTGATCTGTTTAATTATGAAATTACACCATAAAGAAATGCACCATAATAAAAATTTGGGTTTTTATCCAACAATACGTTTTTTATATTTATTATACCTATTCTATCAGTTATTTGTCAGCCATAGTCAAAGTTTGCTTAGTTTCGGGTCAGATGGCGCTGTGTGTAATGTCCAACGATGTTAATTTATATCATTATTTCAGCCGTAGGACGTCCACTGCTGGACATAGGCCTCCCCCATTGACATCCATAAAGACCTGTTGGAAGTGGCTCGCATCCAGCGCGTTCCTGCGGTCCTTACGAGGTCGTCTGTCCACCTTGTGGGTGGACGTCCTACGCTGCGCTTGCCGGTCCCTGGTTTCCACTCCAGAACTTTGTAGCCCCATCGGCCATCAGTTCTGCGTGCTATGTGCCCTGCCCACTGCCACTTATTACTACTTATTTATTTATTTATTTATATAACATTATAAATTTATGTAAAAGTAATGAGGCGAACGAGACGCTCTCCTGATGGTACGAGAGAACGTATGTCCATGACCATTGCAGCGATACACTGAACTTCGAGTAGTAGAGCTCATTCGGGCATCACTGCTTTGGCGCTCATTATTTTGACTTTCCATGGTTAGTCTCAACCTCCCTAAAAGCCGGAATAAAATATTGTTAGCACACTACTGCTTACCGGCAGAACATCTGGTACTGCGGTGGTACTTACCCAGACGACCTACTGTTAAGGAGATCTACCGCCAAGTAAAAATTCCCCTAACAATGCCGCCTTTCGACTAAGTACACCTACCTCAAGCTTAACCTTATATTTTGCTTTTATAATATTATTAGTTAATTTTCTGCACCTTGCAATTTTTCCACAACCTTTCAGTCTTTGAGAAATTTTACTAACTAAATCAGTAGACATCAAAAAATAACGTCGACCATTAACGAAGGCGTAAAGACTCGTGTTATAAACGGTATGTGGCCGCAGTAACCATCAATCAGTTCGATAGCATACTGTTAGCTTCAGTAATTGTCGACACATTTTACTACTCGATGTTAAATAGTGTTGCAATATTATTTAATTTAGCCAACAACTTGGTATTGCCATCGCAACGATGCCGATAATCTGGTCACATTTAAAAAAAAGGAATTAAAAGAACTAGACGCTCTCCTGGTGGTAAAAGATAATGTCCAAATCCATTGCCGCGATACACAAAACTTTGAGTAACAAGACAATTTCCAGGACATCGCTGTTTTGGTGCTAACAACACTAATAACATCACTATTTTATATGTTACGCTACAGATGCCTAAGTCCGCCGTAATTTAGAAGTTCATCCAACCAGCCATTCTCCCACAAGAGTCTATATTAAGTTTGTTAAAAATGTATTACGATTTCATCGTCATTAGAGAGCTGTGAATCGGATTCACATATCGAATGACAGCGTCGTTATTAGTAATCGTGGGGTGATAGAGTAGTAGTGGGTGAGCGTGTCGATTGCAGAAAAACTAAAAATAATTAAAGCCGTATTCCTTCCTGCATTTATCTATAGTGCAGTAATGCAGGTGAAGCTGGAGTATGCTAAGCCAAAACTGGTACCTAATCACACAACTTTTACAATGGACATAAAGTCTGAAATCTAAAATCGTGAAAAAAATCATGTGTTTATCGAAATTCAAACGTGGCGTAAGACGCCCTGATACTCGATGGAGTGACGATATATAGGACAGCTGGCGGTGGATGGAAGTGAAATGCCGAAGATCGGACTGAGTGGCATGTCTTGGGAGATGCCTATGTCCAGCAGTGGACTTCGATAGGCTGACGTTGAAAAGTTGTTCATAATGATGAATACAATGACCTCTGAACTCGGTACACACGAAGCTTTATACACCTGTTTATCGAATATTGATATCGAACCTATTGACTTATTGGTAGTAGGTATATCTGCTTTAATAGCTGTAGGGCGTGAGCTGGAATCCTACCCAAGACGAACATTTTCTGGTATAAGCAAATGTTTGTTCTGTGTCTGGGTGTTCTGTTCTATAAAATATGTATTATAAGTATGTATTTAGAAAAAGAAAGTATTTTAGTATTTTATCAATTATCTAATTTCCATTATACAAGTTTTATTTATTACTACAAATAATGCTTAATTCAAAGAACTAATTAAATGTACACATAATTTATAAATTAAAATACAAGCGGAAAACGTTTCATATACTTTCTTTATGTTTGTAAGATGTTTATACCAAAGCCACGATTTGTTCAAAGTAGACCAAAAAAATTGAATCTCAACACAAAAATCCTTCTTGTAATTTTATAGTTTTGAACTTTCGACACGAGCCGGTTCTCACAATCAACGACTGTAGTGAACACACGCTCTCATAGTAACCTGCACATTATAATCCAAGTTTTAACAAGTGTTCTTGAACATTAACTTGCTTGACAACTTCCACAAAACGCGCATAAAGAGTACACAAACATTTCACCGAAAAACTTAACTCTCGTATTTCATACATGTCTAATGGTGCGTGGAAATCTCGACGGGCAAATATGACTATTTGAAAATTGATGTTTGATAAATATTAGTTGAGTATATCTTGGCAGACTGATCGTCTACTTAGATGTTTCATTTATTACATCCGATTCGACGTACGACCAATTCGATCCAATTTAGAAATCGTAGCGTTGTAATGATTTTAGTGGGAAATCGAATAATGCATAAATAAAAATTAAAAACATTCTTAACAAGAAAGGTGCAAGAAAGGTGCAAGAAAGGTGCTTTACCATTTTTTACTATACCATCATTTAACATCAGGTGAGCTGAGGTCAAACACCTAGCTTGTAAACCATAAAAAATAATACAACAAATCTAAATTTGGAAATTTCGATTTTGAAAAATATAATTCATAATATTACTCTTCTAGCCATGGCGTACCATCGTAAAAAAAGCATAACAATCTTTTTAGGAACGCGGAAGGGAGAAAGACAGGAAGGCGAAAAAATCATGTCGCTGCAAATTCGAGTGGTTATACATAAAAATTGATTGGACTTGACCATGACTTAATTTATGTGACTTTGACTGTGACTAAAACTTTTTAACTTGATATTATCATGAAACTTGACAATATTTAAATACTTGAAACTAGCAGAATGCACGAAGTGCAATGCCCAGAATAAAGGACATAAACATAGTGTTTTCTTATTGGTTGAAAGCAATAGTCAGATCTGTTTGAAACACTATTATTTTAGACAAAGATAGCTTTTTTTTATGTGACAGTAATGAGACGATCAAGACGCTCTCCTGACGTTAAGAGATAACGCTTGTCCATGACCATTGCAGCGATACACAGAACTTTGAGTAGTAAAACAAAGTCCAAAGCATCGCTACCTTGGGAGTCATTACTTTGAGACTAGATGGTAAGTCTCAATAGCCCAGTAATTTCGCTAGCTGCAATACCCTTCAAACCGGAACACAGTAATGTTTACACACTACTGCTTAGCAGCAGATTATCTGGTACTGCGGTGGTACCTACCTAGACGACCTCCTGCTAAAAGGAAATCTACCACCAAGTAAAAAGCTGATCTGAGCTGAGTAGCTAAAGCTAATCAAGCCGATTTTATTAAATAATCGTGTCGGATGCAGTGAGACACATTATAAAGAATCCAAGTGCTGAGAGGAATCAAAACAATCAGAAGTACCTACCTATACTTAACTCGGCACGCGCCCAAGAAATATATTTTCAGAGCATACAACATAGGATTCCACCCATTACTTATATCATATTTGAGAGCATAATTATTATTTTAAAACACGATTGATCGCGGTATTTAGTGAGTCCAAACTTTCCGAATTATTGTTTTTTTTTTAATCTAAGAAATACTATGGTAAAATCGTAATAAAAGGGTTCATTTGGGAATGATAATGAAATAGGCACTTTGTTATCAAAATTTTAGTTGGATCGTTCAAGAACGTACGAGAGTTTGGCGAGAATAGGTAATTATTTATATTCCAAAACATGTGTGTTTTTTCGAAGTAAAATGGTGGGATTCCTGTTACGCACTCAGCAAATAACTACGCGACCATATTATATTGTATGCCTTCGCGATAAGGTTCGCTGTTGTATAGCTTTTTCGTGAGCGCCCACTATATATATCGCAATAAGAAGCTCAAAGTATAGGATCTTATTTTTTCGACCAAATCACGTTCATGCTATATGCCAATTCTCAAACACCCAAGTTTGTTTAAACTATCTTTCCCATCACATAACATCAGAGGCTCTATTTTAAATCGTTGGTATGATTTTCGTATACGAATACATTCGATATTTAAACATGCCTTCGAACAAATCAAAGTTTGAAGATGGAAAATTTACCTACAACAAATTCAATAGCATCAAACAAAAAAATTGCTATCTAAATATTTACAAAACGTTAACCGATAAGCTTGTCCTAAGTCGTAGCTAATGTTTGTCCACCTGTGAGCTTTAGACCGGCCTAGCTACTTGAAATAAATTTTCAAGGACCTCATTAGATACGGCTAGTGACATTTGAAAAACTGAACTGATCTTGAGAGTGCTAGCTGTTTTTTGTGAACTTGTACTACCGTGTCGCACTTGTGTGCATAAACAGTTGATGTTTATTTACTATCAGATATTCCGCAAAACAAATGTCATTCACCATCGATGACAAAAACAGTTGATTTTTTTGGCGATTTCAAAGCGGAGCCATAGATTTTTTATTTCATGATTATCTTCTTAAGACTAAATGCCTACTGCCGGTTCGCGTATTCCTTCGTATATAATTTCAGCAACATTCTAGTTCAGGCCATCGGATGTGGCCGAAACTATTGTCGGAGATTCCGATATAATTAAACGTGAACCTCATATATAATACAAAAAATTATTAATTATTTAATTCGTCTAAACTAAACCTAAAATCTGAAACAAAATAAATATCACAAAAAATAACAAAGTAACAAATATAAACAAACATATGCATTTAAAATATTAGTTAGAAGTAAGATTAACAACCTCGACCCGATGGTAAAATTGTAATTCGAAGAACGTTGATTTTCCTACCTGAATAGCCACACAATCAATTCAGGCATCAGCAGATTATAGCAAATAATATCTATTAATTCATATCCGACCCAATAAACCCTGTGACCTACTGAGTACGGTATCAAACTAGATAATAAATAGCGTGGGCACACGTACCATCACACCGTGATTATATCGTATCTATCAAGACCCGTATTGCTTGTCTCAATAGAATAAACATATAGCACCATCTGGGATAAATTGACATCCTAACTAATATTAAAAATGTTACATAGTTTATATGCTACGCTCGTTGAACTACGTTTCATCATTTAAGAAATGAAGAGGATAATCGCCTTAAAAAGAGTTTTAATATTAATCTATGTTTTTTTAATGACTCCTGCTGTTGGCCTCGTATGGCCTCTACAGCGTCACCGGACTTTTAGCAAGCGCAGATGGTGCTGGGTCTGATAGTTTTAAGGGCGACTAACGCAAGACCTCAGAAGTCAGACGGTATCAACTTTGGCTTGGGCCGTCGCCTGGAGTAGAGAATCAGACTTGCCCTGGCAACCAGGAAGGGATATGCACTTGGGCTCTAGTAGATTGATCTGGATGACTGTTTGGAGAGAATCTAACCGATTTTCAGACAGATCTGGGGAGGGTCGCTTTAAGAAAAAAGGGTTTCTATGTATATATGGTGTGAGCAGGATCGACTGAAAGAACGAAGCAGTAGGACTGTATTACGATAAAAATACACTTAACTGAGTGTGTTTACCATCTTCGACCACACCATCACTTAACATCAGGTGAGGTGTAGTCAAACATTTAGCCTGTCAAGCATAAAAAAGGCGATCACAAAATATTAACGTTTCCCTGACTTATAAATTTTGATATCGTGTAACTCTTTAATGATCGCTTTACTTGAAAAGCAATAAGAGTTCACGGTAACCCCTTGTAACTTCACGATTACGGGACCGCGGCTGCGAAGTAGCGATCATTATCAAGTAATAGATGGTTATTCTAATATAATATTGTTAGTTATTACGTACGTAATATCATTAAAGGGTGGTCTCAGCAAAAACAAGAGTTGATTAAGCCGGTGTGAGGAATGCTTAGAGAACTTGTTATTCCGAACCGTAATTTGCAATCATGTTACTGTATTGAACGTGGTAGATGGATTACTTTGGATGATTAGTGATTGACAATTGCTCAATTGTACTACATAATGATACTTGTATTATATATCAGATGACATGATTCACACATGATACAGTTTGTTCAGTACTCCTCATAAACATTTCGCTTCGATTTGTTCAGTGAGTAGATTAAAAATATACGGCCTGACAGTTTGAAAGCTTAGCAGTTTTCAAGATATGATAGTTTGTTGTCATATGAAACGTATAAAGAAATAAAATCGAAATAAATACAACAAAAAACCTTGATTCAAGTTTTTCCCAAGACTCCCGAATTTATGGACAGCGCGCAGCCTTACGCACTGAGCTAGCGCAAAACATAACTAGACTACGTAGTAACTGTTATCTAATCTGGAATCACGCGCGACTACCATGTGATTTTCGGTGCGCGTGATTTGGGTGTCCATATTTTTGTGTTTGCTCACGATAATTAGGTCAAATATTAACCACCTATTTTTATTTTATTTGGAACGACAATCGAGTGTTGAACATCCTGTATCATTATTGCTGATGCTCAAACTTTCACGGTGTGTAAGAAAAATACATATTAATTTAATAAGATATAAAGTACTAAGCTAGAGTGTATTAAGCTGAAAATGGGTCATTTTACTCGTCATTTTGAACAACTTTTACAACAAGTACAACTCTGAAATCGCATAAAAAATTCAGCTTCTCTTACGGTCAAGAGTCATCGAACTTTTTTCTAAGGAATAACTGTTTTTTTTCGCGATTTCGAAGTTAAAGTAACTTATAGTAAAAATTTATTGCTTTTGTAAGGTTATAACTATACATATATTATATATATTGACCGTAGCAATTAACATTGTCGGATCTACATTTTTGCTATTTTCATTTTATTGCATTAAAGGTCTTAGAATATGTCTAAAAATGCCCCCGCAAATTATTAAATTCCTAAAATCAACCTAATAGTAAAAAAAAATAAGTTTTTAATCGAATTTAATAACTTGCGGGGGCATTTTAAGGCATATTCTAAGACCTTTAATGCAATAAAATGAAAATAGCAAAAATGTAGATCCGACAATGTTAATTACTACGGTCGATATGTATGTACTCTTTGTATATACCTGGACGGCGGGAACGAAACCAAATTTAAAAAAAAAGATAATAAAAAACCCTGACCATTATCACCCATTATTACTAAATATACAGTTATCTGAAACTCATTGTATTCTTTCCATCGATGTTTTTCCGCCACCGTCCTACACGCCCTCCCTATTTTCATTACCTCCGGCTTTGTGGGAATCCGTCCTGATGACGGCCATACCAATGAATGGGCGTCGGAAGGTTCCCGCTCCGCTGAGCCAACATCTTCAAAAGAACATCACTTTTTTAATAAGTCTTTCTTACTGATTCCAAAGTGCTGTGAGCCAGACTCTTGCACATTATTTCTATCGAGTGGATCGAAGATTCTTGGATAATTAATATTAATTAGAGCAATAGCAACATTTAGATAGTGGCACTTTGCTTTTAAGGCATTGTTGCGTAGATTAACAGGACCCTATACCAGATTCTATCCCTATCTATTAGAATAACAGGATACGTGACCGGGATGTTGATTACTATGGTATAGACAGGTACGCGGAAACAGGTACTTACCCGAAAGCAGGTCGTTATACACATTTTTTTATTAAGAGTAGGTACAAACCTAAATTTGCGAGAAAAAAAACAATTGTTCAACACATATCATTGGTTTAGGTTAAGTACTTCCTGAAATATCTACTATTCAACAATATGCATTTTATAAAATTGGTATACTTTCCAAAATGTGAATTTCTCTTAGCCTATAGCGGACACTTTTCAAAATGACCATATTACAAAACATGCACATATTTTCTTTCTTTTAAGGGTGATAAATAAATAATTAATGGTCTAAAAAATAATTATGAATTTAATATTTTTGTTCTTTTAAAATACTCCGTACTCCATTCCAGACTGTATTGCTTAGCATCAGGCAGAGTGTTATATAACGCGAGCATATTCTAGGTAAATAACTAGACATTGCGAGTATAACTACATTAGTAGTAATAAAAATGAAGCAGGCAGTGTAAAAACCGAAAACAAAAAATATAATCAAATAGGTAGGTCTTAGTTAAACAATCAAAAAGTAGGTACTTACTAATATACCTACTTAGTTAAATAGAACTGGTACAGCTTACCGTCCAACAGACTTAACCATCTATCATCAATTCTCATAAATATTATGAAGAGCTTACCATTAGACCTGTAATGATGACCAACAATTAACCAGTTCTCGCACACTGTCAATGTCCGCAGCCTAGGGTTCGAAAACCACCCCATAATTTCACTCCACACACTCCCATATTTAAACAAATCATGCTTTAAACATATCTGAACTTTAACTTGCAGTAGCAGAGTTGAAATTTGAATTAGAAGTGGCTCGTTTATTCTACCCATTGAAATTAGACCCTCACATGTGTCTTTTCTCTGGATAAGTACGGTATTTTGTCAAAGTAGAGGCAGTTCTGACTAGAACGGTAGTCATGCGTCAAGTATTATCTTGAAGTTGGCAATCTATAGATGGATCTAGGCTTCCGGGGCGGTCTTGCCAGTAATGGCACGGCGCAAAGCTATTTGACTCACTGTAACTCATGTAAAAGGACTGAATATAAGGATGCATGATAATACATTCTTAATGTGTCATGTCAAGATGCTTTGCCATGCTAAACTAACTACAATATAGTCAATAGATAGAGATCAATCAAAGGTAAAGATCCGTTTAAGCGGTTGGCAAACGCCGCTTTAAATATCTTGAGAGTCGACAGAATGACTATGTATACCTTGAATAGGGTTAGGTCCAAAATATACACAAGGTTCAAAATGATCTTGTTTCATTCTTTCTTCTCACAACGTGCATTATCTCGAAATATTACCGAACACTTGAAATCAACACGTCCTGACTCGTGTAGAGGCGAAATACGTGTCGGCAACTAGTTACTACAACGATAAGTTGACATAATTACTGAGAGTTATTTTAATTCGTTTTTTTTTTCATTACAAATAAGTAGGTTTGCGTTTGACTGCCATCTCGCCTGATGTTAAGCGTAATAGATCCAGTCTACGATGGACCACGCTTGCCTAGAAGATTCTGATTCACTCGCAACTAGAGACACCCAAAAATCTATAAAGGAATACTTTGCTCGAAGTCAACACGTCCTGATTTGTGTAGAGGCGAAAGAAAGTCAACAACTATTAGTTACTACAAAGACAGGTTGTCATAATTACTGATAGTTATTTTAATTAGTGATTTTTTTTTACTTTAAACTGGGTTGCGTTTGACTGCCATCGCATAGATAGTCTACGATGAAGCACGCTTGCCTAGAAGATACCGATTCACTAGCGACTTGAAGACACCCAGATTGCATCATTAGGGAACACTCACTCGGGTGGCAAATTCCTTTGTTTAGCATATCGTACGGTGAAGGTGGAATCGTACCGTTTAGTTCCAGTTTTTGGAATAATAACCATGAAGCAGTGTCGCTTTTTAGAGCTCGCTCCTGACTGTCCGATAATAAAATAAGCTGTGTGGAATTAGGTCATGCAGCAGATCTGCATGACCTAATTCGCAATCTACAAAGTGTATCTAATAAAACTGACAGACAAGCAACATTACGTCGATCCAAGCTTTGGAGCCTTTTCTAAACAAGCGAGAGTTTATAAAATAGATTGTTTTTATTACAACAATTTTATTTTTATTTTATTTAAAAAAAAATGTTTATCATTTACTTTCTATTTCAGATATAGATATAATTATAACTCCAGAATACCACAGGGATTCTTTTTAATTAGAAACTAAAACTTGTTATTATAATATGAATTAGTCCTAAGATGCATCTTCCTATCATTAAGTTACCTTAACCATTAATTCCTGGGCTACCATGGGTATTCTAGATCCCAGATAGTAGCAATATCGTAAATCTACAAGTCGATTGATTCTGTAGGAATGCAGACGGGTTAAAACACTATATTAGTCTAATGGCCACTTCGGATAGCTTTCTGGAGCGGATCGGAGATTATGTTTATAGTATTGTGGTATTTGTTAACGAAATTTATGGTCAGGATTAAGTAGCTGCACGGTTTGGTTTGTTTGTATTTAGAGAAGTCAGGCGAGATTTCGTTAACGCGGTGACATGTGTGATGAGACTAGTAAATCGTTATGATTTGATACAGCATTTTTGATTTCTATAGAATCTATTTTTATAATGTTTGACAGGCTAGGTGTTTGACCACAGCTTACCTGGTGTTAAGTGACGGTGTGGTAGAAGATGGTAAAGCACACCTAGCCTGGAATGAAACTGGCTCTCAAGTGAGACTGCCGTAATACACCGTTAAGTGCTTGGCGACGGATTTCCAACTTGAGGGTGGTACCAGTCAGTACTAGAAAGTACCCTACCAACATGCTATGGTTTCCTCACGATGTTTTCCGTCACCGGCAGCTAAAGCTCATTGTTGGGGTTTGAACCCACGCTCTTCGGCATGCGAACCTACTGCGCTAACCACTGAGCCATCACCGCTACTATGTTTTATACTATTGTATTGGTAATGTCTACTTGTCAATAAAATTCAATTTCACAGAGTAATTCTATTACAAGAACAGTTCCTTTGTTATTGATTCTTGATGTCAGCTCATTGCGGTTCATGCAACCATATGCCTCCGCGGATGCTTTGGCAGCCACAAATCACACCTTTACTAGAAATTATTGCCTACAGACATCAGAATGAGGCCGTAAGGAAGTTGTACATCGTAGTCACATTTTGATACCTCCCAACGAATGGACTCCCAACTAATAGTGGAACCGATAATTTTTACTGCCTCAAAAAATCTTTGAAATAATTAAATAAGAAAAATTATGTATTCTTCTTTTTTTCAAAGTCCTTACAAGCCGATTTAAATGAGTTCTTCTGTAATCATACTGTTTTTATAATAAACTTTTTAATCTAAGGGCATTACACACAGCGCCATCTGACTCCAAACTAAGCTAAGCTTTTTCGATGGAAGTCAGATCACTGATACAATACTTAAATACTTTTTTTCTGTAAAGACATCCTTATAATACATACAGAACACCTATTATTTCCTTTTTTTAGGGTTCCATAGCTCAAAAGGAAAAAACGGAACCCTTATTTTACTTTGTTGTCCTTCCGTCTGTCTGTCAAGACCCATTTTCTCAGGAACGCGTCAAGCGTATCAAGCTGAAATTTATATCAAATTCTTAGGTCTACTGTCCCTTGAAGCTGTAAAAAATCAAACTTCAAAGCCAACGTAATCAAAAGATACAGCCGCTTATGCTGCAAATTTTCGACACTCGGAATCAAAGCCTACAGGGCACTTCCCGTGAACTCAGAATCATGAAATTTGGTACGAAGCAACGTCTTATAGCACAGATAAAAGAAAACTTGCGTAAAGTATAAATTACCATTAAAAAAATACCATTACTTTTACTTATATACCTACAGGTTTGTACGGAACCCTCGGTGCGGGAGTCCGACTCGCACTAGGCCGGTTTTTTTAGTTATCCATCACTAAGCCTGTTATCTACAGGATTAAAAGCTTTGAGGCCAACAAGAGATCATTGTACCCATCATTATGAACAACTAAATTTATACATTTTGTTGAGTACGGTTGAAATTTTTCTATGGAATAGCTGATTTTTAGCACGATTTCAGAATTGTGCCCGTAATAAAAGTTAAGTATTAGCTTATTTAACTACCCTGTAAACTTTAAAAAATATGTGTAAACTAAGCGAAATTCTGGATGTTGGCAAAAAAATTATTACATATTTTCGTTTTTAGAGCGCTCTCCTGATGGTAAGAGATTGAACTGCCGGTGAAGGAAATGAATGAAAAGAAAATCGTTTGGAAACCATAGCCAACGATTACCCTTTATAGATTCCGCACTGAAGACAATACAATCATAGAACACCACGTGTGGATCAACACGATCCTATAACAGTTATTAGTATAGTTTGGTAGCGATGATAGCTCAGTGGTTAGCACGGTCGGTTAGCATGCCGAAGGGCGTGAGTTCAAGCCCCAACAATGATCTTGAGCTGCCGGTGAAGAAAAACATCGTAAGGAAACCATAGCATGGTGGTAGGGTACTTTCTAGTACTCGGCTGGCTAGTTACCACCCTCAAGTTGAAAATCTGCCGCCAAGCATCTAACGGTGTGTTCTGACTCACCTCACTTGAGAGTCAGTACCATTTCAGGCTAGGTGTGCTTTACCATCTTCGACCACACCGACACTTAACATCAGGTGAGCTGTGGTCTCCTCTATTAGATTCAGATTCAGATTCAGAAATATTTATTGCATACTGATACATTGAAATATTATGCTAGGTGTTCTTGCAAAAATTGTGGTATCAGTTTACCCTTATCGGGCATTCAATAATTTAATTAAACATGTCATACTGATTTAAAAATAATAACAATAATAATAAAATAATACCAAAATATACTGTCAAGTGATAATTACATGTCAATTTGAAACAAATTATATTTATTCTAATTTAATGTCAAAAATATAATGTCAATAAGTATTAATTAATTAGTGAAGAAGGATGAATGAATGGTAATAAATCGTCATCAATCTTGTCGAGATATAAGCATCTATATTTCAAATATCGTCCTAATGTGCTGGTAAACGATGCTTTGGCAATTGACTGGCTAAAGACGTATTCGGTGGATCCGTGGATGTATTGATTTAAGTATATCTTTAAATTACAAATGTTAGGAAAAAGGCAGAAAAAGCATTTAATTTAAAAAAATGTGTTTTTATGTGATACTGACATTACTACTTATACCTGCCATGGGCGCTGTCTCTTATTAACCGACATCCAAAAAAAGAGGAGGTTCTCTATTCGAAAAAGGGTTATATTCCTAGGTGTGATTGGCAACCATAAAATTTTATAGGGACACAATGTGTTTTATATATATTTTTAAACAATTTAAGTATTTGCGTCTGGTACTTTTCATCTCATGTTGCTGAGCTGATAATGGAAAAGATAACTCCTTAACTATTAAGAGTTAGTGAATAATTCTTTAAATATTATGCTCGTTAGACCGCTACTTATGTTCCTTTGAGTTATCCAGGTGAGCTGATGATGGAAGGTACAACTCCTTGTTAGTTAGGAGTTAGGGGATCGTTCATAAATACCGTATAGACCTCTAGTTTTTATACATTCAAATTATTTTTTAAAAGATTTAAGTACTTACTGATTAGTCTCATAGAATTGGTTCAAAAGTTTGATTTTTATACCAAAATATTTAAAACCTAGCCGTAACGTGTGTGGGCTTAAGGGCATGGAGCCGTTTTTTTTTTAAATTATAAATTTATCCACATATTTGTCTATATTGTTAGTAGATGTGCTATAAATTTGCGTTAATTACGTATCTAGGACATCGTAGTAACTTTTCTCGCACGATCCCATGCAATAAATTATTCAAGGCTTGTCATCGGACCCCAAGCTTGAGACCCACCACTGAGTGAGTTTGCTCACGTCATTAGACCATTTACTGGCCACACTGTCACTTCGACACTTTTTAATACCGTTCTTGTTCTTAAACTGCGATTTTGGATAACAGTTAAACAAATAATCACCAAAATCTTGCTGAGCACGGAACCACGTAGCTATTCGGCCCAACATTTATCTTGAGATTGGTAGTTTCGAACGGCCTTATTGCTGAGTAATTTGAGACGATATTTCAATGAGCTTGATTCTTCGAATTGCTAAGATGAAATTGGTCAGATAGTAATTATTTACCAAAGGTAAATACAAATGACGCGTGCTATACTGTTTTAAAGTGTAGCAGAACAATTTGAAGAGACTGCATGATTTTGTTTCACACCTTTATAAGAATGAGATTTCTTTAAACAGTAACTAAATGTGTTAATTTCACAATACGTTATTGAATTTCTTGAAAAGATTGAAATCTCACGATCAGTTTTAAATGCGACGTTCAGTATGTTTGCACCACAAATTTTGGATTCAAAACAGAATATGTTAAAATGTAAAAAATATGTTAGTTTTTTAATGGACTCATTTTTATTTTTATTTTTTGTCATATTTCCTTGTAAAAAAATATATATCAAAGGCCAAGGATAAACGTTTTTCAATAATATAAAACATTCCAATTTCAGGTTATTTTACTCAGATTTCTAAAGCAGATATAACAACATATGTATAAGTTGAACTGACGCGATGGCCGAATGCAAGATCATTTTGAAAATAGGTAATAAAGCACTTAAATGATATTACTTTTTCTACTATACAGGACTATAAGCTTGGGACGTATTAATCTAAAAGGTACATTGTACTTAACATTAGGCATACTCTTGTAGGTATGTATTGTTACTTGTATGTTTGATACTGCTTCAGATGAAGAAACGGATTTGTATGAGATTTAAAACAAAGATTTACTCGTACACAACATATATACTTAGTGGTAGATCTCCTTAGCAGGAGGTCAGGTTGCGGCTTACGGGCGCTCGCCCCTCGCTCGCTTCTACCACGATGATTGAAGAGGACCCGACACCGAGACAAACCTCGGCGAGGCCTAATGGTGTGTGTTATATTTATTAAGGAAAATTGTAACAAAATATTAAATAAATTTTAAAAAAAGGTCGTCCATGTAGTTACCATCGCAGTACCCGATATTCTGCCGTCAAGCAGTAGTGTGTAAACATAACTGTGTTCCGGTTTAAAGGGTACTGAAACTAGCGAAGTTACTGGGTTGTTGAGACTAACTATCTAACGTCTCAAAGTAATGAGTGCCAAATCAGCGATGCCCTGGACTTTTTGTTTTGTTACTCATAGTTCTGTATATCTCTGCAACGGTCATGGACAGGCGTTATCTCAGACCATCAGGAAAGCGTCTCGTTCGTCTCCTTACTTTTATACACATAAAAAAAAAATAGGCAACTTTTTATCCTAGAAAACGCGAGTGAAAATGCGGAGCGTAACTAGTTATTTGCTATATTTATTGGTCTTAATAAAATTAATTGAGCTGGCATATTACCTATCTTATTATAAGTAACTTTATTTTCTCATGTTAATCTCAAAGGTCGAAGGCACCATTGAGGAAATCATGTGAACGTCGCAAACTAAGTGAAATCGAACACCGAACAATAGAGCTGCAAAAATGCAGTTCTATTGTTTGGTACCATATTTTTACGATGTACGTGTAATACACGTTTCACTGGAAATTACTTTCATTCATACGTCAAGACTTGGCTAAAATTCATAATGTATTATTCTAGGGTTGAATTCTTATGTTAGAAAAGTTGAAGGGAAAATTCAGCATGGGCATTTAAAATTCCCTAAACTTTCAAATTAAGTCCTTACTCCATGGTTATACAATCAATGTCGAAAGAGAATGGACTTTTCTATTTAGTAAGGCAGGACCACAATAACAAAGCAATGCCTTGTCATTTGTGAGATAGGAACGGTTTGCCTTTGATTATGTACTTGGTTTGCCAGCTGGATTTGGTCAAACTGGCGCGACTTGCTTATTTGTATATTTTTTTTTCTTTATACATAATTATCTAATTACCAATATCATATAATGTTCTTTTTTATGGTTGACACGATCGGTGTTTGACCACAGCTCATCTAATGTTAAGTGACAGTGATAAAGATGGTAAACACACCAAGCCTGGAATGGAACTGGCTCTTAAGTGAGGCTGTCGGAACACGTTGGTAGGTGCTTGGCGACAGATTTTCTACCTAAGAGCGGTAGCTAGATAGCCGAGTACTAGAAAGTATGCTACCACCATGCTATAGTTTCCTCAAGGTGTTTTCCTTCACCAGCAGCTCAAGCTGATTGTTGGGGTTTCAACCCACGCCCTTCGGCATGCGAACCGACCGCGCTAACCACTGAGCTATCATCGCTACCAAACTATACTAATAACTTTTATAGGGCCGTGTTGATCCACACGTGGTGTTCTATGATTGTATTGTCTTGAGTGCGGAATCTATACAGGGTAATCATTGGCTATGGTTTCCTCACGATGTTTTCCTTCACCGGCAGCTCAATCTCTTCATCAGGAGAGCGTTATCCGTTATCCCGGTAGTTCAAACTAATTGTTTAATTTTTATTTTTCTATTGAGCTATTATTGCAACAAAAGAAAATCAAAATATTTTCATAATCGCATGGATCCGCTACGTCACATCAATACGGCTAAGAATGCCTACCACCTGCGCAAACATAACAATATTACTTACTCAGTTCTTCATGTCGAGGACACGAGACCTCTTCACTAGAGTGCTCTCCAGATACAAGCTTAAAACATCACGTTCTACCCTTTTATGAAAAAACTACTATTCAAGCAAAGCTGTAACTTGTAACTTTTGGTGACTACGGTTAGCATATTTCAATTACAGCCTGCAATGGAACTGGCTTTTAAGTAAGACTGCCAGAAAACACCGTTAGATGCTTGGCGGCAGATTTTCAACTTGAGGGTGGTAGTTAGCCAGCCAAGAACTAGAAAGTATGCCACCATGCTATAGTTTCCTCACGATGTTTTCCTTCACCCCAAGCTGTTTTTTTGCTTGATTAACCACTGGGGTTGATATTGTAGGTACAAGAATGAGCATTTTAATAGGTACCTACCTATTTATATAATTATATTTAGGTAGTAAATCAAAGTATACCAATAGGCAGACTCGTTTTATATAGATACTAGCGACTCGCCCTGGCTTCACACGGGTGCAATGTAGATACTACACAAAGCCTTGACAAATTATATACCTAAACTTTTATCATAAATCACTCTATCTATTGGTGAAACTAGCATGATAAACCGTTCAGTAGTTTTTAAGTTTATCGTGAATAGACAGACAGACGCGGCGGACCGCTTTGTTATATAATATAGCGAATAAATTAAATTATTAAATGATACGCATAATACCTACTTTTCTTAATGTTACAGATGAGCTGTAGTTAAACTTACCTTGTAACCTATAAAAAAATATAGATTTTAAAAGCTCGAGCTATCCGTTTTACAAGTTGCTTTTAGAGCCTCAAGCTATTAAAATTCATATAGATATCTACATACTTAGATCTCATATTTTGAAAATATCTATATTATTATAAACTAAGTATAGGTATCTCACACTGAAGCAAAATAGGTGTCAGAGATTCGTGATTCGTCTTTGATAACTGAGAGTTGATCGGTTTCAAAGTTATTCGTTAAACAACTTTTGATTTTTATAATTTTTTCACTTCATTGACCTATAATATATTACCTATATCTGTAAAGCGCTGAAACGTGGTCTCTGACTATCTGCCTTCTAAGTAAGCTTTAAAGTCGCACGACGAGCTATGGAGAGGGCTATGCTCGGAGTTTCCTTACGAGATCGAATCAGAAATGAGGAGATCCGTAGACGAACTAAAATAACCGACATAGACCAGGGGATTAGGAAGTTGAAGTGGCAGTGGGCAGGGCACATAGCACGCAGAACTGATGGCCGATGGGGCCGAAGTTCTGGAGTGGAGACCACGGACCGGCAAGCGCAGCGTAGGACATCCACCCACAAGGTGGACAGATGACCTAATAAAGACCGCAGGAACGCGCTGGATGCGAGCCGCTTCCAACCGGTCTTCATGGAAATCAATGGGGGAGACCTATGTCCTGCAGTGGACTTCTTAAGGCTGATGATGATGATGACCTATATCTGTACTATATTATCTATATCATTAATGTTTAATATATAACTTATATAAAATATATTTATACATAACAATTACCCTACTATAAAACAAAGACGCCCTCGAAATCGCTGGCGTGTGGTAGAGTTCGCAGTACACTGGCGGCATTTCCCCGTTGTATGCTCAACTTTTTTTACTCAACTTAACCTACAAACTTATACCCAACTCTCTTCTACATTATGATGATGAGTTACCATGACACTGATTATTCTGAACCTAGAAACCTGCTTGAAAGAATAGAGGTGCATGGCATGGGATTTACATCCACCGTCATCGATTACCATCAAACGAGTTGTTGGTCCAGCGCGGAATTATATGCGAAAAAGCAGATTAGCGACTAGTTTTTGGCTGCTGTTTTGTGTTTTTGTAGCCAAATTAGTCATGTACGACGGCTGTTCAACGTATCATGTATAACGTATCACATCACATCATCAGCCATATGACGTCCATAGGTGGACATAGGCCTCCTCTTGCCAATTTGCCAATACTCGCCACGTTTGGCAGGCCGGTTGGCGAGCGCAGTTAGGTGTGATTGTTCAAGGAAGATGCTGCTGCCCATCTTCCAGATTACATCCCTTAGCCGACTCTTACGGCAACCACGAGCAGAGAGGGTGGGGTACTATTCTAACGCCGGCACCACCACGGCAGATGTATAACGTGTAACTATGGCTAACACTGGTATCCTTTGTCGCAGGTCCTGAGAGAGATGCGGGAGGGCGGAGGCGACCGTGCGGGCGCGGGCGGCGCGGGCTAGCATGGCCATCCTGCTGCTACTGCTGGCCACGGCCGCAGCCGCGCGGCTCGGCGACCTGGCGCGTCGAGACTCCGGCGATATCTTCACTCTGCGAGGTATCCCCCGATTTTATTATACTCAGCTTTCCGAATTGTCACCCTCTATTAAAAGCAAATATAAAAACGTATTCAGAATTACGTCAAAAAATATCAAGATGTCAAAGTCTAGTCCAGTACAAATATGTAGGCACGCCATCTACTTAGTCATCAAAATCAGATGTAGCCAAAAATCTAACGTAATTATGTAAAACACTTAAAGCAAAACTGCTTACCTCGTATAAAAACCAATACTACTTAGAGCAAATACGCTTACGCCGTAGACTTGTTTGCTAACATCTTCAAAAAAAGTATGCACTGCGTTGTCCATAAGCGCTCGTTCAAACTTCACCATTTTAAGGCCCTGAATACGACTTTCTTAAGATCAAAGTTTTGGGTGCCGCTGCAGTGAGCATAGGTAGAATGTATCTTGTACCATCAGGAGAGCATATTGATCATCTCATTACTTCCTACCACCACCTACCTGTCATATTACCTACCATCTGGTCTCTTACCTACCATTTTAATAGCCGCTATCTCGCTTGATGTTAAGCGAAGATGCGTTCTACGATGGACCACGCTTGCCAAGATGAAACCAATTCACTCACGAATTGAAGAACACCAGCTAAATCTCCCGTCTGCTCTCAATCGGTACGTGTTTTCCATTATTGGTTGCCTGGACGATATCGCTTTTAACAATAAGGCTGCCACCTGTGGCACTAGCTCATAAGGTGGTGTGCAGAATAAAGAGTTTATACATATTATCTATCTCTCATATTGTATCGGAGAACATCCACTCGGACAACAAATTTCAGTTTATGCTGTTGACCGTTGAAGCGTTCCTCCGTTTGGAGGCAATCCTGGGTCAATAGGATCTTAGATCTATTTAATATTAGAAAAAAAAAACACGCTTACATACCATAATATTAATTGTCCTCGGAACTGAAACAACGTGTTAACTCCGTAGGATATGAGGAAAAGGTCCCAATTCAATTTACAAGATTTTACCTAAACAAAATGGCTAATAATAAGCTTTCATTGCTCTGTGTTACAATTAATTTACATTATTCCTTAAAACTATCATATCTTCCTCTGTTTCTAGTTTTCGTCAGCCATTCTGGGCCAGCAACTTTTTTTATGTTGTCTTTCTAGCGTTTCATTTGTCTCCCTGTTCTCCTTTTTCCATCCCTGGGGTATCATTCAGATATTATTACTGTCCATTTCTCAACTGAACTAGCTAATCAAAATGAGACAGGGTGGGATTCCCGTTCTGAGTGGTTCCTAGCCCTACTAGTTTCTCTGGAGATTCAGCTGTGGAACGCGGGCAGAATAAAAATAATTAGTAAAATATAAAATAATAAATAATTCATAAAAATAATTAGATTCTGACATATTATTATAATGTACATTTACAAAATTAGAAAAAAAAAAGGTTCTAATAAAAACCTTTGTACTTGTCTTTACTATCAACACATTTACCAATAGTGATTTTTTCATTACTATGTGTAGTAACTTTTTATTTTCAAACATGTTGTATACGCAAATGGAATAGCGGAGCGCTTTTCTGCATGGGCCTTAATACCAGAGAAGTATCTAAAAAATGTGCATGAAAATTAACACGGCGGACGTGAATTTACTAAAGTGCTAAGTACATAAAGAACTGGAGCGACAGTTTATGGTACAGTTTGTTACATTTTAAGAAAATGTTTTCAAGAGCAAAGCACTTGAGTGCAAGTGACAGATCATGCTTACAGAAATTATTATCAAGATCAAAACGCTAACTGTTTGGTCCGAATGAACGTAATTTCATGTATTTGGAACGGTTTACTTTTAAGTAAAGTTTGGCAACTCAAAAGTATCATGATTAATATTAATAGAAAAGCAGAGCATTGGTACGATAATGTTAAATTTGTTTAGGGAAGTTTCTTATTTTAATTAAATTTTATTTAAAGTAATTAGGTGAACGAAATGCTCTCCTGATGATAAGACATAACGCCTGTCCATGACTTTTGTAGCAATACACAAAACTTTGAGTAGGAAAACAAAGTCTAGTGCATCGCTGCTTTGGCGATTATTACTTTCAGACTATTCTATTTCGAAAGGGACCCGTAGTCGCAACTAGGCATCCCAGCAACGCGATGGACCCGACACCCGCACGACGATACCATTTAGAAGTTTCGTCTCACCTAAACAAATAATACGAGTCAAAAATTTGATAAAAACAAAACGACAAACACATCACATAACACATCATCAGCCATAGGACGTCCACTGCTGGACATAAGCCTCCTCCTATAAGTACACCCTTTTGACTCTGCAATTCTACTCCTGCAACCCCTATCCTTAGTTGAGTCCCGCATTCTAAGTACCTAATCTTCAGAGAATGGAGTACGAACTCATTGCCAAGAATGTGAAAACAACCACAAGAGTTCTTACGTTGCTTATATTTTTACTTAACATTTTTTTTCTGATTTCCAGAAGGCGATGCATGCAACGCAACACAATGCGCGGAGCACGGCGCGAAGCACGGCGCGAAGGTTACAACGGGTGCTTCTATCGGCGCGTGTGCGTGCTCGTGCCCGCAGCGAGCACCGCTCTTCAGGGAGGACCGGGAACTATGCGTCGACGACTTACCAGGTAAGTAAATGTATACTAAAAACTATTATTATTATTGAAAAACAAATACTTTTTCGACCATGAAACGATGTCGCTTTTTTGAGCTTCTGGCTGTCCGATAGAAAAATCGGCATGGGGGAATTAGACCATGTAATTTTGAAGCACACTACACAGTACCGCCGTACCTTTGAGAGGATGCTGAGCTTTGGTATCCTCTCAAAGGTACTTCACGTTGGAACAGTTGCTCACATTGTACCAAGCACAAGTTCGTTCGTGCATAGAGTACTGCTCGCACCTTTGCTAATACAAAGCTAAAAATAAACCAAGTAGAAGCGTTGGAGTCTGTTGAGAAACGTGGCAAGAGGTGTTTGGTGTTCGTCTGCGACGACTCCATTGTTCAAGCTAAATTATAAAGCCTAGAACATCGATGCAAAGTTGCTAGTTTATCAGTTTCTATCGGGTTCGAAGAGTGTGCTTCAGAATTATATGGTCTAATGCAGCCAATCGAGTCTTGGACCCAATAAAAGAGCCAAAGTTGAAAGTACAGTTGAGAGTTATTGACTAGTTGAAGTACCTATTATAATAAAATCACTCACGGGCTTACGGCGACCATTTTGCCAGTTTGTGACCTATGAGCGTACAAGCATATATAAGTCAATGGCAATGACTCGAGCAAACTGCGTAGTACATTTCTACTACTTTCTAACAGATTTCTATCTCGCCAGCATCACCATTACAACCTGGAATTACCGGACAGTTAAGTATTATGTTACTAGAATAGCTTACAAAATATTTAATATCAAATGAAGATGTCGAGAAAGTGATTATTATGGTTTCGTCTATTGCAAAGTCATTGGCAAAGTTGAAAAGGTTATCTTTTACGATCAGAACCATTAAAAATGATTAAATGGTACCTATACTTATTTTTAACTCATTTTTATGTACTAAATTTGTATTGTAATTTTCGTGTTTTCCCCATATAGGTATGTATATACTTGCCCCATGTTACTGTTAGCTCATTCGGTAATATATCTGTTTCAAGAGTATTAAGCCGTGGGTTCGATTGCCACCCAGGACAAGCATTTATGTAACTATGTTTTTTTAATGATAAATAATTGACTTACGTTTGACCACCACTTCACTTGATGTTAAGTGATGACGCAGTCTAAGATGGAACACGCTTGCCTAGAAGATACCGATTTGTTCTGGGTCTGGGTGTTCTGTATTTATTAGAAGTATTTACAAAAAAAAATGTTTTCTATCAGTTTTTTTATTGTTTTTATGGCAGCTAAGCTAGGTGTTTGTCCACAGCTCATCTGATGTTAAGTGACGGTGTGGTCGAAGATGGTAAACACATCTAGCCTGGAATGGAACTGGCTCTCAAGTGAGGCTGCCGGAACACACCGTTAGATGCTTGGCGGCAGATTTTCAACTTGAGGGTGGCAACTAGCCAGCCGAGTACTAGAAAGTACCCTACCACCACGCTATGGTTTCCTCACGATGATTTTCTTTACCGGCAGCTCAAACTCATTGTTGGGGTTTGAACCCACGCCCTTCGGCATGCGAACCGACCGCGCTAACCACTGAGCTATCATCGCTACAATTGTTATGTGGTTCCCAAGGCTTTTAGGCATATTTCACGTGGAATAACTTAGAAAATAAGCCACGGCGTGAGGGATAGTGTGTTTCCAAACGTATAGCTACTTATATATATTTATGCAAGTGTCACAAATCAAACAATACTTACAAGTTGACAGTGAGTGCATAGTTAGCACAGTGAGTAGATAATCCGTACCTAGCGCAATGCAAGGCCATTTTCATAGTATTTAACTTAATATGTGTCACGATAGATGGCTTCATTGAGTCCTTTGGTCTCTTAGAATATGAGACGAGGTGAAGGCAGGACACGCGATCCGTTACCTTCTGCCTTGTCAAAATTTGAAATGTTTATTAGCGTATTGTATTAACAGTCGGCAGGTCAAAATGCATGTTATAGGTAGTTTGATTTACCTGCTGAGTTGTCTAAGGAAATAGGAAACTAGAGCTGAGTGGGATGTGAATTAAACAACCATAGTTAAGACGCTGAAGGTAGTCAAAATGATTATGCAATAAATTTTAGGAAACAAATAATATACTAGAGCTGAAAGGGATGTGAAGTATATAACCATAGTTAAGATGCTGAAGGTAGCCAAAATGATTTTACAATAAATTTTAGGAAACAAAGAATATACTAGAGCTGAGAGGGATGTGAAGTAGGTATACAACCATAGTTAAGACGCTGAAGGTAGTCAAAATTATTTTGCAATAAATTTTAGGAAACAAAATAATATACGAGAGCTGAAAGGGATGTGAAGTATACAACCATAGTTAAGACGCTGAAGGTAGCCAAAATGATTTTACAATAAATTTTAGGAAACAAATAATATACTAGAGCTGAGTGGGATGTGAAATATACAACCATAGTTAAGACGCTGAAGGTAGTGAAAATGATTTTGGAATAAATTTATGTATATATTGTGTTTATGTGTATATATTAAATGTATATTCGAATAGTTATTACTTTCGAATTTACATTTAATTCGAATAGTTATTATTATTACTTGTAGGACCGAGCGTTTGCCAATCAGCTTTTCATTTGAGTTTTCAGGGTTCCGTACCCAAAGGGTGAAACGGGATCCCATTACTAAGACTCCGCTGTCCGTCCGTCTGTCTGTCTGTCCGTCCGTCTGTCAGCAGACTATCTCACGAACCGTGATAGTTAGACAGTATTTCTGTTGCCGCTATAACAACAAATACTAAAAAACAGAATAAAATAAATATTTAAGGGGCCTCCCATACAACAAACGTAATGTTTTTGCCGTTTTTATAAATATTGGTACGGAACCCTTCGTGCGCGAGTCCGACTCGCACTTGGCCGCTTTTTTTAATACGCTTTTTCCAGCGGTATTACTTAGATATTAGTGTCAATTCTTCTGATGAGCCGTTGCAAATGAAGTGTATTAGTGGTAAATCGCTCAACTATAATAACTTCAAACTATTACGTTTGTCTCTTGGAATAAAGAGACCAACTGTAAATAAGAGCTAATAATACTTCTGTTCGAAGGTTTTGTCCACAATAATGAACTAAAGGTTGTTATTTCCCATAAATACCTAGAACATAATCAACAGATAATCAGATTGTGATGATTTAGGTATGGCAGGTGCTTAGTCTGATAGAGTTGAGTTAGGCTCGAGAAAGACAGCGAAAGACAAAGATATAGGTAAATTATTTTCAAGATATAGGTAAAGCTTGTTCTATGGGAAACTTATAGAATAATATTATACCTATTGTATGTAATATTATGTACCTTTTCTTTTTGTAAATAACTTCATGTATAAAAAAAGTACAGAATACAAAATAATCTACGAGCTAGTACCACAAGTAGCGGCCTTATCACTAAGAGCGATCTCTTCCAGGCAATCGAGAATGGAAAACACGATACAGATTATGAACTTTTAATAGATACGAGTAGGTACATTTATTAAATCGAATTTTGACGTTTGTTATCGATGGGAATCGAACCTACAACATACACAGCTCATAAAGCAGAACAATTGGATACCAACTTACTTTTTACTTGGTGGTAAATCTCCTTGGCAGGAGGTCGTCTAGGTAGGTACCAGCGTAGTGTTAAATATTCTGTCGCCAAGCAGTAGTGTGTACACATTACTGTGTTCCAGTTTAAAGGGTGCCTACTGCAGCTAGAGAAATTACAGGGTTGTCGAGACTAACCATCGAAAATCTCATAGTAATGAGTGCCAAAGCAGCGACGCCCTGTGTTACTCAGTTTTGTGTACCGTGCAATGGTTAAGGGCATGTTATCTCTTACCATCAGGAGACTTACCTTACCTCGCGTTCGTCTTATTACTTTTACATAAAAACAAAAAACAAAAAAAAAACCTAAAAAATATTACCTATATCTTACTTGTAGAATAAGTATCACTACGTAACAGTTACGTTAGGTCCTAACTACTTAATAACGTTTTACTGTTTCTCTTACAGAATGTTCGCTGGCCACCTTCGGAACTGGCGCGGCGACGCAGCGTATTCCGTTCGTATACTTACCGTTGAAAGGACAAATCATACATCCGTCCAAAGAAATTACTTTCAAAAGTAAGTCAGTTTCTATTCTCGCACATCTTTGTACGGCGTCTAACCAATAAAAGAGTTAAGAATACAGTTTCAATAAACAAAGACTTTGATGACTGGATATTGGTATTCAGTACTTAGTTGTTAATTACAAATCGGACTTGTTCATATAACTAAAACAATAAGCACTTCCAATTTCATTGCCGTTCCTCATTATCTTTGAAAATTTATAGGCTTTTTTATTGGCATTTAATTTGAGTTCTTAGTTTTACTTTTATCTATCTCTAGATTATTTGTCATTTGAAGATTTTTTTATGGTATTGATACTGTACTTTGTGCATTTTGCCAGTGTGCATTTCGATATTTTAAATGTTTATTGAAACATCAAGTAAAATAAGTCTAAGTCACAGTCAAAGTCACACGAATTGCCTAAGTCAGGGTCAAGTTCAATCATACCCTAGTTAAATAGTGGAAACTTTACTAAAAGCTTAGACAAAGAAAAGACATGTTACACCACATTACATCTCGAACAGTGCAGAAATTCGGAAGTGTGCTGTACCCATCAATATAATATGTCTTTTACTACGAGTCAACCCTGAAATTGCGAAAAAAACAGCTGTTCCGTAGAAAAATGTTTTCTTGTAAAATAAAAAATTGTTTGGCCTTAACTTTTATCTTTAAAACATTTTTCTTTCTCAGATGTAAAAACGCCAATATGCGCAGTATCAGGAGCACAGTTTCTAACACGTAAAGGATTCTTGGATCTTCGGAACACCCTTGACGCTGATGTTCCTTTCAACCTATTCCGTGATGAGGGAAGAACTTTCTTGCAGGTACATATAATATTTATCATCAGGCGAGTTGACGGTCAAACGAAAGCCTATGTTATAAAAAAAACAGCTTATATGTAATGAATGCGGTAATAGTAGCATACAGAAGGGTCGATGTTGAACAAAAATCAAGTCAAGGTTTACAAATTAGCCTATTCTTACGATGGTCACTAACTTGCTTGCACGCGAAATTGAAATTTATCGTGAAACCTAAGCGTTCACATTAGGTCGCCCTCCGCTGCTGCGAAACCGGTTTAGCTGGACGAATACAAGTTTGCAACTTGCCGATAACTATTTACATAAGTCAATGAAAATATTGTAATATATATAATAGTTGTCCAATTACTATGCAAGATTACATCGTTTAGTTATTACTAGCAACAAATTCGCGCCAGAATAACGACATGTATCTCACGGTGAAGGCGCCAATCGTAACTAAAGTGTGTAGTGACATCTTTACCTGTAGGTAATATTAGCAGGTAGGTCATATTTTGCGTGGTGGTAGGGTACTTTCTAGTACTCGGCTGGCTAGCTACTACCCTCAAGTTGAAAATCTGCCGCCTAGCATCTAACGGTGTGTTCCGGCAGCCTCACTTGAGAGCCAGTTCCATTCCAGGCTAGGTGTGCTTTACCAAGCCTGTCAAATATTAAAAAAAAAAAAACTATAGGTAGTAATAGTTTTGAATACCAAACATGTTATTGACATTTACTAAGTTACAGATGTTTACAAACAGACGGTGGCGTCAGCTCAGTATTTTACTAACACTTTGGAACCATTTTTTTTGTAATAGAATAGTGTTCCCGAAATGTGCTGTTTTTTTTTGTAAGCAAGCCAATTTGTTTGCTATTCCAGTGGAGTGGGGAAGACGACGTCCGTGCCCGCATGACGGGGCGAGTGATGGTGGTCCGTCTTCTTTGCCGTGACGTCATGGCCACGCCGACCGCTCCTCTAGACTTGCGGGGAGTCTTCACACCGTGTGTCGCGTTTAGAGTACAGGGGACTCCGCATAGATCCAGTAAGTAAAAATTTTTTCTACCCAGCGATTATTTAAAATATAGCGACTATACATAATTACTCCAGAGAAGCAACTTGGTTTATCACATTAATATTATAAAGGCGAAAAATTTGTGAGTGTGTTTGTATGTTTGTTACTTCTTCACGTTCATACGGTTGGACCAATTTTGATGAAATTTGGTATAAACGTAGCCGACGTGGATTAATATATAGACTACTTTTTATCCCGAAAAAATGTAACGGACTACGTCGCCGGGTGCAGCTAGTTTATAAATAAGACCATGATATGATTTCACGTAGTTGTCTATTTTATTCACTTTAGAACATCGCTTCGATTTTCCGCTTTACTTCGCTTCGTTGGAGTGTCTGTCATCTTCGATCTCGACACCCGGTCGGATTTTGCTTTCCAGTGGAGTAGGAGTGAAGCGGAAAGTTTCCGAATTCGTTACCTCCAGAAATAATGCATGTCAATAGTTATTGACGTTTACTCCATCCCAATGACTAACTGCAAACACCATTAACAAAATTCGTTAAAAATAACTTCACAAAAATAAAATCTATTTTACAGATGTAACTGAAGTACAGTTCGCATCAAACGCTCACACCGCAGAAACAGGCAACGCATCAGGTCTAACTGTGACAGAATATGTAGCGATCGGCATCAGCTCCCTACTCCTCGGGCTTGTCTACGTAGCATCAGTTTTCCTTTTCCTTCACATAAGAAAGCGCCGAAAAGCAGCGTCAGATGAAGGAGACAGCTTAAGAAAACTAAAAGGCTTGAAAAAGAAAGACGGAACTCCAATAACCGAAAGAGATATAATAAGGGTAAATAATGAAAGAATACAAACACTGCAAAACTCTATGGGACAAGATAGTGGAGTTGTCAAGAAAAATCCCCTGTTGTCTATGAACCGATTTCACGATAGCAAAAGTTTTCCGAGTGATTCTGGAAGTAATCTATCGGACTCTGAAGATTTTGGAGACAGTAGTGCTAGGAGCGAAGATAATTTGTTTCATGTAAGTGAACCTATATAAAATATGAACAATAAATATGTAATACCTACTGTTTCTACACAAAAAAATCTTTTTCAGACTAAAACAACAGCAGCATTAATCCACCAACATCACGGAGACTTGAAACTAAGCAATGATAATCCAGAAGTGACCCATCGTGACGAATCAGGCATCGAACGACTACCCGACGAACATGTATCGATAGTGGAGACAATAGACGATCGAGAAATAATAACTCGACCTGTGGGCACCACGAGGCGAAAACTCTATTTTAATCCTGCTTATTTTGAACCACACCTTATGGCGGTAAGAATAGAATTATACCAAAAAACTTCTAAAAACACGCTTTCTTGTTGCTGCTATTAACAATAATTGTTATGTTAATTGAATTATTAATAATGTGACTTCTAAAATTTAATGAAAAGTATTTTAAAAATTTTGCAGGACCCTCCACCCGCCGCTTTAGAGTTTTTGGTAAAAATAAGAGAGGTTATATCAATTGCTAAACACAAAATGGAATCAAAACGTTACCAACCAGTGCTAAACGAGATACCAGAAGAAGAAACTTATTCTAATGGAAACAGTATAGACTTTTATCAAGGTCTGGGAAGTCAAAGAAGTAGTGTTTTAAGTTTAAAGAGAGAAAATAGCCGTAAAAAGAATTGCCTTGGATGTCCAGGTTGTAAGTCTGACAATGGCAATGAATTACCTCATTCCGTAAAACACAACTCCCTACCCTGTACAAATTGCATTGGTCCTAAAGGGGACAAACAACACAGTATACGAAAATGGTTGGAAAATATTCCTTCGGCAAAGCAAGTATACAATGATTTTCAGCCAAACACATGTCAAAATCAGTTGGCTAATTCATTACTATCCCTTCCAGTTGATCACAGACATAAGATAAAAAAACAGAACAGTTTCACTTCTTCCGGTGCTATGTATTCTACAGAAAACTTAACAAAACCTAAGAAACATTCTACCATGTCGGTCCGATCGGAACCTGGCAGACGAAAACACAATTATAATATCCCATTACCAGACTTTGATAGTAGTGCAACACATAATTACAACTATTTCGCTCAAACTATTGCGCAAATCGATGATATCAACCCGATAGGATTTGACCATCGGCCGGGAAGTCTAAGAAACAATTTAACAACACGTCGAAACAAAAGTGATCTGCCAGATATGGTAAATGAAGCTATAGCTCTGGACCATTGCACCAAATCATATAACCAAAGCAGTTCTGACGATGAACGTTTTATAAATAAGAATCCAAATACTATTAAACACCCATTTATAAGAAATCACTCCGAGAGTCCAGTGGCTAATGATTACGAGACAGACAGCCTGGAACGAAGTACGATCAAAAAAGGCATTGCGACTCCAACAGAATATCCAGATATTCCATCATCACAAGCCAGTCCTAGTTTGAGTACTGCATTGCCGCTTGATGAAGAATTAACTATGAGAAATGCTGTGTACAAAAGTAGTAGCAATAGTAATACGCCTTCACCGCATCGAGAAATTAGCGTAGAACAAAGCCACTATGAAACAATAGGAAAAAGTAAAAATCAACATACCCCTACTTTAGAAACAAATAAAAATAATGCAAAGTCAAGCAATGATTATAGCCTAGTAAGTGAAGTTTATGTCAACAATAACTACAATTTTGGCAGTGCACCAACATCACCCAGTGGCTCAGAGTGTTCTTTGGGGAGTAGAAAATTAATTTCATTAAATAATCATTCGGAAGAACTGCCAGGCTGCTTAACAATAGAAGTCAAAGATCCTCCAGAAAACTACATAAAGATTCATGAATCGGATGGCTTTGAGCCAGATACTCTCGATAGGAAACATCCCAAGCATAAAAATGTCATGGAAAGCGTTGAGTTTGGGGCAAATCTTTTAAATTTGAATGTTGACACAACTCGATCAAGCCAAAGAATACTGCTCCGAAGCAGTGGTACATTTAAAAAACCTGTCAATGGAGTAGAATGCTCTCTGCAGTTCCACAGCCTAAAAAATGAATACGAGCAACGCGCATACGAACATTCCAGGCTATCGCCAAGAATTTTTAGTGGTGCTAAGAGCTTACAAGATACATTCACAGAGGACATATGGGAAGAGGCGCCTGAATGGGACACAGAAGAAGGTCGTATGTTGACATTAGAGTTGCGTCACTCAAAAAGACAACGACAGAGCACACCTCCAGCGATCAAACAAATAAAAACCTTAGCTCGACCTGATGTTTTGCCACCATTACCGCCCAGTGACGACGAGCCCATTTACGAACAGCCTATATTTCCCCCGCGAAAAGTAGAAACGGAAAAAATATCACTAGACACGCATTCAAAAAAATTTAAGGGCAGAAGCCTCAGTCCGAGGACAATTAACAAAAATTCTGCAAATGAACCCTTTAATAGTGACAGTTCATTTGTTGCTGCCGAATCATCTTGCAGTCCAAAGAGAGCTTCTGCCCAATCTCAGTCCTCGGAATATGAGAATGTCGAATCGGCCCCAGCGCAAAGGATGCCGGGGAATTCTTACAGACACTTTAGTAGAAAACGCTATGATAGGGGGATTGGCAGCGGCATAAATACGAATACTTTTGTAAAGGGTGTTAAAACGGAAAGTAAACGGTTTAGAAGAAAGAAAACAATCATACAGGACTCTGGATATTTAAGCAGCGATTCGACAGGTTCTAGGCAAGCGCCAAGAAAATTAGTTGTTGCAAAAATAGTGAGTTGCAGCGAAAGTGACGATACGGAAAACGAAGCCCGCAGCGAGTCCGGTGCAGAAAGTGTTGAGACTCACTCCGTGTATTTTGACAATTTTAGAAAGCCGATAGACATTGAAAGTGATTATAGTCATAACAATAACAGTAAAAGTTCACGAGACAGTTGTAGAAAGCTTAATAACAGTTCAGACGAACGTTTTTAAATTTTTAGTTGATGCTAATATCCAATAAAGTGAACAAACTGTGTGCAATATGAAGTGCAATAAATATGAAGTAAGCGATAGTTATACGATACAAATAGTTTTTTATGTAAAATAATATTTACCTTTAATATAAACATAGCAATATATCCCTAGATTTATACGATTTAAGCTCAAAATGGCCGGACGTGCAATGCAATAATAGAATAATTTAGCAAATAGGTTTATTGTTACTGCAATATTTATGTTTATAAAAATTAAAATACTATTATATGATAAGAGCTATGAGTCTCTCTCTCGCTAAAATTGTTGTGTATATAAAATTATTATTATATTTTTAAAAGTTTATATCAAGTGTATAGTGATAAAGTAAGTGTATAAAATAAAAATAAGATCTGTTCTATTTTTATACTTTTTATTAGTTTTTTGTAAATACTTTAATAAGATAAGCAGAGTCAGGCGGCCAAAATAGCTTCCTAGTACCTGACAATAAATCTAAGTTCTCCAGAGAGGGATCAATTAATAGAAAGTCCTCTCTGTTGAGGACGGGCTGGTTTTGGCATTAGACGTTGGTTGGGAACAAGCCATCTTGAAATTAAAAAGAAACAATTAATTTGTCACTGAATAAGTCTCTGATATTACAGAATAGTACCCCTAGCATGTAGACTTTCGAAAGGAGCTTTGGCAGGAACGCGGTAAAATCATATCACTAGACAGTATTTTTTCAAAAACAAATTAGCGTTTTTATATTTTTTTGTGTAATAGTAATGAAACAAACAAAACTCTCTCTTGATGGTAGGAGATAGCGTCTGTCCATTACCATGTACCCAGTGCATATAACTTTTAATAACAAAATAAAATCGCTACTTTGTGGCTCATTATTTAAAAAAATAGTAGCGTTTTAATCTCAAAGTGCCGAATTATACTTATGAACCGTAACAACTGATAATATTATTATACACGTCTTTTCGTATAGTTAAATATTCGACATTGGCAGAATGCACAAAATACGAAAATACGATGCCAAAAAATACTAACGAAAAGTACGTAGCGATATACCTGTATATCTCAGCGTACCAGGAAGTTAAATAAAATAATAAAAAGTTTATTGCCAGAAATACATTAGAGGTTATACATATAAGTAGGTGGTTAAAATGTGAAGAATGTTGAAATGGGAATGGTCTGGCCACCAGCAACTGCTGGGATAACTAATTCTAGAGAGGAGACCGCGAATCAGCAAATGTAGTGTAGGACACCCTACGAACATGCGGAGTGACGATATATGTAAGCAGTGGTGGCAGTGGCTGGAAGCGAAAAGCCGCAGATCAGGCTGAGTGGCGTGGCTTGGGAGATACAGATATCGAGTAGTGTCTATGAGAGGTTGATGGTGACGAACAAAAACGCCTGACGACTTTTGATAGTGATTTGTTTTGATTGCTTGTTTCCAACAGTCAGGGGTTTCCTTATTTCGGTTGTGGCTAACTTTAATTTTAGTCGATTTATACAATAAGACCAATTTTAAGGCTCACAAACTAAACATATTGAAATGCTGTTGTCTTTTTAAATTTCGTGAGCTTAGATAAAAAGACGGACTTGTTCTACTTCTAAGCTCGTTATTTGTTCTCTTTAATTACTATCAATACTTCATTTTTATTCGTGGGTAGGTCCGATTCGAATCTATCTATGTATGCAGTATGAAAAGTAAAAAGTTTTTGTTGAGAAATTCTTTCTTCTTGATTTTTTTTTTTAGAAATTCCAATAATAAACACTTTATTATTGGAATTTCTAAAAAAAATAATTAGAGAAACATACATCTTGCGTATAAGATGCACTAACGTTCTTTCTATTACACGCAAAAACTGTGTTTAGCGCACAGGTGTTGCGGAATGTATCTCGCGGCCGAAAAGCCAGTGTGTTTACGCATAATATATGTTGTGTTTGACCTCGCAAATGTTTTATAGGCAAGGTTTGTGTTTAAACAGATAATGTGTTAAGAAAGTTTTTTTTTTAAGTAATTTTAGTCATCAAGTAAACATTTTCCAAAAACCTTCAAAATTGGTTTTAGTAGCTGATATAATGGTGCTAGAAACGCAAAAGGGGAACCGGGTACCTAGTTTTAAGTAATAATTAGTTATAGCATATCAAGTTTGTTGCTATTGATTTTGATAATATATTCCATGCTCTCAAATCGCAAAAATTGTTAAATCCTGATCTCAAGATCAGGTGCCACAAAATTTGACATATTGTATTATAATTCAGTAGGTCAGCAGAACTGATCAAGTTTTAAAAACTGGGCAGTCATTTGGTTAACTGTACAGCTGAGAATACTATACAATCTATTGACTGCAATGCTCTCGACCTACATTTTCAAATCCTATTGTCAAATTATTTTTAACGATTTTTGTTATTGTTTAGATTTGTTATTAATGAATGTAACTAGCTTAGTATTGTTTTTTAATATTATTATTTGTTGTATCTTGTCTATAAAGTTATGTAAAGACGTTAAGTAAAGACTTAGGTAAAGGCCACGCAGTAAGAATTCAGAGTTTATTTAAATACTGCTTAACCGCAGCTATGACACTACCTTAGTCACAGCAACACATAGCGTGTGTGTTTCACACAAGGAAGATCTACGTGCGCGGCTAACTTCTCAACCTTCATTACCGCACCGCGCCAATGTTTGGAAGGCTTTAAGGGTGTCATGCTGGATACACACCAGCCACGGGCGTAGCCAGGGGGAGAGTTTGGGGGTTCAAACCCCCACGAAAAGTTAAGATATTAACTTTAATAATATTAAAATAATGAGAGGCGAGCGGCATAACTTAGTACTAATTATTACACTAATAATATAATTATATGTATTTTGGATTAGACTGAATGGCTTGGCTCTAATTAATATTCACTTATAATAGATAGAAATTGATTGATTGAGAAATTGATGCGAATAAAGTAGTGGATATACTTATAAAGCAAAACAGAAGATTAGTTCTGTAATGTTTATAATCAAATGAACCTGTTGTTTTTTTTTTACATCTTTCATATTACGGTTTATTCCATGCGCTTTTAGTAGTTTTATTTTCTTGAAACCAAACACTAAAACCTGGCTACGCCCGTGACACCAGCCCACGTATCCTGAATTCTTATTACGAATCTGATAGGCGCCCACGAAAAAGCTACATGATTGCAACCCTTATTTTATTTATTTTTTATTGAACCTATTGTATATTATCTTATCTTAGTATTGAAACATGACAATTTGCATCAGGTAGTTGGGAAAGTACCCTAGGAAACCTATGTGTCGCGATGTCTAGTATCTTTCGTTCCATTGCTCGTTTACATAATAATTTAAATTTTAAAAAGTTTTTGTGTCAAAGCGTGTGAGTGTGTGTATGTATGTGTAAGTATGACAAATGTATTTAGGGGAGCAAAGATTACGGTAGCATACGATATGTGATCTCGTAGCTTTTTCGTGAGCGCTTAAGAGGCATAAAAAATGTGACATCTCTCTTTTCATTTCATTGAAACAGAACGAGACAACACTACATGAAACAAGATAGCAAAAATTGTGATTACCAGACTAATTACACATGCGACCTTTGTAGTTAATTTATTGTATGAATAAAGTCAGTAAATTTGGTAATATCTTACCATTATGATTCTGAGCACATAATCAAAAATTACAATGCTCATGTTGGTAAGCTATACTGTCTACTGTCTAGTACTCGCTTAAAGTTTTCGATAGCTACATCCAGTCTATAAAAGTCAAACTTTACCTACTAACTGATGAACGACAATCCCGAACACCAAATCGATTACAGTGTGGCCAACCTAAGAAAAAAATAAGCTCAAATAGATCTAAGAAATAGAGATCAGTTTATTTGGAAATGACCTTACAAATGCTATTTTTATATTTTTTAGTAATGAGACACGCTCTCCTTTTCGTAAGGGATAACTACTGTCCATGACTATTACAGCAGTACCTAGATAATTCAGTAACAAAGCTATCCAGGGCATCGCTGGTTTGGTACTTTTTTTTTTAAATAGTGATGTTTTAATAAAATATATAATGCGAAATTATACGCTCGAGTCTGGGCTGGATAATGTCACACACGTCTTTTCTTATTGTTAAATATTATACACTGGCAGAATGCACAAAGTGCGATGTCAAAAATAAAGAAAAACATCTATAGATAAATATTTAGTAGATTTATAGTTTAGTATATATTTTCCTATTGGATTCCTTAATGGTACTTTGAGACATTGGATGGTTAGTGTCAATATTTATATTTAATTTTATAAATAACTTAAATGAAATCTACATGATAATAATAAACATAGGGTAACTTTAAAAATGTGATTAATAAATAATTTTGTTACGCTCTCTTTACAGCCAGTATTAATGCATATTTACATGTATTGGCTAAATAAATTAATATTTTTAAGTTGAAAATTGTATTTCCAGTAAGTTAAAGGAATATTAAAGACAGATTTTATATAGAAGAATTTTGTTATTATTAATTTTATGTTTATATAACAGGTTGTAAACCATTAAATGTACTTTGTACTTTTGAAAATAATGTTTAATATATTCGGAAAACCAATATCGTGTTTTATTTCTAATCTTAGCTAAATAACAACCCAATTGATGATGATGAATGATATGTCGTTAGATTAGTCTTTAATCAGCGAGTGCGAAAATTATAAAAATCAAAATGACGGATTTTTGGCGCCAATATGTAAGGTTTTTCATTTTGGCGCCAATTTCATTTCTCATATTTACTTTTTCCGTAGTCGGGTTTTAGTTTTTAAACTTTTTATTAGACTTTTATTAACAATATTTCATTCTACTTTTAATTATTATAAACGACTATAAACATACGCGCATTAAGCTGACCAAGTTTCATCGCATTCGAAAGAATGGTACGACTAGTACAACGCATCATAAAATACGAACAAACGAACATTCATTTTGATATTAATCGATGATATTAGAAAAACCATTTCAAAATCTGTTGCGCAGATTAGAAGAATTAAGAGGAAACAAGTCGTCATTTTCTTCATACAAACGCTTTCCCCATTTTCCTTCCAGGATTTTAATACTAGAGCAATAATTTTTAGATAGGAAGTAGATACTTGCTAGTTTCATGCCCCTCTGTTTTGATTTTTTGATATATGTTTTTTTTTATAAGAGCTATGAATCTTCAAAAATCTTAAAATTTACCTAGTTTCAAATTCCCAATCTCATAGACATAATCTAAAAAAATAAAACGCACAGACAAAGAACACATCCTTCTTATTTACTTGTTAAAAGAAATACTAAAATCGGTCTAAATTTGGAGGAGGAAACAGAGGAATACGAAACCTCGATTTTGCTCATTTTATTTCGGGATAATGAGCCCGAGGTGCAGTTGTCCCTTTCGCTCAGTATGTACGCGGGTGCTGCGTGCGGCGCGACAGAAATAGCTTGGTGAAATTCCTAATTTTCAAATGTCTCAGTTGACTGCTTTCCTCTTAAGCGCACTAACAGACAGAAAATAACAGACAGTTACTCTTCATTTAGAAAACTGTACTGTTCAAATGAATAGAAAAATAACATTTATAAAAAAAATATCGTTAGTAGACTCAACAATGACATTTTAAAATGAAGAAAAATGAGTATCTGTCAATGTAATTCATGGACACAGAACAGAGCACATCATAATCCGCTGAATTTTTTATTTCAAATGCAATGTTTTGTAATCAAGTCGCCAAATAAATTGCCGTGCGAAGCGGGGGCAGGTCGCTACTTAAAAAAACGCAATTGAAAAACTACCAGTCTTGTTACTTACATTATAATATCACTTATATAGCATACACTAGTCAATATACATGACATCGCTTTCCGTATTTTCATCCATGCTATCTGATTTTATCGCAGAATCCATGCCTTGTTCATTTAACGTCACATTAGCTTCTGTATTCCAGTTTACATTTTCAGATTTCTCCAGAAATTTTATTGCTTCTTTAGTATCTTTCATTAAAGTTTCTCTAAAGGTTCTAAACGTGTCCACACCACCAGCAAACAAGTCTATATGGGTACCGATTTTGTTCTGTACTTCTGGGTTCTTACTTTCATTCATTTTAACCATAGAGCTATCTAAATGCTCCAAAATTCTGGTGCTACGTTTTAACATTGACAAAGCGTATTCCATGTAGTTTAAATGTTTGGTTGTGGGAGTGATATCTTCATTGTAGTGTGATAGTTTGTCTATTTTGGCAGTGATTTTGTAAGTCGTTGCTGTAGATATGATTATAGCTGGCACTGCATCGTGTATACAGTGGAGTATAGCTAGAACTTGCGATGTTGTTCTGAAAAACGTTAGAATGTTATGTAACAATGAGTAAAAAAATATAAGCTTGTCATACATCTCCAGCACTTTAATAGGTTATGACTTAGACTTGACCACGAGTTTCAGCACTTGATTATGACTGAGACTTGCATTACTTGATTATGACTGTGATTTCATTTTTTACTACTTGACACTGGCAATTACTTAGCATAGGATGTTTTCTCACTCAGAGACTAATATATCTTTTGGTAAAAATGCTGCCAGATGGGAATAAAAATTTAATTTAAAGAATTACAGAAACACTTTCAATAAGCACTTTAAATTGGAGAATCAATAAAACTAGTTGTATGACCAATTTTCTCACTTTTTTGTATTTCGCTAGTGTTCTTAGAAATCCTGATAGATTCACACTCAAGTATTGCTACTTCTCGTTTTTATATACTTATACATGTATAATTATATAGTGCCTGGATGACCGAGCTTTGCTCGCCCGAAAACACGAATGAAACGACGTTTTTTTAAAAATATAAAACCTAGCTAGATCGATTTATCACCCCCAAAACCCCCTGCATACTGAATTCCATGAAAATCGTTCGAGCCGTTTCCGAGATTAATATTATATATATACATATACATATACAAGAATTGCTTGTTTAAAGGTATTAGATTTTATTTATAAAATAAATACCACTCAAAATTCTGGGTACCGCAGACCTGTAATGGTAATAGACAGGTGTTATCTCTTACCATTATGATGAGAGTGTTTTGTTAGTCTTACAACATTTGTATTAAAAAAAAAACCCATATAATTAATAAATGTCTATGTTCTCCACAAATAGTCTATCCTAGGTGGGAATCGAACCCATGCTTTTATCAGCTCCTAAGCAGAACTACTACTAAACAAACATAATAATAGTCATATCTATGTTACCTTGTATGTACAGAAACTGGTTTGGTGCTACCAAAATTTCTTTCATGAAATACAATCAGAACCCCATTAAGTACGTGATATGGTGATTTTCGGTACATGATAATGTTTGACGCATTCTCAACCCTTTCCATCTGTAAGTGGATGCAAAATAGATCCAATATGGATTTATCTGGTTCATTCTCTTCTTTAATATGTCTGAGGCAGAGTTTTGTCTCTTCTGTAGTTGCTAGGACAGCAATTATGCTGTTGTAATCACCTGGAAATTTCAATAATGGGCTTTTAACAAAAAAATCTGTTTCCATAGGAAAATTTAATTGATCAAATGAACTGATTTGACCTTGTATTTGGGAATAGTTATAAAAAATAAATATCACGGGACTATTAAGAACCATGCATTTAACAATGATGTCATTAGACAGCTGTTAATGGGAGTTTTTTTTAAATATAAATTTGCTGTTTAAGTGTGATATATAGAAACCACATAATGGTAAAGCCATCAAGTAAATTATTAAAATAATATATACTTTTTTTTTAATTTAGTGACAAAGTAGATTATCATTTAGTCAGTTGAATGGTAAGGTACAAGTAACTGCATCTTTTTTGAGAATCTTACTTGTTTGACAACTTGACAAAACATCAAATTCATCCCCCATCACTTGCATTGATGATATAATAATATCTTCAAATGATATTAAGAACTCCTCCTTAGATATAGTATAAGCTACAGAACCACTCAGCTCGATTCTGCTTGATGGATTATGTTTGAACTCTTCTATGTCTATCACAGCTGCAATCACACCTTCCTGTTCTAGTTTGAGTGTGTGAGTGTTTGTTTCTTGCCAATATGGTGGTATTGGTACTTTTTTGAATATTTTTGTTGTATAAACTAGGGATGTTATGGCAGAGTTATTAAGAAGTATGTGAATGTTTTCTACTGTTCTGAAATCACACTCATATTTTAAGTTGTGTTTGTCACTGATCCATCATTTATAACAGCAATTTATAGACAAGTTACAAGAAGTATCCTAGACATATAATATGTACAAGGGAGAAAGAAAGACAATATGATTTTTAGCGAGCATTGAAATAATGTTACCTAATAGTTATATTATATATATGTTACTTAATTTAGTTTCTCCTAGGTAATTAGTTTCGTCTTGGTAATGGGCTCCATCGTTGATCACATCTTTCCTTAACATCAGGTGAGTTAGAGGTCAATTGAAATGTATTTTATTTATAAATTTAATCATTTTTTTACTTATTTTAAATCAAAAAGCTTCTTGTCAAGATTGTTTTCCAAGTACAAAACCACTTACTCTTTGGCAAGAATTAACGCATTCAATATTATAACAAGCTTTTTGTTACAAAATTTTGTCCATGGTTTCTGTATTTTGAGATTTAATGCACCTGTTATCTGAAAATCATATAATTTCTTTTATAAATCAATGTTTTTTAATTTTTATAAGTACCTACTCATTAATAACTAAATTGTTGTGATTAATCTTAATGTAATTTGGCAAGGAATTATTTTTAAGGTTTATGTTAGATTCCATTACATTTGATGTTAAGTGATGATGTCGTCTACAAACATATCATTTGTTTTACAGATAAAAGCGACTAAAACTAGACTTACATTAAGCCTAATTTATATTAAAATTTATTAAAAATGTTGCTGTCCTTATATATTTATCCTTATTAATAGTTTGTAGTAAAATTAGATCAATTAACTAAAGCTTTCTAAATTAATTCTAATAATCTTATAATCTATTCTATATATATATAAATGAGTCCTGTTTCTCTTGGTAAATCTTGGTGATAAGTTTTCTAATACTTTTAGTTAGTAGTAGTAGTTTAGTTTGTAGACGAAATCACAGGTAACAGCTAGTTAAGTATAAATATTAAAATAAGTTATTGTTTCAATAGTAGACAGACTAGCCATTTGACCTAAGCTTGCATGATGATTACTGATAGTGTGTTTAAAGATAGAAAACCTCACCTAGAAACAGAAGTAGCTCACAGGTTACCAATGACAGCCCAGAACATACTGCTAGGTGCTTAGTGACTTGAGGATGATAGCTAGCCAGCTAACATGTCTCTAAAAGGTGCCCTAAACAATTAAGCCAGCCTAATACTTTTCATCTATTTAAGCATGGACTGAAAATTGTTCATTATGTGTTAGGTACTTAAACTTACACATTTTGACTTATCTTGAATAATAGATTCGTTTGAAATAGTCTGTTGATATTGATATGACAATAGTGATACTTTCTGGTGCAAACTTAAATACTGTGCATAAATTTTCTCATTGCATTTGGCAGAGTACCTGGCTTCCACGAGCTTTCTTTTTAATTCATTTAATATTGGAAAATCTTCAGTGATCTGCGGACTAAGCATTACTCCGCATTCTTCTAAGCATTCAAAATTACTGTCAAATATCAAAGGCACTGCATCATCTTTCCTTATAATCTTGAGATAAGTTTCACCACTGCAAGCTGTATCAATGACTTCGTATCTGTCTATGTTTATAAGTTTCTTGTCGACATGTAGCTTCCCTTTACTTGAAATAATGAATAGGTTATCTTCGGTGGAAAATAGATAAAACTGTTCGGAGTCATTATTGCGTAAAATTCTTAGTTCGACTGGCGTTTTTATAACACAATTAAGGTTCAAAGAAGATTGTAGATCTCTTTGAAAATACTCTCTTAACTCGCCGTTTTTAGTACAGACTGTGATGTCGACGTTTCTTCTATCATTCGGATGTTTGTCGTAAAATACATAAGCGGCGATATCACTTAACAAAGACGATGGCACTAACTCCTTAACTTCTTGGCGCAAATTATCAAAAACATTCATTTTATAATTTTCTTTAAAGATTCATATCTACAAAAATAATTTCATAAATCGGTGAATTCGATGAATAATTGAATACCTATCTGTCACTTCTGTCAGGTACGTCTTTTTTTCTCTTTCTTCTTGGCATCGCACTCTGTGTATTCTGCCAGTTTTAATGTTTCTGTATTTTGCGTGCAATCTTCATTTTTTAGTCCAGTCTTAGTCAAGTTCAATCCGTGCCAGTCAAATCCAGTCATGCCTTAGTAAAGTAGTGACGACTTTACTATAAGCTTCGATGGAGCTTTGGAAGCAACACAAAAAGTCATGATTGATTCAATATGACACCATATTATATAACTTTCCCACACTCGCGCTTGTAATTCAGTACTTTATGAATAAAACACCACTATTTTTATACACAAATACTTGAAAAAACATTAGTTTTGGAAAAAAATACAATGGGGCGACACGACTCTCCAAAACTCCAACGATTTTTGTATTCTTTTGATTGATCTTTCTTTCTTTCTTTTTTGATATCGCACATAGAGTATTCTGCCAGAGCATTGTCATCGTCTATAATATTTATGATCATTTGATGTCTTTTACAAATGTTTTGATTGAGAATTCAAATGAGGTAAATCTTAGTGACACAAAGTAAGTAATAGTGATTTTGTGTTAACTTGATTTTTTATAAAATATTCGATAATGTTTAAAAATAATTCTTGTCACTGACAAATCCATACAGTGCGACCAAAAAAATAAACAGAACATGTTATGTTTGTGTATTTCCGTTGTTGTGTGTCACAGTGATTGTTTCCAACGCTTCATGCGTTGGAAACACTCAACACTAAAAAATAACAATATTTTTAAACATTGAAATAAAACAAGTATACATTTTCAATTTTTATAAGGTTTCGGAGGACGAAAAGTCCTCATCAAAAATCTTGCTAAAGGGAACCATACCATAATATTATCTGGGTATATATTTTGTTTTTTGTTGATTTACTCAAAAAGCGCTAAATCAATTTCGATACAATTTGTATGGTACCACCTCTGAAGTATGATCTACCAAACAAAAAAAGAATCATCAAAATCGATTCATAATTGGTGGAATGACCGCGAAATATACAAACTAAAAAAAACTTACTACAGTTGATTTGAGAACCTCCTCCTTTTTTTAATTCGGTAAAAAAGTAACCTCTAATCGTTATTTATTTGCAACGTCATAATTTACCTAGGTGAATAGAAAAAAAGTTTTGGCGCCAACATGAAACAATCGTTTATGAGCATTAGTGACTTGTTTTACTTTCAATTTTAACAACTTATCTAGCATAATCAATAGTACCTGGATGACATGATCGATTTATCACCCCCGAAACCCCCTGCATACTAAATTTCATGAAAATCGTTGGAGCCGTTTCCGAGATTAAGAATGTATATATATACAAGAATTACTCGTTTAGAGATATTAGATTAGATAGATAGATTTGTTATATTATCTTCCAATGCACCTACGAGGATCAATTTTATTCGTCCTCTACTTTTTGTATTGTAGTAGGTGGCGAATCAAGATTGTCAGGTATTGAGTTCTTCAAATTAACGAAAATTAATTACGAAGAATAAGTACTGCCTAAGAAATTACAATAGGTAAGTAGTTGCCAGATCTTTAGGTACACAAACAAAATTAAAAAAAAATACCACGTGTATAATAAGCCTAGAATGAAACGTGCTTAAAAAAAAATAAAAAAAAATACTACACAATTAAAAGAAGTATATATTATACTTAGTATATGATAGTATCTGAAACTAGCGTTGCTCCAAATTTTGCCCAAAAACTGAAATAGGTAGAATGGACGGGGGACATGTAAAGAAAAAGCCTAACGAGCAAAAAAAAAAACATGAAAAAAATTTGCTAAATGACTGGGTACTTACCGGCTGGATTGGAGGAGGCTTTCACCTGCCTGCGGAGGAGTTCTTGCAGATTAACGAATTATTAGTAGCGTATATTGTAGTAGCAATAATAATAAGACTAAGTTTAATTATTTTGTCTCTTTTTTGTATAAAATAAAAGGAGTTATATTTTTAATTTTATTATATCTAAGTACCTACATTGTAAGTATTTATTAAGTTTAATTGTCATCGCTTTGCTCGTTCCGGTTGACTTGGAAAAAACCAAGACGTTTTGTACAGAATGACCAGCAATTTACGAATTGGGGCTTTGCTACAAAAACGTAAAAAAACACTAAATCGTGACGATGATTTCGAGATGATCTGCTTGCTTTTCTAGAAACTGTACTTACTACTTAGTAAACGACGATGTAACGTTGCGTTGTTTGGTTGAAAATGTCCGTAATTATTTCGATGGGCGGAACGGTAGTAAGTCAAAAGAAGGTCACTTCATATTTACAACAAATAAAATAAATAATTAAACACACAGCATCAATAATTATGAATCTAACTACCTATTCGAAATTATGAAGAAAAACATTTCGTCATGGTGAATGGAGCTTGTGTTTTGGTGGCAACGCAGATAGCTTGTGTCAGTACTTTACTAGGGGAAGACTGGACTCGAACTTGAGTTATTTAGTGTCACTTAGACTTATTCTGATACCATATTATACCTATTTAACACTGGCAAATAAACAAAGTGTGACGCCAAAAACTAATAAGAAGAAGAAAAATAATAAGAACTTTCTAAGGCATCGCTGAATTTTTTAGTTTTGGCGGGAACGCAGACAAAACAACGTCATAATTTATTGTTTTCGAGTTTATGTTTTTAAAAATCAACAAAATTTATATAGATTTAGATTCGAAAGAAAGTAACATATTTACATAATGATTTCGAGCAATTACGTGAAGAAGATGCCTAGTAAGTATAAAAGGCTCAGAAGCTCTAGTATATTAATTTTTTATATTTACTTTACTACGTAAACATTACTCCCGCCAGGGACGCCGTCAACATCATGCCAAGCGGTTTTCAAACATTTTCCTGTCGTCTTCCTGGCATTTTGTTGAAATAAAATTTGTTTCATAGCTAACTTACTTATGGGTATTAATATATAACTTTATTATATTTTTGTTTTATTTATGCGGGATTACTCACGTATAATTTTATCGGAAACTCCGACTATAGTTTCGGCCACATCCGGTGGCCTTCATCATGGAGACAAAGCTGAGACAACGCGCGCGCGGCCTCGTCTTGCTTCGCACTCATATTATTCATTGCTTCATTATTATAATGGTGAAAAAAAAAACTTCCTTATACGTCCCGCTGCATCCCGTGGTTTCCTTGGTTTCTGTCTCGACGATGGCGACAGTCTTTATTATTGTGATTCCTGTTAGGCCAATGTTAGTCGATCAGAAAATAGCTACGCGACTACCTATATATCGTAACCCTGCGCAATAAGGTTCGCAGTCGCATAGCTTTTTTTGTGAGCGCTTAACAGATATCACAGTAAGATGCTCAGAGTTCAGGAGAGAAACTGGTTGGTCTTTGTATAGCACTTTATGATCTTAAACTTATATTTAGATCAAAAAATACATCGATTTGTTGCAATGTTCCAGAAAGAAAAAAAAATTTAAAAACCAACAAGCTTAACCAACTTTCGCATTTTCAAATTTTAAGTGATGATTTATATAGCCTTAAACTTGAGAAAAGATTGGTCCCCCAAACAAACTTTTATTCCCTAATTTCCCTATTCCCTTTTTTAACATGATGTCTTTCTCCAAGGTTTAGGTATACCAAAACGTATCATTAGTTTTACGGTTAAGGCGTGAAAACGTGACAGACAGACAGTTCCTTCTGCATTTATAATCAAATTATAAGACATTAAAAACATACAGAAATTATCTTTAATCCCACAGTATTAAAACAACAGTTGTAAAACATTTGTTTTGGTCGTATTATAAACGCCCCTGTCACAGCGCAGAATGACAATATGAGGAGTGATGAGGAATCTTGACCCTGACTTTACCATAGAATAAACAACCGTTAACAGGTACTACCTAGAAATGAAATTAAAATAAATGTTGTTTATTGAGAATAGAAATGAACAAAACGCACATTTGCTTCACATGATGAATCATGTTTAGCTGAATTCCTGGTACATCGTACCCGGGGCCGGATTATCCATAAGGCGGATTAGGCACCGACTAGGGGCCCACGGGGGCCAAGACGATGGTGGCTACGCACCAAGAAAAAAAAGTTTCACTCGTGACATTCCCCATTACCTATTTACATCCGGTAAAGTTGCTTTAAAAAATTTATTAAAGTAAAATCGACTTTTGTAATAGAAAAAACTATATTTTAAAAAGTGAGAAAAGGGTAAAGGAAAGGGTCCCCGAGAATTGCATTGCCTAGGGGCCCCGATAGGGTTAATCCGGCCCTGTTCGTACCCCGTACGGTAGCGCTCGGCCTTTGACATCGCATAATATGTATAATTATATACCTACCTACTTAAACATCTGTCAAAATAATATCATAAACATTTAATCAAAACATTTAGAGTCAAAATCGAGAGTTGAAACGAAATGAAATACAAGATTAGATAAGTCAGAATTAAATAAGCTAAATGTGCAAAATACATAGGTATTTATACTATAACTACTTCTGGTAAAATTATTAGAAAGTAGTCTCATAGATAACTAAATCTCAAAAAAAATCAATTATTAAGATATTCTAAATAGGCAAGGTTATTAAACTACTAATACTTGAAAAATATGAAACTCTCTTACCGCGCTTGCCTATACCTGAATACTCAACTCGCTACCTACTATATCTAATCTGTCTAATACCTTTAAACGAGCAATTCTTGTATATATATATATATATATATATATATACGAGATTCAGAATATATATATATATATATATATATACGTATATATATTCTGAATCTCGGAAACGGCTCCGTTGATTTTCATGAAAAGTAGGTATGCAGGGGGTTTCTGGGGCGATAAATCGATCTAGCTAGGTTTCATTTTAAGAAACGTCGTTTTATTCGTGTTTTCAGCCGAGCGAAGCTCGGTCATCCAGTTACTCGACATTATACAGCTAATAGAATAATATAATAAGTATCTACTTATACCTTAGTAACGAGCTATTTATTATTTTCTGTCCATCTGTCTCCACTATACATATACCACTAAAGATTTGTTTCTCTTGGCACCAATCTTACCCTACATTCCGTCACAATATTTATGGAAATTTTGAAATTTAACCCACTCCTACACAGTGTACAGTCATGACTATTACCCAATTACCTAGTCAACTATAGCATACCTACCTAACTAATCTCTCGTAATTTAAATAATATTTGTCGTTATTTCTGACTACATGAATAAATGTACCTAGTCTGAGAACAAATCTACATTTTTTCATGTATTCTGAGGTCGTTATTTATGTATTTTTCTTCCTCTGATCCTTTCCATCCTAAGGTTGCCTGGAAGAGATCGCTTTTAGCGATAAGGTCGCCAGTTGTTACACCTATTCATTAAGTTTATTTCATCTGTATTGTATAATTTTAGGTGTGTACAATAAAGAGTTAATCAATAAATAAATCAATCAATATTTTTCGATACTAAAAACGTGTATCCCAAAAAGAGGTTTTCCAGGCTATGCATTCAAAACAACAGAGTAATCCAATACCAAAGACAATACTGAGAATCGTACGCAATTATCTATTACTGACACATAACCAGCGCAGAAGCAAACAGCAACCAAGGTATGTATGCATTTATTATATTCTGCAAATCAATCCTTTGGACCAAAATAAAATTAACTTTGGTCAAAATTAACGGGCCTTAGTTCCCTTACAGGTAGGCAGAGTTGGTGACAAAACTGAGAATAAGGGTAAACATATTCTAGGCATGGTTAGCGCCTATTCATTAACTATATTTAAAACATTGTAAATAAAATACTTAAAGTAAAACCTTTTTTTAGGCATTGTTTGACCTATAATAATACACACAATATAAGGGCGTTAGACGAAAAATAAAAATGGGAAAATAAAGTTTATAGTAGATCTCTAAATTCTTCCGGTATATAGGTATATTAAACGTTGCTTTCTCATCGGCAAATCACGATTTTTAGATTCATGCACTACGTGCGTGCGTCTTGAAACGACATAATTTTGCAAACCATGCGAAATCTAAATAAAAACAGTGCGAAAATGTGCTGCCCGATGGAACCAGGTCACTGGTCCGCATCTTCGTATGTCACGGCCCCATATAGTTGGCAGCAATCATCGCGGAACGCAAAACGCTGTGTTTTCATTCGCTAAGTGTTGGGGTGGCTGCCAGAAATAAAGCTGCAGTGCAGTAGTCAGCTTGCAGCGGCCGACTGCGGGTGCTGGCCATTCATTGTCATGTGAGGAGGTCGATATCTTCGTCCTCAGTGTCGCCGCGCCTTCTGCCGTGCGCGATCGTGCCCTCTCTTATTCCGCGCCGCTCGATTTCCTCTTTCCGAAGCACTGCGCAACCGGCTCGCAATCACAGTGAAGCATTTATTTATAAACAAATTGTTATAAAGTGCATACAAAAACATACATTTAACACCAGTTTTATTCACTTCGGAATGATCGGATGCTGTTCTGGCGAGGATTTGGCACGTTAGTGAAAATGATGATCGTAACGAATTAACTCTACCAAAATTTACCGTGAAAGCGAATATGACGAAAGATAATTACATAAATATTAGGTAATAGAGTCGTTTATTATAATGATAATTATATGACTAAGCTGTGTGATGTTCTTGCAGAACTATCTCTAATTCTGACGTCCATACTAAAAACCTTAAAACACGTGAAAAGTCCTTCTTTTGAGACAGCTTTCATTCTCCACCAGAACTTTGGACAATAGACAAATTTTAAACTATGCAAAGATGAATACGCACAAATAATGTTGTCGACATAAAATTATTTCCTAAACATAAGAAAGTGGAAACATTTGACAACGTTGATGACACATTACGTGGCTAAACGCCCACGGACTTAGTGCCGCTGTTTTAAAACAGGCTCTTAAATCAAATTCCGAGGTCGGATATGTCGGAATTCATGTAGAACATAGCATAAATTAGAGGCGTTTGTTTATTTATCTTTCATCACATAATGTCCTTAAAATAATTGCCTTGACACGGCCTGATGAGTGTGAGGAAATCACATTATGATAACACTGACAGATTGGGTGTTCAATTTGTTCTATAGATACTTAATATACTTATATGTATGTAGGTAAGTCATAAAGATTATTAAATATTTTTTTAACAGACAAATGCACTCATATTTTAAATAAAATACACAATCTAAATGTGATTTAAAAATATTATTTCCATCACATGTAGTAAAAGTAGGTACCAACTAAATTATAATATACGGATTTACATACACTATTTTTTTATATTTAAAGGTTCTTATGTTAAGTGACAATATGTGATTATACATGTAGGATATTTACATGACTATGAAATAATATTTTGGATTTGCCTATAAATACGTTGCCTACCTTACCTTTGTATACTTATTAAGGGTATCCATTATTATATAAGCCAATTTAGAAAATTCTTTCTTAGGAAGAAATGTATTAGTACCTAAGTACTACCTACCGCGTAGCAAATTTATTATTTTAATATATGAGTGAATAAAACTTCGACGGTGTTTTAGCGTGCTCTATTTATAGCATAAACAATAGATTTAGTTTTATCACAAGCTACTAAATATTCTGACAGCGTAGTCTACCGGCTTACCTATACCTAACACGCCGCGGTGCTTAGCAAGAGACATGTTATTGATATGCTCGATAGGTGACTTCTGAGATTTTTATTTGAGCTGGAACATATTGTTTAGCTCCGCGTACATACATGCTTTAACTTACCGAAATTTATTCGTAAAATATTCGATAATTTTTTTCGATTGCTTCCGTTCTTACGATAATATATTAAAATTTATTTTAGAGTTCCATATCTGAAGAGTGTTTGAGACATTTTTATTAAACTTGTTTGTCTGTTCTATTCATCCATCCATCTGTTCAATAAATTTGTATATTTTAGCAACAATAATAGCTAGTTTCACAATAAAATAAAGATATATAGAATTTCACATAGCGTCATCTAGTCTCAGAATAAGCAAAGCAAACTATGGGAACCTGATAGAATACTTATATACTTCTTGGGTTAACAGATACATACATTTAGAATATCCAGGGAGATGACAAACATTTATCACATAAATATTTGTCCTGTGTATGAATCGAACCCATGCCCTACAACATCTCAAAAACCAGAACTACTACTAAATACGCTAAAAGAGGGTCAATAATGGCCAAAATAGGTTACTACAATGTTTACTTTTTTTGTAGAAAGTGTGGTAAATAAGCAGACGGTTCTTCTGATGGTAAGCCCACCGACACCTATCTACGGACACCTGCAACATTAACGATGTTGTTGGTGCATTGCCAACCCTAAGAATAATATTGGAAGCCTTTTTTAAAAGCTTCAAAATGAAACTTTGCGGAAAGAAACGTTATTTGAAATATAATATAAAAAATAATAATAAGGAATTCCCCATATAAATTGGAAAAGAAACGGTGATACAAAAATAGAAGTTTTGACTGGAATGCGGAAAAATCATGATGTATGTAATAAAATAAAATACATTGTATTATTTTCCTAAACTTGTGTCTTTAATTGTTTATGTAGATAATAGTGTTTTATTCATAAAATGACAAATTATACGGATCAGGTAAAGTGATATAATGCAAAACATGACATTTTGTGCCTAATATTTTCAAAATTAATCAATAATCACTACAATACTAAGGCATGACCGGACTCGACTATGACTTAGGTACTCTGTGTGACTTTCACTGTGACTAAAACTTATTAAAAAAAACATTGGAAATAACAAAATACTTGGCACTGGCCAATGTACAAAGTGAGATGCCAAAAATCAAAGAAAAAATAAATATGCTTTTACTTAGTAATGAATATGTTTACACTTAGATTTATAACTAAAAGTAATAAATGCAATAGCATCTAATTAAAATAACTGTGCTTTTATTTCGAAGTGGGTGCTTACTTTATATAATTAATTACCTCCATATTTTAAATAGTTAATTAGTTAGTTATACAGAACCCATGCGAATTATAATGAATCACGAATTACGCCAAGGTTAACTGGTGTCATCTAATAAATAGCTGAACCTTACCTGTTTGTCTACTACTGTTCGACTGAAGATAATCTTATTAATTCGATGAAAGAGCAAATCTCAACTCTATCAACTATTGAGTATAAATATTTATTTTATAATTGTATCGCCAACTGTACCTACATTAACATTTGTTTTCAACATTAAAACTGGATCTACGAGATGTGAAGGTTTCGTGTTTATGCTTAGTTTTTTTTTTCATTCATAAAAATAATATTGATATTGTTAGTCATGTGGGATAAATATGTGCATTTAAGTTTTAAAGGCTCTTATAAAAAAAAAATAATACTTGACATGCTAGATTTTTACCACAGTTCACCTGATGTTAAGTGATGGTGTGGTCGAAGATGGTAAAGCACACCTAGCCTGGAATGAAACTGGCTAGTGAGACTGCCGGAAGACACCGTTAGGTGATCGGTGGCAGATTTCAAACTTGAGGGTGGTAGCTGGCCAGCTGAGTACTAGAAAATACCCTACCACCATGCTGTGGTTTCATCACGATGTTTTCCTTCACTAGCAGCTCAAGCTCTTTGTAGCGATGATGGTTCAGTGGTTAGCGCGGTAGGTTCGCATGCCGAAGGGCGTGGGTTCAAACCCCAACAATGAGCTTGAGCTGCCGGTGAAGGAAAACATCGTGAGGAAACCATAGCGTGGTGGTAGGGTACTTTCTAGTACTCGGCTGGCTAGCTACCACCCTCAAGTTGAAAATCTGCCGCCAAGCATCTAACGGTGTGTTCCGGCAGCCTCGCTTGAAAGCCAGTTCCATTCCAGGATAGGTGTGCTTTACCATCTTCGACCACACCATCACTTAACACCAGGTGAGCTGTGGTCAAACACCAAGCCTGTCAGCCATAAAAAAAAAAAAAAAAAAAAACTCCTTGTTGGGGTTTGAACCCACGCCCTACGGCGTGTGAACCAACCGCGCTAATCACTGAGCTATCATCGTTAAACATGTAAGTAAATACAACGATGTTGATTATTACTTATCTAAAGTAATACTTACTTTTTAATCCAGAGTACCTCATTTCACTTAACCACTTGCCCTATTTGACTCAATAAAGGGAGGCGGCGACGATATCTACAATAGAGCAATAGCCAACGGGACAAAAACAATGACTCATGTTTTTGTAAAAAAAAAAAAACAGTCCGGTCACGCTGTAGAGGCCAAATGGCCAACAGCATGAGTCATTCCTAAAAAAAATGTTGATCGTCTTAAGGGTGATTTGAGTGTTCCATCCTACACCGAAAAACCGCTTAGCATCAGCCTGGGTGTGGTCAAACGCAAGCCTATTCTAAGCAGAAAAGAAAAAAATTGTGCCCAAGTCAATGATGTGTAGGTAGGTACCTAAAATGCAATGATGATAATTAAGATAGTTCAGCGATTAGTGCGTTTGGTTTGCACGTAATGGGTTCAAATCACAACAAGAAGTTTGATTCTAGTGGTGAAGAGAAAGTTCATGGAGAAACCATAGCGTGGTTTTACGCTATTTTCTAGTACTCATTTGGCTAGATATTACAATGAAATCGAAAATCGTCGCTTTGCACTTATGCTATGATTCGGTAGCGTCACTTGAGAACCAGTTCCAATTCAGGGCAGGTGCGCTTACCAAGTTCAACCATACCGCCTTTTAATATCAGTTGTGGTCAAAACCAGTCAACTATAAAAAAGGTCAATGATTGGAATTACATACTTACTTCAAAAGTTTAACTGAGACAAGAAACTGCTTGTAAATCTGCGAAAAATACTTAAGATTGACATTATCTTAACTGATAGATCAAGAATTTTCACATACCAACCGTAGGTGTCTACAAAATCGTATATCAAAATATGTCAAGGATATTTTTATTGTTTTGCGAAACGCCATACATGCGTACTAATATGATTGATATCTGTAAAATATGTTTGGTTAAAAACTTGACAAAGGTGTATATGGAACGTCTATAAAAAAGCTTTGCTAATAATCAATTTTCTTTGTTATAAAATTTTCTTGTATCGCAACTTTTTTTACACATTCTGATAATGGGTACCCCTCTCGCAAAGAAAGTTATTCTCATGCTCTAAAGATAAATTTAATTCACAGAAGGAGTACATTATACAGAGAAAAGAATACAATGAATTAAGTATATCTAAATGTGGTATTTGACATTACAATTCAAAGTATAAAATGTTAATTATTGGACCTCAAACTAAGCACGAGACTTGTTTCTTGGGGACCGAGTGCGTATCTAACAGAATGTTCTGTGACTATAAACAAAACATTAAAATTAACTTTACTTAAATTATAATAGCACAAAAATTAAGCTCAGTAATTTAGCACTTAGAGTGTGACAATGTATAACATAAACTACTAACTACTGTACAAACAAGGATAAGACTTTCAGTCTCTTTATAGTTCAACGTAAGCAAGCAGTTACTGAAGTTTCTCCTAAAGACGAATTTGGTGACATATGGATTTTGGAAGACTTTCCTATCGTACTAATAATATTATTGTAAACGCACGGAAGAGAGTAAGCTGAACTATGTTTGGTAATTAAGCAGAGAGCTCGTGGGACCGGTAATAAGTTGGAAAAGGGCGCTTGTTTTTTTGAAAATCATAGTCTGGTATCTGCTTCCTTTATACTTACTTGTTTATGTAGTAACTAACAATTGCATAATATTATAATCTCACTCACGTGATCAGGGAGCTTCATAGCTGCTACCCGAACTGTGGATTAGATAACTTTCACATAAAAACAACTTAACCTTTTAACCTTTCAACTGGTCCCATCTCCGAACATTTGCTCGGCCTGGAAAAAAAACGCTCGTCCTTTGCCTCATTAAAGCAGATGCACGTCCACTGAGTCATGCCAGTCATCGACTTGTTAATAGATGAACCCTGCGTTTTCTAAGATGAAAAGTAGTCTATATTTCAGTTCAGGATACCACAGAGTGGTCCAGAATCTGCATGGAGATGCAATTTTTAAAGAGTGATGTGATGTAGTAATATGCATAGCTAAATGAAAAATAAAATAAAATGTCGAAACAGGTTTTTCTATTCGTGAATCTTTTTTGTGTCTCTGTGAATACTTACTTTACCGATTCCATGAGACAGACAGTAATAATGATAGACAGATATATTGCGAAAGAGACAACTAGATTAAGACTTCATAAGTGTAAAAATAAATAAATGCTTGCTTAGGATTTTTTTTATGTTAAGGCTTGCGTTTTATCTCCGTCTCGCCTGATGTTAAGTGAAGATGCGATCTACTATTGAGCACGCTTATCTAGAAGATACCGATTCACTCTCGACTTGAAGAGAGTGTATCTATCAGGGAACACCCACTCGGGTAACATATTCCGCGCGAACAATGAAAGTGGAATCAAATCGTTTCGTACAAATTTTTGGAACGTCAACTATAAAACGATGTCGCTTTTTCGCGCTGCTCGTCGTCAGATAGAAAAATGGCCATGGGAGAATTAGAGCATGCAAATTAGGTATTTAAACGAACTTTTTGTTTAACATAAAACCTTCAAATTGTATCAATTGCTTACTTATTAACATCATACTAATAAAATTCATAATTATGAATTCTTTTTCCCGTCCATCAATGTAGTGGCCTATGCCAGCTCGATAGTGGTAGCGTCAGACATCGTAACTTATTGATTGACCTTAACCTTACGTAATTTAACGGATACAATGTTTTGTAGGACTGGGGATTGTATTGTAAATTATATTGTAACATCATCATCAACATCATCAGTATTCACAGCTGGAAATATTTTTCGAAGATCCTTCTGAAGATACCCGACTATATTCAGATAATTATATTTTTTTATCTTACATTAGATGCTTCATGTAATAACAGATAGCGCCAAAGCGCACAGAGACCATTTAAAAAAAAAAAATAGCTATTGCTAATAATTAATTATATTAGCTTCATGACAATTTCAGTCTTTTTCGGCGATTACGTTGAAGCGTGGGTGGTGAGTAAGCAGGTCGTTGGCAAATGAGTAATTACAGATGATTGACACCGTTGGCTCATTGGTAGTATATCTGCTTTAAGAGCTGTAAGGCGTGCGTTCAATTCCCAACCAGCACTTTACAAAAATGTTTGTGTATAGTGTTCTGTATGTATTAGGTAGGTAGGTAGGTATAGGTAGGTTTATAATTACAAACAAAAAAAAATGAGTTATTTGACTTCCATAGTACAAGCTTGGCTTAGTTTGAGGTCAGATGGCGCTATGTGTAACTGGGGGCTCTACGAGCGAGCAGAAGAAACGCGGGGGTTTTAAGGCCGAAAAATCGATATAGCTGAGTTTTATCTCTAGGAAAACGCGTTTTTCTGAGTTTTGAATTGTATATACACCGAAAAGCTCCGTCGCCCACATATTAAGTAATACAGACCTACTACAGAGTGTAAATTCATTAAAGGGTTTACCTACTATATTCTCCCGATTACAAAAATACCACCTATTTATTATACATATTGTGACGTTTTTAAACTATTTATTTTTAACGCTGGAGGTTCACTATCAAATTTCTGCCCCGGTAAATAATGGTAGATCCGGGGTTTTGTATAAATAATAGTTTATATCTATCTAACATAAATAAATTAAATACTCAGCTGGATTAAAAAGCAGCTTCAGTCTAGAATATATATTAGGTATTCTATTCTAGGTATTAATAGCTAGACTAGATATACCGTCATAATTATGATGTAGTATTAGCTTTATGCAGTCATTCGCATTTGCCATTCCATCAAAATTCATGGCGCTGCAGAATCAGACATCCATGGTCACTTTTAACGATCCTATCCAGAACTTGGACAAAGTTCAAAGTATTATACTGATTTATTCATAATCATAAAACATTCCAATAATAAACCCAGATAAAGAGAACATAATGTGCTCTTTACTATTTTATGATTTGAGATGAAACAGATGACTGCTTTTAATACCTAGTTTTTAATAATAATAATGTGTAATTTTAGTTGCGTTAAAAAGTCTAAGTAAAATAACAGTTAGTACTTATTAAAATTAGAATAGCCAAGGCTGTAGCATTATTGGTACCTACTTATTATACCTACTTAGATTGTCTATTAAAACATTTAATTTCTAAATTAAACATGCTTATGCTTCCTTTTTATTTCAAGTTGGAGGTACGATCATTCATTTAGCCTGCAGCCTTCGGCCAAAATAATTAATAGTAGTAAGCTTTAAATTTGGTCTGTAAAAAATACAGGGTTAATAAAAACGGTCCTCCTTTGTGAAGCCGGTTAAAAACAGCCATAATAAAAAACTATAATGAATCTTATTCTAGTAACATCTTATAAAATACGCACTTTCTCCCAACACGAACTTGAACATTATATGTTTGATTCAAAGCGCATAACGACAATTGATACGTCATAGATGCATATCGTTGTAATTTGCGCTTTTTACGTTATCATATTATCGCAAAACAAAGTAGTGGTTCGGTAATATTGAAGATAAATCAAAATCAAAAGATAATAAACTTGTTTATAATGACTATCAGATATAGCGTCCTTAAAAATATGGTCTCTTCATTGTCATTATATCTGGTTTTGACTGTTCTTGTTTACATTACCACTCCCGTCTGCTCTCTAATTTATATCGTTTTTCCATTATTGGTTGCCTGGAAGAGATCGCTCTTAGCGATAAGGCCGCCACTTGTGGCACTAGTTCATAAGGTTCTTTTGTTTTGTGTACTCTTTTTCTTTTTCAGTGTGCACAATAAAGAGTTTCTATCTATCTATCTATCTATTACACAATACACACTAATAAAATAAATAAACACGAGTCGCGCTTTCTACGGCCAGAGAACAGTCTATTGAGAAGAACTCAGTCGTATTGAGAGCCGGCGCAAATTTTTCAGTCTTTGGAAATAGGGTCTCTGGGCCCGTCCATTCATTTCAATTTGATCAAAATATGTAAGCACACTTCTTTAAGTCAGTGAAACTACGTCATAAGATGTAGTTAAAATTTTCATAAAAGTGGCAATTATTGTCGGATTCCTTGGATATTAATGCTTTTATAACTAGCTTGACGACCTACAAAACATTTTAATTATTCAGCGGTGAATACCAGAGCTAATAATATCTGCTTGTTTTGAACGAGATATCTCGTAACGTAACTATACATCATCAGCCATAGGACGTCCACTGCTGGACACTGCCTCCTCCTGGGGGGATTTTGCCAATACTCGCCACGCTTGGCAGACGGGTTGGCGAGCGCAGTTAGGTGTGATTGTTCAAGGAAGACGCTGCTGCCCATCTTTCGGATTACATCCCTTAGCCGACTCTTACGGCAACCACGGGTAGAGGGGTGGGGTACTATTCTTACGCCGGCACCACCACGACAACGTAACTATACCAGCCGTAAATATAGTAAGTAACCAAATACCCTCATTTAGATTTCTTGAAAAAAAAAGAACACGTAATTAAAGCACAAATAAAACAATGTGCTTATTCAAACTGAGACAAGCAGTACTTTTGGTTTCACTTGTTATCTTTCGTTTTAAAAAGCTCGTCATATACATCTGTTTGGGTAGGTTATCAACGACATCCCAAATGCTGCGGACTTACCTTCAGATTCATCGTCTGCATGTGCTGCCATTTCTAGTGCGTTTTTCGATTTATTATGAATTTGCGCTGGCCAGTTAGTAACAGCAACGTGCCAAATCAATAGATAGTGTTTTTTTTTAATTTTCGTTTCTTCACCATTGAAAGTAAAAATACAGCTGTTCTTTATATAGTAGGTTAGCGCGGTCGGTTCGCATGCCGAAGGGCGTGGGTTCAAGCCCCAACAATGAGTTTGAGCTGCCGGTGAAGGATAACATCGTGAGGAAACCATAGCATGGTGGTAGGGTACTTTCTAGTACTCGGCTGGGCTACCACCCTCAAGTTGAAAATCTATCGCCCAGCATTTAACGATGTGTTCATCGACCAAACTGTCACTGAACACCAAGTGAACTGTGGTCAGCCATAAAAAAAAGCTATTTATTTGCTTAAACCTATTTACTCTTTAATAAAATAAACATTGAATATTTATGTTATAATTAATTATTATTTATGACTATTCCACCAAGTTCATTGTAATAGTCCAGAAACGTATAGAAATATTTTATTCACATTCACATTAGTTCATTTAAAATTGTTTTTTCTATAGTATGTACTGTATGCTATCTATAATTTGTACATAATTTTATTTAATTTCTCACAATTAAATGTCATTTTAAGGGTTCCGTGCCCAAAGGGTAAAAACGGGACCCTATTACTAAGACTTCGCTGTCTGTCTGTCCGTCCGTCTGTCTGTCACCAGGCTGTATCTCAAGAACCGCGATAGCTAGATAGTTGAAATTTTTACAAATTATGTTTTTATGTTAATTATTATTTCTGTTGCCGCTATAACAACAAAAACTAAAAACAAAATAAAATAAATATTTAAAGGGGGCTCGCATACAACAAACGCGATTTTTTTGATAGATAATGGTACGGAACCCTTCTTGCGCGAGTCCGACTTGCACTTGGCTGGTTTTTATTTTTATTTACATTCACTCAATAGGTATGAATGTTTTTGTATTCAACAGAGCCTGTTAGTGCAGGCATTGATGGGGCTTCGGCCTCACCACTAGACCCGAGAATAGAAAGATTCATACTTACGTATGTAGAGTGAAATTTCTTTCGATATGTCAATGAAATGATCGTTGCCAACTGATGGAATCGTGCATAGTCTGTGGTCACTGAAACTCAGAAACTAACTAATTATATTGCATACTCCGATTATAGTTCTAGCGGCCTACATCATGGAAACAAAGCTAAGTACAAAGCTTGTAGGTAATCCCACATAAGTAAAAAAAAAGTGTTCTCCTGGTGTTAAGATACCCAAAACTTTGAATAACAAAACCAAGTCCAGGGTATATTGGCGCTCATTACTTTGAGACATTCAAATGGCGAGTCTTATCAGCCCTGTAATTACCTAGACTTTGTTTTGTTATTCAAAATTGTGGGTGCCGCTGCAATGATCATGGACTGGCGTTATCTCTATGAAGAAAGCGTTTCGTTCACCTCATTTCTTATATTATGTTGAAAAAGCTTATGCCCGATAGAGGGTTAAATGAGCAGCCAATGATGACTGATATCGTCATTATCAGTATTTTAAGGTTGTGAGCAATGGGTTTTATTAAAATGAGTGAACTCGAACGGCATGACGACTGCACTAGGAATAGTAGTGTAAAGCAGTAAAAATTCAAGAAACCTTGGCTTGCAGCCAACGCGATGTACATTCACCTATTTCGAATCATCATTGTCATTGACAATTCAATTGCTTTTATTATTTTTTCTCACGTTCCCACGGTTATACGCATAAATTCTTTGTGGCGAATAAACTCATTTTGGATACGTGATAATTTTTATAACATTTTTATGGTTGTAACAGCAATAAACACTGGTATTCTTTTGTTAGAATAGTGTAATGTTCCTTTGTAGTTTTGTTTATGACACTAATTTTAACTGCGTCCCGCAGTTTCCCCCGCGATTTGCCAATTTTCTCGTGTTATCCAGTTGAAATTACTTACTATAACCGGTATTTCTTTGTTATACGCCACTGCACTAGCATAATTCTAAACCTCATCTTTATTATTTATTGATCAATCTAAAGGTATCAAAGGTAGTTGACGGACAGTATGTGCATGTGTGCATTTCATCCAGTTAAGCCCACCCACGGCCCATGACCAAAATTTTTGTCTAATCGTTTTACGACCAAAACCTTGCTCCATAATTTTAAAGTTTATTTTTCTATGAAATATTCAGATTTATCAGTTAAGACACAAAAAAAAAGTATGCCTCATAAAACCTTTTGTACTACTCACGCGACCTGATCATCAAAGTACGCAGCAATTTGCAGATCTCATTTGCTGATTAAACTCTGCTCATTGGTAATTGCTGACCACAAATAATGATCGAATTTTGGGTTAATTGAAAAATTTCTCATTGGAATGATGACGGTAATTTTGTTTTTCTGAATAGTTATTTACCTACTTGTACTTACAGATTCCAAAATGATTATACTTATTAATATTTTCTATTTTTTATGTCAAAGTAATGAAATGAACGAGACGCTCTCCTGATGTTAAAAGATAACGCCAGGCCATGACCACTGCAGCGATACACAGAACTTTGAGAAACAAAACAAAGTTTAGGGCATTGCTGATTAAGCGCTCATTACTTTGAGACATTAGATGGTTAGTCTCAACAGTCTAGTTATTTCGCATTTTCGTGTTTTTTCTTTACTGCATATCCTATATGCAGTATCCTATTGAATCTGGACAGTATTCGTTGACTGTTTTGTCTTCAGTTTTCTTTAGCTTTGGACAAAACTATTTAACTTTACGCTTTTTAGCCGTGAGAATGCTAGTCAATTTAATTTTTTACGTAACTGATAGGTATGATAAGTAGTCTTGGAGTTTTTAATTCAGTTTTAAAATTTTCTTTATCTTATGTCAATAGCCTATTATAAACGGTAGGTATATTAACGTAATTGGCAATCTTCATTAATGGGTATGTAACTGAATATTACCTATCAGCGTCTGCCATCTCGGACCCAATTCCGTGCGCGAGGTCATCCAATCTACTCTATCGGAAAGAATGAAATGGATCCGCAAAACCAATTTTCCCGAGCACAAAAGTAGGTAATCTGCATGGAAGAAAGAATAAAAATGAATACCGCCTTACACAGCTTGAGGCATCCAAAGCACTTATCACATAGTAATATAAAAACAAGCTTAATTAAAAAAAAAATATAAAAAACATGAATGACAATGTAAATAAACTTGTAGCGATGATAGCTCAGTGATTAATAGCGCGGACGGTTCGTACGCCGTAGGGCGTGGGTTCAAACCCCAACAATGAGCTTGAGCTGCTGGTGAAGGAAAATATCGTCAGGAAACCATTAGCATGATAGGGTATTTTCTAGTACTCGGTTGGCTAGCCGTCAAACATCTAACGATGTGTTCCGGCATCCTTGAGAGCCAGTTCCATTCCAGGCTAGGTGTGTTTACAAACTTCGACTACACCGTCACTTAGCATCAGATGAGCTGCAGGCAAACACCTAGCTTGTCAACCAATAAAAAAAATAGGTTTTTTTTCTTTAAAAATATATTGTTAATGTTTCTCAGAGTAAGATAAAGAGTTCTAACGATACCCCAAACATCTAAATTCGTTCAAGTATGGAATAAAGAAACTCACATACATACGTATGTAGGTACATTAACCCACAAAACATTACACTCCTTATTTGACCAGTCGTGTAATTAAGCTGTTACGCATAATAGGGCAATATAAGACACTAGTATTTCACTCTACCGGTTACGTTACGCATATACATACATTATGTATATTTATTATCATATTATGAAATCTTGGTTTTGATTCAAATTCATCAATATTAATTTTAAAATCGCGGTTTGGCTGAAACTAAATTTTTCATTAGCTTTCAAGCATATGCTTGACTAGAGAATATAGAATAACTTTTATAGGACCGTGTTGATCCACACAAGGTGTTCTATGATTGTATTGTCTTGAGTGCGGAATCTATTTAGGGTAATCGTTGGTAGATTAAAATCTCGGCAGCCTAGTGAACTTTCTGTAACGTAGTTGGGAGACGATCTGGCTTCCAATCTGGAGGTCTTGTGTTCGAATCCCACGGCACGCACCTCTTTCTTTTAGTTATGTGCGTGCGTTGAACTAAAACATCGTAAGGAAACCTACATGACTGAGAATAGTTACTTAAAAAAACCGGTCAAGTGCGGGTTGAACTCGTGCGCCAAGGGTTCCGTACCTACCCATTATACTGCCATAATAAAATTGGTAACATATTTATTTTTTAGCAATTTTAGTATTTTTAGCAACGGGAACTGCCATATAGGTTTTCGACCCAAAACCTTTTGGTTTAAAGCACGGTCCTTACACCACAAATAAAGGGAAACTTCAGAAAAATAAAAAAGTTGAAAATAATTAAGGTGAATTTTGGTTTCGCGAAAATCTACATTTGCCGATATCTTTTTATCGTGTTGACTCAGGACTTTGATTTTTATATACCTAATAGGGACTATAGACCTCAGTATCTGGTATAAATTTCAACTTGCTAGGTCCACTCGTTCCTGAGAAAATCGGTGGTGACACACGGGCAGACAGATGAACAGACGGACAAGAAAGTGATCTTATAAACCCTTATAAGATCACTTTTTTTCCTTTTTTTACCTTTTGAGGTACGGAACTCTAAAAAGTTCTCAAAGATATGAGAAGTCTGTCAAATCGCACTTAGCTAGCGTAGTGGACTGTAGCCTTACCCTTCTCACAATGAGAAAGGAGACAGTTTAAAAAATCAGAGCTGATTCAGATTCATAATCGTTAGTTCACTCACAAAGGCCATACCTATTAATGCATAAATGTATTTGAACGCTCAGCTCTGTCCGTCTTTTTACTTCATCCAAGGTAATCTAAAAAATTAAATCGCTTGTTCCGTCGTCGCTGCGCCTCGAGTACTTTTACTGCTTGGAATTTAAACATTGAATGAAAGTAGGTATTTATGAGGTAATGAACGTTTACGATATTTCTTTACCTGGCTCTTAGGCGCTTTTGTATTCTAGTTTATGAGGAACTTTTTATTAATTTAGCTCGGATGAAATGGAATATCGAGAGGAAAAAAGAGAAAAAGAAGTTATAAAATAAAGTGACACGTGCAAAAAGAGAAACTAAAATTTATTTTTCATCACTCGTAACACAATAAGACAAAAAGCATAACAATAAGATAAGTAAAAAAAATATACTTGTGTGTGTGTTAACGATATTGAGTATTTAATCTGGGTTATATACTGTTTCTTTTAAAATTATTATCATTGTTGTATTGACTAAACGTGGTACTGATTGTCTGTACCTTGAGGCGGGCTGCGTCTCACAGCGTCTTATAGGCAGTAGAGTACCAGCTGTGGCAGCGTTCGAGACGACTCTTAATAAAACTTTTGGTGAAAATTATAATTAAATTGTATTGACTTATTATTTTACTTACACCCTTTGAAGTATTCCCAATAAGCATTGTTTAAAATTATGACCAATTTTATCTACACAATAGGTACATCCTGGTATAATACAGACTCATAATAATTGACACCACACATTAACATGTGGGAACCTCTATTATCCTTTTCATATTTATCAACAATTCGCCACGGCAACGCATATTCTATGAAACTTTCGATGGACTAACGTGTCTTCGATGTCCTTACTATAATATTGTAAATGCGAATTTGAGTTTGTTTATTTCGCTCTCACGCTTTACTACTCAACCGAACATCATCATCATAACATATTGTCAGGAATACAAAAAAAGAACATAAGGTGCCTTTCATTCAGAAAAAAGTACTGTAAAGTACTGTACTGTTCTAAAAAGTACTGTTAAAATGTACATTAACGCAAATGAAGACGCGGGCAAACGCTCGTAAAACATAAAGCAGTCTATCTTCTTCGTGTGGTGCCTATCCAAGTCAACTCTGCATAGTTTTTATAAAGATGACTGTGTACAGTTATAGAAGTTTAAAATTACGATTAGAAAAAAAAAGACTCTATGCTTCTAAGCCCAAACACGGCTAGATTTTAGATATTTTGGTTTAAAAATCAAACTACTGAACCAATTTTATGTAATTTCTATGGGACCTGGGACCAACATGAAAATAAAAATCCTTTTAATTTTTTTTATGTGGTAACAAACATTAAAAAAAAATCAACCGAATTGAGAACTTCCTCCTTTTTTAAAGTCCGTCAAAAACGCGACTCTTTAATTAGTTGGATGGACAAATTAACAGACATACGACCTGGATAACCTAAGAAAAAATACAATTAATGCAAATAGGATGATGATGATGAAAAATGTCATTCTTCTGTCAATTACCTCATTCCATGAGATTCCATGTCACAGACCTTTGGCGGAAACTTTTTACCCTACACTTGTCAGATTAAACAAAAACATGCGGTTCAATCACGCATTATGAATCATTATGATTCAGCTCACGATCTCGACGTCTCGACTCGACGTTTTGAACAAGTGCGAGACACAGAATTTTTTACCACCACCACCATACCAATGTATAGTTTTTTAGAAGTGACAACTTCTTCAGCCTCGTTGAACGATTTTCTGGTAGAGGAAAAACTTATGGGTTCGTGTCACCATAATGGCATAAATATTAAATCTTTGAAACAGGTGACTAATATAGGACAGCATTTTAAACTTCAAGACAAAACAGGCTATGTTGGTAACAAATGAAAAATAAGATTAATAAAGTCTGTAACACGGCTATTCTGTTGATATTCTTGTTCGTTGGTACAAATAGCTCTATGGTACAAATACATCACGAGATAGGACGAGGTAAGTAATGATTACAGCCAAGACACACAGTTAACTGTGCTCGAAGTTTCACCCTCCTGGTAATGAAAGTGATAATTCTGTTAAACATACCCAACTAGCTATTTCCCGCGTCTTCGCTCGCGTTAATGTATTTTTTTCTATTCCTCGAGTACTGTACTTTTTTTTGTATGTATCTCAGACAATGTATATGCAAAATTAAACAAAAATATCAATAGAATAGATAAAAAAAATATAAATAAACAGTATAACGGTAATATAAGTATATATTTACAAAAGATATACATTAAAACACCAATACTTTTCAGTCAACTAATTCCCATAGTGCATTTGGATCATAGGTAAATATATTCCTAAGTTCCAACGCTTATAATTCTCAGTTAAATGAATTTATATATTCTTATGAAAAATAAATATCTTCAACCACAAATGTCATGATGATCGGTAAAAGTGCAACAAACAAACTCATATTCGCATTTAGATAATTAATTAGTATTCTTTCTAGAGTTTCTTGAGACTTTTCATAGTTTATGTCCATGTAGTAGGTATCATTTCATCATCATGCCATGTTATCCGGTATAGAACAAAAGTAACCGACGTAGCTCAAAAAATTAGATTAAGTTGCAGTGGGACCACTCACATTTCTCGAAAAACCGATATCCGGTGTGGTAGACGAGCTCTAGCGGAGTCCACGCGTAGGTAAACATAGTGTAGGATACACTATGTTTACTTACTTCACTTCAACTATAGTGGGTGTTGACCCTTACAATTTGCAGGTCACGCTACTCCGTTCACGCCCGTGTAGCTATACCATTACTTTAGCGGAATCGCCAAGCAAATTATACGCTAATTGTGTTAGCAGTAGCAGTCTATTTGGTACGAATTCGGTAATAACGTGGTAAAAAAACAGTTACTCTTGCTAATAGAATGTGAAATACTTCAATGATTTTGAGGCCGCGGGACGTGTGATTTGAACTGCAATATATTATTGTAAGAAATTATACATAAATTAAAACCATATTATTGTAAGAGATTTAAATTGATTTCTATATTATGATAGTTTTACACGCCATGACGCCCATTCAGGCGCTAACAGTCAGTCCTGCCTGTTTAGTGGTATATTTAGATAACTTTAACCCTATTATGATTATTATTTACTAGTTTATGCCCGCGACTTCATCCGCGTTAACTTTAGAATTAGGTTCAGAGAGAAATGAAACATGCGTAAATAACAAATAAGCAATAGTTATGAAACTTGCGCTATTTTATTATTTGATTAAGATAAAATTAAATGATACCTTTTATAATATAACTTAATAATATTCATAAGACACATATACACTAAATTTCATGTGGATACGTCCAGTAGTTATTTTTTTGATAACACCACAGGAACCTAACTTTTTGCTGATATAAAAAGTTTTCTATATGTTAATTCAAGTAATAAACTACATGTGTGCCAAATTATATCAAAATCCGTTCAGCCGTTTTTACGTGATTAAGTAACAAAGATACATTACATTTTAATATAATTATAGTACCTGGTTGACCGAGCTTTGCTCGGTTTTTCATTGCCTGAAAAAACGGATAAAACGACATTTTCTAAAAATGAGACCTAGCTATATCGATTTATCGCCCCCGAAACCCTGCATACTAAATTTCATGAAAATCGTTGGAGCCGTTTCCGAGATTCAGATTACATATATATATATATATATATACATATATACAAGAATTGCTCGTTTAAAGGTATAAGATATAAATAATATGAGTAGAATAGCCTGTTATAATTATCTATATTGCCGAAATTATCCTCTTAGTTGCGTAGTCCGATAAAAAATAAACCGGACGCAACAATTTGTACAGTTAGTTGGTATGTAATTCAATACGCAGTAAGGTGCATCATCTATTTCAGGGCGCGAAATTCAAAATTTCTTGCATTATATTACATTTCAATAACTCAAGGCATGTTTTTAAAACAGATTTGACGATAGAGAATGAGTTTTATTAACAATGTATGTACGGTGTAAAATACCACATCAAAATGGAAAAATAGACTTCCATTTCGATTTGGTTAGTTTAGCTTTTTTTCTATGGCTGATAGGCTTGGTGTTGACCAAAGCTTTTTTTTTTTTTTAATAGCTGACAGGCTAGGTGTTTGACCACAACTCATCTGATGTTAAGTGACGGTGTGGTCGAAGATGGTAAAGCACACCTAGCCTGGAATAGAACTGGCTCTCAAGTAAGGCTACCGGAACACACCGTTAGATGCTTGGCGGCAGATTTTCAACTTGAGGGTGGTAGCTAGCCAGCCGAGTACTAGAAAGTACTCTACCACCACGCTATGGTTTCCTCACAATGTTTTCCTTCACCGGCAGCTCAAGCTCATTGTTGGGGTTTGAACCCACACCCTTCGGCATGCGAACCAACCGCGCTAACCACTGAGCTATCATCACTACAAACAGCTCACCTGATGTTAAGTGATGGTGTGGTCGAAAATGGTAAAGCACACTTATGAATGAAACTGGCTCTCAAGTAAGGCTACTGGAACACACTGTTATATAGATGCTTGGCGGCCGAGTATTAGAAAGTACCTTACCACCATGCTATGGTTTCCTCGCGATGGCGTTACGGCTTGTTGATGATAATGACGATGAGCCAAAAAACGCAAGAAAGAAATGTAATACAATGAAACAATTAAAAAAAAGTATATAGTTAGTTTTGGCTCGACAAAATTAACTAGTAAAAATGTAATTTTGAAGGCTTTAGTAAAAAAATTTTAGTTTACATAATCTAAACTTATAAAATGTATCTTGTCTACAATGAAAAAAATAGCATCATTTTTTGTTTAAATTCGTCAGCCTTCGAAATTGGCCTTTAGCAAATTTTAATGACAATTGTCGAGCTAAATCAGCTACATCCGCCATGACATCTAATTTTAGAATTGTTACATATTTAGCCCATATTCATTTCAATGAATGGCTATTTTGTGCTACATTGTACGTACCTATTAACTATATAAGACAGATAACTCTTTATTGTTCACACCAACATTATAAAACAAAAATTACGAGTTATTAGAAATTAACCAACATGGATCTTTTTTATATTTAAAAAAAATATAATCTTAATCTTATCTTTCTTATCAGAAAGATAGTAAATTTATGATAAAAATATGACATTTAAAAATAATTTAAATTTTGACTTATAAAAATAGTAAATTTATGATAAAAATACCATATTTAAAAATAACTTAAATTTAGACTTTTATAATAATGTTTCTATCTTCTAAACGTTGCTGTACCCAACAGGGTCCATATTTGACTGTGTACAAATTACTTTGTATTTACAACATCTTGTATAAAAGCAAAAAATATCTTGAATCTTGAATTTCTTTTATTAGAAATATTAATTTAATTTAAACGGATAGGTACCTACTTGTAATTATTTAAGAGACTCACTGACTACTTTTTAAAAAAAATTACGCCAATACAAGGATACCCTTAATTTTTTTTTCGTTATTCAAAGTTAGGTTAATAAATAGTAGTAGTAAAGGGAACTCAGCAGTGGTCAAGGACAGGCGCTATCTCTTATCTGTGGCCAGTAAAGTACTTCAGTTATTTCTCTTTTATCATGAAAGCGTTTATTAGTTCGTCACATTGCTTGTTAAAATTACTAAATCGAAACATAAGTATTTTATTATAAGTTTCCATTTTCTTTTTAAATAACCAACATAATTATGTATGTTTATTATAATATGAAATCTACTATTTACTTATAATTGAGCTAAATTGGTAACTGGCCTCTACCTATCTTCCTATAACGAGTAGTTAAAATCGTTTTTTGTACTTGATAATTAGGTAATGTTTGTAATAGATAATTCATTAAATATTTTATTAAAGACTATTAGTAGCAGCTAAGGACTTTTTGTTTTAATAATTCAGCTCAAGAGCATCACACAGCAACAGTTTTAAATTCTTCAAAAGATTAAAATCCTTAACGTCGCCTTCACGACGAATTTGAATGTTTTAAATAAATAATGTTTTCATTTATTTTTCTCTAGAATATAGGAGATAGAAATAATAAAAATAATTTATTGGTGATCAAATTTCAATAAACAGGATCAATATTTTTAAAGTGATAACCAGCAAAAGCATGTTTTCGAAGAGTTGATAGTAAATCTAAATTCAGCGAAAATTTGAGTAATTAAAAACTCAAAAGTAATAGTGACAAATGCAGTGGATAAATTAACATTTAGTGATGGCCTTGAGAAGGAGCGTGAGTGTCATGCGGCTTGGAAGGTGCATAGCATTCCTGGCAGCGGCAGCCTTCCTCTTGCCTTTCACCATACTGCTGATGGTGGCAGATCAACAATACAACCTGACATACAACTCGAAACGAGTATTTTATCAAGAGGTAAGTGATAAATGAAAATGTATTGCTTTAGATTATTTATTGATGGGACTCCGCGCGCGTCGGAGCCCATCAATAATCTAAGTGTATTGCATTGCTTTCCATTGGAGACAATTCTTGTGAGAAATGGAAGTTAAAATTTTCCTGAGTAGTTAGCCACTTTCAAGATTTTGAAAGTATAAATTAGTGTGGAAAATAGAGTTGTGCTAGCGAAGCCCAGGCACAAGGTGCAAAGCCTGAAGAAGCGCAAAAATAATCGTGGAGAACATACATGCAATATTTGTCGCATATTTCAAGGGCGTAGTTATAGAAAGTTGCACCGGGCGCAAAAAAGCTTGTTATGGTACTAATCATAAATGTATAGAAATATTATAAATGTATCTATCATAAATGTATAGAAATTTTTCGAAATTTATATTATAAAAATGCATGTCTTATATGCGTATGCGTATGCGTATGCGTAGTTCTACCTACATATTCAGTAAAATGAATAGGAAAAATAAGCTAGTCTGAAATATGACAATCCTGCAAACTGTTATGCTTTCGATATAAAAACTGTATTTTAAATCTCAGAATATTCTAACATCTTACTTCGCTACCATACAAACGTTTGTATTTAAAAGATGAATATGAATTTCATTAAAAAATTAATAGACATTTCAATCAAACCTAGCTTCACACAGCTACGTAAAATGCATTTCAATCCTTATAGAAATAAAGAAATAGCACTAAAAATTGCACAATAAAACCTGAGTAATTTTCTCACGTACCAACACAACACTGCAACGTCGAAGACATCGAATTACGAAAGATTTTCATACAAAAGCTGATGAATTTCGTATTTCAGTTGGGATTTAAAACAGGGTTATACAGAAAGTAAATGTCCATAGAATCTCCTCATACATAGGTTATTTATCATTATGAACAAACTCTACCTTAACTTTCACTTAAAAGCTCGAAAAATATAACTTTTTGTGTAACCCTGACTAAAAATGCCTAAACACATATGTATGGAGTTAAAAGAATTGAAAAAGATACGCTATATACACACACATGTGTGCAGACAGACTATATTTAAAAGGATAACTTTTTATAAAGGTAAGTGTGAAGGGGTCATTCATAAATAACGTCACACAAATTTAATGACTTTAAGAACCCTCTCCCGCTATTGTCACAAGTGTCCACTTTTCTAAAATGTGACGTCACATAGTTTGCAAAATTATTATATATAAACAGCAATTTATATATTCACACATGTGACCCAAAACTTAGGGCTCGTCCTTTCTATCTCGTGTCACACTTTGTTGAAACCCTCTCTTTTATTTTATGTCTGACGTATTATTAAGAACTTAATGTTCTTCGCAAAAGATTTTTACAACATTGTTCGTCAAAATACGAGTACAAGTCGTTATATTGTATTATTTGCGTGCTAAGTATGGTGCGTAATTTTCTAATAAATTTTGTGTCCGATAAAAGTAAGTTATGGTCGTAATATTTCATTTTTAATTAAGCTAATTATGAACCTGCTGAACGCTTATCGATATTTAGGATAGTTAGCAACTAATTAATCATTATATTTTACGAACTGGGGTACTACCAACTATATTTATACTTACATATGTTTATTCTAGATTAATAATTGACTACATATCTATTACAAAAAAAAACTTTATACTATCAAACAACAAAGTTAAAAACTAAACTTCTGATTAGGAACCAAACTTTTGTAATAAAACTGTTTGAATGATCGTTTGAATTTTTTATCTTGTCCATTATATGTAAAGGTAATGTGTAGGTCCATTAAATGTAAGGGTGTCACAAATCAAATAAAAACTAATGCTATATTATAAATTGTGTCATTAGTGAGTATGACAGTAGAAAAAACGAGAGGAAGTTCGAAGTGACGCTAAAATGAGCTAACCAAATATCAAAGTACATTTTTGAAAATTTATAGCGAGCCAATAAAAGTAAATTTAAAACAAAGTAAATTTCCCGTACGGGTGGTAGATTGAACCTACTTTCCGATTATTTCTTTTGGCTTCCAGTTTTAATTCCAGGCCATATGAATTGACCATCTACGAACATAATATAACTTTTTTTTCTGTTCACAGGCTAGATGATTGACCACAGCTCAGTTGATAATAAATGGTTGAAGATGGTAAACTCAGCTAACCTGTAATGGAAACTGAACTGGAACACACCGTTAAGTGCTTGGCGACAGATTTTCAGCTTGAAGATGGTAACCAGCCGAGTAGGAACTAAAAAAAAAAAATACTATGGTTTCCTCGCGATGTTTTGCTTCAACAGCAGCTCAAGCTCATTGTTGGGATTTAAATCCGGCGTGTGATCCGATTGCGCTAAGGCTAACCACTAAGCTGTCATTACTACACTTAGCATCAGGTGAGCTGTGGTTCAACACCTAGCCTGTCAACTAGAAAAAAGCTTTCTACGATCCTGGCACGTCTCCTTTCCGCGGTAATAAATATATGTAAATACACATATAAATGCAATTTGAAATTAACACTTCACCAAAAATTTCTTCTTTTACAGAGCGACTTCTATAAAATTAACGGAACATATTATGCGCCTGCATACACGATAACAACACCTACATTGTTAAGGACCCAGGTAACTGACAAATCTTATGTCACCTAGTCTCATTACTATGCTACACCAGACATTAAATAGGCTAAGTAAACCATCAAACAGACATAAGTAAGGGCTAAAGTAATTATTAACTCTTATTGACATACGTAATATTTATCAATATCAGTTACATAGTGGACTGTAATTTACAACACGATAAAAGCAAATTAAACTTTTTTAATAAAAAATACCCTAATAATAAAAAGACATGTCAACACATTTTATTATATTGACATATTATGTTTAGTATATTGACATAATTATCTTATTAGTATATATTGACATTGTTAATATTATGTTTGACATAAAGTGGAATATAACTTATAATTTTGCGGTAAACAATAAAATATGTATTTTGTATTTACTTTTCTACGCACTAAATAACGCTTTATAATATACCTATTTTTACTCTGATTTTAAGAAGATCCAGATTATATCCCATTGATTGGACACCAAATAAATTCTCCACATTATTTTTTTAAACTAGATGTCAGAAGACAAAAATATGACACGTTGTAACATTATATTTTTATTTGAAATCACCACTTTTAAGAACCTGTGAAAATTTAAGACGAATATTCGTCAAAAGAGCGACAATTTGCCATTTTTATGAAAACAATGTCAAATACAAACTTTTCCAAATAATAATGAAGTCAGAATCTAGAATTAAATGTTTGTCAAACTCAATAATTATTATTACAGAGATAGTTTAAACAACTATAAATCATATTGTGATGTATTTTAAACGATATCAACAAATTGTTTTACACAAGGAACCAAAGAATTAAGAAATATAAAAATATATATTCGAGATATAATGTTGCGTAGAGAATGGGTGCAGACTCATTGGTGCTACAATCACTTGTCTTATGCTAACGACACGTAATAATACGTCATACAAATAAATTAGGGTATTTGTATGCGTGTAAAACCTACACAAGCGAAAGTCAAGTCAAGCGAAATTACCAAAGAATAAATTTTCCACGCAACGTTTTTGTTCAATTTTTTTATTCTGTGTTAATAAATAAAACAGTTGTGTATTTGCTGATAATTTAATCGAAGTATGAAATTATATAAAAAAAGATAAAAATTGCTCAGTAAGTAGGATATAAAAAAGCAACTGAAATTATGTATTGAATTAGGTATAAAGTGTTTGGTGTAGTATAGAACTTGAGACTCTTTGCCTATAACTGCACGCTTAATAATGTTACTAACAAAACTACTTAAAGAGAAACAAATCGAAATAAACCTGATCATCTTTATAATCTAAGATTGTCAAAAATGGTAAAACTCTGTCATTTGTTCGGTTCAAACAGTTCAGACAGCACGGGGTTTCTCCAAAACATATACACCAATTTAAGTCATAGCATTAAATGAGATTACATATACCTATACCTACTAACATGTTTTACAGAGTTTTATATAAATTGGATGAAAGGTATTCAAATCTATCTTCAGACATATTTGTCGGGATAGCACTTTTAACGCCTATTATTACATTTTTTGAATGATTTATTTAATACACCTATTCTTTCAATATAAATCTACTTGGAAAATTTGAGAATTGGAACAACGTGATTTGATCGAAAAAAAAATTAAAAAAATGAACACCGTTACTTTTCTATTTTAATGTAAAAGCCATGAGACGCTCTCCTGATGGTAAAAGATAACGCCTGTCCATGCCCATTGCAGCGTTACACAGAACTTTGAGTAGCAAAACAATGTTCAAAACGTCGCTGCTTTAGCACTCATTACTTGAGACATTAGATGGTTAGTCTCAACAGCCCTGTTATTTCGCTAGCCGTTTTTAGTACTCGGTCAATATACCTATCAGTATACAGTACCTGGATGACCGAGCTTTGCTCGGCTGAAAACACGGATAAAACGACGTTTTCTAAAAATGAAACCTAGCTAGATCGATTTATCGCCCCCGAAACCCCCTGCATACTAAATTTCATGAAAATTGTTGGAGCCGTTTCCGAGATTCAGAATACAAGAATTGATCGTTTAAAGATATAGATATACCATTTTTTACAATTTGATAATTATTACACTTTTATTTTTTACCGTAATTAATAAAAACCACTAAAAACGTTATACTTATGATTAGTTTTCAAAATGTAAAATGTAATTGATGTCAATGTCACGCAAGCCATTATTGTCATTGTAAATTACATTTTGTCGTTTCAAATTATACGTTTACTTATTAACGTAATTGAATTAGCTTGTTGTCATAACTGCAATGATTAGAGTGACAGCTCAATAGGTCATTCAAGAAAATAAAACTCGGATATTATTTCAGTCATTGCGTGTTTTTCAATATTGTTTTTGTGTATATTGACTACTTTGTTTTTTTTATAGCTTTTGTTTGCCTTATGACAAAATCTATCTAGTTCCTTTTATTTCTTGATTTGACTTTGGTTAAAACATTTTTAAAATGCGTATCTAACATGACAATTAACGAAAAAACTTTCGTCAGTTTATCGATTACAAATGGCATCTTTCATTTACGTCCGCCAGTGGCGTTACTTTTCATACACTATAGTATGGAAAATTCGACAAAAGTTTTTTTCACAAATTGCCATGGTAGACCAATAAAATTAGGGATGGCGTGTTTTTGGAATAGGTAATATCAAGTTGATGGTCGAAAAGTAGGTACATTTCGATTTGTTTCCATGGTGACATGGTTTTTGGTTACTAAATAAAGGTCTAAAGACGACTGAGCGCAAACTGAATGTTAAAAACTGTTGTAAACTTTCATAAAGCACTGATAAACGTGTGTCGTGTTGTACTTGTGTCTAACTTTGTGTACAATTAAGTATTTGATTCAACAATGAAATTTACAGCTACATCAAAAAACGTTGGTTAAAAGGTTTTCCGTCCATAGCTTTATGAAAACATGACTAAGTTGAGTTAGGGGTGATAACCATCAGTGGACGAGTACGGAAGCGTTCCCGTAGCCCCGGCACATAGGCGTCAAGCAGAAACACCCCAGAGTTTTAGTGGGTAGACCACCTTGACGGAGAGTCCCTCATAACCACTGTGCTTCCTTCGGAGCCGGCGGTATCTACTAAGGAATTCCCTCGGCAAAAATCAAGGTTGTCAAATGCTAACCATTTCCGACTATACCGGCACTGAGCTGGGCATAAAACAGGTTAAATAAGCTTGTCGGCTATTTAAAAAAAAATACACGCAATTTGCATCAAATATACCTAATACACAAGTGGTGAACCAATTTTAAAATGTATCTACTCTGCGCAAGGATGCGCTTATTTTTAGGTTTTAGTCCTTAATGTCGCATCAGTGACGTTGCATATCTAAGTTTACCATCTCCAAAGAAAGCCAAAAAGACTACTAATAATTCACTATTTTGAACCAATTTCACTGTGAGCAAAACTCTGAAATCGCAGAAAAAAACATTTACTCCATACATTTGGTCAACAAACTTTTTATATGGAAAAGTGATACAATGTTTTTTCACAATCTCAGGTTTGTGCCTAAGAAAAAAGGGTAATGATGTGTATACTTTTCGGGTTAGTACACCATCCTAAACTAACTTTACTAAACTTCTCCGTAATATTCGGTACCTACCTATGACTGTGAGATCAATAAATTATTCCATTCTACTCGATACTTTAACTGTATGATTGAAAATTGAAAAAGACTAGCTGGTTTAGAAAATCCAATTAATTAATTTACCACTCATTAATTGGCGTAAAATTCGTATTCTATAATTCTCATCAGCGGTAACTCTAAGTAATAAACAATGAATTAACTAAATTAATGTCGTTAATTAAAGTTACGACATCATTGCGAGATCGTCTGAACTTCCAATTGGAAAATCAGGATTCGACTTTCACAGTGCATTGTTAATTGCCACTATCTTCAAACGGTGAAGAAAACAATCGTGAAGAAACTTGTATATCTGAGAGTTCTTAACATTCTCGAAGATGTGTGAAATCTGGCAACATCACATACGTCTATAAGTACCTAGAAAAGAACTTCCAAACAAGACGTGTGTACAAAGCGGCTAACCAATGTGCGTGAATGTTTTGTCTTGACTTGTCTTTATTAACGTTATTTATAGTACCAGGTATTCAATTGGATATGATATATAAACAGCTCCTGAATTTCAACTACAACAAACTATCAACATTCTTAGGGAGACTATCAATCTAACACTGTCTTATCTGACATCCGACTATCATGATAAAACTATTCTTGTTGATAAAATTAAGATGAATTCGTGAATTGGGTATATATCTAATCTTATAACAACGTACTTGGTGTTACTACATATTATTTTGTAGCGTAAGCTCAAAGAACTGAAACCCTTTTGGCATTTGATATCCATTAGGTAAGTATAAATAAGGTTTAAAGTGACAATCGTTGGAAAAACTTTCGTATTTTTTATGTTTTTATATGTTTCGGTATCAAAAATATGACGTAAGATTATTTTTTCGCAAATCCTATTTTCTGTATCCTCAGGTCAACGGTTATCAAACGGATCACCATCTACACTGAATTACTTATTAGTTAAATGACTAAATAGGTAATATACTTATTAGTTAAATGACTTAAAATTTGACCCAGGATATCATCTAGAACCAGAGTCCTTATCATCCTAACTTGATGGGGTTACATCGTTTTATTACAGAGTTCCCGCCTTTCTCAGATTGATAGTACTCTCAATAAAAAAGTAAAGCAAATTTCAGTAACTCAAAATTTGCTGGTAATCTCAATTACCCGCGAAATTTTCTTGCGTTAAAATTATAGATCAAAAGTGGTATGAATACTTTTATTTAAATTACTTCAAACATATGTATGTGACTGTATATGGTAAAAAAAATGGTAGACACGTAAAATTATAGCGTTTAATACTTATTTTGTTTTATTGCCCCTTTTTTATTTTTGATTCAGATATCTGCAATTTTTATTCGAATTAGTTTGACAAAATTAATATGTTTTAAAGTGAGTGACATAAAAATACTTTGTGCTTTAGTGCTAATTAATTTGAGACATTCTTTGATTAGCCCCAATAATTTTGTTAGCAGCAATAGCTTTCCATCTCGAACATAGTACTACTACTGCTTAGCAGCAAAATATCTGTTACCAAACCGACCTCTTTAACACATAATCCTTTCTTAAGATTACATAAAAAACAGTTTTGCTGTACAGTTTGCTTCAAAAATAACTTAGGTTTTAGAATTTAAGCAGCAGCGCACTCCGTCCTAATAAAAATAAACAAGTTGAGGCAAAAGCAAAACGAAAGACAGAAATACTGCGGTTTTCCTCCAAAGTATTGCATTCCATGCCGGAGCGAAACAAAAGCGGGCGTCAAAACCCACTGCGGCAACGTTACACGCTCAAGGTTTTTATGAAAAATCAGATATCAACCAACCGATTATCTGACAAAAGTCATAATATCAGTTTTATCGATACCAGTTGGTAACAAGCTGAAGAGTTTAAAAAATCTATAACCAGATTGCGATTAAAATAGCTTAAAAAATTTAAAGGAAAAAAACTTAAAAAATGTATATTATTCCTATTCGTTGTCAACGCTCGCCAAAAACGTTTTCTTTCGGAAGCGGTCGGAGGTCATAAGAAAGTCGCTATTTAACCTCAAAAACTTTGGTATACAAAAAAAATACAAACGCTTCACAAAGAAATGCCCTATCAGTATGCATGCCAACCTTGGTTATTTCTAACGGTTTTCGAACAGCATAGTTATGATAAACAGTGTGCAAAAGTACTTAAGTATGTAAAGTCGACAAGCTAAAAATGTTACCAACTGCCTGCGTTGACTGGGGCGAACTCTTGGGACAACAAACATCTATCTGTATCTGAATTAGTAATATCTTAAAGTTGAATATCTACGGTATCTAGAGAAGCTAGACCATACTTGTTTTGCTATTAACTTGACTGGAATCAGGGTCTAAAAACTAAAACTCACTGAAAGTGGAGTGGGACTGCAATGAAGATCACAAGAAAAAAAAAACATTCATTCGACACAAAAACATACAAATAAAAAACAAAAGAACCTTTGCTGAATGGTCCAATCTCAGCATGACTGCCGATTGTCATAGACAAGCGGCGCTGGTTAGATGGGTCCTTCAATTTTTAATACATTTAAGTACAACAAATAACTTATGTTAAATTGGATACTGCTTGGGTAAAAAGCAGAAATTAAGGTGGGCTCTTCAGAAAAGCATAACTGCAGCTGTCTAAATCCACACAAAGCTTAAGTAATTCCTAGAGTATTATTTGAGTTCCATTATTTATTCTCAGGTACCTACTAATGGTGAGTCAAAATCTGGTGAAATTTTTGTGTAAAAATTCAAGCGTATGAATATTCTATGCGTAAAATTTCCCTAAAAATAAGTTATATAACTAGATTTTTTATGGCTTGCGTTTGATCGCCATCTGATGTTAATTGAAGATGCGATTTATAATGATAAATTTATAATTTATAATGATTTATAATTATAAATATAATTTATAATTTATAATTTATAATATTTATAATTTATAATAATATTTATAATTAAAATATTATTTATAATTTATAAATAATATTTTAATTATAATATCGGTATCTTCTAGGCAAGCGTGCTCATGCTTGCCTAGAAGATACCGATTGACTCTCGACTTGAAGACACTCAGATTATATCTATGAGGGAACACACACACAAGGGTAACGTATTCCACGCTTTAGCCGTTCGAACAATGAAAATGGAATCAAATTGTTTCGTACGGGTTTTCCGAACGTCAACCATGAAACGATGTCGCTTTTTCGAGCTTCTGCTTACGTACATAACAGCAAAATTTATACGTACCGGCATGTAGATCTGGGGAGCTAGTTTTGTTTAAGATTTACGTAAACGATAGAAAGATGTATGGAAAATAAGATAACCCCTGGTGGGAATAAAAGTTAACCAATCAATATCCTAAAAAACTTTTGTCAAGTTTTTGATATGAGTATATGTATAGATGATCATTGCCCTAAACTAAACTTAACGTAAATTGCTGTCATTTTTAGGGTTCTGTACCCAAAGGGTAAAAACGGGACCCTATTACTAAGACTTCACTGTCTGTCTGTCCGTCCGTCTGTCTGTCACCAGGTTGGATCTTAAGTTCCGCTATAACTAGACAGTTGAAATATTTACAAATTATGTATTTCTGTTGCCGCTATAACAACAAATACTAAAAACAAAATAAAACAAATATTTAAGTGGGTGTCCCATACAACCAACGCGATTTTTCATAGATAATGGTACGGAACCCTTCGTGCGCGAGTCCGACTCGCACTTGGCCGGATTTTAATACATTTTGGTATCAAAAACTACGACGAAAAAATAGTATAAAATATGCGGGAACGCGAAAAAATATAAAATATTTTTCAAAATTATGTTCCTTTGAGTGTTTATGTATAAAAATAGTGGTGTATTATTTATAAAGTGCCAAATTAGGTGCGTGATATAATGTGGTGAAACAGGACTTTACGTGATGCTTCCAAAATTTCGACGAAGCATGTAGTAAAGTCACCACTACTTTACTAGGACATGACCGGACTTCGCTTACTTTTTGTGACTTGTGACTATCTTAATTTGATTTTTCATAAAATGCTTAAAAATATCGAAACATTTGACACTGAGAAATACAAAAATTGCGATGCCAAAATAAACAGAAAAAAGCCGATGGCAGATTTTTTGCAAGCTATTATTCTTGATCCTCAGAATAGGTCTCTGATTCATGTTATGGGTCTAAATGAATGAGATCGGATAAAAAAGTAAATGAGTGTAGTTATTTGTGAATAACGCTTCAGGCAACTAACAGCAAGAAGAGCTAAAAATCATTTCGAGCAGAAATGTTTTTCTGATAACTAGGTTCCACTCACTCTAACTTACCTGTCAGTCATTACAATATTTAAGTAGGTAGTTAGTGTCTGAAGATACTGCCGCAAAATAGAATCAGCGGGACGCAAACTCCGACCAAAAATAAATGCCGAAGTTTCAATAAAGTTTGTTTAAACAAATAAAATTCAAATTTACATTTTTAAGCATTTTTATAACTTGACTAGAAAAAAATCTGTCTTACGAATTCTTAAAAATAATAAATTATTCTTAAAAAAACATTTTTTTAACTAAGAAGTTTTATATATGCTGCAGTCTGGTAACGGTACAAGTTGAAACGTGCAATGAAAATAAAAAAAATATAATATGCCATTCAACCCACTAATCCCACTAATATTATAAATGTGAAAGCTTAGATCAAACACTACTGTGAAAGTTTGGATGGAAGGATGGATGGATGGATGGATGGATGGATGTTTGTTACTCAATTACGCCAGAACGGCTGATCGCATTTGAATGGAATTTTGCATGTATATACTTTAGGCCCTGGAATAAAACATAGGATACTTTTTATCATCATCATCCATCACCACGCGGGTAAAACCGCGGGGCACAGCTAGTATACACATATCTCCCACACTGGTGTCGGCACAAGGGCACTTAAATTTAATCTTGTTTGCACAAGTGAAAACTTTTTGGATTTTCTATTATCAATAGTCTTCTATTTATCTTATTGATTAGCAGCTGTTCGTTTTCCTAATAAAATAAAATGTGTACACAGAACTTCGTGTAAATTCTGCTAACCGTTGAGGAGTTCCTTCGTCTGGTGCCAATCCCGGATGAATATCCAATTAACTCATGCTTACCATAAACATGCATTGTCATTAAAATCGAACCAACGTGTTAAAGTGGTTCTAATTGTAGTTCAGCTTGCAAGATTTGATCCGTACTCAATTCAATTCAATTTCTACCTAGGTAAGTTAAGAAAATACTATAAAAAATTCAATTCAATCAATTCAATATAATTATTTTAAAATATTAAGTACTAACTAAGTTAAAAAAAATCTTGTTATACCTAAACGCACTTCTCTATTGTTGTAATATTTGCATGTCTTTTCTAATTACGTTTAGTTCTTGATGACAACGAACTTTTTAAGTAATATTTTGCTAATTTAAATTGTTAGAACTCAGAAGAATACTAACTTAATAATCTAATAATAAGTAATTGAAGAAAAAAATCAAATAAATCTGCTACAAACCTAAATGTAGTTTTCGGCTACAGAAAACCAACGTCAGTTTTCTAATCCTTGTCGTCTAAAAATACTCTCCATAAATCACGCTAATATTATACAGGCGAAAGTTCGTAAGTGTGTTTGTAATTTGTATGTTTGTTACTTCTTCATGCTCAAACGACTGGACCAATTTTGATGAAATTTTAGTATGGAGATAGCTGACACCCTGGATTAACACATAGGCTACTTTTTATCACTAAAAAATATAGCGGGTAACACCGCGGAGCGCATATACTAATAAAAATAAGTATTGTGTCCAACCATGAACCGTGTCGTTTCTTCTATGCGACATTTCGTAGGTGGAAACGCAAGTAATCGTTATGTAAGGAGGTGGAACAAAAACCATATGATGGGTACCTACTAGTAAGTTAGACACTCATTAGACAGATCAGTTAAAATAACAAAGGAGCTAACTGAGCTGTTAAATTACTCGTAGTAAATAGTTCTAAGAACATCTTGTTTGTTACGATCAAGTTTAAATTAAGGATATAGGTTTATAGTGATTTAAATACAAGTATTCTTGTATTATAAGGCACTATCTTGAATCTTCTACCATGACACGACTGCGTGAACATCTAACCTACACTTATGAACCCGCGAATTCGTCCGCGTGAACTTTAACAAAAAAATTGTTCATTTTGTAATATAAAAAGAATCCTATAAGTTATTCTAGACCATAAAGTATATGTGAGCCCAATTTCATTCAAATCCGTTTAGCCGTTTTTGCGTGATTGAGTAACAAACATACAATCATTCATCCTCACAAACTTTCACATTTATAATATTAGTAAGATATGATAGGATTAATGACGCAGCTAGTAAATAAATATCAATATTCACAGTATACAGAAATAGTCATTTGAGACAATTTCTAAATCTCTCGGTATGTCTGTTTGTTGTAGATAAAAATTGGCGGTGCACATTTTTGGTCACTTTGATTGAAATGAGCTTGGGTCTGGCAACATTATGTTGCTATTATATACTATAATATAATATCATTTATTCGAGACTAACGACCCACCCCGGCTTTGCACAGGTGCAATGTAGATACTAAAGTGGTGCATACGCATGTACTATAGGGTCATGTAACGTACCTAGGGACGCTTGTACCTTAGGACATAGATTATATTTAAAAAACTGGCTACATTAAAATTATAAAATTCTACTAAACTGCTAGTATTTTTATTACTTGGCAACACCAGTGAGTGGCGTGACCATACCGGCGCTGAGTGAAGTGTGAAGTTGTTGTGAAGTTTTTTGGGGTCAAAAGTAAGTTTTTTGATGTTTTTATGACTGTTTTATATATGAAATACATGCACATATTGAACAAAATGATTTTATTCATGTATTTTTGGCTAGTTACGTCTACAATTTAATAACTACCAAAACCGGATTTTAACCTAGAAATCAAAAAATATTTTTTTTATTTAAATATGGTTTTGGTTGTACGTTTGGACACAATTCTGTCTGTACCTTGGGACACGTCCATAGGTACAAACAAGGTGTGTACCTATGGACGCTGTTTGATGACATCACATATTTTTTGTCTACAGTGCCAAGGAGTAAAGCTGGTGTGAAGAGAAAGGGAGTTAGCCCAGAGCGTTTAAAACGAGCATTAGATAAAATTAAAGACGGAGGAAAAATAAGAAGTGTTGCAAGAGAATTTGGGTTGAAAAAGTCAACATTACATAGGTATGTGAAATCTATTGAGAGCTGTTCTACTTCGAAAATAATAAGTTTTACACCAAATTATGCAGTAAAAAAGGTTTTTTCTGATGAGGAAGAAAAGCTTTTATTAGGATATATAGTAAAATCGGCTAAAATGAACTACGGATTATCTGCAAGGCAAACATGTATTTTAGCCTATCAATTCGCTGTTGGAAGAAAACTGACTAATATTCCTGAAGCCTGGGTTAGAGACGGAATGGCTGGTCGTCAATGGTTATTTAGATATCGCAGTAAATACCCTGAACTGTCATTGCGTAAGCCGGAAGCAACGAGTTTAGCGCGTGTAATTTGCTTCAATAAAGTTCATGTCCAGAAGTTTTTCAATAATTTAAAAGAACTGTATCAACGCCACGAATTTACCCCACAAAACATTTATAATTTGGACGAAACTGGATGTTCCACAGTCCATAAGCCTGAGAAGATTTTAGCGCCAAAAGCATTAAAACTGCTAGGAAGAGTAACATCAGGGGAACGTGGCGAGAATGTTACAATGATAGCTTGTATTAATGCCACGGGAAACTCTGTACCACCAATGATTATATTCCCTAGAGTCCATTTTAAAGATAATATGATGAAAAATGCTCCTCTTGGATCTATTGCTGAAGCGAATCGTTCTGGATGGTCAACTGAACCTATATTTAGAAAATACTTGGATCATTTTATCAAGTGTGTAAAGCCATCGCCTGAACATCCAGTACTTCTTATTTTAGATAATCATGAGACCCACATATCATATGAAATTATCAAAATCGCCAGGGCTAACGGGATTCACATGCTAACATTACCTCCACATACGTCACATCAATTACAACCATTAGATAAGACCGTATTTGGCCCTTTTAAAACGGCGTACAACAAAGTGGCTGATTTGCATATGGTTAACCATCCTGGTGTCCCAATAACAATTTACGACTCGGCTGAACTAATCAAAAAAGCTTTTGAAGCTTCATTTGTTCCCAAAAATATTATAAATGGGTTTAAATCGACAGGGATTTATCCTTTCAATGACAACATCTTTACCGAAGACGATTTTGCCCCATCTTCAGTCACAGACCAACCAGAACCACCAATTACAATCACAAACGACACAAATCTAGATGAAATAGATAATTTGGAGTCTCAGCCTTTTTGTTCTGAAATTGAGCTCACCCAAAAAGAATCGATCCTGCCAGAAAATCAGCCATCCACTTCCCAAAGCTTCAAGTCAAATTTAGATGAACAAAATTTAATCAAACAATCAATTACTCCAGAAATGATACGGCCGTTACCAAAGTATATTAAAAAAGAAAATAAAAGAGGAAGAAAGAAAGGAAGTTCTCGTATTTTAACTAATACACCAGAAAAGGAAGCGCTTTTGAAGCAAATAATGGAAAAAGAAAATAAAGGGAAAGGCAAAGGTAAAAGCTCTAGTAAGCCAGAGCTAAACCTAGACGTTCCTATAGCCTGGAAAGTTAATGTTCCTGCTAAAAAGATTTCGATTCTCAGTGAAAAAATATTTGTCACTTGCAAATCTTGTAATAAAATAGATATAAAAGAAAAAGTTCTACAGTGCAGCTCGTGCAAATTTTATTATCACAAAAGATGTTGTCCTAAAAATTTCGAAGAATTCATTCCAGATAAAGACGATTCTGAATTGTTTATGTGTGCAGATTGTTTTAAATTGGACGACAGTGATGATGAACTTTCTGCAGAGAAGATATTTCGAATTGTTCAATCATCCAAATAAATATCATGTATGGTATTATAGATCCCATTAATTTTTCTGATTTAATTTAAATGTTCCTATTAATTACCTAAGATTACGATTAGCTAAGAATAATTTTGGTACGTATTTTAGTTACATTATAAAAGTTATTTTTATGGTGATTACAAGACTGATTTGGCCAAAAAATATTTTACTTTATTCCGTCCCAAGGTACACACAGAGGTGTCCAAAGGTACAAACACGTAACGTACCTGTAGACAAAACTAACATCTTTAAAATTAATCTTATAACAACAAATGTGGCAACACTAGAGGCATCATAAAAAATCCAGCTATTTTAGACCATATTCCCCACAAAATAAGGTATTTGCTATTTGGATAACTTAATTATGTACAGAGATATGTTATTTCAAATTTGAGGTAGTCGAATATGTCCATAGGTACGTTACATGACCCTACATATAAACCTTCATCTACTGCTGGGGAGTTTGTTGCGCCACTTCTTCCCAGCTAAAGCACTAGGAAGTGGTGACGGGTGGGCGTTTTGGGGGACTGTCTTATGTAATTTCGACGTTCGAAAAGTGCTGATTCTCAGCCTAGTTTGAATAAATGCTTTTGAATTTTTTTTTGAATCACTCTGTCTATTATTGATGGAAACCGCATGAAATCCGTTGCGTAGTTTAAAAGATCTAAGCGTACAGACGGCGGGGAAGCGACTTATGTTTAGGTGTTTTCTGTTTACTTTAATGAGGACTTCATTCCAACTTCAAAGAACGCGGGATAGTCAGCAGCTTATGCCGCTTACGCCTCGCGTAATAATATTACTAGAAAACAATAAAAAACCAGTGAATTCATGAAAAACAAAATTCTTTAAATGTCGGTCTTTTCCGTCCTTCTATTATACCTATAATAAAGTAGGTAGGTACAATATTTGCAGCAAACAATACCTACTATAAAATTTATTTTACGAGTTTGTTCTTACCCATGGACCCTAAGCCCCTAATTTCTATTACATATTGAAAATGTGACTAGAAAGAATGCGTTCATGAGTGGCAGTTTACTATTAGACGGATTATCAGTTTTATTACTGCTTGTTTTGTTTATAAAAATTCAAGCACACATTGCTGGCACAGCCAAATTACTTAACCGCTTCGAACCGTATCTTACATTTACAATGGGCCGCAGTTAAAAGGGTTGTTGTCCTACGAATTCATATAACATCCACATACATACCTACATAATATCATCGTAAAGTTCGTGTGAACCGCGTAAACCTGAAGACAGGTAGTTTTGGGTCGTTACCCCAGTTTCACCAGCGTGTAGCGACTAGGTGCAAAAAGATGTTCAATATCACACGTTAATGCAGAATAATGTATTGACGAGAGAACAAGCTACATAGGTGATAGAACTTTCTTCAATAGAATTTTTTGTACAACCTTTTTTTAACTTCTCATGTTTGTTAGTTTAAGAAATAGAACATCCTCATATCCTATATAGGTACTTAGTTAAAATTCGATAGCATTTTCAATTTAACATCTGTGGTCAAACACCTTTAATATAAAAAAGTCATTCGCCGTGCGTTAGTTTTGCATAAACTTTAAATTAGTCCAACGGGTTTGAATATTTTTTTGTTTTTGTTTAGTTTTCCTGGTCTTCTGAATATTGGGGTGGTTTAGGAAAAAAAAAAATAGAAAAAACTAAAGAAACAGCCGAAAAATCGATATTGTAATTTTGTATGGGAATTGCCAGTTCGGATTACTTTTGATAGCGTTCGTCGGCGGGGCCTATCGTTTGACAGCTTCGATACGCATAAATGATCTCTCTCTCTTTCTTATTGGCATCGCACTCATGTGCATTCTGCCAGTTTCAATGTTTCTGTATTATGTGTGCATCTTCAGTTTTCAGCTTCTTTATAGTTTTTTAGTCTTAGTCAAGTCCAGTTCATGCCAGTCAAATCTAGTCATGCCTTAGTAAAGTAGCGGTGACTTTACTACAAGCTTTGATGGAGCTTTGGAAGCAACACGAAAAGTCATGTTTCACCACATTATATCACTTTCACACACTCTCGCTTATAACTTTGCACTTTATGAATAAAACACCACTACTTTTATACATAAATACTCGATAAAGCACAAGTTTTGTAAAAAATACAATGGGGCGTTCGACTCTTTCCGCGTTCCCGCCAAAACTCCGCATAACTGTTATTCATTCCGTGCGGTTTTATGAGATCGTGTTTTTGTTTTAAATCAATTTTAGGCTACAGTAAGCTCACCGGGATAGCTAGTAAATATATATTTATGTACAAGCAAAATCGAAGCCTCGTATAAGTAAGCATAATTATGATATGGATCAAGACCAGACATAACTCTACATATATAAAGAGGTATACATATGTATGTATACCTCTTTATATATAAAGAGGTATACAAACATAAAGAGGTATACATATGTATGTATACCTCTTTATATATGTAGAGGTATAGAGGTAAATCTAGCATACGGTACTATCTCTCATGCGTTTTAGGTGTTCGAAGGCTTGTTAGTCTGTTTTCTCCCTTCTCCTTCAAATATTTCTCTTATATTTCGAAATTGGGATAAATTTAGCTAAATGTTTAGTTGAACATCTCGCCTTGTCTAACTCTGTGACAGTTATGTGACATAGTTTGAACGAACGAGAATATTTTTCCAAGTTGTTTTTTTACGCGTTTTTTCAATTTGAACCGTGTCAATTAAATTTGAAGTGCCTATTATAGTAGAACTGCGTGTAAATTTTTGTGTCAATGGGCCTATCAATCATGAATTACAATACTCTAAAATTAAGGTTAACACGTACGGTTCGGTTAGTATAATTAAGGTTCATATAAATCTATTATGGTACCTACAAGTATTATTGATTATCTGCTATGTATTTGTTTGATAAATGACTAGCTTGCTCCCGTGACTTTGTCCTGGTTGAGTTAAGAATAGGGTTCAGAGAGAAATGAAACATGTGTACTACTTATCTAACAAAAGAGCAAAAGTTTCAATCATCATAAAACTTGCGCTACTTAATTACCTAACTAACCTTTTTAATGTTCCGTAAGACTCATTTATACCAAATTTAAAGTGTATACGTTTTGTAGTTAGTTTTTTTGTAATCCCACAGGTATCTAAAATTTTCCCGAGATAAAAGTATCATATATGTTAATCCAGTTAATAAACTATATGTGCCTAATTTCATCCAAATCCGTTAATCAATTTTTGCGTGATTCAGTAACAAGCATCCAAACATACAAACTTTCACATTTATAATATTATTACATACATTTTCCGAGATAAAAAATAGTATATGTGTTAATCCAGGGTGTCAGCTACATCCATACCAAATTTCATCAAATCGGTCCAACCGTCTGATCGTGAAGAAGTAATAAACACAAACACACACACTCACAAACCTTTTTGATATTTTGTCTAATTCATGGTACGCGCAGCTTTTCCTTGTTTCGTAAGTTATAATGATGCTTATCTTTGTTCTTTGGTAAATAAGCGTTGTGTATTTCTAGGAAGCTATTGTATATATGTACAGTGATATCACAGTCATAACTTTGTTTCTGATAGTTTTTATTTGCCGTGGTAGTGCCGGCGTAAGAATTGTAGCCCACCCTCTCTAACCGTGGTTGCCGTAAGAGTCTGCTAAGAGATGTAATCCGGAAGATGGGCAGCAGCGTCTCCCTTGAACAATCACACCTAACTACGCTCGCCAACCCGCCTGCCAAGCGTGGCGAGTATTGGCAAAACCCCCCAGGAGGAGGCCTATGTCCAGCAGTGGACGTTCTATGGCTGATGATGTGATGATGTGGACAGGATTATAACCTTGGGATGTACTATAAGCAGAAAAGTGTAAATATAAACACTGTACTTCTCATTGTGAACAACTTGGCAGCCCTGTTGGCTTATTGCTTTATGCTTTAAAAGCTGTAGTGGCGTGGGTTCAATTCTCTCCCAAAAATTTTTCTGGTATAAACAATTGTTTGTTCTGTGTTTGGGTGGTGTAAAACAAAGTCGCTTTCTCTGTCCCTATATCCCTATGTATGCTTAAATCTTTAAAACTACGCAACGGATTTTGATGCGGTTTTTTTAAATAGATAGAGTGATTGAAGAGGAAGGTTTATATGTATAATAACATCCATTAAATAGTGGAGAAATACTGTTAATTTTGAGGTTTATACCCGTGCGAAGCCGGAGCGGGCTGCTAGTGTATTATAAGTATGTAGCAGTCATCTGATTTCCATATTATAAGCTTTGCTTATTTTGGAGTAAGATGGCGCCTTGTGTAATATCCTACGATATTTATTGATTTTAACTTTGAAATCGAGAAAAAAATCAACATCTCCATACAGTATCAACAAAAGAAAGTAATTTTTCAACGGAACAGTTGATTTTTAGGGTTCCGTACCCAAAGGGTAAAAACGGGACCCTATTTCTAAGCCTTTGCTGTCTGTCTGTCCGTCCGTCTGTCTGTCACCTCAAGAACCGGGATAGCTAGACAGTTGAAATTTTCACAAATTATGTACTTCTGTTGCCGCTATAACAACAAATACTAGAAACAAAATATTTAAAATAATTATTTAAGTGGGGCTCCCATACAACAAAGACGATTTGCCTTTTTCATAGAAAGGGTACGGAACCCTTCGTGCGCGAGTCAGACTCGCACATTGCCGGTTTTTTTTTTTTCAAATCACACATGTTCTCAATTATTATTAATTTTTTTATCTTTGACAGGCTACATATTTGACCACAACTCACCTGATGTTAAGTGACGGTGTGTTTGAAGATGGTAAAGCACACCTAGCCTGGAATGGAACTGGCTCTCAAGTGAGGCTGCCGGAACACACCGTTAGATGCTTGGCGGCAGATCTTCAACTTGAGGGTGGTAGCTAGCCAGCCGAGTACTAGAAAGTACCCTACCACTACGCTATGGTTTCCTCACGATGTTTTTCCTTCACCGGCAGCTCATTGTTGGGGTTTGAACCCACGCTTTTCGGCATGCGAACCGACCGCGCTAACTACTTATCTATCATCGCTACAAAAATGAGAATAACTGACTTATGACTTAGTAAATTTCGAGCTTATGACCCTGTATAATACATACCTACTTAGTGACCTTAATGTTGATCTACTAAAAATACAAGGCGTAGTTATTATAGCTGTATGTACATATATAAATAGTCATGAGCGGAATTTCGATCGTGCTTTGCGTGACAGCGTGGGATGGTATTGTATAGAGAAGCTATTCACTCGGGTATCGTTCTATAGGCCTATTGTTGTCGTGTGCTCTAAATTGCATGTTCAGAGTCCAGGTTTGTTACCTTTATAGCCATGGCGTGAGTTCCAGTGATGGCATGTACATGATCTATTAAAGTCAACTCTACTATACTTACATATTTTTTACTAAAGAGGGTAAACACGCAAGTGAATTTAGATGCTACATTGTAGATAAACAAATTATTATACAAGATTTTATATACCTAAAAATTATTACCACAAATAATATAGTTACCAATACAGAGACATTTATACATACAAAATACGTTGATACGGTAAATCATTCTTCAGATTATTTTACTTATTTATTTTAAACTCTCTAAAAATGTACAGGTTTTAACCAAAACATTTTAGATTTTCCTAGTGTCTTGCGAAGCGCTTCTAGATGGCGTTACTCTCTGTGCATGTTTTAAGCTTTTTGACTTTACTTTAACCCCTTCGTAGAACTAAAATGTCAAACCAATAGATGGCGGTTTTTTTTAAAGTGAATTTCCGTTTCTTCATTATGTGACTTAAATTGAACTATTCCTATTTTCTTTTAAACAAGCCTAACTGTAAGTTATTATTACATATATATATGTTATGTATTACTATTTAGATTGTAAGTCACGTTTATCAAATTATTAATAAAGAATTATACATATTACGTCAGCATGTCAATGTAAAAAATGTGTTTTATCGTATCGAATTCTACGTGATACTAAATAAAGCGATCAATCGCTTTGTCTAGTATTCAGTTTAGTTTAGTAGTACTTCTATCAATAGAAGTATTTCAAAAGATTTTTTTGTCTGAGCTTCGTTTGCAAATATTTATCTTCCTATCTGCGAGTATATGTGACATATCTAATCTACATATACGTAGTACTTATACAATATACATGCTTGTAAGGTAAAATAAACTTTTAAAAAAATATTTTTACTTATAGGCTTGCGTTTAACCGCCAACTCGCCTGATGTTAAACGAAGATGCGGTCTACGGTGGAGCACGCTCGAGGATAAATCGATTCACTCGCGACTTGATGGCACCCAGATTGTGACCATTAGGGAACACCCACTTGGGCAGCAAATTCCATTGTCTAGCGGTTCGTACAATGAAGGCAGAGTAAGCTTAGAGTTCCTGGCTGTCCGATAGTAGAATGGGCAAGATGGAATTAGGTCATGTAGATCTGAAACACACTCTCCAAAGTGTATCCGAAACTATGCTAGCAAGTAGGTACCAGATTGTACTTACTGCACACTTACTGGACTATAGGGTTTCTAAGAAGTGTAGTGATCTACCTATTAATTTGAACAACCTTTAGATCCGACCTTGAAATCGAGGCATCACTGGCATGTTTCTATAAAACAGCAGATTTTTGCGATTTCAAGATTGGCCTTATTACTTTGATAGGTAGATCAACTATACTTCTCAGAAATACCCTATAACTATGTAGGCACATATTGTACAGTGGCAGTGATCATACTGCTCAAATTTTAATATACCTTTACAATATAGTAAGCGCTTAAATTTGAGGCAGTGACAAATAAAGCATATAGGTACATACGTTTTTACCGCAAGCATTAAAGCAGTTACGAAGAGTTGTTTATCATATTTTCTGTGAAAAATAGTGTATTATGTACATACCTACATCTTGATGTGCCTACCTATTTATTTCACGATCAAACACGTTATCAATCAAACTAAAGTTTTATCTTAATAAGTACATTCAGATTGATTTAATATAATTATTTTATTCAAAAACGCATTTATTCAGTTCAATCAACGGAAAGAATTAATTGATTTCATGTTGTAAGACTCTTGTTTATTCTCAGAATGTGATCAAAATCACTATATTTGATCAAGTTGCCTAATAATGAAAGTACTTGTACTATAATTATAGAGGGAAATGCCTAAGTGATTGCAAATGCTGCGAAACAAACTGCATCTCGGAATGCCTGAAATTCTGCTGCCAAATATTAATAAATTATTAATTTAATAAAGGTATGAACATGCAGTTAATAAATAATGACAGTCATGCGACAGCATGTTGGTATGTCTCTATCGGTAAGATCCAGCTTCCTGCTCAACATTCAAGACATTTGTATTAACGGTTGCATAGCCGACATGGCACGAATATTCACGGACATGCGTGCACTGCCTATTAATTGCATAGATCTAACACTATAAAAATATTGTAGATACACAACAATCGCGGCACAATGAGATGATAGGTTGAATAGAAGGGAGAGAATTGATTCTTTCTGTGTATTTTTAGTTAGTCAGACGGCGCGGCGGCGGCGATACCTACATCTTTTGTCCGAACCCAAGCGTAGCGTTTTAGCGATGATAGCGTCAGTGATTAGCGCGGTCGGTTCACATGCCAATGGTAAAAAAATCGTAGGACTTTACAGACAGCGCCATCGCACCCCAAACTAAGCAAAGCTTGTTTGATGGAAGTCAAATAACTCATAGAATACATAAATACTTTTTTTTTGTAAATACTTAAGGAACGAACACCCAGACACAGGACAAACATTTGTTTATACCATAAAATGTTTGTTTTGGGCGGGAATCGAACCCACGCCCTACAGCTCTTAAGGTAGACATACTACGAATGAGTCAACAGGGATGTCAAGATAAAATTAAATAATCTCCAAACGTTCGCCATTTTAGATTATATTGAAACTTAACATCAGGTGAATGCCGTCAAATGCTTACTCATCTAATCACGATCATAATTCATGTAAACTAGACTGCTTAAAAATAAAAGGCGTAACTCGTGACTGGTGATTAAGATCAACCAGCGGTTTACCTAACAAATTGCCCTGTAAACGCGATATTACTATATCCGGCTTTTATTGTTGACCTGAGATCTTTTCACAGTAATTTAAAGTGAGTAAACACGCTTCATGAACCGTAAGTTAAATTAGAGATCATTCACTAAATTCTAAGTCGCAGTATAAATACTACCTTATATGTTAACCTATCTAATAAGATGTAGCAAAGTGATACGTGCAGTCAGATCACACATCGGAAGGCGTGGGTTCTTAGTTCCGATCAATCAAGCGACTAATCTGATTAGGCTTGCGTTTGACTGCCTTCTTGCATAATGTTTTCATAGCTTTGATAGCTCAGTGGTTAGCGCGGTCGGTTCGCATGCCGAAGGGCGTGGGTTCAAACCCCAACAATGAGCTTGAGCTGTCGGTGAAGGAAAACATCGTGAGGAAATCATAGCGTGGTGGTAGAGTACTTTCTACGTGAAACCATTACGTGGTGGTAGAGAACTCAGCTGGCTAGCTACCACCCTCAAGTTGAAAATCTGCAAGCATCTAACAGTGTGTTCCGGCAGCCTCACTTGAGAGCCAGTTCCATTCCAGGCTTGGTGTACTTTACCATCTTCGACTACACCGTCACTTAACATCAGGTGATTGTGGTCAAATAACAAGCCTGTCAAATATAAAAAAAAATGTTAAGCATAATGCAAGCAAGATGCGATCTAAAAATAAGGCTTGCGTTTGACTGACATCTCGTTAAGCGAAGATGCAGTCTACAATGGATCACGGTTGTCTAGAAAAATTACATACATAAAAAAAGTTTGCTTTATGAACATAGACATTACGAGTCACAGCCACATGACAGTGACAGTGACAGTTACAGACAGACAGACAGAGACAGACGTGACAGTTTTGGAAGCCTAATTGGGAAACCGTCTGGGTTCCAATCCGGAGGTCCTGGATTCGAATCCCACTACTTACCCTTCTCACAATGGAAGATAGCCGCGCCCAACTGTGGGACAGTTAAAAAAAACAGGGCTAATTTGGAGATACAGTCAAACAACACATTTTAACTAATTTTAACGACGTAAATGATACCGTATTTTTTTCTAAGAAACGTCACTAATGACAAAGTCAAAAACAATGACAATTCCTACAATTATTTTAATTTCAAATCTTAGGTTCGTAGGAAGTCTTTCCGGAACAAAAATACTTATGGAAAATCCTAGAGGTGTTATCATATAAGGTTTAATCTCAATTGAATTAGATTGGCCAATCATCCAATGAAGCGTACCGTGCAGTCAAGGTCAGCTGCATAACTTGTAGCACTTACTTATATATAGAGTTGGATGAGGGAGCCACTATCACATTTTCTACACAAATCTGAGAGCACCATTAAGAAATTTTAGTTTATCAGTTGGTCGATTGTTCAGTAATTTGATCGGTCTTGAACACGAATAGCTCTACAATGAATAAACGCTCCTACAATGAACGTGATTCTGGAACGAATTGTTTTCCACTCAAATTGTTGATTCAAAATATCTATGACCTTACGTCATATCTATTACAAAATAAAATATGTTTAATACGTGCAATGTTGCAGCCAAAATCTAATTCTAATAGCGTTAACCAACGTGAGTGAAAGAGCAATAATCCATCTCGTTTGATCTATCGACGGTGATCATGTATCTATGCGTTTTAGTTGACTGACAGTCTAAAAAACGGAAAAATTATGTTGCCGCATGGTAATTAAAAATAGTGTTTTTTTATTCATTTATGTCGAATTGTGTGTGGGAAAATGATGTAAAATGGTGAAACACAAGTTTTCGTGTTGCTTTTAACTCCGTTGAAGCTATTATATGGAGTATAAAGTAGTGGCTACTACTTTACCATGACATGGCTGGACTTGAACTCTAATTTACTATGTATCATTCTATGACTCAAACTTAATTGTAAATACTTGATAATATCAAAAATACTTGACACTGGCAAAATGCACAAAGAACTATACCAACAACAAAGAAAGAAAAATAACTAGCCAAGCTCATATTTACCATTAAAAAAAATTGACCTTCTTTCCAAGTTATTATGTTTAAAAGTAATAACAAAACCTTGAACTTGCTCAAATGTCAACTTGTTTAACCAAGGTAGGCAGGTACCTTCGAATTTTTTAGCTTAGATCCTCCTAACTGGTTTTGGTGCACTTTAAGTCCATTTATGACCAAAGCAGTTTTTTTCTTTAATATGCATGACGTTATATCGACCAAACGATAGGGTACAACACTATTCCGAATCCCGAATATTGATGGTTGTAACGTCATTAAAAGTATCATTTATTAATAAAATAGATGATAAAAAAATTATTTTACGATAATTTTCTTAATATAATATTAGGAAAAAAACAAAAGTCGTAATAATAATATAGAAAGCAGACAAACAACTTACTGCACCCATGTTTACCACTCACACAGTATTTTTATGTAATTTGTTCAAATAAAACTAGAGTGATCAATAAGTATCTATTCAAAGAACGTCTACGGTCCATCTCAGGTCATTAACCTTCACTTTGCTTATATAATCGCAAACATTATTCAAACTTTTAAGTAGCTGAGACTATTTATTTATACTCGTAGAATGCTAATCACAGCTACAAATAGCTGATAGGCATTAACGTCACCAGACTACAATAGACCGGACGTGGTTCCGGTAGCAGCAGGGCACGGCAAAGAACAAGAAAGTAATGGAATCGCCCATATCGTGAATCCTGGAGCTAATTTTTTTCACGTTACGCTGTCACTAGCCGTACCTGCCGAATCAAAAAGCTATGGAGGTTGCATGGCATCGTTCCTTTTTATTTGAGAAACATACATAGTCATGATAGCCCCGCGGTCGGTTCACACGGCGAAGGGTGTGGGTTCAAACCTCAACAATGAGCTTTAGCTGCCGGTGAAGGAAAACATCGTGAGGAAATGGTGGTAGTGTATGTTCTAGTACACGGCTGGTTAGCTACCACCCTCAAGTAAAAAATCTGCCGCCAAGTACCTAACGGTGTGTTCCGGCAGCCTCACTTGAGAGTCAGTTTCATTTCAGGCTAAGTGTGCTTTACCAGCTTCGACCACACCGTCATTTAATATTAGGTGAGCTGTGGCCAAACGCCAAGCTTGTCAATTATTTTTTAAAAAAAAACGCCATTTTAAGTGCTTACTTTAAAAAAAAGATCAATATAGTGATTCGTTTTGTTTTGAAGTTTAATAAAATGGTCCAATGTTTAGCACTTTTCCTACTATATCAGTTTTTTTATTTCAAAGTAATGAGCGCCAAAGCAGCAATGCCTTGTACTTCGTTTTATTACTCAAAGTTCTGGGTACATGGACAAGCTTTATCTTTAAAAAGCTTACCATCAATTTTATTTCATTTATACGAGTATATTACCATCAGGAGGACGTTTCGTTTGTTTCATTAGTTTATATATAATCATACATATTACATTTTAAAAAAGACAATTTGTCTCTTTTATAATGGCAGAATCTAAAAGATACGACACCAGTCACTACTATCAACATCAGGTGTTGTATTTATATGGTTAATGTTCTCTATGAAGCACGGCGCAGAAGATTAAAGCGCAATTAAAACTTAAACATCGATACAATACTTACTGAATAATAAAACAACAAAGAAACTAATAGAGACATTGTTCAATTGAAAGTCGAGAATTGTATTTATTATTTTAATCTACTCTATGAATTCCGTCACATGATTGCGGATTTCTCCACACCGCGCTCAGTGAGTTTGCATTTCCTCTCTGTGACCTGGGAACTAGATAATACAAGTGCGGTGCGCTATTTCCTGGCATACGCGAATTTGGCGGGAAATACCACGGGCAAAATAGCTACAGGAAAGCAGAAAAAAAAAACATTTTTTTCTTGTACACTGAGTTCGTATTACGAGTATAATATGTTAGCGTTATCAATGAATAGGTTTCATACTATTTCTTAGTATTAGCAATTAGACACTGCTCAGGCTACTAGATCCCAATTTAAATGACTTTAGTCGACGGATCTAAAGTTCTTCATCTTTTTTGTCTTTGGTGCCGCACTTAGTGCATTTGCCCGCGTTAAGCGTTACAACTTTTCAACTATTTTATGTTAAATCAAGTGAAATAGGTCAAAAAAACACATAGGTAAATCATGGTATTAGTAAGTTTACTATAATACTTGATAATGCTTTATAACCAACACGAAGTCGTGTTTTACCACACTACATCATTTTACTACACTTGCGCATGTAATTCACATCGCATGTAATTAATGAACACATAAACACTTGAAAAATTACAAGTTTTGAAAAATAATATTAAGCAGCAAAACAGTTTGCATAAAGCAAAATTTTTTTGCAGTTTTTTTTTCTTTTTGGCTGCTGTCCCTTTGCGATTAGGGGCAATTTCGCCATCAACAGTACGTAAGGGATTGTATGAGTAACAATTACAGAAAATGTAATAATGTTGTTTAAAAACCATAGCAAATGATATACTAAAATAAATCATTGCAATTTATTGAACTAGGACTACAACTAGTAAATAAGCTTTGATCTATTTTTGTTTCACTTGTGCGAGATTACTCATGTTTAATTATGTCGGATACTCCGACTGTAATTTCGGCCACATCCGGTGGCCTTCTTCAAGGAGACCAAGCTGAGTAAAACGCGCTCGCGGCTACGTCTTGATTGCGTGAGTAATCGTGCCTAAAGAAAACAAAAATGTGTCAAAACCGCGTCAGCTTCCATAGTACCAAAAGTTTTAAGAGTTTTAAGAGTTTGTCTCAGATTAAACGTTATCATCAAGTTATCATTACATAATTATGTTTACATAATTATGTAATTATGTACATACAAACGCCGCTAAACTTTGATGCCAATAAAATTTAATTCCTAGGTAATAAGAGTATTTTTTGCCTTTCCTTATTGCACGGGCCTAATAGCCTAACAGACTGAAATAGCTGGAAAATTTTCGAGATCGAGTAATTTGGCAACTACGTGTATCATACCTATTCCTAATAAATAATGTGTACTTAGCTCATCTTCATCTCTTTATTGCCCAAATACCAAAATTTGCCCCAAAATATGAGTTTTATGTGCCAATAAAGATATGTGCTGACACAGATAACGCTTAAACCGATTTATAAAAAGATTTTTTCTCGTATTTATCTAGGAAAGTAGTTATTGTGCACGAGGAAACACAGAAAAGAGGAAAAAGCGCTAAAGACAAATCGAATTATTTCTGTTGTTGGATAAGTGTTTATACTGTTGATCGATTATTTCCCGGATTCTATTTATGATTTCCGGGAAAATGAAAAAAATTTCAGCGTACTGAGAGCAAATCAAATAAGTCACAAGAAACACATATGAATGAATATTATGTAGTCTAGTAAGGGGGATTGGAATCGTTAATAGTTTTATTACTATGTGATTTACTATGATAGTAGCGATGATAGCATAGTGGTTATCGCGTTCGGTTCAAACACCTAAGAGCGTGGGTTCAAATCTCAACAATGAGCCTGAGCTGCAGGTGATGGTAAACATCTCTTGGTCGTAGATTTCTTTAACAGGAGGTCATCTATGTAGGTACCATTGTAGTAGCAGATATTCTGCCGCCAAGCATGCAGTAGTGTAAAAATTACTGTGTTCTGATTACTGCAACTTGCGAAATTGGAGGGATGTTGAGGCTAACCTAACTATTGAAAGTCTCAAAGTAATAAGCGCAGTGAAGCAAAGCAGCGATACCCTGACTTAGTTTTGTTAATCAAAGTTATGTGTATCGCTGCATTGGTCATGGACATGCGTTATGTCTTACCATCAGGAAATCGTCTCATTGGCCTCATTGCTATAAAATGAAAAACAATAATTTAAAGAAAGATCGTGAGGAAACCATAGCGTGGTGGTAGAGTACTTTTTAGTACTTGATTGGTTACCTACCACTCTCAAGTTGAAAATCTGCCACCAAGCAGCTAATGGTGTACCAAGCACCAAATTTCAGCAGTTTCACATGAGAGCCATTTCCATTCCAGGCTAAGTAATACCAACTTCGACCATAATGTCACTTAACATCAGGTGAGCTGTCAAATATCTAGCTTGTCAACCGTCAAAAAAACTATGTCATTCCCTCTTTAACACACGATTCCGACGACGATGAAGATGCCATCACTATTAGTCGGAGTACCCGATATTTAAACGTGAGTAATTCCGCATAAGTAAACCAAAAATGAAACCATCAATCGTTTCATACGGCGTGCGATAGCACCGTCGCTTCAGACCATCAAATAACAACCTCCAGATGACCATAAAAGACCAAAACGAGGCGATGATAAATGCCCTGAGCCAGGATAGGCGATGAAGTATACTGACATAATTATACAATTTAGAATGAAGTATTGCGTGTATGCCCGGAGCACTCAAGCTCAGACGAAAGCGATGACTGACACACACATCGCACTCGTGAACGGAAGCCGTTTGCAAGATCTTGCCTGCTCATGTCATACACGTATAATGTAGAGTTACGTTTTATTATATAATAAACCTGTGGGATATTCCTCTTGTAAGGCAAAAAGATTTAAAGAGATATGTTTTATAATTAAACACAGCGCGGAATCCGTTGATTGTTGCTTTAATAAATAAAAAACATACAAACACAATATGATTTACCACTTTCTTTATTTGTCATGTCGCGGTTACATATTATTATTAAGATCTTACATGGTGAAAGCGAAGGATCGTAAGTAGTCATTAAAAAAATAAACACTTCCCTAAACTAAAATAACCAGTTTCTGTTTATGCCCGTCAGGAGCGCTAATCCTATTTTCGTACATTATTAGTATTTTGACGCTCGTTTTTTTCGCAAATTGCCATGCCAGACTCAGAAGTACGCATAAAATTTGAAGTCCGTTATACACTCACGTAATGTACAGCCAATGACCTGTAATTTTAGACTGTAGATCAAATAACTATTATTTCGTATACTCACTGGAATTATAATAATCGTTATTGATTTACGTATATAAAAAAACGGCCAAGTGCGAGTCGGACTCGCGCACGAAGGGTTCCGTACCATTATCTATGAAAAAGGCAAAAAAATAGCGCTTATTGTATGGGAGCCCCCCTTATATATTTATTTTATTTTGTTTGTAGTATTTGTTGTTATAGCGGCAACAGATATACATAATTTGTGAAAATTTCAACTGTCTAGCTATCGCGGTTCTTGAGATGCAGCCTGGTGACAGACGGACGAACAGACAGACAGCGAAGTCTTAGTAATAGGGTCCCGTTTTTACCCTTTGGGTACGGAACCCTGAAAAAGAAGTATGTGTAGAAAATTACATCTGATTATTTATAGATAGAACTAAGTATGAAAAGACCAGATTAGCGGATGGTCCGTTATATTAATGAAATTATATTCTCTAAATAATCGAAATCAGCATACACAGCCAACAAAAATCAATCAATCAACAATCAAACAATTACAACACAACTATTCAACAAATAACATTGTTATTAAAATTATATTCTCTGAATAATCAACAATCAGCAATTAAAGTACAAATGTCACAATGTCGTATTGTATGATTATATTATTAATATTTTTGTACCTACCTAAAATTTATTTTACATTTATAATTAGTTTAACTGGTGTAAACCGTACTGATTGATTTAATTAAAGAAATAAATATCATCAACAACAATCACTTTGGTGTGAACAATAGAAAGCTTTCAATTGTGTGTAGTCCATTTTTTTTTAGATATTATAAGACATTCGTATAGGCAGTTCGAAAAATATTGTTCAAGAGGTATTGTAGTCAATTTCAAAAGTCACTTATATAAAGATTTAAAATCTGTTATTAATTTAGTGAATGTAAATTCAAGATTTTCCTCAACATGGCCTGTAATTTTATAATTCCTTATTGCGGTTAAACTGACCTAGTTGGTATCCTCAAAAACATGGAAATTGCGTACCTACAGACTTACGAGAATTCGAGATCAAACGAAGCACTTTGAAGAGACTTAGGATGTATCTCTAATAGAAAGTGTAGCTTCAACATCCTTCCAAATTTTTTTCCGACTAACAACTTATAATTTAAGATCTTGGTAATATTGCACAGAATACTTATAATCCTCATTTCAAATGTAAATCCCTTCATGATTATTATGGAAAATTGTTCTTATCTAGTAACATTGAAATGTTTATGTTAATTCCAAAGTTGTTTTTATTTTGCCCGTAGAACCTATTTAGCCTTTTATCATAAATTGCACAAGAACGCAAGGGAAATTTCATGTCAACAGTGTTATCCTAGTGACAAAGACTATATATTTTTTCGGATTGCCGATTGGCAACCAAAGTTCTTGAATAAAAAAATGCGTACACTTACAATAGATGTTAGACATTATTTATAAATAATTTATTACAACTAACTTTTCCACTACATTATGTATTTATAGCGATGATAACTCAGTGGTTAGCGTGGTCGGTTCGCATGCCGAAGGGCGTGGGTTCAAACCCCAACAATAAGGTGAAGGAAAACATCGTTAGGAAACCATAGCGTGGTGGTAGAGTACTTTCTAGTACTCGGCTGGCTAGCCACCACCTTCAAGTTGAAAATCTGCCGCCAAGCATCTAACGGTGTGTTCCGGCAGCCTCACTTGAGAGCCAATTCCATTCCAAGCTAGGTGTGCTTTACCATCTTCGACCACACCGACACTTAACATCAGGTGAGTTGTGGTCAAACACCAAGCTATAAAAAAAACCTAACTTTTCGCATATTGGAAATAGGATTCAGGTGCTACGGTCATATTTTTGGACTAGCAATTATGAAACAACGATATGTTCGTAGTTCGTGCTCCTAGACATGAGCACAACTATGAAAATACAAAAGTCAAAGTATTAAGTATATACATCTGATGCACACACTATATTAACTTTATGTATCCGACAAAAACGATCTGATAAATATTTAATCCTAAATTGACGTCTGATAAAATAGATATAGGGCAGTGATATAAATGCACTACGACATAGTGAATTAATTAGGAATTTTCGCGGTATTAAAAATGACAACAATCACGCAGTTTGGTTCGCCGTTTAGCATGCACACACTTCTTTATTTATAACTCTTTTCTATGTTCGCAGAACTCATTTGTTTATGTATGTTTATTCGGTGGACTTAGAATTCATAAGAGTATTCAAGCGGTAAAAGAGCTCACTATGTAGGTAGTAGGTAACTTTAAAGTTGCAACACCAAATGCATGCCACAATGCATTGCAATATAACTTACAACGAAGTCTGAGAGAATCACGTGGAATCAACTAAGAATCAGGTCAAGAAGCGAGAGTTTTCAAGTGTTTGGAAAGTCCAAGTGAAAGTTTAGTACCTTCGCGTAAGACCTACGTAGGAATACCTATACTTATACCTACAGCGCGCTACCAACTTACTCGCTAAAGATATTGCAAAAGATATTTAGAATAAGTAGACAGAAGCTTAGAGTTGATTTTACTATGAATCTATATTACGATTCTATTGGAACTGATGAGGGTTTGACACATTTGATTTCAATTACTTACGTACTTATACCGGAATAAGTCACACACGTATAACTGCCATACGTTTCACCGTTAGGTACCCGTACACGATTGATAAGGTACCACCGAGTAGATTGCTTATTACATTATGTTTACGTTTTGATGAATGGATACGAAAACTTTTAGGTTTGATTTTTATCACAATTTCCTGCGTGAATTTGCATAAAAGGTTTTTTTGTTTGTTAGGAAGCTGACAGATTAGGTTGACATTTTGTTGCGAGCTAAATATTTTTTTACACGACAGTTTTTCTAAGACCCTTATTCAAACAGAGGGATGGTATAAGTGTAAATTGCATATCTGTGCCTGTCTATGGCATTGTAGCTCCGAAAAGACTCGACGTATTTTGGTGTAGTTTATTTTCAAGTGTTCATAGCTATGATTCAAGAAAATTTGTGCAGTGGTTTTAGAATTATCAGCTCTTTTCTAGTTCATGAATGGATGTAATCATCTACCACAGGTCTGAGGGAGACGACTTTATAATTCTTAACTCATTTTTATTTCTTGCAAGAGAAATGTGTGTGTTTAGAATGCTAAGTACCTAATTAGCACTCTATTTTTGCTTTCAAAGCATGCAAATATTTATAAAATATAAAATAAAAGAAAACAATTACGCTATGATTTAGTTCCAGATTTGATACCAAAATATAAAAATAATAACCTACATACGCTTTAATTTTATCATTTCAAAAATCATCAATACTGTAATACACTTTAGTATAGGTACTGTTATTAGGGTCATCCGTTGCTCGTGGACGTTCCCAGTAATCGTACGCAACGATTAAGCTCTACCTTCTTGATGAGTACGGTCCATGAATGGAACTCATTGCCGTCTTCTTTGTTTCCTATAAACTATAATATGGACGTTTTTAAGGCTAAAGTGAATAGATTTCTTCTAGATCAACTTGTACCATCCTCGGCCGCACCGTCGCTTTCCAAGCGAACATATCCATTTAATTTAGAAAATCAAAAGCCAAGGTTTTTTTTTTTTAATATAGAGTTCTAATTTTTACTAAAATAACCCAAAACTGTTGGTAAAATATAAAGATCGATTTCAAAAGAAAAATTTAGATAAGTACATGAAATACTCGGAATCATAATTTTTTTAATAATTAAATGTATCTAATTATAAAAATAGACATCGTATACATCGTGATAAACAATCCTGAAACCTGAAACATAAGCTGGCTGAAAAATGTTTAGAGCAACGTGCCGTGGTGGTGCCGGCGTAAGAATTGTACCCCACCCTCTCTACCCGTTGTTGCCGTAAGAGTCGGCTAAGGGATGTAATCCGGAAGATGGACAGCAGCGTCTTCCTTGAACAATCACACCTAACTGCGCTCGCCAACCCACCTGCGAGCGTGGGGAGTATTGGCAAAACCCCCCCAGGAGGAGGCCTATGTCCAGCAATGGACGACCTAAGGCTGATGATGTGAATGTAATATGGCCTAATGGCCCTTAACTTGACGGATGCACGATGGTGCAACAGTGTAATGGTAAATACCTTTTCGGAAGAGGCCAGAATACTGTTCAGCATCACCAATATAAGCGTAAGATATAAGATAAATGATACTAATGAACTTGTAAGAGACCAATGAGGGTGGCAGCCATGTTAGTAACTTACAAAAATAAATGTTGAAAAAAGCTGGTTAGGTAATAGGTTTCTTGCCTTTACCTAGTTATAGTAGATATATCTTATCTATGCAGCTACCTCATAAACCGAGTTCCCAGACTTCCTCGTTTATTTTGATGATGGAAGAGATACCCGACACGCGATGCTATAAATTGGTTCTATGTCAGCAGATGTACGAACAGAACTGACGAAATTCTAAAATTCTTTTATTTTATTTATTATATTTTAAATATGACAATAGTCTTGATATCAGATTAAATACTGCAAAAATCAATGAAGCTATATTAGCGACACATCTCGGCTTCGAACGGGTAGTAAGAATGGGTATAATACGCTATCCTTAAAAAGTAGATAAATGCCACCGCGGACTCTTTTGTAGATCTATAAAAGAGGAATATCCCACTATGCATTGTACATAGGTAGGTACTTTGTTTTTCCTTCTTCGCGCAGTAAACGATAAACGATTTATAAATGATACGTATGTATACATATACTCAGGAATGCTGCTATTTGTTGTAAAGGTCAAGCAACCAACTTATCCTTTAGGTTATTGGTAGGTCTGTTCGCATTAGCATAGTCATTAGGTACCTAGATAGATAGTAGGCAGATTGCTAGTAGAAGTCGGTAGGTCACGCCAAGAATTTATTGCATAAGATAAAAATGTTCAAATAAAATAATAAATAAATATCGTAGGACATTACACACAGCGCCATCTAACCCCTAACTAAGCGAAGCTTTTACCTACTATAGAAGTCAGATAATTGATACAATACTTAAATACTATTTTTGTAAATACTTGTAATGCATACAGAACACCTCTGGGTGAACAAACATTAGTTTATACTACAAAAAATTTGTCATGTGCGGGAATCGAACCCACGCCCTACATCCCTTAAAGACTACGAATGAGCTAACAGGGCTACCTTCACGCATAGTACACATACGGTACACGAAAACAATATAATCCTTAAAAGGGATGATAGACCTATTATGGCGTATTTGCGAGACCTTGGACCTTGAAGCCATAATCATAATCATAATCATAATCAATTTATTGGTAATAGGTACAAGTCATTCAGATATAGAATACAATTACAATAACAATAACACAATGTCATAGTTAAAAGTTAAAATACAATTAATATAATTAATGTCACGTCTCAATCATAATTGTCATAGTAATGTCATGAATAAAAAAATTAAATACGAAATGTCAAGCAAAAAATAGTAAAATAAGTTATATAAAAATATGTCAAATTGAAACAATAATAATAATTGATAATAAACATTACAAACGTAATTGAAATTTAGAATCAATGTATTCATACACGTGAGTTCTCGAAGATGTGTGAAGACTTTCAACCCGCACTTGGCCAGTGTGGGGAACTACGGCTGTACCCTTCTCACAATGAAGAGGCCCGCGTCCAACAGTGGGACAATTTATAAAACATATTTTATGGCTGACAGGCTAGGTGTTTTACCATAACTCACCTGATGTTAAGTGACGGTGTGGTCGAAGATGGTAAAGCACACCTAGCCTGGAATAGAACTGTCTCTCAAGTGAGGCTGCCGGAACACACCATTAGATGCTTGGCGGCAGACTTTCAACTTGAGGGTGGTAGCTAGCTAGCCGAGTACTAGAAAGTACCCTACCACCACGCTATGGTTTCCTTACGATGTTTTCCTTCACCGACAGCTCAAGCTCATTGTTGGGGTTTGAACCCACGCCCTTCGGCATGCGAACCGACCGCGCTAACCACTAAGCTATCATCGCTAAACGCTTACATTGCAAACGCTGGCTAAACCTTACAAGATAGATCAAAATAATGTACTATTTTAGAGTCTACATTGCACCCGTGCAAAGCCGGGCCGGGTCGCTAGTTATACATAAAGTGGGGATTCAGAACAGGTTTACCTACCGAGGTAACAAGAGAAAAAAGAAACTTTGAAAGTTCGCGTCCTACCACGTGATTGTGTCATTTGCATAAACAAAGTTTTTTTTTAAGACAGAGAATTTTAATAAGCTTTGCCGTTAAAGAAAAATATAGCCGATTGCTAATAAGAAAGATCATTTAAGTATATTTTCGATAGGGTGGGTAGATAAGGCGTCTGACATTCTTGAAGTTGCGAGTTCTATCTCGAACCTCTTAAAAAAGAAAGAAAGAAAACTTTTTTTAAACACTAGATTCTACTACGAATAAAACTATAAACAACACACACAAGTAAAAATATTTAAACTACATAATTATATTGACGATACATATTTTAAACAACACACATCACATCATCAGCCATAGGACGTCCACTGCTGGACATAGGCCTCCTCCTGGGGGGGTTTTGCCAATACTCGCCACGCTTGGCAGGCGGGTTGGCGAGTGCAGTTAAGTGTGATTGTTCAAGGAAGACGCTGCTGCCCATCTTCCGGATTACATCCCTTAGCCGACTCTTACGGCAACCACGGATAGAGAAGGTGGGGTACAATTCTTACGCCGGCACCACCACGGCACGGTTTTAAACAACACTAGGTAGATAAGCGGATTATCGTTGCAGTGTCTAGTGCAATAAAAAAAGGCCAGTACTTAGCAACTGTGCCGTGTTTTTTTTTATGGTTGACAATCTTGGTGTTAGACCACAGCTCACCAGATGTTGAGTGATGATGTGGTCGAAGATGGAGCACGTTCATCCAAAAGAAATCTATTTACACTAGCCTTAAAAACGTCCAAATTGTAGCTTATAAGAAATAAAGAAGCCGGCAATGAGTGCCTAGAATGGAACTGTAGCCTGGAATGGAACTCTTAAGAGCGGTTACCGGAACACACCATTAGGTACTTGACAGCAGATATTCAACTTGAGGATGGTAACTTGACTTTCATTCTGATGACTTAGGTATGCACTTAATTTTATGTTTATCTGTAGGTTAACTTAACTTTGGTAACTTACACGGAAGACTTTTTACTAAATTAAACATACTTGGAATTATTGGAATGTACTCATTGAGCCCTTTCATTTGATGACATTTTTGTAAAGTAAAAAAAAATATTTTGTAAAACCTTTTTGTATAATCGGGTATTGCGTAAGCAAGTTCTAAGAAAATATTTTAAACTAGCTGCGCCCCGCGGTGTTACCCGCTTCATTTGTCGGGATAAAAAGTGTGTCAGGGTGTCTGCTACCTCCATACCAAATTTCATCAAAATTGGTCCAGCCATTTGAGCGTGAAGAAGTAACAAACATATAAACACACACACTCACAAACTTTCGCCTCTATAATATTTAATATTAATTAAAACATTCGTTATCATCATATCGCCGACTGTCGGCATAACATTATTTTATGAATTTAGGGTGCTAATTAAATAAGTGCCGACTGTTATAACCAGACTAATTAACTCCAAGTAATTAATGAGCTAAAATAATTAATTCAGTATTGTAATCAACCTCTCTTGTTAAGCTAATGCGGTTGTTTCCGTAATAAGTAGGCCAGTCGGGACTTTTAAACGGTTAGAAACATGGAAAGCATTTATATATGATATTGATACGTAACATAAATAAATAAAATAAATATCGTAGGACATTACACACAGCGCCATCTGACCCCAAACTATGCAAAGCTTGTACTATGGAAGTCAGATAGCTGATAGATGACTTAAATATTATTTTTTTTGTTTATACATACATCATCATCATTATCATAATCAGCCTATCGAAGTCCACTGCTGGACATAGGCCTCTCCCAAGATACGCCACTCAGCCTGATCTTCGGCTTTTCGTTTCCATCCACCGCCAGCTGTCCTACGTCACTCCATCGAGTCTCAGGGCGCCCTACGCTACGTTGCTAAAACAATTAAGTTTTGGTCTTCACTCCAGAACTCGTCTACCCCAGCGGTTATCGGTTCTGCGACAGATATGTCCAGCCCATTGCCACATCAGCTTGCTAATACGCTGAGTTATATCTGTGACTTTAGTTCTCTGGCGAATTACTTCGTTCCGGATACGATCCCTCAGAGAAATGCCAAGCATAGCTCTTTCCACAGCTCGCTAAGCGACTTTAAACTTACGGACCATTCCAGCTGTGAGAAAATATAATAACATACATATAATACATGAACAGAACACCCAGACACAGAACAAACATTTGACTATACCACAAAATGCTTGTCCTGAGTGGGAATCAAAACCACGCCCTACGGCTCTTGAAGCATACATAGGTACTGCCAATGAGCCAACAGAGCAGTCATTGTCATGAAGACTGTTTTTAAAGGTTATTTATGTCTATTACACCATCAGCCATAGAACGTCCACTGCTGAACATAGGCCTCCAGGAGGAGTCCTGGGGAGGTTTTGCCAATACATGCCACGCCTGGCAGGCGGGTTGGCGAGCGCAGTTAAGTGTGATTGTCCAAGGAAAACGCTGCTGCCCATCTTCCAGATTACATCCCTTAGCCGACTCTTACGGCAACCACGGGTAGAAAGGGTGGGGTACTATTCTTACGCCGGCACCACCACGGCAAATAATTTATAAATTTATGTCTATTATACCTGTAAAAGTCACAATTTCAAGAAATTACTTAGCAATCTCTAAAGGGGACAACTTCTCTAAGCACATTATAAACACATTTGTCTATGCACATTGGTATTCTGCACTTTTTTGTCTGCAAAAATCAATATAGCCAAGGTAATCGGGAAAGTGAAGCACGATTAAAGTGACCAGCAAATAGAGATAATTACGTAAACGATTTAAAAAAACCGGTTAAGTGCGAGTTGGACTCGCGCACGAAGGGTTCCGTACCATTATCTATAAAAGTAATTTCCGAATTGCCCTGATGCTGGGACCCTAAAAGCACCTTCATCAATCTAACTTATACACCTCTTGTTCCAGTTCCTCTTTGACAACGACACCCACGATGAGACGCTCATTACTCGGGAAAAGTTCATGGAAGTCAATATAAGAATGAATGCCAGAAGGGACTCCTTAAGATCTGAGTGCTCCAGGTTGGGCTTGGACAGCAGAAGTCACAAAGCTAACGCGTGGGAATATCTCATCAACAGACAGTATCACGTCATATGGTAAGAAACTGAAATTATGAACGAACCCAACCTTCAAGTCAAACTATAACATTTCTTCTTCAATCTGTATCATTAGCATTAGCTACTATCTTCATAAGTCGGTAGGGAAAACATCCTAGACAGCTATGTTACACAGTTATGTACACTTGGCTCGTAGGACGGTCTGGGCTTCCAGGATTATACTTTTGAAAATCAACCATTATCTTCTATCTTCTTCTTCTAAATATATATAACTCAAAGGTGACTGACTGACTGACTGACTGACTGACATAGTGATCTATCAACGCACAGCCCAAACCACTGGACGGATCAGGCTGAAATTTGGCATGCAGGTAGATGTTATGACGTAGGCATCCGCTAAGAAAGGATTTTGATTAATTCTACCCCCAAGGGGATAAAATAGGGGATGAAAGTTTGTATGAAACTTTGTCAATTTTAAACCGATCGGGCTGAGTCTTTGCATGCATAAAGCTACTATGACGTAGGCATCTAGCGCGGGTGAAACCGCGGGGCACAGCTAGTAATGAATATAAGGGTTATTTTTGCATGTGTCCTAAGAAGATAACCTTGCGTTACATGATTCATATACATCAGCTCTCTTTTGTGATTGATAATGTCGAGAAGAGTCTATTAAAAGACTCTTCTCGAGTGTAAAGAGAGCTTAATGAGAATAAACAATGCTCAGCGGGTTCCAACGACTGTCCATGTATTGCACTTTGAAAGCATTATCTTTTTATGGTTGTCAGCCTCGGTGTTTGACTGACATGTTAAGTGATGATGTGAACAGAAAGATACGGATGTAAATTGGCGATAGATTTTAAACTTGAGGGTGATTGATAACCTGTTGAGTAGGTACTAAAAAATACCTCACGATATCATGTAGGTAATCTTAAGATCAGAATGTAGCCTATTGCATGATATTGTAGGATGATTGTATTAGTCTGCTGTTCGTCAATAAATTTCACGATAAAATAGATACATTTCTTTTATCTTAAACTCCATCAGAAACGTTTTCGTTGGTGTTACAAAGCTTCTGTAAATCAGAAGTATATAAATAAAAATATTCACAGGTGCAACATATTCAAAGCTGCATCTACATCTTGGATGTATAACTTCAATTTGATGGCAAATTACACTCCTGCGTTCCTTGACAAGACAAAGGAAGTGCCATTAGTGTTGGCGAGGAAGAAGTACGCCAGACCAACGGTGGAAATGATAAAAAAGGCTCACGTAGATTCTATATCATTCCTAATTGTGAGGCATCCGCTCGAGAGGTTGGCTTCGGCGTACAATGACAAGATTGTCCACGCATGGCCCAAATCTTTCCATGACAAGATGGGGCACATGATCATCAAAAAATACAGGAAGGTATGTAATTCAAAGTCAATAAAATATCAATTTTATTTTTGTGTGTAAAAACAGTTGTAATACCTTTACAGCTCAGCCGACACATGAAATTAGAAGCATATTAATAATAATAATAATAAAATTTATTGACAACAATTAAAAACAGAAAAAAAAAATATACATATGTGACTTATAAATAAAAATTAATTAATGTTGCCAATGGGGCAAAATCAGCTTTATGCTGTAAGAATTAAATTCTTACAGCGCTGGTTTACATTTTGCCCCTACTCTCGAATTCAGGTCTTGGTCGAGTAACATAATCGTATGTGCGTAACATAATAATATGTTAGTATGAAAATTTTGTGTATATGTTTGTTGTATTAAAGTTTCGTTCTTTATGTACGAGTTTTGAGCTATTTTAGCTTTATGTGGAGCACTTCTTTATGAGCGTCAAATCAGTAAATAGCGCTTCGTTTAGAATGATTTTTTTGTTTTTCTGTGGTGTGCATCTATAACAGTATTAATTTCCATTCCAGTCGATATCACCTGCAGCGACTGAACGATACCCAGTATTCGAGGAGTTCGTAGCCTACGTTCTGGATGAAACTAAGGCAAAGCGTTCCCTGGACATGCACTGGACACCGTACTCTGACTTCTGTACGCCTTGCAGATTTGACATCGATGTTATTTTGAAGTTTGAGACCCTTGATGTAAGTTTTAAATTTTATTGCTTTTGTGTCGCTCATTTCTAATTTAATATCATTTATTTGAATCGAGTAAATTTTTTTTGACGTGTTTGTCCGCGGCCCTCCAAATGATAAGTGCGGTATGGTCGAATATGGTGAAACCCCTAGCTTAAAATGAAACTGGCTCTCAGGCTATCGGAAACAGTGTCAGGTACTTGGCAACAGATTTTAAACTTGAGTGTGGTAGCTGGTCTGCCGAGTACTAGAAAGTATTCTATCAACACTCTATGGTTTCCTCACGATGCTTTCCATCGCCGGCATTGTTGGAGTTTGAATCCACGCGCTTCGGCGTTGAACCACTAACCACTGAGCTATCATCGTATTTGTATAATTTCCGTATTTCGAGCAAAATTATAGAACCAAGGAGTCTTAATCCATTTTTGACGTAACGTTATAGAATGTAATGTTTCTTTCTAATCTGTGGTTTTCAGACGTTGACAAAGCTATAACATATAATTTTTAGAATAACCACAGTGCGTCATTTCATACAATAGCTATGGGCGATCATACCGCTGGTTATGGGAAACAAAGCTTTTTTCTGTATAGCTAAATAGTGGAAAAGCTTTGACCATTTCCAAAAACATACTTAGAGACCGACTGAAGCTACAGAACACAAATGTTACGTGCTTCATTTTCATCTCAAGTTACGTCGAGATGCAATACAAGATTGCGCCATACTTTATTCTTATCGCGGTCAGCAATGCAATTTGCAAGAGACATCACAGCCAATTGGATGCGCTCGAATCAAAACTGGGACGAATCGGTACTCATCTATACAAGTATGATCATCGATTTCCAATACTGGGAATTGCGAGCTAATATTGTCGTCACAAATATTTTTTGAACGACCGGAAAACGTAGAGGCCCGATCGACACCATTGTGGCCATTTGTGGTCAGTTATGGCTAATGTCGAGTGGTACTGGTGAATAGTGAATAAAAGATTACGAATTATGATATTCGTATTCATTTAGGATTATACATAATACCTGGTTGACCGAGCTTTGCTCGGCTGAAAACACGGATAAAACGATGTTTTCTCAAAATGAAACCTAGCTAGATCGATGTATCGCCCCCGAAACCCCTTGCATACTAAATTACATGAAAATCGTTGGAGCCGCTGTACAAGAATTGCTTGTTTAAAGTTATTAGATATAATTTAAGCACACTTCATCTATCTATCTATACTAATCTATACTAATATTATAAAGAGGAAAGATTTGATTGTTTGTTTATTTATTTGCATTGAATAGGCTCCAAAACTACAGAAACGATTTTTTTTTTATTCTTTCACCGTTAGAAAGGTTCATTATCCCTGATTAACATAGGCTATTGTTATCCCGACATTCCCACGGGATCTGAACTAACGCGGGTGAAACCGCGAGGCACAGCTAGTATTTAATATTTGGGAGCCAAATATTTTATGAATAACACCAAAGTTAATACAATATAATTTTAATTTTTACGAAAATATTACGTAGGTAACTAACTTTCTTTATATAAATATCGTAGGACTTTATACACAGCGCCATCTAGCCCCAAACTAAGAAAAGCTTGTACTATAGGAACTAAATATCTGATAGAATACTTATATGTATACTTTTTTTGTAAATACATACTTATGATACAGAGCACCTAGACACAAAACAAACATTTATCATCACATAAATGTTTGTCCTGGCGGGAATCGAACCGACGCCCTACAGCTCTTGAAGCAGACTTCTAACAAATGAGCTAACAGGGCGGTCTTTATATAAATATTCAGTTCCATCCGCTGAATTAAGCTATAATATGACAAGAAATAAAATAAAAATGTTTATTATTTATTTACACACTAATATTTTTCAATAATATTGCATGTGCGACTAACGATTGATTAACAAAGAACAAAAAATTACACGTAATTTTTCCGTTCATGTTTAAAAGTAACATTAAACATTTCAAAATAATACCATAATTATGTCAATATAATGAAAATGTCAGTATAATAACATGTCAAATACAAAATATGCTAATATGATAAATTGTCAATAAAAAAAAATGCTACTAATTATCTTACTAAATAATCATTAAACTCATAAAACAATGTACCTATCTTGAAATCAAGATGTTAGCTTGATTCTGAAGCACGCGATAGGAGGTGCATCCCGAATGGAAGCGGGTACGCGGTTGTAGACCGCGGGCCCCAGAATGTATACCGACCTCTCCGACTTGACGAGCCGGTGCGACGGCGTTACCACTTACTAGTTAGTCTTTCAAGTAAATGTAGGATATGGCGTGACGCTCAGTTGATTGAGTGATGTCCCAAGCTCTACATAAGAACAAGACTGACCTATGCTGCGCCAGCATGGTATGCACTATGCTCGGCCAGCCAGAAGAAGCGACTGCAGGTGGTGCAGAACGTCGCCGTGAGGCGATCTCGGGAGCCGGCCGGTATGTTCGCAATGACGTCATCACCCGGGATGTGCAGATCGAGACGGTGGGGGAGGTCGTGGTGCGTCTGTCTCGCGGTGTTTGACCGTGCAGACGACTCGCCCCACCCCCACCTGAATAACATTGCGACGCAGCATGCACGTCCCGCTGACGAATGTACCTGGCGTGCACTCCCTCGAGATCTCCTACTAGCTGGTCGGGTAGACGGAGAGAAAGACACGGCGACAGGCAATGGCCCTCAAACAAGTACCACAAAACCAAGACGAGGCCACCGCGACCTGAGGGTGCTCGAGCTTTTCCCGGTTGCATGGGCGTAGACCCTCCACCACCACCCAAGGGACAATGATCCTCCAGAGCCCTGCCTCAGCAAAGAGGTTTCGACTCAAGGCTGACTCCCTACCCCCCCGACAATGGAGGAGGAAGTGCACCGAACGAACGAGTGATGTCATCCATGACTTCCACATTTCGTCACATTACTATAACTAAAAATGAATGTAAAATAAAGTTTGTTTTTGTAGCGATGATAGTTCAGTGGTTAGCGCGATCGGTTCACACGTGGTTTCGAATTTCAACAATGAGCATAAGTTGCCGGCAGTGTAGCCATCTCTACAGTTTAAACTGTATATCTACAATCTTTGATTTCTGTTTTACCTCTAATCTAAAGTTTATTTATGCCCAGTTTTGATTGATTGTTTCTTCAAAAACCTCACTTTTCTACAAATTTTAGAGCTAATCTCTAGTTTTTTTTTCTAATTATGGATTGACAATACTAGCTTAGACAGCTTTTAGCTGTCGGTAAAATAAAAACATCGTAAGGAAACCACAGCATGACAGTAGCTGTAGTACTCAGCTGGCTAGCTATCACCCTCAAGTTAAAAAATCTTTTGTAACGGTTTTTTCCGGCAGCCATACTGTTTCAGTTCCAGTTTCATTCCAGGCTAAATGTTTTTACTATCTTAGACTACACCGTCACTTAACATCAAATGAACTGTGGTCAAAACACAAAAAAAAATACAAACTCTCCAAATTACGTGTTGTATTGCGGCAGAACTCTTTTGTTCATTGCTTCGGGAAATGACACACCTTAGCCAACTATTCAACCGTCACAATTGTGCCTAATAGCGTGTAAACATTACTAATGACCGTACGGCATAGTAGTTTACAATGAAAATATAGGCCATACATATTTAACTGCTAGTAAAGTTACGAAACGATTTGACAATACGAGACAATATTTTGTTGATCACAATAAAGTTACAAGTCAAAACTGTTTTGCTCTACGAACTAGTAAACAGTGAAAAGCCCGACGGAGTGTTTCTTGACATTTGCAATCTAAGTGTTTTCCAGTCGCAAATGGTCGAATTCTTCAAGACAAGCGTGCTCCATTGTAGACTGCATCTTTACTAAACATTAGGCGGGATGGAGGTCAAACGCAGACATATGTCTTGTCTTGTGTATTGTGCAAATACTTAATCAAATGAGCGGTTTCGTAATTTCTTAACATTGTTGCAATTTAACTTAACACTAATAAATACCTTAATAATATCACAAACAATAATTATAGCTGCAGAAATACGAATTTCATTGGTAAATAAATACTTCCATCACAGAAGTCGATCGTAAACTCGAAATTAGCTTTGGCATTCTGATGCCCTTATAAAAATATACGGTTAGCAATTTTCCCTCGTAAGATAGAAATATAATTCCCCAATGGACCTTGTTATTTCTTTCCCCTGGGTCGAAATGGCCATGTAATCGAATGGCGCGCCCCTATTACGTCGACAGAAGAGTGTCTATGTATACCTAGTGAGTATCTGCGTATAGTTCGTTTTATGTCGCAAGAGTTCTATGGTTTTTCTTGATTTGTTGTGGCACAGCCTGTCTAACTAAGCACTCTTTAAACTAATGGCGGCTGAATTTTTATCTACAATTAAAAGTAAAACGCAATTTGGAATGATCGATTGGGATCAGATGGCGCTGTGTGTAATGTCCTCCGATATTTATTATTATTATTTTGTCGAACGCAACGCTCGATTCTGGCCAGCATATTAGCTCTCACCGTCAATACCCTGTGATCCCAGTCAACACAGAGTTACTTCCGCCCTTACAGGAATGATATTGCCGGAAACGTAATTCTATTATGTTTCGTGTTTTATGTCCAACGTAAAATCTTTATGGCCCAACCAACAACTTTAATGCGACAAAGTTAAGTTTGTATAAGTTACTTTACACAAGTTCTTATTGAAATAAATGGCTCTTAATATGTCTTAGTTCAAAAGATAAAGTGGCTTACACGCTTGCTCGGATATCTACCTGGATTAATTCCGATTTTTTATTTTTTATTTATTTAATGGTGGGTATGTGACGAATGTATTTTTCAAAATCCGCTGGACCCGCGTACGCTCTCATGAATAAAAGAGATTAACGCCCGTCCATGAATATTTGTAGCAGACGCAGAATTTTGATTAACAAAATATAGTCCAAAATATCGGTGCTTTGTTATTCATTACTTTGAGACATTCGATGGTAAATCCTGTAATGTTTCTGCTCATTACTGGTGGCAGAATATCTGGTAATGCCTGCCTAGATGATCTTCTGCTAAGATTTTAACTGGTGAAAGCTCTCCTTAGCTGGAGGTCGTCTAAGTAGGTACCAGATATTCTGCCGCCATACAGTAGTGTGTAAATCTGTGTTCCAATTTATAGGGTACTGCAGATAGCGAAATTACGGGGCTGTTGAGACTAACCATCGAAAGTCTCAAGTAGTAGTAAAACTCATTCCAAGCAACGATGCCCTGGACTTTGTTTTGATACTCAAATTTCTGTGTATCGCTGCAGACGCGGTGCAATGGTCATAGATATGCGTTATCTCTTACCATCAGGGGAACGTTTCGTTCGTCTCATTACATTTACATAAAAAAAGATCTGCTACCTAGTGGTATCAACCTATAACGTTCTCCTGATTTCTAGGAAGACCAGCGGTACCTGATCCGTCTGGCTCGCTTGCAAGACGTGGTGAAGCCCGAGTGGCGTAACACGGGGAAAGGCACCAACACTCTTCACAACATCAATCATCTGTACTCTAGGCTAAGCAAAACGCAGCTGGACGGCCTCTACAAACTTTATAAGTAAGTATAAAGGAAGGTTTTTTTATGATCGACAGGCCATGTCTTTGACCACAGCTCACCTGATGTTAAGTGACGGTGTGGACGAAGAAGGTAAACACATCTAGCCTGGAATGAAACTGGCTCTTAAATGCGGTTGCCAGAACACACCGTTAGATGTTTGGCTGCAGTTTTTCAACTTGGTGGCTAGCCAGCAGTGTACTAGAAAGTACCCTACCACCATGCTAAGGTTTCCTCACGATGTTTTCCTTCCCGACAACTCAAGCTCATAACACCCATTTAGGTTGTTCATAAGGGCAGTTGGTCAGACACATGGGTGAGATTAGCTAAAGAAAAAGGAACAATGACACAAGCCTATCCAGTCTAAGTGAAATCCAATAGTGAGTCGCTACAGGCTGATGAGAATGACATATTATGGTTTCCTCTTGCGCGTGTTTATCCTAAAACCTACTCTGCTTCATTAAAATATGATTTTAGAATGCTAGATAAGTCTTTTAGTAAGAGATCGTCTAGGGAGGTACAATCGCAGTGTTAGATATTTTGCCGCCATGCAGTACTTAATGTGTAAATATTACTGTGTTCTGCTTTGAGGGGTACTGTAGCTAGCGAAATTACAGGGCTATTGAGACTGATCATAGAAGTCTCAAAGTAATGAGTGCTATAACAGTAATGCCATGGATTTTGTTTTCTTACTCAAAATTCTGAGTTCCCCTTCGTAAGGTCCTTTCTTGAGCTCATTCCTCTATTGCGACGCTCTAATTGAATCGTGTCCGATTTCTTGCTGCGTTTCTTCTAGTCATCTACTGCACGACCTTTATTCATTTAATCTTAAGCTGTTTACATTTAAAAACAAAAATATCCTATGAATATTTTTTTCTTTGAAACTAACTAGACATTTCGTAGGTCCGATAGAATTTTAATGAATTGTGACGTTGAACCTTTTGTTTTTCCAGGAATGACTTCCAACTATTCAACTATACTATAGATCATTACTACGAAATAGTGAAACAAGACAGCCACGGATGAACATCTCAAGGCTTCAGTAGACTCACCGCCATCACCAGACCGCGCTGGAGAACAAAGAACCTGTCATGGGCTAATTGATTTCTTTTAAGGTGTGGTTTTATTAGGAAGTTAAGGCTGCTATACATAGAGAGAATAAATTGAACAAACACTGCGACCTGACGGTTGGGTTACCAATTGCGTGCACGTTTAGATTCGAAAATTGTCAATTTCGATTTGTGCTTCATTTTGCGACGCTGGAATCATTTCGACCGCTGCCGTATGATAAAGGGCCTTTAATAAATTACGTCACACGTTGTTTTTATAATTTAGGAAGCATGACCGTCCGAGTCTCGTGTGATCATTTTGTTAGAAACTGGTGTAATGTCACAAAATTAAATCATCAGTTTCAATGTTTGTAGATATGATGTCACTCATCCCTATCTATGTCACAAGATGCCACACAATGTCACATATTGTTGACGGGGGTCAACAAAATGTGACATTGTCCATCCTTAACAAGCGACGTAATATGCGGGTCCTAATTGAACTCGACGCCTTTATCCTTACAAAAATTTAGTAGTTTTTTTTTTTAATATTCTGTGCTAGAGATGGTAAACAGACAGAATTAAGTAGGTATATATAGTCACTTATTTTCTTTTGGCAGTAGATGTTTTGAAACTTTGCGGTTCTGTGAATAAATTGAACTCTGTAAAATAAAAAGTGATTGATTGACTTTTTATCGGCTTCGGTTGGCGGTTGAATGCGGTGTCCTTAACGTCAATTTTTTGTAGCATTACGTCTTTAGGTTTTAATTGTTGGCAAAAAATTAAGTACATTAATAAGTAATTTGGCATTCCTTCTTCATCTTAAATATCAAATTATACTTAACTAGGTACCTACTAAAATAGCATAAAAGTTTATGTAAGTACATACTTGTGTAGAGTAATCCTAAGTTGAATGAGTCAATGTTTTGATAAACATTGTTTTCTTTTTTAATATGCAATTTGATATAAACTTTTGTTCATTTTATTCGTGTTGAGTTTGAGTTATATAGAGTACATATTATTATGTGTTTATGTAACTCTATGTAGATTAATACAGAACCTTTTTCATACAGAAAATTTTATCATTTAATTTAAAACTTATGTTACATTTTAATATAAGTACATTTGCACAGAAAAATATGTGCACGTGTTAGACTGTACTTTGTGATATGATGCAAAGCTATTAAGTGTGTTTTGTTTTAAAATAATAATTATGTTGATCAAATATGTATAAATACATATGTGTAGATAATTAACATCTGATTAGACATACAAAGGTAAAATAAAAAAGGAAGTAAAGGAAAGTATTTATGAACATAACTCCATGAACAATAATTATCACGATTTTATTACGTTCATTACAATAGGAATATTATTTAGCAGCTTATACAAATGATATCTATATCATTTTTATTTTTATTTTTATTATCGTCAATGAAACAATTATCCTGAATTTTGACAGAAACACTGAAAAGTTGTGTAGCCACATAATATTATCTTCAAAAAAAAACTTGTGTCATTCATAAAGTACCGAATTACGCATGAATGTGGTAAAATGAGAGAGAATAATGTGGTGAAACAAAATTTTTCGTATTGCCATCAAAACACCATTGAAGCTTGTAATAAAGATATCAGTAATTTAAAAGAATACCGGACTCGAACTTGACATATTTTTTCTTTGTTTAAAGTTGACAGGCTAGGTGTTTGACCTCAGCTCACCTGGTGTTAAATGACGGTATGGCCGAAAATGGTTAGCACACCTGGCCTTTCACGTAATTTATCTTAAAATACTTACCGATAATATATCGAAATACTTAACACTGAAAAATACAAAAAGTGCGACGCCAAAAACAAAGAAGAAAAAGCGATCTTCCTACTTACTATTTAATATAATAATATGTGGTAATTGCTTCTTCGACGATAAATAAAAATGATTCCGATAATTAAAAAAAAAAATTGTTATCATTCACTCACACCACTGTTTCAGTTTTACATAATTAATTTGTTTACGGACTGCATTAATTTATCAAAAGGATATGCTAGAGTCTATGAGAACTTCAGTCAGAACAAAGAAGTGTGTGCAAAACGACCAACCTATCAGCTGACCTTTTTTTATACTTGACTGCGAGGTGTTTTATGTACATTACAAATGGGATTTACATTTAAAATGAATTTAAAAAAAACAAATTATAAAAAAGTATAAAGTTTTTCAATAATAATTAAGAAAATAATTTAACTTTTACCCGAATGGTTACATTTTATTTCCTTATTCATAATAAATAATAATTAATATTCTCAGTAAGTAATTATATTATATATTAATCTCAGTAAGTAATTATATTATATATTAAAATGCTGGCTTTGTGAGTGACAAATCGCGATAATGGAATAATATGTGAATAGGTACCACAGATATAAAAAAGTAGTAGAAATAGTTGCGCAGAATATGCGCGAAGATTATGTTTACGTCAAAGCCTTATGTCGCAGTCACACAAATACATCAAAGTATTTGTGTGCGTTTATGTCAAGTGAAATTGTAGTAGAGACGTTGGGGTAGACGTGTTCTGGAGTGGAGACCGCGAATTGGCAAACGTAGCGTAGGACGCCCTGAGACTCGATGGAGTGACGATATACGTAGGACAGCTGGCGGTGGATGGAAGCGAAAAGCCGAAGATCGGGCTGAGTGGCGTGTCTTGGGAGAGGCCTATGTCCAGCAGTGGACTTCGATAGGCTGATGATGATGATGATGATGTCAAGTGAAATTGTAGAAACAAGTCTTCATTTCTACGCAATTTTATATTTGTACTACTTTTTTCTTATTTTTTGGTAATTATTAAATCGTACCTACCTATTGGCCTAATATTTGAAAATATGTACCTATTTTAGCAGTACAAATTTAATAAAGTACCTATAAAAAACATTGTTAAAAAAATTATAAATATCTTGGTAACTACAAGTAAATTGTTGTTAAAACTTAGTAGGTATGTGTGTATATAATTAATTATAGTTTTAATTTATCAGAAATAGACAAAGTTTTAATATGTTACTTTGTATACTTAGTTACCAAATTACCAGAGTTTTGAATTGTACATCGAGTTTAGTTTAGTTTAAAAAGAAATCATAAATAAAAAGTAGATCATAGTCATAATGTTACGTGTTACGTAATCATGTTTTTTTTAAATATTACATGCATATAATAATTGTTCCGTTTAATTATGTTGTTTTTATGTACTGTTATTAAAATAATAGGTACTTACTTACAACTAGTATTTCTATAATTTACGGAAAAAATAATATCATAAGTATACATTATTATTATTGTTCATGTAACAAGTTAGTCACAATAGACACACTCATTTAGATTCTCCAGAGACCTAATTAAATATAACTTTTTTTCTAAAGTTATGGCTATACGATAATTAACATTTTTCCTGTTAAATTTATGTGAAATCGCAGTTTATGGGAGTATTTATTAAATTGTTAAAATAACGGTCAATCATAGTTAAAATTAAAAAAAAAACTAGAAAATAAAACTATGCGCACATTGATTATGTAGTAATTAAGTTTGTATTAGACTTTATAAGATTCGCAAAACATAATTGCATTCGAATACAAATTTAATATGAACTAGTCGTATTAGCTAGTAGTCACTTGAGCTTAGAAAATGTTTCGCATTTAAATAGTTTAGGGACACACAAAAAAATAATATTTAAAAATCGATCCTCAGAGGATTGCTACATCAGCGAAACCTTCAGCATAAAAAAAAGTTAATGTCTTTTTTTTTCTTAGACCATGGCACGTTCGTGCATTGTGCCAGCTCTTCAATTTTCACTAAATATCTAGAGCCTTAAATACTTTTTAAACAACTTACTCATTATAATTATCAATAATTGTCTATATATAAGAATTAATGTATGGTCAGTATCAGCGATATGATTTTTCAGTTTCCCCGCCAAAACTTCTACTTAAAACGTGGTGTTCTTAACCTCATTGTTCCTTATCCTAAATTGTGGTCCTAGCCTATCTATTTAGTTACGATAATACGCGACATAGGCGCGAGTGTAAACGTAGCGTTATGGCGCATTCACATTAACCTGAACCTTTTAGACGTAACAAATATATCGAAAAATTCAAGGAATGTGACAATTCATTTAGTGTATTACCTACAAATACCTACCTTTGTAGTACCTACAAATTAATTTACGAAATATCATAATATTAATTATAAACAATTATTTACTGTTTTGTTAAATTATTTTACCGTGGTAACGTGCACAATTAGGTATATAAGGATATATTTATCGTTAATAATAACATCCTAAGAATTATTTAATTTAATATTAAAACAAATTGTAAAACAATTTTTGAAGTTACGATTCATTTGGCTCGTCAGGAAATTCTCATTTACTTTCTCTGTTTGTCACGACTTACATGCGTCGCATCACATTGTTTATGTACTGTTAGTTTTTAATGTGAGTTTAATTTTTAAATTTATTTGCGTCTTATTTAAACTTTTTTGTAATCGTAAAAGTGTTTGTAAATTCGTGTTACTCTTATGTCACAAGAAATTGTGAAAATAACAAAATGTGAATGCGCCTTTAGACCAAAAGTATTATGGCCTATGAAAGTAATTGTAATGGTGCTATATCCTAGAAACTAGATCTCGATCTCTTATCAGTGAGATGAGAACACATTCGCTATATTGATAGAACCAACGACGAGAGCCGGTTGTGTCATGTTGAATTCATATTCTTAGCAAATTATAGAGTTAACAATATTGCGGAATTGATCCGACCGAGACCTATCAAACGAGAGAAAGACAGAACATAAAGCCTCCTTTTCTCTCGTTAGTATGCCGTGATCGGCGCGACCAAATCCGCAAGTCTGTTGGTGGTCTTAGAGAAATAAATTGAAAATAATTGTTTTTATTGTTTTTTTTTTAAGCGAGTATCCCACCTATAATTTAATTAAATAAACCACATTCTGCTACCAAGTACTTTTGATAGTCTTACTTGAGATTGAATTCTCATTCCAGTTTAGATGTGTTAACATCTTCTACTGCTTAAACATCATTGTGTTCGAAAGGTAATGTGGCAGTTAGCGAAATCACAGGGTTATTAAGACTAGGCATCGAATCTCTCATAATAATGTGCGGCAGAGCAGCGTTTCCCTAGACTTTTTGTTACTTAAAGTTTTGGTAGCGCTACAATGAAAATAGACACGCGTTACGTCTTAGGTACTTTCATTAGAGCGTTTCATTTAATCTCAATAAAATCTTGGTCAATCATTTGAACTATATTATATTATTAAAAGTTAGATACATACCTGATCTTAAACAACTATGCGGTATCAAATATATAAAGTTCACTAACTTAAAGAAAATTTTAAACATTTTCATTAAACATAAGTAGAAATGCGTATGAGATATCAATTTAGAACTTTTTTATGCAAGTGTAGGTACCTATAACGCAGAAAAATTATTGTTTGTTCCTTTTTAATGTAACTGTATATCGTGATTTTAACCGACTGAGCAAAAATAATGGTAAATCATAACCAAGCAGTCAATGTAATTTTATGTGTATACATAAACACACGAAAAAACACTTAAGCACTTTATTTTTGTAGTAAAATGTGGTGTTTAGTTATAAAGTTTCGAATTAAGTGCGCGAGTGTAGAAAGTGAAAGCGATATGTGGTGAAACGTAACTTTTAGTGTTGCTTTCAAAACTTCATCGAAGTTTGTATGTAGTAGTCACCATTATTGACTGGACTTCAACATTTACTTTTGTGTGATATTGACTCCGACTTATTTAAAACTAGATTTTTCGTAAAATAGTTGATAATATCATAACACTTGATCCTGGCTAACACAAAAAAGTGCGACGCCAAAAGAAAATAAAATGATTTTTCTATGTCATTGGCGTCGCACTTTATACAGTGTCAAGTATTTTATGAAATATCATAATAAATATCAAAATTTCTACGTTCCTGTCATAAACATCAAGTAATAAGTAAGCGGAGAAACAGACAGACCGGACATTAACTTTGTTTCGTACTATTTAGAGATTAAGAGTAAGTGAAAAGAAAAAAAAAAGATCTGTTATATTTTCCATGCAAGATGAACAAACTAAAGTGATTAAAACGAATATAGTAAAAACGAATGGTTTATTACGTTAATTAATATAATACTAATAAAAATAAATTATTTCTTCATGTGTTTTGGACTAGATGCATCGGGAATTGTGGTAGGTATTCCCTCTTCTCCGCTACTTTGGTTTTATTTCTGAAACAATTACGAAAAAAATGAGACGCGAAAAAAAAAACACATAAATAGTGGCTGGCTATACATAAAATATTTGAGCAGTTTTTTTTTCGCAGGTCAGGCCCATATTTAAATTTGTTCATAATAATACCATTCATAATAGGTACCAAGCTTTCTATTTGCAATCCAGTTCCGAATTTAAAAATATAATGATGTGATGAAAATATAGTGAGCTTTGTTAGCTTATTTGGTAGTATCTCTACTTTAATGTAGGGCGTGGGTTCAATTCCCACCCAGAAGAAACATCTAAGTGACGAAAATTGTATGCCTAAGTGTTCTATAGATATTTTTTGTAATTTTTTTTATAGTTGACTGGCTAGGCTCTCTGAAACTTTACTAATTATGTAAACCTGAAATTTGACATCAACTTAAAAGCTAAAACCAAATTAAACAAAACATCATTAAAATTAAAATAACCACAAGTCTTAATTTATGTAAAATTTTAGTTTTACATAATTAGTAAAGTTTCGGATAAGTATTTAAGGTTTTTTAAGTCATTGCTAAGTTACTTAAATTTAAATCCTCATCACTGTTTTAACTGAAACAACTGTTAAACTGTTAAGTGGAATTAAATTAAATATATACCTCGAACACTCAAAATGAACTTCCTCAAAGTACTCCTGCATCAATCAATTATCCTAGATCTTCTTAGCTAATGATGATAAATAGAACTTACTCTACTTTCTTATTTCTCTTTGGTACGTCGAGTATGTTGATGGGATCAGTAGTGATTATCACAGGCCGGACAGAGCCAAAGAAATCAGTTATGGGCACTTTGTTCGGGTCACGCTTGAAAAGGTCGCGACGAACACCGACAGTGGACAGGCAAGCGCTTTTTGGACACACTGCCAGCTAGAATTAAAAATAATAATTTTAACAAATAAGTTTTCTCCTTTCTTTTTGGCATTTGTGTATTTGCAAGTTTTTTTTTATTACAGGCTTGGTGTTCAATCACGACTCACCTGATGTTAAGTGACGATGTGATCGAAGATTGTAAACACACCTACCCTGGAATGGAACTAGCTCTCAAGTAAGGCTACCAGAACACACCGTTAGGAGGCTTGATGGCAGATTTTCAACTTAAGGGTGGTACTTGAGTTTTTAGTATTTTGATATGTTTAAGCATTTTATTATAAATCAAGTGAAATATGTCTAAGTCACTCAAATTAAGTCCAAGTCTAGTCCAGTTATACCCTAGTAAAGTAGTGGTGGCTTTACTGTATCTCAACCATTTTTGCCCTGTATCATAATTTAAAAAAAAATTACACTTACAAATTCTGACATGGTTCTCTTACTGTCCGGGTGAACATTCTCCAGAAACTCAAGCACATAGTAAGTATATCTGTCTATGATATACACCCCTATGGCAGAGTCTACATGGTGCTGAAAATAAAAAAATAAAATACATGTATAATTTATTCAGTTACAGTAAGCATTTTATTACAATCACATTTCAGAAAAATCCTTTCATCTTTTTTTTGGGCAGACAAGACAAGCACTGTCCAAATGGTTGTTTTCCAATAGATGCAATCCGAGAGCTTAATATAATATATAGCGAGGGAATTGGAAATTTGTAGTGATGATAGCCCAGTGGTTAGCAAGGTCGGTTTATACACCGAAGGATGTGGGTTCAAACCTCAACAATGAGCTTGAGCTGCCGGTGAAGGAAAACTTCGTGAGGAAACCATAGCATCGTGGTATGTAGTATATTTGACCACAGCTCACCTGATGTTAAGTGATTGTGTGGTTGAAGATGGTAAACACACCTAGCCTTCAAATGAAACTGCTGGAAAACACCGTAAGGTGCTTGGCGGCATATTGCCAACTTAAGGGTGGTAGCTAAACAGCCGACTACCCACTGTATCCTACCACCATGCTTTGGATTCCTCACGATGTTTTCCTTCACCGGCAGTTTAAGGTCATTGTTGGGATTTGAAACCACGCAATTCGGCGTGTGAACCGACCGCGGTAACTACTAAGCTATCATCACTACATATGGTAACTAATATTATAGATATTATTAGATAAGTCTGTTCCTCACTTCTTATACAATGTACCAGCATGAGATTTTAATAAAATTTAGATTACAGCTGGCCTACACCCAGGAATTAACACTAGTAAATATAATAATTACTTACTGAAAGAGAGTCTTCACCAACCAAACTGCTAGCAGTGGCCAAGATATTTGGCGAGTAGAATTTTTCATACATAGACGATGCCTGACAGGTATCTATGATAAAGAATATTTCATTATACCTGAAAATTTAAAACCTTCTTAACTATAAATGAACAAATAGATAACTGAAAGAATTTTTTATTTTCTGTCTTACGTTTGACCACCATCTCACCTGATGTTAAGTGATGATGCGGTCTAAGATGGAAAATACTTTCTAGAAGATACCAATTCACTCTCGACTTGAAGACACCCAGATTATATTTAATGGGGAACACCCACTTATAAGAAATTGTTTAGGACAGTTGTTCTAATGAATTCATTCTAAACACACTCCATGACAATGTAGTACACATCATCCAGTGTTGTAGACTAGCCAGTTTTTTCCATTATACTGTAAGGTAAAGATGACACAAGCATTAATTAGAACCCAGCGTTTCACACTAGCCTCACCGCTTTTTCTGCCACATCTGTTCTAGAGCATCAGCCAGCTCTTGGCTAGTAACTTCTTCTGAATCCTGAAACTTAAGGAATCCATCCCCACCATGGCCAGTCAGGTAGATCAGTATATTGCTTCCTTCATCGGTAAGTAAACGCTTTGAGCGGGGAGTGTCAGGGGGAACCCGGCCCGTTAGCAAGCGGATAAAGTTTTCAACTGATACCTGAAATTAATATTTATATTTAATTTAAAAAAATACTTTCAAGGCAATATTGTAATCTTTGGATCTTCATATAAAGTTGAGTAGGTGCACACTAACATGTGTTATGATTATGACATTTTTAAATATGAATAGAAAAATAAACTTTGGTGTTATCAATAAAATATTTTTATTTCTATGGGACATGTGTTGTGGCAATATGTACTATTGAATGCGCCACTGGAAACAAGGGCATGTGTCTACTATGCCAGCGGCCCAGAGCCTCACTCTAGTACTTCAAGGAGCTGGGTTGGCTCGGGTAGATGCTGGTAGAGGGAAATGCACAAAACACCCCAAGCGGGATGTCAGTGCAGGACTTATCGCCCCCACTTTAAATAAGAAATAAGAATGTGTAAGCATGTGTCCCAACAGCCAACTAAATAAATAAATTCAATGATTCTTTATTATTTATCATAAGCAAAGGCTGAATACTTAGAGGATGCAAATGAAAAAAAAAACTAGTCACAACAGTGGTTCTTAACTTTATACCAACCTCATAACCCCTGTAATCAACTTCAACATCATCTCCATACACATTAATCTGCTCATGAGCATTGTTGAATATAGTTGCCGGTCTCGGGTTCCTCGGGTTACACGCCATATCGTCAGAAATCATTAGGATTATTTGACTATCTGGTATCCCCAGCCGCTTTACACTGCGGTAGATGGACAGTACATTCGCTACATGCCGATAGTTGAACCAAAATCGTGATGTGTCCACTAATACTGCCCAATTATTTGTATGATTTGACTTTTGGAATGCTTCTGGAATCTGTAAACACAACTAAATAGTATCGTGCTTGAAAGTAAAGATAAGAACTAGGTATAATTTAAAAGATTTTTAAAGGTACTTGCCTCTACTCCACTTGAGTAAGGAATACTAAGAATGAGCACAAATATTAAAACGTTGAAACCAGCAAGGATCATCATTTTTTTATGCGAATAGAATTCATGGAATGCGATTAACATTAAAATCGAAAAATATTAATTCATGAGGTTATGTGTTGATTTATTTTGTTATCTATTTTTTTTTTTTTTTTCTCTTTCTTCTTGGCATCGCACTCTGTGCATTCTGCCAGTTTCAATGTTGCTATATTTTGTGAGTAGTCTTCATTTTTCAGTTTCTTTATCATCTATAGTTACAGTCAAAGTCTAGTCTTGATCAAGTCCAGTCGGTCCCAGTCATATCAAGTCATGCCTTAGTAAAGTAGTGGCGACTTTACTATAAGCTTCTGGGTGGAGTTTTGGGAGCAACACGAAAAGTCATGTTTAACCACATTATATCATTATCCCACACTCGCGCTTGTAATTCAGCACTTTATAAATAAAACACCACTATTTTTATGCATAAAAGCTCGAAAAAACACTAGTTTTAGAAAAAAATACAATGGGGCGACACGACGCTCACCGCGTTCCCGCCAAAACTCCGTTATCTATTTATTGACAATTGAATTTTATTTAATTTTTTAGACATAGCAGCAAATTTTTTTTTTTTTTTTTAAATGTTTATGGTCTGGTTACAGGTGCCTTTGAACCATGTCTCTATTAGGAATTACAGCACATCACTTTTATAATTTCGTCAGTGTTTTTGAACCGTCTTTTGAAATCAAGCATTTCATGCCTTGTCTTCAGTTTTTTCAATATACATCTATAGTAACAGTCAAAGTCCAGTCTTGATCAAGTCAAAAGGTCCACCCTGAAGTCGCTTAATTTTGGCGTATATTAAAAATAGCGTTGAGAACTCAGATCAAAAACTACCTACGTTGAGAAACAAAAAGATTTGACATTGAAGACATTGATTGCGTTTGGGCTGTCTTAATGACGTCGAATGCTTTTAACCATGATAAAAAGAAGTTTTGGCGGGAATAGGAATGGTCCCTTCGCTGCATTGTATTAATTTCTAAACTTATTTAATTTGATTTTTCATGAATTAATTGATAACATAAAAGTATTTTATAATGGTAAATGCATAAAGTGTGACGCCAAAAACAACGAAGAAGTAGAATTACTTGCATAATTCTTGGGAATATTTATTATTCATTATTATTGAAGAAGTGAACACTAATAAAACCGACACGGTAGGTATATCATATTACAATAAATCCAAGTTATTGGCTTATGTAATTGTTATTGGCGTTATTGGTCCTAATAGCTGTATGTTATTCCTCTGAGCTAATAGCATATTTCAGATCATGTCATTCTCTATTTTTTTTTTCACATTTTCTACAAAATGACAAGTTGACAAGTAAACAACGTAAACAGTAGGCGCAAAATTTCTCACAACGTTGGTGTTCGTAGGTAATTTAATTAAAATAAGATCATGAGTAGCCGTAATCCAAATACTTTGATGAGCGTTCCTGATGAACAATTCGACTATCTATTCAAAATAGTGCTAATTGGTGACTGTGGAACCGGAAAAACATGTATTGTACAGCGGTTGAAATCTGGGAATTTCATAGAAAGACACGGAAACACAATCGGCGTAGACTTTTCAATGAAAACGCTAATAGTTGATGGGAAAAAGGTCAAGGTTAGTCTAATTATATAATCTGTCGTCCATGACTGCATTCTTTCACATCAAATACCTAAACAAGATAGGATAAAGGCGAACTATCTATCTTTCTAGCCATGAAGCGTATCGAATTGCATTTAATTTTACTAACATTCCGACTTATCGAGAAAATTTCTTGACGAAAAATGCAAAGAATTGTAATATTAAAATGTATTTATATCTTCAATTTTGTTTTGTACTAATTGTATTACTTTCTTAGCTTCAGATTTGGGATACTGCTGGACAGGAAAGATTTAGAACAATTACTCAGAGCTATTACCGATCAGCAAATGGAGTAATTATTGGTAAGTTAAAAGTGAATCATATTATGTTTTTTTTTTTCCTATATCCACCCATTAGTATATCTTTAAAGATCAAATATGGAGGGAGCCACAAATTTAGCCACTACAAAATAGGCTTACTTGTGTGAAATAAGCTTTATTGTATCATCAGAAACGGTGGCAAAATCGGCAGGCCTAGCCACTATTTTCACTTGGCCTGACATTTCAAGCCACTATCCCTTTTTAGTTAGCGAGACATCATCTAATGATATATGCATATTTAGTATGTACAAATTTTTGTAAGGACGTAAAAATTTCTCATAATATGAACAATATTAACATTCTCAAAACTTTCAGGTTACATTATTATTATTGGTTTATAATATATTTAATTTGATGTTTGTTGCTTACCATCATAATATTTAATCCTTTCTTTTGTACTAAAGAGTAATAAATTGTGAATAAGTTCTGGATGATCTGTAACTTTGGTGTTATCAACAAAATGTTTGCATTTGTAAGATAAATATGAAGTAAATAAGTTGTGCATATGTCATAATTATCAGAGTCATCCACCCAACTATCAATGTATGACTCATATTCGATATAGTCAGGGTTGGTTTCAGCTTGTACAGGCAATTAAATAGATATCTATCACAAAATGTAAATTAATAGTTGTTAGGGGAATATAGACTCTTTAACTGTCAGGTTAATGTTTTATTTTCAGTGTATGATATCACAAAGAGATCAACATTTTTGTCACTACAAAAATGGATAGAGGAAGTGCGAAGATACACATCATCCAATGTCATTGTATCCCTCATCGGCAACAAATGCGACCTGGCAGAACAGAGAGAAGTTGAACCTGATGAGCCACAGAGCTTTTGTCGATATGTACCTGAAATTATGTTTGTAATGGAGACCTCGGCTAAAGACAACACTAATGTTGAAGATACATTCCGTAGTTTAGCAACAGAGCTAAAGGTGAGATAATAACATAACTACTTTGATTTCCAGTAAAATCTTGCAAATAGCAATTCATATAAACAAGATGCTGAGTTACTAGGTTGTCATTTTTATATCCAACAACTCAAATGAAATAATTTGATTTCTTTTTCTTTGTGTGGACTGCTATACAGTAGAATGCGCTGCATGAATGGGTGAACCCCAATGGATACAGTCTGGGTGTCTCATAGTTGAGAGTGAAACAGCATCTTTTAGGCAAACACACTCTATTTTAACAGAATCATCACTTAACATGGGATAAGATGGCTACCAAATCCAAGACTATTTATATTTTTAAAAAATGTTATATAAATTAGTTGGATATTATTTAGATCCTACTCTATAAAGTAATTTATACATACAAGTTGTAGTTGACAGAGATGGGACTTTACACTTTTACAATTGTATCTGATTGATACAGATACTTAATAATGATTTGAAAATCTATGTAATGATATACCTATTATTACTTTTTCGCGTCTAAAATATTGGTATTTTTTTAACAGATTACTTATACAGTAATTACTTTTATTACTTTACATTCTTTGTATCTTTCTATTTTGAAATGCCAACATCTATGTAGTATTTCTTTGACAAATATATTCAGCATATGTATGTAAGTACAGTCGTACATATACATAGTTTTACTTGAGTACTATTTTTTTGTAATGATGTATCTGTTTGTTGTTAGATACCACATTGTTATTACAATCTAGCCTAGTTGCGACTAATTTAAATTGCTAAATTGATTAAATCAAAGAATGCGTCCATCAACACTTTTCTTACTGTCTCTATTAAGGGGAAGACACTTTTTTCATGTGTTCTATAATATGTGGTACTCACTGCACTGACATATATTCATAAATGATAAACAATAAAAAAATACTTAATAATTCTCGCAAACCTTAATGCCTTAGAGATATGGAAACATCTCAAATATGACCAATTTGCATTAGTCTTGTTTTCATAAACTGTACCACAGCTTGACGCGAGTCTCTTCTTGACTCTGGACAAGTGTGGGTTGGTAGACTTCACACATCTTTGAAATGTTAAGGACTTTAAAATAAGTGTGTTTACTTGTAATGTTTTCTTCCTCTGTTTAATGCTAGCAGAACAGAAGTGCATGCCATGGGAATTCAACCTCTAGATTAGCAGTCTACTAGCTTCTGCACAAAACTCTCATATTTCCAGAGACAGCATGATAGCAGTGAAGGCCCGCCTGCAGACCCTGATGCAGTCATCCTTGGCGAAAGTCACTCAGTGGGCCGCTGCCAGCCTTGCCGATCCTCGTAGATGCCATACCTTCACATCTCTCACCAAAGCTTATCCCAACACAGATAATATAATACTGGTACAGATATACCATCCCATATATAAAACTGTGTTATGGTAAATCTGACTATTCTTCTGGCTATTTTCTAGAGTCTATTGTGGAGGGTGCCACTCTCTGTGCGTGTTTCGGTCTAGTTTGGATTTATGTTGGCCTCTTTATAGTCTTTAGTTAAGCGTCAAATTAATAGATGGCGTTTTTTTTGACTGTTTTTTTCTTCATGATAGGATTCCATGACGTCAGGTAATTCACACATTTTAAAGCCAAAATTAGTTTCTCATTTCACCTGCAGTTCTATTGATCAAAAGAAACTACACCGGCCTTGAAGTTGGTATCAGAAATTTCACTCCTGTGATCACTCAATCGAGTGAATAACGTCTAATGCCGAAATCTGATATTGTTGGATTGGGTCACTTGATATTCTAGCTGAAAGAAAGGAAAATCTGTCTGATGCCAGCTTGAGTTGCTTGTTTTGTAGTAATTTTGCCTGGCATGTAATAATTGTCTTTTTTATTTCATGACCAAATTCGGTTGCGCTTGCAACTTGCGACACTTTATAGTCTGTTTGATATTGGATAGTGCTGACAGCTGCTTTCTTTTTATCCAAAAACTATCCTGAAGCAAACTATTAAAACCTTTTGTTTTAATTTAGCTACTTTTTTGAACGAACACATTGCATCTTATTTATAACAGAACTTTAAGTATTTTACAACCTACTGCCACTGTCAACATTGACCTGATAGTTATCAAAATTACTACTTGATTACTACAGTATCTGACGTGGAAAATACGTGTTATTCAATTATGTAATAATATTGTGTTCAACCAATAGTTGGAATCTCAATTTTCACATTATATGATTTCGTCGTAACTACTTAGAAACTCAATACAAATTTTATTACATGTTCTAATACTTTGTTGCTACATATAAGTTCACGTTAATGGACGCATCGCGTGATTGCATCGTCAATAATTGACATGAATGTAAAAATGTAATTATACAGTACCGACATAAAGTTCAATATTGAAATGAATATATCGATCTGATAACTTAGTAACACTTTTGGTGCTGTCAAAGTCACAACTGCACGTCGTTCAACGGTAGCGTGTCATAGCCTCTAAAGTTAGGTTTTATTATGAGTTAGTTTTGTCTTCTACCCTTCACCATGAAGCCTACAGACATTTGTGTAACTTGCCTTTGGGCTAATTAGCCTTTGCTTTTCTCTTAATCTGAGTGTTCTAGGCCGGGCCGTCTTATACCATGCCGGGGCCCTTGCTTTAATAATTTGGGGCCCTTTTGGAAAGTAAAGAAAGTGTATACAGTTTTCTTTTTGATCTTATAGGTATTTATAATAGTTACTCAAACCTTTTTTGTCGGGCTATATCTACCTAAAAACGTGTAATGTATGAGAATATATCGGACCCTCGTGAGAATGGGGGCCCTGGACACGGGCCCCGTGTGCCCTTACGATAAAGACGGTATTGGTCCTAAGTCACAAGTTAAGTAAATTAAAAAATCGTGCCTTTATTCAAAACAGACATTGGCCAATATCTCGAGTGCAATCATGCATAAGATTCGTCTTTTCAATAAATGTATTGAAGCGTAAAAAGCAATACCTACAGTGATTAACTGCAATGTTTGTACCTTTCGACGTGTTATGTTAAATGTTAATAATAATAATTGTAACACTTAGTTATTTTATTTTTTTCGTAAGACTATAAAAGTAGTGTTGTTTTCGCTACTTTACAATCACAATTTGACTTTTTAAATTATATAATTCTGCCTATTTTGTCTGAAACTATTTGATTTATATCAGACAAATATAATTTAAAACTAGTTTTGAAATATTAATTTTAATTTTTACTTTTTTGATTTTTCATACGGTTTCATATTAATATTATTGAACTATGGCTTTAAGTTTTAATCCTAGTTTTTTTTTAAAATATATATTTGAAGATCAGTTTCGAGTCTTGTAAATATATTTATAGGTATTCCTAATTCTTACCACCTAATCGAGACTGACATTAAGCCATATGATTAGTATTGAATTGTAACCAATGCCAGAGATTTGTATACCTTAAAGAGATATTATATTATTATGCCCCGGCCGTCTAATGAAATGTTTTGATAACTGCAATATCACTGTGAAAATCTTTTACGAAGGGAAATTATTTTGAAAACCTCATTACACAGTGAATCATAATAAGAGTCGACAAATAAAATAAATATAATTCATTACTAAATACCTAATAATAAAAAACAACTCGACGCTAGAAAAAGAACGCGTCAAATCTAGACTAGATTTTATATAACTTTTAGTTATTTATTTATTTAATATTTATAATTATATACTAAATTCTCTTTGTAGAAAAAGAGCAGTTGTATCGCAGTTGTTAGTATGTTTCATAGAATGGTAAAAAAAGTCGTCTTTTAAATTTCCTTTTAAAGTAGCAAATATCAATCATAATGTCTAATTTAATACTATAGTTTTATACAAAAATAACACCAAACATCAAACTGAAATATATTAGGAAAAATAGTATAGAATACTCCAACAACAATTATTATTTAAGTTTATAGTCTTTACTTAGGTAAATATTTTATCGTATGTGTACCTATTGAATAATAATTTAAGTTAGTATAATTTTATATTTTATCTTTCATCACTTGAATCATCGGTAGCTGGTTAGATTTTAGTTGGAAGAAAGATGTAATACGGTGAGTCAAGACTTCATAAGATTTTGTATTTTATTGTTCTATCATAGTTTATTAATAGTATAGAAAAATATTATGCACGGCACTTTAATTTAGAAAAAATATACCAGTATAGGTGGCACTATAATAATGAACCCCCCACAACATGCATTCATGTTGTGATGTGTCCGCAACTATCTTAATTTGTCTGCATGCTAATTTCCACCCTATACTCTTGACATTAGTGTTTATTCAGTTATATATACTATGAGATAAATAGAGAGAATCAGGTAACCGATAGAATACTTCCATACTTTTTTGTAAATACATACAGAACAAACGCGTATACTAAAAAGTGATGATGTATAAGAAAGTTATCAAATTTAATTCACAAACACCGAAATATAGATGATAAATTTAAAAAAAAAACTGCTTATTATGTATAAATTCACACATACACAAATATTATTTATCATTTAAGAAACCAGTCTATAGATGTTCTGAGTCTATGTGTCGATTATTAGGTATTTCGTAATTCAAACTTCAGTCAATAAATGTCAGGAAACATACGTATTTATAAACATACGAAACATACCCAGTAGGTACTCTTATTATCAAATATTAATAGGTGGTTTTAAATGTTGCTGTCAAATGTATAGAATATTGCTATATTGACGAGAGATGATCGTGCAATCAAATGGATTTAAAAATTTCAAAGGGTTCCGTTCGCGTTGACGTGTCCTACTTTGGTATGCTTTGACCTTTATGTATGCTATTATACAACAAACTGCAGCGGTATCTCTAATAAAAACAATCGATATACCAGTGTCAAGCAATAAGTGGCTTGATATCACGTAACGTCATAACTCTACCAAGAGATAGGGTGGATATTCGAAATCGATTAGCGTGCCATTATTGCTGTCGCCTACATCATCTATAAAATTGCCGTTGTTATACCCCAAATAAATGTATCTAGATATATTGACAATTAATTAATTATCAAGTAGTGACGTCCAGTAAATAGGTACTTATTTTAATTGGTATTATTATCATGACTGTAGTAGACAAGGTCAGTGGTAATTGCATAGGTAAAATTATATTTACTCAAAAGTTACTTTTGCGTGCAAGTAGTAGAAGCACTGAACTGAATAACTAAGCACACTGAATTGTACTAAACACAGTAAATTAGTAAGTGTGACTTATTTGTAGAGTTGTAGGGTGGGTGTATTTGAGAATCGACATCCAGCTGTCGTAGTTTTTATTTCTTAATTCGCCATTTAAAGATTAAAAGTCCCTTAAAAGCTCCTCTTACGTTGTGGAACTCGACCGTGCCGTGACTTGCTTAGCCTGACTGACAACTACTGAAAAATTTAATTTATTTTCCTTGTAGAATTTATCAGCATGTAAATAAGGAAACGCCTTAAATTTATGTTTCCCATCACATATTATTCTATTTAGTTATTTATTTTTGATTATTAAAGTTCTTTACAATAGTAATTGGAAATGCATATTATAAAAAAGCTTAGAGTAGGTACTACCAGCAGCAGGGCAGGGCTCAAGCTGCCGGTGGTTAGGGCTGCAGTGAGAAACCTTACAATGCGCGCCGTGTCAAGGATCACTGCCTTTTGGATCTGACCCTTGACTTAACCGCCTAGCGAGAGTCTCTTAAGATGTTGGTCGAGACTCTTCGCTATAAGACCGTTCATCCTTACTACTATCGGGACAATGATCGTCGAATCTACATCCCACATGGCAATTAACTTGTAAGTGAAGTCAAGGTACTTGCTGAGCTTGTATTTTTCGGCCTTCACGAGATTGTCGTTATATGGGATGGTGATGATGACGACCACTGGCTGCGCGTTGGGCCCGGCCGGTCATCACAATATCAGGCTTATTTGCGACTATAGTCCATATACAGTTATTATTATTATTAATCGAATGTACATTTTAAAATTAAGTAGCGTCATATTATTAGTATTGTAATCGGATCTGTCCCATGCAATTGGTATTAATATTTTAAAACATTATTTTTAATAATTACAGAGATCTAATTCAATTGTGATAAAATAAATTTATTTTCTATTTCTACATTATAATTGTATATCAGTATGAATAAATAAAACACGTGATTGTTTTCAACTTATTTTAATCACTACATCAGTGCTATATGTAATTTTTATTTTAAATAAATTAATTTTGGAATCTATTTCCACATTCAAAATAAAAATATTGTTACATTTAACTTTCTTTATTTTGTGTTTATTTATAGCCTTTAGTATAAGTTATTGTCATTACGAAGTGGTGCTTTTTTTTGATGCCATTCTCAATAAATAATGGTACAACATAATGACACGAATGCGTGCCATTTTTCGATAAATACTGCAGTTCATTTCAATGTATGTGAAACAAAAGGCTGATTACAGATAATCTAATATAATAAATACGTGTCGAAGATTTATTACATTTTATATTGACGTCAGAACATACTGACGTTCCAGTAACTCGTATGAAACGATTTGATTCCACTAACATTGTTCGAACGGCTGAAGTGTGGAATACGTTACCCGAGTGGGTGTTCCCTGATAGATAGGTACAATCCGGGTGTCTTTAAGTCGAGAGTGAATCGGTATCTTCTATATGCAAGCGTGCTCCATCGTAGACCGTATCTTCACTTAACATCAGGCGAGATAGTAATCAAACGCAAGCTTAATCAATATAAAAAAGAAGCTGCAGTCGCAATAACAATATGTGGTATTATGTTTATAAATCAGATGTCAATATAAAAAAAAAACTAACCACCCCAAACTGTATCCGGTGCAAAGGTCTCCATCACGCTGGATGACAATGGATAACTTCTGCACAAAGTACGAGCCAGCGCGATAGTTACCACCGCTATCTTTAAACCTTCGCCCTAATTTTGGTTTGAAAAATATACACCACTAAATCATCAGCATTATACATACTAACTAAAAGAAATTAACAACATGATTTTTGGTATCGCTAATAATAATATCTAACTGCTTTGTCACATGAATACCGGAAATCCATCCGAACTTCCCCGGGTTATTCCCTAACCCTCCAAAAACCCTCACCAAATGTCCATTAGGCTTGAAAATCTGAACGCGACAATTACCAGAATCGCCCACTACAATATTACCCATTGGGTCTACTGCTAACACTTCTGGCTGCCGAAATTGTCCCTTCCTTTGGCCCAAAGAACCAAACTCTAATATTTTACCCTTATCATGTTTGTTGTAGACTTTAACTCGTCTGTTTCCGCTGTCTAAGATGATGACTCTGTCGGTTGTTAGAGCGACACTTGTGGGGGAATTCAGTTCGGTGCAAGTGATTTCTGATGAGTCCCAGACGGTGAGGGTGGTAGGGTTTGATTGGTGACGTGTGGTGACGCCAATTTGGTCCACGAACTTGCCGTCCGGTTGAAGAATCTGTAGATAAGAAATTACATAACTTTTTACATACTAGGAATGCTAGGTATTTGTTTATGATTGACAGGCTGGGTGTTGACCATAGCTTCTGTTGTTAAGTGACGGTATGGTTTTCGAGATAATAAACATACCTAGCGAGGAATGAAACTGGCTCTCAAGTGAGGCTGTCGAAAGTTCAAGTGCTTGGCAATAGATTTTCAGCTTGAGACTATCTCCATGCTTTGGTTCCTCACTATGTTTTCCTTCACAGGCAGTTCGAGGTCGTTATTAGGATTCGAACCCACACCCTCCGGTGTGTGACCCGACTGTGCTAACCATTAAATGTATTATGTAAGTACTACAGGTACTCTATTTGTAGAAACTAAAAACGCACTTTTACCTGCCATTTTTGGATACCACAATATTGCTAAAATATTACCGTTAATTTTTAAAGTGTCTTATTAATAAAGGGACGCAGAAAGTACCCTACCACCATGCTATGGTTTCCTCACGATGTTTTCCTTAACCGGTAGCTCAAGCTCATTGTTGGGGCCTGAACCCACGCCCTTCGGCATGCGAATCGACCGCGCTAACCACTGAGCTATCATCGCTACGAATTTACCATCATTACCCATCATTTATAAACTGTCCCCCAAAGCTGGGCCTCTTCTTATTGTAATAAGGGTAAGGCCATGGTCCACCACGCTGGCCAAATCCGGGTTGGCAGACTTCCCACATCTTCCAGAACTTTTCTTTAGAATTCAGAGATGCTGGTTTCCTCGCGATATTTTCTTTCACTGTTTGAAGTCATCGGTTATACGCACATAACTTGGAAAAGAAAGTGGTACTTGGCGTAGGATTCGAACCTAGGACCTACAGCTTGGAAGCCTTCCAACTAAGCTGTTGAAACTTCTATCTTACACTTGAGTTAGATTTAGTATTACCTGTACTCTATCGTTCCCAGTGTCGACCACGTAGATATGCTGGCTTGCGTTATCTGTGGCGATGCCCTCTGGTGAGCGGAACATGCCAACTCGACTGCCCTTCTGGCCAATGGAGCGCAAATATTCTCCGTCTTTCGTAAACACGTGGATGCAGTGCTTCCATTTATCTAGAACAGTCAAAAGAAATATAATTATTGCACTGTCATGACTAACGATAAATTTACCTAAGTACCTACTTAAAGTAACCTAAATAAATATTTATTAGTGGTTATTTATAATTAGCTAATAACCTCTTCGATCATATGAATTTACGTGACTAAATTATGTGTTTCTTGTAAGATATTAATTATTTCTTCAAAAATGTATAAGGATTTAGAGTATATTTTTTTACTGTTTATCTTAGGGATAAAGCTAAGAAAGTGGATGATGTACAATCTGCATCTTGTTTTTTTAATTTAAAATACTGTGTCATTACTACTAGGGTATGACTGGATTCGACTTAGACTTACTTTGACCGTAAATTAAACTTATTTTACACGGGTGGATAAATGCACAAATTGCGATGCCAAAAACAAAAAAGGTCTAGGCAAAATAAAAATAAAACCTCACCAGTAACATAAACTTCTCCCAAGCCTTTCATAAAAGCGATGTGTACTGGACACAGCATTTCTTCGCACGATAATCTCATGACTATTTTAGCTTGAGCTCGTTCTACCACTATCACACTATGGCTGTCCATTCCACAGATGTATAGATGGTTGTCCCATGGACTGAGGCCGATGCCACAAGGGCGAGAAGTTTTGCGCCAAACGTAGTGGGGGATGAAGTTGCGCGACCTGAAAACAAACAGCGACATTTTTTTTATTCGAAATAAATTTAAAATTTAGTCTGTATCAAGTATTTCTACTTTCAAGAGTTAAGTAGATGATAATCGGGTAAGGTTAACTCGGCGAAGAGCGGCATACTTCATTAAAATAATTACAAATTGCCTTATTTTGGCTATTCTATAACCTTATGGTCAAATTTAGTCAAACTAGATGATAAATTAAGTTACAGTCAGAATCACACAAAGTAAGTCATAGTCGAAACCGGTACTTGCCTAGTAAATTAATGGCAACTTGAAGCTTTAATTGAGCGTAGAAAATAAGACAAAAATACAATTTCAGCAGATAAGTAATAGGAATAATTGGCTGACACTCGTACATAAACTTCGGCATTTAATGAATAATAGGCACATCACTATTTTTAAACACGAAAAAAGTACAAGTTTTGGATAACAATACCTATATACCTACCTACAATGCGGTAACATGATTTTTCCGCGTTACATTGCTTTTCCGTGTCCGTCCGTTAGTCGTAGTTATTTTATGTAACTAATAAATAACTATGTAGTAAAACATATTAATAAAATAATGACTTATGTCTACGTAGTGTTTGATCTGAGGTAGCTATATATTTTACTTCTGGTTTGGTTATCCATCAACGCTGGCCCGAAATATATCTTAGTTGTAGAGACCTACTTGGTGCACAGTCTCATTTCGATCAAACAGACTGTCACATTCCAACGAACGATCAATTACAGGTTAATCATTTTCACACTTTATCTCAAGAAGATAATTTGTGGTTTCATTTCGAAGTCTAGAGAAAAACTTTTGGCATTTGCCGCGACAAAGTCCCAATTAACAATATTTATTTGTTCTTTCGATGTACACGCGATTTTACACAATTTCAGCTCAGATTTTCTTTAGTAAACATGAGAATGTAGTTAAATTAGTTGAGTGTAGTGTCAGTGCAACGTTCTTTAATATTCGTTTTAATTTAACATTATGAGAGAATTGTAATAGCCAACGACATAGGCCAGGTAAGTATGAAATTACATAAGAATTAGAAATACCTATCGTTAGTTATAAATCTACGTAAAGTTGATAGATTTGGGTTGTTTGTCGCAGATTTCCATCCACAGTAGTAGGTAGCAGGAGGTCGTTTATGTAGTTACCACCGCAGTAGGTACCATATATTCTTCCGCGAAGCAGTAGTGTGTAAACATTACTGTGATCCGGTTTGAACGGTACTGCAGCTAGCGAAATCACAGGGCTGTTGAGACTAACCATCGAAGTTTCAAAATAATGAGCGCTAAACCAGCGATGCCCTGGGCTTTGTTTAACTACTTCAAAATTCTGTTTATCGCTGCAATGTTCATGGAAAGGCGTTATGTCTTACCATCAGTAGAGCGTCTCCTTCGTCTTAGTACTTTGATGTAAAAAAAAGTTGTTAAGTATTTAATGGTATTTCTGTAGCCTTACTTACCTATAATGCAGCACAAGGCTTTCCTCACTCTCCAAAGGGTTATTTTGCTTAGCTCCTTCTGGCACCGGTTCATCGGATTCCGCGTCGATCGGGGTAGAAGAGTCCATTTCAATCCGAAAGTTTTCCTTATCAAATACAAAACGTTCCGAGTCCCATTTAGAAACATCTGATAGGAGTTGTATTGCATTCTGGTGGAGGTTTATGAATGTTGTCACCTGAAATACAGTAAAACTAGCAGACCCGGCCACGCGTTGCTGTGACCAAATTGAACACACGCGTGTAACGTGAAATAAATTGTAGCGCATTAGAAACTTTTGGACTTTTAAGGTAGCGCCATCTATTGGATACTTACTCAATCCAGTTAAAAATTACCTTACACCGCCATCTATTAGAATTATATGGAACTCACAGATAATTCTACCTCTTTGTCGTATAATAAACAAATATTGCGATTATAAATTGAGATATAAACTATCCTATCTCTCAAGTTGGATCAAACTGCACAGTGTGCAAGATTTGGTTAAAATCGATTCAGTAGTTGAGGAGTTCATCGCGGACAAACAACGTGACATAAAAATTTTATATATGAAGAAGATGAGGAAAATGACACCTACGGAGAACTAAATATTGATACATCATATAGCTTTTTTTATATTTAACAAGCTAGATGTTTGACCACAGCTCAGCTGATGTTAAGTGACGAAATGGTCGAAGATGGAAAAGCACACCTAGTCTGGAATGGAACTGGCTCTCGATTGAGGTTATAGGAACACATCGGTAGGTGCTTAGCGGCAGATTTTTAGCTTGAGTGTTGTAGCTAGCCAGACGAGTACTAGAAGCTGTGGGTTCCCCATGATGTTTTCTTTCACCGGCAGCTCAAGCTTCATTGTTGGAGTTTGAACCTACGCCCTTTGGCGTGTGAGCCGACCCCGCTAACCACTGAGCTATCATCGCTACAAAAAACTAAATGAAATTTGCTAAATAATCAATCTTAGCTCGACAGCTTGAGCGTGGTAGGTACTAAATTTTATCGTTGGCCGAAATACTGTTTATTCCGCTTGTGATTGAAGCGAACGATTGCATTAAAATTCCATTGACTTCATAATACCTACTTTTATTACATAGGTACTTTATTACAAAGACGAAATAAAAAGAAGTAAGTACTTATATCTGCGTAAATGCGCATTATTTACGTATGAAGATAGGAATAATCAGTCATTAAGTGTTCTTTTTCTTTGCTTTTGGCATCGTTCTTTGTCCATTTTGCTAGTCAATATTTCATGATAAATCAAATTAAATAAGGCTGAGTTAAAGTCACACAAAGCAAGTCAGAATCTAGTTCAGTCATGTCTTAGGAATATAGTTGCAACTTAATAAGAACCCTTGATGTAGTTTTGGAGGCAACACAAGAAAACATATTTTACCATAATAATGTGGTAAAAAAGATAAATAGGTTTTATTGTCATTAGTTAACTAAAAAGGTTTAAGGCGTCTCTTTAAGTCACTTGTGTTTCAAGCACCAATCAGTCTGACTCAACTTAAAGTATTATCAAACCAATGAAATTGCAATGTGATACCGTTGCGGACGGATTACAAAAGAAATTACGTCGATATAAGAATGATGTATTATTGATATTATGACTGAAATTAAGACGTAGCTTCACCGGACGATAGGTATACATAATTCAATATCTATACTGATCTATCATAAAGTAATCCTAACGTCTGTTAGGTATTTACTCACGTCAACAATGATAGAATGGCAAGTCCAAATGAGTCTGGTTTGTTTAGAACTAATTTTCAATTCTGTAACCTTAGAAGCGTTATTCTTCTAAGTGTGTAAGCTTAGAATCGTTATTCTTCTAAGTGTGTGAGCTTAGAAGCGTTATTCTTCTAAGTGTGTAAGCTTAGAAGCGTTATTCTTCTAAGTGTGTAGGTAAGCTTAGAAGCGTTATTCTTCTAAGTGTGTAAGCTTAGAAGCGTTATTCCTTCTAAGTGTGTTAGTATGTTCCTGAGACTTGGCAGATAAATTAAGGGGTTATTGAATTATTATTAAGAATAGTTTGATAAATAATATTAATAACACTAAAGTTGTAAGTTTTTTTTTTAATGTGTATGTAATATGACGTACGAAATACTCCTGATGTCCATGGACAATAAAGTATTTTTATTATTTGTAAACTCATGTACAACAATAGCAGACTTTATATTTAAGAGGTACCCGAGTAGTACCTTGTATAATTGTGGTACATTATAGCTATCGTTAGACAGTTGCATTGCAAATATACAACTTTGGAATTGGTAACTTGGTTTTGTAGCGATGATAGCTCAGTGGTTAGCGCGGTCGGTTCGCATGCCGAAGGGCGTGGGTTCAAACCCCAACAATGAGCTTGAGCTGCCGGTGAAGCACCATTAAGTTGAAAATCTGCCGCCAAGCATAACGATGTGTTCCGGCATCCTGACTTGAGAGCCAGTACCATTTGAGGCCAGGTGTGCTTTAGCATCTTCAACCCCACCGTCACTTAACATCACGTAAGCTGTGGTCTAACACCTAGCCTGCCAACATTTAAAAAACTACTTATAATATTATATATCTTGTATAGTACGTTGGCACTTACCCTCTGATCATCACTAAGGTTATCGGTAACCGTCATCGTCTTATTTGCAACAGCTTTTGCCTCCTCGAGTGAAGTCTGTAGTGCTAATGCAGACATGCCTCCACTTTTCTGCAAGTCAGCTGTTTCTTTTAACATATCCTCTTTGGCACCAATGATGTCATTTATTTTCTCTTCAGCAGCTAGAGTTATCTGTTCTGATATGCGTTCACAACGGTCCTGCAAAATTATTTATAAGACTTTATATAATTGATTTAGCTTTATAGTATATGGATACATTTAATCGCTGGGCGTGTTCTAGAATAGAGACGGAAAATGACCACTGGGCTATGCATGTTTTAGAGTGAAGTTCGGGAACAATCGCAAGGGTAGAGTTGTTCTAGAGTGGAGACAGAAATAACCGCTGGGGTTGATGTGTTCTGTTGTAGAGACCGGGAATAAGTATTGAGGTAGACATGTTCTAGATTTGAGAACAGGAATAACGGTTGGAGTAGACGTGTTCTAGAGCGGAGACTGGGAATAACTGCTGGGGCAGATGTGTTCTCGAATCGGCAAAAGTAGTTTAAGACGCCTTGAGATTTAGTGGAGTGATAATATACTTAGAGCAGCTGGCGGTAGCTGGAAGTGAAACGACGAAGTAGGTTGTAGCAGTGAATTATGACCGGAGTGAAGAAGGCCATCATCATAATCTGTCTATGATAAAAAAAATAAACGATAGACATGTACACAAAATTAAAAGACCTATGTGAAACGTACTGAGAATAACGATGGGTAATAATGACTCTAAAAGCAGAATCGTTTTACTACTAAGTACCTACCTATTTAATAAGCCGATTTGTGCTAGCCGCTTGCATAAAAGAAAATGTATGTCTACCCCGTAATCATGCCAGCGGTAATCAGGAGGCATATTAACTCTAACTGGCTACTCCGCCTATAAGAACTTATCTAATGACTTCTATTTAGAGAAAATATAAGAAATAAGAAAAATAATAGTAAGAAAGAGTTTAGGAAACATATCCCTAATGTAATTTTTCTTTCGCGATTTGAATACATAATTATATTTATCACAGGATCTTGGTTCGATTAAGACCCGGCGATAAACGTTATAATGATATAACGTCAATCCCATATAATGTGTAATGTCCATTTTGCGAAGATCTTACCGCTAAGGTAGGTACAACATGGAAAGTTAATGTTACAAGATATTTTTAATACTAAATAGGCTTGCATTTGACCGCCACCTCGCCTGATGTTAAGCGAAGATTCGGTTGTTCGCGCTTATCTAGAAGAAACCAATTCACTTGCGACTTGAAGGCACTCTGATTGGGTATCGGGGAACGCTCACTCGAGCAAATTGCAATGTTTGGCGGTTCGTATGAAGAAAGTGGAATCAAACGTTTTGTTTCGAATTCATCGAATTCACGGGGTAGTAACTGATAATGATATAGTAGTAATAAATTTTGAAATATATTGGATTCCAAACTTGTAATTTATCGTAAAAATTTCAAGAACTAATTAATTGCACGTTATATAACCTCTCCTTTAGATATGATATTTTGTTACATACAAAAAACATGCCGCTGAATCACAGTACATTCATAAAACACTATCTCAATCTAACAAAACAAACTCGTAACTATTCTGTACTTTGTTACAAAAGCACTTTTAGCATACATACAACTTGATATAAAGACATGACTTTTCCCCTTTAACTAGGCCGTTCATACACAAACGGCTAAATTGTCGGGTACTCGGTGATATGCACACTACTGTACACTGCGATAGTTGCGATATCATCGGGCCATGATCTTCGAACTGCCATAGGAATAGTCGTATGTAGGTGTGTAGGTTTTAATTACCTTTAATCACGAAAAGACATCATATTGGAGACGTGTATTATGTAAGCAATACATTAATATAAGTTATAGTTATTAGACTTGATAGCTCAGTGGTTAGTGCCGAAGGACGTGGGTTCAATACCCAACAATGAGCCTGAGGAAAATTGTGAGGAAAGCATGTCGAGTAGTCTAGTTGCTAGCTTGCTAGTTACCACCCTCAAGTTGAAAATCTCCTGCCAAGTTCCTAACGGTGTGTTACGGTCTCACTTGAGAGCCAGTTCCATTCCAGGCTAGGTGTATTTACCATCTTTGATAATGTCACTTAGGTACATCAGGTGATCTGTGGTTAAGCCATTCTGTAAACCATAAACAAAAAACTGACTGGCCAGTCACTCGAAGACACCTGGCTGGGCTTAATGGTTTTATAAAATAAAAATAATCTTTTACGTAATGGGGCCGTTGCAGAATTGTGTGAGCAGAATTTTAGTAATTTTTAATTTTGCCTTGTCAGCGAAAGTAAGCAAAGCTTTCCTCACCTTTCTCCTATGCTTACGTAAGTGTTGTTTTAAAAACAAGTAAAATACATTAATAAATATTGCTAACGTATCAGACTCTCCATGAATCATATCATCAAAGATAAGCAAAGCTGAAGTAAACCAAGAGAAGTTAAGTCGGAAGTGAATTGGCTTGTTCAATGGCAAGTGCTTCACCGTAGTGCAGCTCTCTTGATGTTAAGCGTTCATTCGCTTATCATCAAGCGAGATGCGGTCAAAAGCAAGCCTAAATATCTCCTTTTTTGCGTTCGAAAATCCACGTTGTATCGTCTTTTCGTAGTTCTATTAAATGTGTGTGACGCTTGCACAACGAAATTAAAAGGCAAATCGCCAATTTGGATGGCCACGTGTACGATCAACCCTCATATTTACCTTGTAATGTTCAATTTTGTGTTCGAGTCGACTGGCCGCGGAGTCTAGCTGTTTCACTATAGAGCCAATTTGAATTCTCATGTCGTCCAGATGTTGGGACCAGCATACTTTGCAAAATTTCTGCAAATAAATAAAGCTATTAGATAAATGGTGGACGTGATTTGAATAGTAGTTGAGATTAGTTGAGTTTTGAAGTATGCTTACCAACTACTAGATTGTTACTGAAGCAATAAAAACATCAAAAGTATATTGTGATAAAATTTATTTTTAAGCATAATTTGTACAGTAAAGTTTATTGTATTTTTCTTAATTCCAATTTTTATATTATTTGCCATTAAAAGCCTCAAAGTAATGAGCGCCAAAGTAGCGAAGCCCTGAACTTTGTTTTACTACACAAAGTTCTGTGTATCGCTGCAATGGCCATGGTCATGCGTTATCTTTTACCATCAGGAGAGCGTATCAATCATCTCATTACTTTTATATAAAAAATATACCTATATAAATAAAAGTAAGCTTTTCAATTATGCCGCCTTCAGTTTAAATGAGATTTGAATAAACTGATAAAATTAATAAGTTTCTCAACGTATTAACAATCTAAAGAGTAGATTGATGATATCTGTCAAAGAATCGATAAACTCTGGGGAAATCATGTTTTACATAGAGTGAAGATCGCGTATCGGTAAACGTAGCATAGGATGTCCGGTGTAATCTATGTTATCTTAATCCTCACCATTTTACAATGTTCACAAGAGTTGATATCCGTATTGTCGCACATGGTCTTGCACTGCGTACATCTCACACCAGCTCCAGCCGCGAACAAGTCCACACTCTGCCTCCCTGCAGTGCCTGGAGTAGTAGGTGGAGTATCAACTTTCTTCGGTACACCGACTAGCTGAAGCAGCGAGTCGATGTACAAGTTCGATGGAAGCCGTTCCACAAAATCAGGACTATGGACTTGGATCCGAGTACGACATATTGGGCAATCAAGGATTGCCTGGTCTGTAAATACAGTGAAGATCGTAAAGGTAAAATTAATAACTAGAGAGACAACATAGGATTAGTAAAAGAAATTGTACTTATAATAGTAAATCGGAAAATGTCTAACTGAAAAGCAAGTTCTACGTTATCTGTAGATTCAGGTGTTATTTTACAGAAGTTAATTAAAGCTCTTCGTAATCGAGACGAATTATTATAAATCGACGCACATGTGACCATCTCATTTAGTTACAAGCTACATAGTAATACAAAAGTAATAGAGCCTCAGATCGAACACGATGGTAGCAAAATATAAAGGCAGAAATAAAGAAGAAACTACTAATTTTGCTAGAATAATAAAATTGTTCTCTTATTTTGTGTTCTGTTTCTAGGTTTAGTTTAACAAAATAGAAACAAACTAGTAACAGTATAATTGATATATTACAATACAATATACCTGCAATGTACACTGCTAAGCACGCCATACAGAATGTGTGCTGGCACGGCAGCATCTTTGGATTGTGCAGTATCTCCAAGCATAATGCACATTGCACCAATTCCTTTATTCCACCAGCTGACAATCTAATAATATTATGAAAATAGAATATAAGCAAATAGGGTCTAAAATGTATAGAACAAAGCTCTAAGCGAAAGCAAATCTAGAAAAAGTTGGACTGTTGATACTCTATAATAGACAATAATTCGAGCAAAAACAACTAGTTTTCTTATTAAGGATTACAAACACCATCCTCAACGAAAAATACTGAAGATTGCTTTCTCTCTTCAGTGATGATAACCGATAATTAGGCATCGTCTTTTACCTCCATTAAATATTCAAGTTACGAAAACAAGTGTGCTAATTTAATGCTAATCAATACAAGCGTTGTCTTTTTTTACGATAATCGTATGGCGATTACATTTTTGACGGTATTAATCATCGCATTTTAGCACTAGTTTTTGTTCCTAGCAATTTGTATAGAAGAGTTGTCGAGGCTGTTGATCCAAATACACGGTAGGTATCAGACAAAGATGCCTCGAAGACATAACGTTTGATTTATTACTATGGTAATGTGTTTCGCTCTGACGAAATCTTGCAATTGGACTCGTAAGACAAGACGGTCTAACATACTTTGTAAGACGGACACTGAAAACGATCAGTCTATAAAGTTGATCGCTGCTAATAATCTTGAACTCACTTTCTAGGCTTGGGCTCGGAATTGGAATTTGCCGCTCTCACTGCGACAGTCGTGGCATGTGACCTGAAGAACGACTGTTCCTGAAAACGCACTGACGGGCTCGCTGGTGTAGGTGGTGTTCTCAAACTTAACACATCATCACTAAGCTTCTTCTGACTATTCCAACGTTTCAAAGTAAAAAACGGCTTTTTCTTATTCTCTGTCATATTGACCAAACAACGCTATGAACATTCAAAGACTGATATCTCTTAATCTCATTATCAAGTTATTGGAAAACAATAATTATCTAAACGTACCCGATTACTAGTCCGATTGAAGTTGAAATCTTAGATAAGATACGATTTAATATTCGATAAGCGAATTGTAATATTTGCCCGCTCTGCACTGTACATCACAAATAACGTATTTAAAATAAATCACGACGGTTTGAAAACGAAAGCGTGGGTTATAAAAATTCGAGGACTTTAAAACTTGTATTAAAGCCCATTGATCCTCTTGAAACCCCACTTGCTCGTATTGAGAAAGTTATCATATTAAATGTAGGATTTGAGGTTGCCATATTTTAGGGGAGGTCGATGCAGTAACGGTAAAGACGGGTGATGTAAATGTTGTTCGCAGTAGTACCTACTTGTACGAATGACTCCCGCGCCGAATTTCGTGTTACATTATTGCGAGCCAGCGCGTTTATCTTTGTGCGAAATTGTTTTCTATTTTTACGAGTTTCTTATCTTTTTTTCGGTCTAAGCGACCGGTCTTAGCTTCTGGCACTGGCTCGGAGCCTCAAACACATACCTATTCGTGTAACAGTAAGTACATGCCCGTATTCACTAGCCATTTAATTAAGTTAAGTACTAAAGTGCTAAGTTTATAGCGTCGGCCTACTCTATCGACTAGAAAGCAACCAATTATAGGTTTTAACTAGCAGTATTACAATCGTCTAGGACATTTTATATAACGCCATCTAGCCCCATACTAAACAAAGCTTGTACTATGAGAACCAGATTACTGATTAATATTTTAAGTTTTTTGTATATATATATTTACTATATACATATATACAGTACACCCAACACAGAACAAATATTTATTTATCAGCACACATATGTTTGTCCTGAGTGGGAATTGAACCCACGTCTTACAGCTCTTAAAACAGATACATTACCAAGGGACCATTTTTAAATTATGTCACACGTTAGGGGTCGACGAAATGTGACAAAGGGTGGGACGGGTTCTAAATTTCGTGTCGTCACATTTCAAAAACTAATAGGTATATTTAAGCATTAATATATAAAAGACGAAATTTGAACTATTAACGAAAAACTTCAAAATATTTTCAGCTCGTAATGTATGTGACGTCTCACCAGGGAGGGGTGTCTCACAAATGTGACCAGCTGTGACAAGAACGGGGGAGGGGTAAAAAAGCATGAATTTTTTGGCACATTTTTGTTTTTCTTATGCGGGATTACTCACGATTAATTATATCGGATACTCCAACTATATAGTTATCACCGAGTTATGACGAATGACCGTAATGTAGGCATAGCACTGTTGACACCTAGCTACCTAGAGATGGCGCTGTTAGCCCTTAAAACGCGGCAAACTCTATCTTCGTAATTCAAGTGAATGTAAATGATTTTGCAGGGTTCGCTATCAGATCTGGCCTGATTATTTCTTATTAAATTAAATAAAGATAAAAGGGTCTATAAAATGTGATATAACGTTAAAGAATCAGTCTCTGTTAATTAAGGATTGGATTGGACCTGGCTGGACTGAATTTTTTTATCTTTCATTTGTTGGTTTTGTCTCTGCTCCGATTAGCAGAATAATTCTATTAAAATATCGAAAAAATTCACGAATACAATGTATTGAAGTAAATTCATTTCCTTATACATTTTGTGTGGTTTCGATGATATATCAAGAACGGATTGACTGATTTCGATGTCTCGTCCTAGAGAAGTTTATTCGCGCATTAAAAAAAAGAAATTGAATCTGTATACAACGGCGTACACAACATTTATTGATTCTGAGGCGGTACAAAGTTCGCCGGATCAGCTAGTAGGAAATTCCACACGATAAAACTAAATATTATCTTATAAATGAGTTATAAGTGCTTAAACCTACACCTGGGTTGGATATCCTGTAACGCGATAGACCCGGCACTCGCTCGATGATTAATTAAGAAATTTCGTTTTTCTTTATTTGTAACAAATCTGCACCAGATACTTCAATGCTTGAAACGCCGTGAGCGGCAACCTTATGTCATGTGCCTCACGGTGAGGAATGGTGGCCGATCGTACCTAAACCGTGAGTGACAAGGTTCAGATTTATTTAGCACTCATGAAAAAAAAAACAAAGTCAAGAGCTAGTTAAATAATTTAAAACATATATTTAAAATATTATCATTTTCCTTGATGTTTTTGAAGAAAAGGAAAGTGAATGATTCATTCTTTCCTTAAAATTGGCAGTTTACCAGATCTATTGCTTTCATCTGTTTATCCTTATAAATGATACGCGTTCTAACTTTATTTAGGTACTTACTTACATATTTCTAAAATAATGCATCTGGTTTCTTCTAAAACGTATTGAGTAACTTTTCCAAATAAGATATATTTATGTATTTTTTAAGTTAGCTAGGTTGACCACAGCTCATCTGATGTTAAGGGACGGTGTGGTTGAAGATGGTAAACACCCTTAGCCAGGAATGGAACTGGCTCTTAAGTGAGGCTGCCGGAACACAGCGTTAAATGCTTGGCGGCAGATTTTCAACTTGAGGGTGGTAGCTAGCTAGCCGTGTACTATTATGGTTTCTTCACGATGTTTTCCGTCACCGGCAGCTTAAACTCATTTATCTTCTCATACTAACCGAAAGGTTAATGACCGAAATGCCAGAGCGAAAGATCGCGTGTCTGATTGATTAAAAATAACTTTATACTGCGCCGATAAGATGCTGAGGAAGATTCTAAAGATAATTGTAATATTACGTTATATATCATGTTACGGAAATAAAATAATAATCAGTAAAATCTAACTAGTGTTTGCATTCGACTTTCCCCACGAACTATCTTGCCCGGTGGTTTTAGGTTATCGAAAACCAACCCTGCGGCATTACACAAAACAAAATGTACAGTAGTTAACATTAACAGACTTCACAGCGTAAATAAAACTTTAAAAAAATTCTTTGAAAGCAATCCATTTTACAAATTAAGTAAATATATTATGTTAATGAGGTTCTCGGAATCCTCATTTTTGTGTAACACATAAACGGAGTCTGTGATGTACGTTGTTGTTAACTTATTTTGTTTTTTATTTGACTGCCCTTTTATCGCTTTATCTGCTTTAAGAGCACCATTCACATCCAGCCGGCGAATGAAGATACAATTCAGCAGATTCCTACCACAACTAATAAAAACTGACGATAAATTTTTGTTCTGTGTCTGGGTGTCCTTTATGTATACTGTCTGTATTTACAAAAAAAGTATATAAGTATTCTATCAGTTATCTGGTAACCATACTACAAGCTTTACTTAGTTTGGGGCTAGATGTCATTATGTGAAATGTCCTAAGAAATTAAAAAAAAAACAGCTTCATTTATTCAAATTATAATTGTTTTTTACAACAAATTGCTCGTAACATTATTGTTATTTATGGCCAATAAATATTACTGATTACTGCCTATAGAAACTTACAAAGACCTTTTTAATATCTACGCTAAAACACGAAGTATCTTTAAGTTACAAGGAACATAAACATTACCAATAAGCATCTGGTATATAAAAGCTAAAAGACATGTTTACGCAAACAGTACCTACTTCTAGGTACAAAACAATAGATTTCTAACCGAACGGTCATTTCAACGGTAACCTCTTGTTATTAAAATTCGCGTAAGTTGTGAAAGATATTTCCTGGTACAAACATGTCTTTTGTGTTTTGGGATTTATCATAGTAGTTACCTACAAGTGGTAGTAGTTTCGTTACAAGATTTAAAAACACAGACGCTGGCAACGAGTAAAAAAAGAGTAGTGAGTAATTGAATATAAAAAATCATTTATAGCCAAGTGTAGATTGAAAAAAAATATACATACAGTCGAACATAGAACTCCTCCTTTTTTGAAGTCGGTCAAAAAGTAGTACTGTAGGTACATAAAAAGGGCTAGGCTACTGGCAAATTTTTACTATCTGATTGATATCGCTCAAAATCATCTATACATTTTCGTATCACTACATCTTTCAAAGAATCATCTGCCTCTGAAAACAAAAGCAGAGCAACATTGACTAAATTGTGCTAGTAAACGGGCGGCGTTATCGCCGTGAGCGATTTCTTCCAGACAACCTTTGGATGGAAAGAAATAGATAGATTATATAGAGAAATAGATTCACTAGCGGCTTGAAGGCACACCGATTTTATCTTCAGTGGAACATTCACTCGGACAGTTGATTCCACTGCTTAGCGGTTCGAAGTTTTATATGTGATAAAAATAAAAAGTATAGACCAAGGATGGCGAACCAATAGCACGCGTGCCATTGACACAATATTTTGAGCACGCCACGCACCAAAACTGAGTGCAAAATGTTTTTTTTTCGGTAATAAATAAAGAGTTGTGAGTTGATAGTATATAGTTTCAATACTTTTCCATTAATCACTAAATCAATTTTTTGACGGCTCGTCTATGGCCTCTTTGAGCATTTCCTTACAAAAAATGGCACATTGGTCTGTAAAGGTTCGCCACCCCTGGTATAGGCCATGTCATTCCATTTATGGCGACCTTTTTAAATGAGACGAACCAGACTATCTTTTTTTGTGGTTAACATGCTAAGTGTTTGAGCACAGCTCACCTGATGAAGATGGTAATACTACCTGGCTAGGTAGTATTACCATCTGTAATGGACAGTTCCTCAAGTGAGGCTGCCGAAAGTGGCCGAAACAAACCGTTAGGTGTTTACCGACAGATTTGCAACTTGAGGGTAGTAGCTAGCCAGTTGAGTACTAGTACTCCACCACCACGCTATGGTTTTCTCAGGATGGCTCAGAACCGGCCGCGCTAACCATTGAGTTATTCGCTACAAAATTATCTCCGGGTTGTAAGAGATATCGAATGCCTGATTTTTACTTTAGGTTTCTTTAACCAAAAATAACTATGACATTGTCGGCAAGGAGTACAGGTCACGCGCACACTGAAGTTTCACCCTGGACTACGTATGTGTGCCAAATTAATTACCATAACAATGCGCGGTAACATGTATTATTTATAGGGGTGTGAGTTTCTACCTACATTTGTTTACAATTAACATTAATGGCGCCTATGTTAATTTTAGCTACAATGATGGATAGCTTTTCTTAGCAACTACAATAAAGCTGATTCTAGTGCAGACGCAGAGCTAGTGCAGTAGTTGCACGTATACTTCATTATGCGACACATAATGAAGTATACGTGCACCAGAAATCAGAAGTAAAACCAGAAGTAGATGAAAGATCTATCTTCTAAATATATATAACTCAAAGGTGATTGACTGACTGACTGACTGAGTGACATAGTGATCTATCAACGCACAGCCCAAACCACTGGACGGATCGGGCTGAAATTTGGCATGCAGGTAGGTGTTATGACGTAGGCATCCGCTAAGAAAGGATTTTGATTAATTCTACCCCTAAGAGGATAAAATAGGGGATAAAAGTTTGTATGAAACTTTGTCAATTTTAAACCGATCGGGCTGAGTCTTTGCATGCATAAAGCTACTATGACGTAGGCATCTACCGCGGGGCACAGCTAGTGTAATATAAAGTGAATTCAGGTGTACTTTTTTTTTAATGTTTGACAGGCTAGGTGTTTGTCCACAGCTCACCTGATGTTAAGTGACGATGTGGTCGAAGATGGTTAACACACCTACCCTGAATTGGAATTATCTCTCAAATGTGGCTACCAAACACCGTTAGGTGCTTGGCGGATTTTCAACTTGAGGATGGTAGATAGCCAGCTGACTTTAATTAACACTTCCAAACGTTTAGAGGAGCTTCAGGTGACCATAATGCTGACATCTAATTTAGTCAAAAGCTTAGCATTGCCATCCAACGTGGCAATGCTGCCAGTATTCTGGTCAAATTTCCCTTCTCTGATGCACTTTTAGATTTAGTTGTTTTTATAAATTTGTAAAGTTTTTTAAACGACAATAAACAATAACAAACCTACAACTGATAATTATATAAATGCCTACAATTTTCGGGAGATGAAAATACAATTTTACAAACTGCGCCTATGGTTTCACTCCTAAATGCATTAAAAAAAACAGGAAGTTACAAACACACTTACACAAATTTTCATTCTTTATGAGTTCAAATCAACATTTTTACAATGTAATTAGTATTAAAAAATGAAGGCCCGAGTAAATGTTAAAGTCATCAGAGCCATGAGGATGTTTTTCTATTGATAACGCATATTCAGAAAATAATATATAACAAGAATGATCGTTTGAACACATTGTAAACGTCAGTTCGGTTGAACAAATTCAATAAATTGAATGAAATTAAAAGCAATGATACAGTTGTTGCGTATCCATAGCTAATTAACTAGTAATTATCTCCTTTTTATTTATTAATTGACCAAAAATAGATATGAGTCACTTGCCCAATTATCATTAAAAACAAAAGTTATTGTTAACTTTTATTCATAACATCAGACGAGATCATATATTACACATGTCGTGCAGAACAATGTCAACGCAACACCAACAAATCTTTGATCTTCGCAGCCCAGAGCCCACGTAATTAACGTTTGTGGCATTGTAAGATTTTAAAGTTAGTTAAGAAACTGTAATAAGACATAACCCTAGAGCTCACGAACTTTTCCGACCCAGTTCTGATACACAATCCGTCAGATACTTACTTACTTTAAAGAACCACGATAACACAATCTCTTTTGTTGCAATAAATTTACAATACCGTCGCACGCATGCTCTTGATATTTCAATTGCGTTATGAACATTAGGTACATACATTAATCTAAAATAACTAATTAAAAGTACAATCAGACTTGTTTATAGCGCTTTCTTACGTACGTGCTACAGTGTGGATAAATAAAAAGAGATGCTATATAGCTTTATTAAATACTTTACTAAACCGTGAAATTTTAATTTGGAAAAAATTTAGTACGCTGTCACTTAAGATGCTGATCGATGATATAATTTAGAAATTATTATTAAAAATAAAAAGGGAAAAAAGGAATTTGCGGATGAGTAAAAAGAGATACCATATGCATAGTTTTATTAGGTAAATATTTTACTAAACCGTGAAATTTTAACTCGGATTTTTTTTAGAACGCATGATATAATTTGAACAGGCGGAAAAGACAATTTCACAAAGGAAAAAAAAAAACTACTATACAAATAGCAAAGAAAAACGTGGATTAATTGAAAATTTAAAACTATGCAGTGTATACTTATCACATCGTTAGCCTACAAGTGGTAACTAACGAGTCAAATGTTTATTCTCAGATGCTAAACGAACAGGTTCCAAGCAGATTCACTTAATGTGTGTTACCTATTAAAGAAAGAAGCAAAGCAGGAAAAGGAGCACCGCTAACCCAGTGGCCAACTGGCGAGGCGACGTCGAACGATTACACCCGGCCGCCTCCATTCCGTACCGGTATCGCCGTGCCAGCGCCCGCAACCAGATAGCATTCATTACTCTGCGGGCCTTGGAGGCTTCCTGCGAGTGATCCGCGAACGATGAGCCCTACCCTCTCACCCTCGGGTGTGCTCTATTGTCATACAATGCGGAAAGCGCCGGACGCGCGCTGCATCGCAATAAGCGAAGAGAGTTTCGGCGACGCATGAATACAAAGTCGTCTTGGATATCGTGCGCGTCAAACGAATTAGTATCAGGACTCCAGGACGAACGCAACGACGCGGATCACATAATTCCTCAACAATTTGAAAGATTATATTGTGTTTTTGTGTTTGTTATTCGCGAGCGTTGCCGAACGCTTGCGAAATTTTGGCAACGAGACGTGCGCGTGCGCTGGTGACCTGCTATCCTGCAATCAGGCGGTACATCTTGCGATGATCGCTCGTCAAGGACTACTCGTCCTTTGTGATTGATGGTGGCAGATAGTTCTGCAAGGACTCTCGCTTGCCTTCTTTAGTGCTGAATGTACGGAGTATTCCTAACACTTGTGATATTTCATTGAGGTAAGTAATTTTTTGTCATTGGAAAATAATTTGCGCTTATTTTTATACACTGTGTCATTTAAACGAGTCCTCGGTACGTGTTCTCAGATCTAGTTGTAGTCGTCACTTAGCCTGGATACTGTATACATTTGCATTTATTAAAATGTAAAGCTTTATCGTCGGTTCACACATTTCTCAATTTCCATGTATATTCTTTGTCTCTGAGGCGGAATTTAAATTCAATTGGCTCTTACCTCTACAATTTTACTGCTGTCGTGAATGTTTACAGCGAAATTGAATTTGCGACGGGCCTCACTGATGTGTTTCGACGTGATATAATAGTAAAACAATTTAACTTTTTATCAACATGACTGCGTCAATGGTTTAAAATTGATTACTTAAGATAAATATACGTTTTACGTAAATTCTATCACTATATACACTATATATACGTTGCAATTAGTTCTATTAATCAATATAGGTACTAGTGATGTGTTGTCGGTAGCCTTAACTCAATTTTATCCATAACTATAAATAGTTAAACATATACAACTAGTTAGTTTTTTTTTTACAATCTGCATGTATTGAATTGACTTATCCAACTAGTATAACGAAACTCTGTTATAAGATGAATAATTAATCTGAATTTGAATCTACAGAGAATTACTCGGTCTCAATAAGCATCTAACTCTTTTGATTTAAATTACTTACATTTTAAAAGAAGCTAGTAAAAAATCTTTAAATACAGCAAACTATAGTCAAACGGGCAAGTTTACTAGAATTTTACTGGAGTGACGATATGAAGATTGTAGTGGCTGGAAGTGAAAAACCAATGATTATTTTAGCTAAGTGGTGTGCCTTAGAGAGACCTACATATATCCAGTAGTGGGGTATAATAAACCGGCTAAGGTGGTGAATCAAGCTTTCATGTTGAATTCAAATGCAAACGAACTGAATTTTTTTAAATGTAAAATTAATTAAATGTTCTCCCGATAATAAGAGATAACGCCTGTCCATAATTATTGGAGCTGTACCTGCTTTTGTACTCATTACCCTTACATTGAGATATTCAATTAGTCTCAATAGCCGTGTTATTTTGCAAGCTAAATTGCCCTTTCGACCGAAATACAGACACTGCCGTATTACCAGATGACCATGACCATTGCAGCGAAACGCAGAATTTTGAGTAACAGACTAAACTCCAGGACGTCGCTGTTTTGGCGCTCACTACTTTGAGACTTTCGATGATTAGTCTGAACAGTCCTGTAATTTCGTTAGATGCAGTACCATTCAAACCGAAACACAGTAATGTTTACACACTATCGCATTGGCTGAATATCTAATAATGCGGTGGTATTGTACCCATCTAGACAACCTCTTGCTAAGAAGATAAACCATTAATTAATAAATATACATTAATAGCCAATGACCCCAAATGAAATAAAATGCACCAACTGTGTTTCAAAATTCTATAGAGGCAGTCTTATATCGCCATTCGATTTCAATTATCACTTTATTGTCAACTTCGTTATAATAATAACGGTACTTTCACCGATGTCACCCTGGACAACATTTAAGCATATCTATCCAAGGCTCAGGCGCGTTTCCCCATCAAAATCGAAACGTATGTAGCACGGGGCAATGCCAAACCGCATTCAGCACTAAATAAGGCCGTGTGATGCTATAAACTGTCGTGTCAGCTTTATAAAACGGAGCAAGAGTTAAAACAATAACACATTTCGAGTGAGATGGCATGGTATGATGAGAAGCGGAATACTGCTAGTGTGCTTGGGTACCCTAGGGACAATTTTGAGCTTTGTACCTACCACAGAAATACTAGTGGTACCTTTATTTTGTAGACGAAGGGAACATCTTCAAAAGACGTTAGGAGTTTTGGTGCGAACACGAAAAATCAAGCCGAATTGTATAATTTCTTCTATTTTTTGCAGTATTTAAGTTTAAAAATCTCGGTGTTCTAAATCTAAAATAATGAAACATGTCTTTTTGTGTTGTTTCTCAGAGTTCCAAGCTTTTAGGAATTGACCCTTACTTAGATTAGGTAATGTGACTTTGGTTGTAACTAAGACTTATTTTAACTTGAAATATGGGGTCTTGAAGATGGTGGATCGCGTTGGAATGCTGTGGATTTATGTAGGATCGTAGTCATTAAAATCCCCCGGGTAGCTTTCCCTGGTGCTTGACGAAAGACTACGATCTCCAATGGAACTCAACGGTGTCCTTAGTACTCTGTTCTCGCTCCTCGGAGGACACGGCGTGCTGTTCCGAAAAATACTTTTTACTGTAGTAATGTGGTATCTACTTAATCAAGTTTCAAAATCGTTAAAGCTTAGTAATTTCTTGTATCGATATATTTTCCTATTACGTCATAAAGAAATTAGATAAAAAATGCTGATAACTTGACTATTATGAGATTTTTGTTTAATCGGATGTGTTGTATCTCTTTCTTTACATAGTTTACAAAAAATTTCGTTTCTGAAAATATAATTAAATACGTGAAAAACCAACAAAAATCTAGTCGAATGAATATAACGTGTATGTTTTAAGTATGTTGCTGCTTATTTCTAGAGTACGCTATTAAAAGTTTCTATCTATCTACATAAATAATAAAACATGAAAGATTACGCTATAAAACCACAAATCTGCCTGCTATCTGCTATATGATATGTCTACAAGAAAAACAAAGCTCCTTGTTGTATAATGGCTTTGACCTGACCTTACGTAGTTTCAAGTTATAACCATACTTCGCATGCCAAATTGTAAGCACATAGTAAACGAATTTCACTTCCGAAAAAGAAATATATTTTTGAGGATCATAAAACCGTCAACGTTACATTATTTTATAGAATCCTTATAGAAAGGGTTCATTAAATTTGAACAGTTCAGAATTCATTAAGAATCTAGTCAAGAAATTATTGAAAAGAAACAAGCCCAATCATAAATAATATAGGTAATGAGTACCCTTTTTTTTGGCATTGCACTTTTTAGTCTTTGTACGTCTCAAATAAGTGTTTGAGATATTTATTCGTAATTCGGAAGTTTCGGCAAACGTAGCATAGGACGCTCTGAGAGTCATTGGAATGACGATATACGTAGGCAGAGAAGTAAAAAGCCAAAAATCGAGCTAGGTGGCGTGCATTACGAGAGACAACAGTGGACTAAAGTGGTCTAATGATGATGATTTTTTTCTGCGGCCCTCCAATTTATTTAGTAATTTAAATTGGCCGGGGATTGTTTTTGGTTTGGGCAACCCTGATATAGATGAATATTCAAAAGTTAGTGTCTTTGCAATCATTATTGTAATTGTATTATAGTACAAGATATGAATTCTAAACTATTTTATACCATTTAAAGATATTTAAAAAAAAACAAGGAAAAGTGCGAGTCTGACTCTCCCAACGAGGGTTCCGTACAAACTAGTAGGTATGATAAATAGTTCAGGAATCGAATGTTGAAGTTTATGGTTTTGACTCTATTTTTTATGATTAAATTAAAAATGTACAGTTTTCGGAGTTTTACCTTTATGTGTACTATAAGACAATGCTTCTTGCCAAATTTCATAATTCTAGGTCAACGGGAAGTACCCTATAGGTTTTGATTCCCTTGTGGGCATCGAAATAAGCTGTTTTTTTTTTTGCTACAAACGGCTGTAACTTCTTTTTCAGATATCTGAGAAGTTTGATTTTTTCACAGCTGCAAGGGACTACAGATTTGTGTATATGGTTTTAATTTCAACTCGATACCTCCATGCATTCCCAAGATAGAAGGTCTTGACAGACGGACAACAAAGTGTTCCTATAAAGGTTAAATTTTTTTCGTTCTGCGGTACAATACCCTTAAAAACATTAATGATATTGCCACGAGGTACCGACCAAAGTTGAGATTAAAATATACATCTAACAGCATACAAAAAGTCCGCTTTATCTTGGTACTTTAAATTTGTTTACTATGTTCGCAGTCTCTGCCATTAGACTCTACGACCCCACATACTCATATTATGAGATATGATCTAACGTCATATAAGAGGGGCGCTTATCAAAGTCATTACCGATGAGGTAGTGTCGGCTGCAGTGCCGAGATATGAGTTCAACATCGTTAGGCAACGCAATTTGTATCAAAATAGTGATATATGCTAGCTATAAGATAATCATCATCATCATCATCAGCCGCATGACGTCCACTGCTGGACATAGGCCTCCCCCATATAAGATAATACATAAGTAAAAAACTGTTAGGTCAATCGATACACGTAGGTACTTTTTTTTTTTTATAGTTTGTTATAATATGACATTGACGTACGTATTTTATATTTTTAATAACAAGCTGCGTTCATGCACTCAAAACTCAAAACTCAAAACTCAAAGTGCTTTATTTCCTTTAGACCTTACAGGACTCTTGGACACGTCACACGTCACAAATTATAAACATACTTAAAACTAGGAAATAAAGTGATCACTTTGATCTTTCGATTCGACTATCTCTTAACATCAAGAAAACGTCTCGATCGTCTCTATTTTTTTACAATAAAAAAACCTTGAGTTTTAGCGGGAAAATCATGTTACTGTATTGTACTATTATCGAAAAAATGTGCTTTTTCAAATATTTATGTATAAAAATAGTGGCATTTTAATCGTAAAACACCACTAATGATACTCTTTTATTTAATGTGTCAGATATATGTACGTTTTTGTTTGTTTGGTAACGGCGAATGAAAATACATAGAAGAATTCCTAGCGCTTGAAAATGACCCAACGCCGATTACGCTCCGGTGGGTGGGGCTTACAAATTACGCCCCGAGCAAATCTAGTATGCACTAGCCGGCAATATGGCGTCAGTCAGCTAAAATAAAGTGACTTTAAGTATTAAAAAATGCCTTCTTGTTTTGTGAAATTGTGTGTAAATCAATCACATGTCCACAAAAAGGATATGGAAATAAGTTTTCATGTGTAAGTACATCGCTAGGATATTATTTTGATAATTGTTTATTAAAATTAAATCAAAATATTTTTTTCTATGAGGATGGTATTATGCCAAACATTTCCAACCAACAACAAAATTTTATATATAGTAAAAAAATATGTCGAACAATTAAATTCTTTTATTTGATCGAATATATGGTCCTTTATGTCAAAAGTGGTGTTCTTCAAAATATGAGGTCTAAAATGAAACAAAAATTGTTTTAGAATTCATATACAAAACCCTTTCATAACCCCACTTGGCCAAATAAGCTCATTTTGAAATTTTCAACCCCCTTAGATACACAGCTCACTCAACAAATCCCGGACCGTTTTCTCTCACTTACGAACACAAAAAAAATATTACCGCATACTATGTCTCTACCAAATTTTATAAACATTAGTTCGACTGTTATCATCTAACAAATATACAAATGCCGAATTAACACTACGACATTCGATTCGCTCGGTCGATAATATTTTGAATGTCCGACTCACCATGATATTATTCTGATAAAATGAATATAATAATTAGTCAAAATAATGTTGAACACCTATATGATATACTGACTAATTATTTACATTGCACCTTATAGAATAAAACATCCCGAGTGTCGCGATGACAGCGAGTGACAGACATGTGAAGTGTAACGAAAAATAATAATCACACGGCTAATTCAGCCCAACTGCATGTAAAATAAGGTCGATTGTTATTTGATAGACATTATTAGCGCAATCAGAGGCCGATGTCAGAGTACTTCCGAGTGGTTCCGACGATGCGCGAATTTGTTCGGAACTTTGGGCCAAGCTAAACGAACAATTCACTTGATGGAATACTTCTATGTATTTTCATTCGCCGTTTGGTAATAAAGTTCTTGTATACTTTTTATAAAGCCCCAGATTATTCGCGCGAGTGTAGGCAATAAATGTAGTGAAACATCTAATTTAGTGTTGTTTCCAAAACTTCGTAGAAGCTTTTAGTTAAGTCATCAAGACTATGGACTGTACTTGCCTGTAATTCACTTTGACTGTAACAAATAATATTTTACTGGATTTTAACTTGTATCACTTGAAAGTATAGACTACCACACTGGCAGAATGCACAAAGCGCTATGCCAAAAATTAAGGAAAGAAGATAAGACCTTACAATCTTTGTCTATCCTTTTTAATCATCATCGTTAGTCTCTGCACACTGCTGGATACACATTCTTCTTGTTTATTACATTAAACTGAATCTTGATCGTACCAAATGGCATAATATAAAATTTGTCCAGGAAAAATATCGTATTAATCTTTTGACATCATTATTAAAATCGATTGTAGAAACCGCCTGATATCAATTCCACGCATTTTTACAGTGAGAGTTTACAGAAAGTTGTGTCATGTATCGAATACTGATTTAGTGACAAATCAATACTGAATCGATTCTATTGACCCGCAAAAATTTCCCAGGCGGAGGAAACTGTATATGCTTCAAAAGCATCCAGCGTAATTATTTAAGAAGCATCTAAATAGTGTATAAATCATACATATTTAGTATGGATCTTTGTCGGTTTAAAATTTGCACTATTGTTCATTAATTCGATTCTTTTATTAGCAACGTGTCCCGGCTTCGCACGGGTGCAATTTATTTTGTTTTTTTACCTTTTACAACAGTTTAATTATGATGTACTTTAATTTAATATACAAACTTTTTGTAAAAAAATAAGGACAGCTACAATCGTATCAAGTCCGTTGCGTGGTTTGGAAGACGTAATCGGAGCAATAGACAGACGCCGCCGATGCGATTGTTTTACATTACTTGGTGATTTTATTTGAAAAACAATCAAGTTTATGTAATTATGTGTTTCTTATTCAACTCATTGACAACTTAATGCAGATTTTTGAATAAAATTTGTTATATAGGTAGGTACGTTTGGATGTTTGTCACTCAATCACGCATAAACGGCTGAACGGATTTGGATGAAATTTGGCATACATATAGTTTATTCGTTGGATTAACGTACAGGATACTGTTTATCTCGGAAAAATGTTATATTACTGTGGGATTATTAAAAAACCACTACAGGACGTATGCACTTGAAAATTGTCTTGAATAAAAGGTATATTATCATATTAATTAATCTGTAGCAAAAGTTGCATAATGAATGAAACTATTGCTGTTTTGTTACTTACACAGTATACACAGGTTTCATTTTTATCTGAACCCAATTCTTAACTAAACGCGGACAAAGTCGCGGGCGCTGGTATTATATATTTTTAAGTCTGGATAGTAGAAAAAAATCGCGTGAGTAACTTCTGACATAATTATGATATCCGTTTCTCTCCTAAATCCAGATATTGATATTGCATCATTTTCTTTGGTGTATTTTTATTTCATGTATAAAGGATTGGTCATATTTCGACTTAGTCTTGTTAAAAGCATCCGTCATTCGATGCGCATCGTCTCTGAATTGATGATCGACATGAAATCAAACGCATTTAATATTTTAAAATATTTAATAATGACATATATACATATATATGTATTTATGTCCATAAATTGATAATTTATTTAAAAAACATTGATATACAATTTGATATTGGGACATTTTATATAGCGTCATCTAGTCCCAACTAAGCAAGTCTTGTACTATAAGAACCAGAATAAATAGTATCTTATCGAAGTATTAAATTTATAGCGTAAAGGTCTGCCGTTTAAGTTTCTATGGAAAGAGTTTTTGAATAAACCATAAATATAAATTATAACTAAATATTTTATGACCGAACCGATTTTCTTGAAGGAATTCGATGTTGTCCACCAAACATATGTTTGATCTCAAAATAATATCAGTGTTGGACAACGGGGCCAATGTTGTTAAGGAACTAATATCTCTGCAGACTGTCAAGTAAAATAAAATATGTTAATGTAAACTAAGCGTTTTAATTAGGATAAAATTAGACGCTAGACTAGATAGAACGCTGGGGTAGACGTGTTCTAAAGTAGAGACCGCGAATTGGCAAACGTAGCGTAAGACTCGATAGAGCGGCGATATACGTAGGACAGCTGGCGGTGGACGGAAGCGAAAAGCCGAAGATTGAGCTGATTGGTGTCTTAATTTATAGAGGTCTATGTCAAGTAGTGGACTTCGATAGGCTGATGATGAACCATTTTAGCAAAGTATATAATTTCTGGCAATGGAAAAATTACGTTAATTTTGATCATTAGGCATTAGAACACGTCATTCTTGTAACCCTATATACCAAATACGATGAAAACGTATGTAATGATCAACCGTTGGTAAAAATCGTGCTCGCATTGGCTGTTACAGTCATCGTCTTAACTTGTAGGTTGCAAGCACTCAGTGATCTACAATACGTCCTATAAGACTATCTGATTTATCATCGATTGTGGGAAGTAACCGGTTCTCGTATAACCTGCACATCGGGTCTGGGAGATTATGCGGGTTCAGGCAATCAGCTCGCCTGACCCGTAACACATAAAAGTAGGTCAGTTCAACAGGTTTAGTCCTTGGCTGTATGACATTCCTTGGAAAACTTGTCATAAGCTATTTATTTCCGGACTTCATTAAAATCGCCTGATACAGAATTATGATTATTATTGCTATTATTCTTCATATATAGACGGGCAGTCTAATAAAACTATTGAATTCTCACTACCAGCTAATGAATTAACGCGAGAAATTTTTTCTTTATAATATTTTTCGTTGTAGATTTGCTTGAATTCAAAAGCACATGGCGCAATTATCTCGTAAAAAAGTGGTGGCACGTTGTGATAAACGGCTTTATGTCCGCTAAACATTATCTTGACAGTAAAATGTGCAAAGTCGTCAGGTTTTTTGGAATACTTGAACTCCCTAGAGCACATTCGAACAGTAAAGGAAGCTTTTGCTTTTGGTTCAATCAACGCTTCTATAGGAGTTATGCGGAATAGATTTCTCATCTTTGTAGTTAACTTGAATTTAACTATAACATTGTACACTTTATGCGTGTTAGCTATAATAATACGATCTTCGCAAAATCCATGAGTTATGGGTGAATCAGTCATGTCCATTAACGCCGGAGCTAATTGAACAGGATGTGGTAATACTTCTGCAAGTAATAGCACAGGTTTTGTTACTAAAATATTCCCTGTTTCTGGCTCGCACAAATGAAAATCATAGTAGCATTGATGATAGCCTATATGTTCAGCTATAGTAAAATAAACGTGTATCTTTTTTGAATGTGGAAGTAAATCAATATAAGTACGTTCAAACATAAATGTCTCTAAAGCTAGATCTATTATTTCATATACGATGAGACTAATCATACCAATCTTTTCTACCGATTCTGTTTCAACAATTTGAGTTGAAGGACCACCGACTGTAGTGAACTCTGGACTTAGAAAACCTGGTTCATTTGGTTCCGCTCTCTCCAATATACTTTCAGTATTTGGAGATATAGCAACATCAGATATAGAGGATGTTGATTCTCTAAGATAATCTATCACTCGTTTAGTCACACGCACAATGTAGTGTCTACCATCGTCAACTGACACTTTTACTACTCCTGTTGGGTATCCACAATTTCCATTTATATGCCAAGACAAAGTGGGCGTAAAGATAACAGATTTAGAAACGGTGAAGGTCCTTTCGTTGAAAAAATTTGTGACAATCGGTACTACACATGCTTCCGTTGGCATCTCTGCCAGTGTATTGGAGCCAACTTTAAAATATAAGCTCGAAAGAAAATCTTCAGAGTTTTCATTTAGAAGTAACTTAAAATTAAATTTAAACAAGACTTTTATTCCTGGATACAATCTTTGCGGAATTTCTGGATAAACCCTTGCCCATTTAAAACGTGTCCTATCAGTAACATACTTATATCTGAGATTCAAATATTCAGTAGAGCAATTTATTATTGAAAATCTAATGCATTGTTCCTCCGAAATGTTATCAATTATTTTAATTTGGTGAGGAATACACTTAACCATTGTTGATTGTTTCAACGATAACCATTCTTTAAATTCGCTTCCAGAACTTGTTTCGAAATCGTTTAATTTAGAATCGTAACTTAAATTAGCATCCTGAGATCTTAAGGGAGACAAGAGTTTATGCTGATTTACACGGAAGAATATAGGCAAATGAGACGGCTCTACAGTCGAGTCTACGTCTACATCAGTTTGAGTTTGTGGTTCAATAATAGTTTCAGTAACCAGCTCAGTCATAATTTCTGTAACTTCATCTGCGGATGTTTCCATAATTTCTGTGTTAGGATGAGCTGTAGATTTTTTATCTCTATCTTCTTGTTCAGCCTTTACTATTGATGATAGGAAAGATGATTTTGGTTTCCTAATGCTAGCTTCCATTGCTTGCCACTTTTTGTAAGTGCGGGCCATCATATCATTTAATTGAAAGGGTGATAGTCTCGTTGTCTGCATATAAAGATTATCTATTATATATTTCTTCCTAAAATCTGACGACTGTTTTTTTCTCTTGCAATCGGTAGTGGCTACATGTAACCGTTGCACCATTTCTTTCCACTTTGGTAGTGTCCTGATATCCAGTTTAAATTGTTTTTCGATTGATTTTATGTAGTTCTCTACATTTAATCCGTATTCGTTTCCATCTCTTATGCGAAAGTGTTTACACTGAGACATCATGATTTTATTTAAGGGTTATTTTAAATCGATTTGATAAAAAATATTTATAAAGGCAAACACAAACAAGGATATATTTTGTGAATCACAGTGATATTTGTCATCATCTTGTCACGCTTATAACCATAGATTATGCTTATAACTTATCTAAAAAGTTGGTTATGGAATGAATTTTTTTTTTGGTTATTGCTCTGTTTTGTGTAGGGTCAATTTTATCCTCAACAGCAAGGGAGTTTATTAGAATTAACTATTGAGAATATTAAATAATGGTAGTTAATGAAGAACTTAGAATTTAAAGAACCACGAAAGTTACAATGTTTAAAAAAAACATGAATACAAATTATAAAGATGACATGTTACTACCTTTTACGATACTTATGAATTTCTGCATCATTTGTTATAAGAAATCTCAAAAATATTTTAGGGAAGTGTTTTAAATATAAGAGTTAATAATGAAACACCAATTCTCACATAAAAACTACTTACTAGATCAATAAGTATTGCACGAGGTAGTCCGTATCGGGGTACTAAGCCGAAAGGAGATGTACTTACTCACCATATAAACTATAAGATTTTTTAATTAGTTTCATAAATTTTAATTTGATTGTATTGGTAATATACATCCATAAATGTTATATCAATTAATGAGATACATATTTATTGCATTCGTTTTATTATAGACTTGTTAGGTGTTTTTAATAAATTATTTGTATTTGTAAAAATGTAAAAAACGTTTACTATAGGATCGATCCTGAAATGACGAAAAAATATCAGTTGTCAAAAATGTCATTCACTCTCGATGGAATGTATGAAACAGCGGGTTTTTTTATAATTTCAGTGTTGGTATCATAATACACAGTTATGCGTACAATGACCTGCATTCGGCTAAGTAGTATACTGATCTGTTACCTCATTTGATATTAGTTCAGGACAAACATTTCTGTGACGAATATACATGTGTGTTGTGTTCAGGTGTTTTAATATTATATGTATTTACAAAATAGATATAGGTATTATGTCAGCTGTCTGGTTCATAAAGTATACACAAACTTTGTGTAGTTAGTGGCTAGATGTTATTGTATGAAATGCCCTCCAATATTCATACCCTTTTTTTTCTAGGTGAAATTGATACTGATGTCATCTTGACATGGCTACTTTTTGCACTAAGGTTGCCTGGTAGAGATTACTTTGAGCGATAAGGCCACCTGTTGGTGCTCTATTTATTTGTTATATGAACCTTAAATATCTATTGTACATAATCTTATCTTGGTACTTTAAGCATCCCATTAGGTTTGCAATTGTATTAGGTTGTTGAGTAACCCTCGACTTTACACAAGGAAAACCTGTGTCGTGTAATCTAGTGTCTTACATTCCATTGTTCACTTACATAATATAAAAAATATATCAAAAGCAAAAATGTTTATGTGTCAGTGTGTGTGTGTTTGTGTGTGTGTTTGTGTGTGCGTGAGTGTGTGTGCGCGCGCGCGTGATTGTGTGTGTGTGTATTATGGTAAGTATGACAAATGTGTGTAGGGCAGTAACTACATAGTACCTATAACACAAAGTCGTTCGCCGCGTCTGTATGTCTGTTTGCGATAAACTTAAACACTAGGTACTGAACGGATTACCATGCAAGTTTCATCAATAGATACGAGTGGTTCACGAGGAAGCTTTAGGTATATAATTTGTCAAGGTTTTGTGTATATTTGTTAAAATATGATGATAATTGTTGGAAGTATCGGAAAAAGTCAAGCCACCTGAAAGCTATCATCGAAAACGCTGCCTAGTCCCTTTGAAATATTTTGTGGAATTTAACAAAATATTCCCTTATATTATTAACAAATAATCCCTTTATGCACGCTGTACGAGTATATGTCTGACGTGCACAATAAAGAGTACCTACTTAAATTATCTTATTTTTATTATTATGTAATATTATTTGCCAGGTTGGCGATGGATACGTCGATACCTCGTGTGTTACTTAGCATAGTACTGGCAGCCCTACTGCCGATGGCGTCTCCAAACCAAGACGGCCTAGCGAAAGAGGATGTGCCCCACTCGAGACAGAAGAGGATATTGTGGATCACTAACGATGGTAGGCTGGCATTGCCACCGGGAACATCGATGACGATAACGCCTTCTCTATCGATGCCATTTGTAAGGCATCCGCCAAAAGGTTTCTTGTCTAATGTGACAATTAGCTTTCCGTTCACAAGTAAGTATTCATTAGTACCATTCTTACTTTTACTCGTAATATCAGGGTGAAAAGCAATGTTTTAGTAATAAAGGATGCGATATTTTCAAGTTTAACATACTTTTAATGTGTCTGGCAATTAGAAATTCAAAGCATCTAAACAACCATAAGCAATAAATGTATGAACTGAAAACGTGTAGCGATCATAGCTCATTGGTTAGCGTGGCTCGGCTGATAGGGTTTAAACTCTAACTAGTAATTGGCTGGCTACCCTCAAGTTGAAAATCTGTCGACAAGCACCTAACGATGTGTTCCGGCAGCCTCATATGAGAGTCAGTTCCATTCCAGACATTGTTTATCATCTACGATCACACCGCCACTTAACACTTAAAAGTGGCAGTGGCTGGAAGTAAAAAATGCGAAGATCGGACCAAGTGCCGTCTAATGGGAAAAGCATATGTCCAGCAGTGGGCTATGATTATGATGATGACGATTAAAGAAACTACATTTAGCACTGGAGTAATTACCACACCTACAATTACAACTTAATCGAGAAATTTTAACGAGGGAAGAGAGGTATTTTGTCCAACGTTGGAATAATGATAAGATTTTCTAATAAAACTTTTTTATTATATATCTTTCTAGTAATAGTACTTATTTACTTATATGAAGACATTACTAATGAAGCCGACTATTTATTCAGAATATCACACTTAAAGTTCATTCTAGATGTCTTGAACGAGGTTGCTATTGCCAAAAAATTTTAAGTGGTAATAAATAATAAATACGTTCAACAATTCAAGCAATTGATCCCAGTCTACCATGATGTTTACCATCTTGGACTACACAGTCACTTAACATCAGGTGAGCTGTGGTCAAACACCTAACGTGTCAACCATTTAAAATCAAAGTGAAAACTCTAATTTAGATCATTGATATTCATCATCAACCTTGTGTAGTCCACTGCTGGACATAGGTCTCTCCCAGGACACGCTACTCAGCCCAATCTCTGGCTTTTCGTTTCCAGTCACTGCCAGCTGTCTTACGAATATCGCCAATCCATCTAGTCTCAGAGCGTCCTACACTACGTTTGCCGATTCACGGTCTCCACTCTAGAACACTTCTACCCCAACAGTTGTCGGTTCTGCGGCAAATATGACCAGTCCAAAACGCTGACCTATTGTTCTCTGACGAATTACTTCGTTCCGGATACGATCCCTTAGAGAAACACTGAGCATAGCCCGTTCCATAGCTCGTTGAACGATTTTACACACATTTATATTAGTATAGAATATTATAAGATATTAATCAACTGAAAATTTACAGATAAACTGAAATACGAAGTGGAAGTTAACAGTCAGTACTAAGGTTTCAAATAAATAGACAGTAGAAGCAGTAGCAATATTAATTAACCACAATATACTTCTCAATGAATTGAACAAAGTCATTAATAGTAGATTATAATATAGATTACATAGAGTATATTGTAGGTATAGTAGTTTAGATTTTACTAATTCTAAAGAGAACATAGTTTAGAAATTGCTGGTAAGTATTATAAATAATCAATCTTATTGAAAGTAGAACTGTTAATTTATGTAAGTAGATTAATGATTGGCTCGATTAGTGTTTATAGATTTTGCAGCTGTGACATGCGCGACCGTAAATCTTAGACTTAGATTAATCCGGAATTATTAGAAGTAGTCATGTAGACCTAGTTTACAACAAAAAGCCAATACACACGACACAGATTCTGATCCAGCATAACTACTCTTTGCAACGTTTGACACAAATATTTTCCAAGAACTACAAGCCTTTAACCTAGACTAGTCTGTGTCGTGGAGCTCAGCTATTAGAGAGACTGTTTATCGCAGTATCAAATATGTTTATTTATTTTTTCAGTCGATTTTGATAAGCTCGGTCTAACGGACAATGAGAATCCGTATGGTGACTTTCCGTCCTTCCTTGCAAGGTCCATGGGAAGTACGGCAGCCTCTATGATGGCTGAATATGTAGGACAGTTCTTGGATCGAAGGCGCGGGAAGAGATCTGCACCCCTCCCTCCAGAGGTCGAGGGGGCCATGCTAGACAGACTTCATGGCGGAGAAAGGTACATAAAATACTTTTCCAAAGAACCCTCTTCTCAAACCAGGCTAAGCATGAAAATACGCCACATAACATACAAGAGAATACTTATCAACCGCAAGCAATGTCAGTAGGCTAAACTGACCAATAAATAAGATAAACTCGACAGTCTCAGCAAAACAGTGCTGAAACACGAGTACCTGTCACATAAACAGCAGGAAGTAAAAATACAATACCATATAAACCAACCAAGAGGATTCCGAAACGGGAACGGGCATAAAATCAATTATGTCGCGACCACACAAGCAATTGGCAGTATTGGCACATCCATTTCTTCCACGTGGCCCTGTCAGACTAAATGCCACTACTTTCACCTTCACCGATAACTCATAAAGAATTCCATTCACGAAAAACAATTGGCAGTGGACGCAGGAAGTCGGTAAAGATGATTTGGATGCTAGGTGCGATTCGAAATCCGGCGCCTCTTACATAACGGTGGTGCCGAATACTACTGAATAGAGCACGCATTTACATTTCAGTGTTATATCAGTGACACACATTAATAGTTCACTGTTGAACGATGTCAGTCAGATACTTTGTTAATAATTTTAAAAAGCATGAAAACATCGGAGAAACTCCGTTTGGCTTTAGGTCATCTAAAATCACCTAGCGAACGTTAACATACTCATAAAAGTTTGCAAATTAAATACAATACTCTAAAAGACATTCTTTTCTGAATAGGCCACTGAAACTAACAATCAATTTGCTACAGGCTGTCGGCCTGTCGTGAACAAATTATGAAGCAAGTATTTTACGTTCTACTAAAATATTTACAACTTCAGTCGCCGTCGTCAACATATTTTTAGTAGATACCTTTTGATTCTAGCTTACTTGTAGTTTCAGCATGATCTTAGTTTCATGTGGCGCAACACTCGAGTGTTTTTTTATTGATCACACACATATTTTTTTTTTTAAATACACTCCTCTGACGACTTTGTCCGTGACCTTTGTTAACTTGGAATTACAATATCATTTTTTTTTACAATGTAGGATGTCAAGTCAAGTCAATAGGTTAAGAATTATATGCAAACCAACAAAACTTAGAATTTATGCAGCGTATCCAATTGTGTACATTAAAGCGCTTGTTTAAGCAGGTATATGGGTAACTGGGTATATGGGATGGGAGCCCAAGATACAGGTATCACCTAGTTTGGTGCCCGATAGAACTTCATGTAACTAATAGTTATGCTTATGTCATTGCTTTTTTTTGTATACCAATAAGTGAATGACCAAAATTCTTTTAAGAAATAAACATAATATAATTTTTTTGCTATTCACGTTTTGTTTCTTGTTTTTGGTCATTCAAAACTGTGTATTGATTCAATTCACTTTTTTCCAGAGCCCTAATGTACACCGTAGCAGAAGACTTGTTGGCTAATTTTGGTCTAGAGGGCAAGGAATGCCTCTTGAGGGCAATATGTGAGATTCAAGCACATCCTCTCAAGAATTTTGGCTTCATCGGAGAAATCATGAAGCTATTCTTTACGTGAGTTTTTTTTAATGGATAACTTGTTATTTAAAACTTTACTAATTAAAAGTTATTTGTAATACTGTATCTATGTGTCTCACTCTGTATTTAAACTTCATGGTTCGTTTTGTTCACGACTAAAACCTAATAACTAATAACTGGAAGAAAGTCAAAATGTTGGGTCCTTGTGCGTTTTGGAGTAATCTGAGGGCACAGGGAGTATCTGTTGTAAAATAAAAGAGAAAAATAAAATTTATTTTCCTCTCTTTTGCACTTCAAAGCTCCATAGCTCTAATATGCGAGATGTAGAGCCTACAATCTACTCCGGCTGTAAAAAAAAAATTATGTATGTAAATATATTTAAAGAAACAAAAAAAATTCTCAAATTATTAACTTTTTTACAATTTGAACGAAATGTAGGCACACAACGAAAATAAGCAACGTAAGTAAATAGGTTACTCAACTGGAAAAATATCATCGTTCTTTTACGGCAGTCGGTCAAAAAGTAGGTACATCTCTTCCATTTTTTCGTCCTTTTTCTCATTCTATTTCTTGTCCGACGTAGAAGTACCTTTTTTTTTATGGCTGACAGGCTAGGTTTTTGACCTCAACTCACCTGATGTTAAGTGACGGTGTGGTCGAAGATGGTAAAGCACACCTAGCCTGGAATAGAACTGGCTCTCAAGTGAGGCTGCCGGAACACACCGTTAGATGCTTGGCGGCAGATTTTCAATTTGAGGGTGGTAGCTAGCCAGCCGAGTACTAGAAGGTACTCTACCACCACGCTATGGTTTCCTCACCGGCAGCTTAAGCTCATTGTTGGTTTGAACCCACGCCCTTCGGCATGCGAACCGACCACGCTAACCACTGAGCTATCATCGCTACAAAACTACTACTACCTCTATCTTCCATGGCAAATGATAATCCTGAAAAACTTAGTTACCGTGAAATTGATAAACGTGAAACTGTTATGGCATGAAGCAATTAATTCTTGTAATAGGAGCAAAGCATCACACATGCTTAAGCTACCGTTTTATAAAACCAATTATCTAATTTTCCTAATCGCCGTTTTATAACACATTCAGCCCTGGTATTATAAACTATCCTATTACCAGCGTTTTCATCGTGAGAAGGGTAAGGCTATATAGTTCACAACTGGCGTTTCTTTCGCAAGTGCGAATTAACGGCATATTTCACAAATCTTCGAGAACATTAAAAATTCCTAGACGTTTAGGTTTCCTCACGCGATGTTTTCCTTCCCCGTTCAAAGCTACAGGATTTAATAGGGACTTCCAGATTGGCAGTGTAATGTCCTTTCAAACGTGTGAAAACATGTCTTTTTCGTTACTCTCAAATATTTGCCTTGTCATATTTCAGGCCAAGCAAATCTCCATACGCGAACCTTCTTCAAGAGTACGTGGATGCACAAAAAGCCGGCGAATCTGGGGGTGAATGCTGGCCGTACTACAGGCTATGTCCTAAAAGTATATTCCAGCCATCGTCGCCTAACAAGTATACGTAAGTTTGCTCGTTGATCACCAAATACAAATTTGGTGCTCTAAAGTAATCAAAACCTGTTTCATGTGTATTTTTTATTGTCAGTTCAGTCAGTGTTGAACTGTAGACTATGCTCCTAGCTGAAATGTCACGCTCTCATATTACGCATTCCACTACTACTCTTTTACACTTTTATGTTGGAATATTTAGATTTATAGTGACTCTTTAGCTTTTTCTTCATTATGACTAGTGTTTTTGCGGAGCCCTCGCAGAGGCTTTGCGGCCCCCTAGGGTTACACTTTGAACATAGCGGTTCTAGCGCATATGAGGATTTATACATTTTATAAGCAACATTACATCTATACTACTTTTTCAAATTTGTGGTTATGGTGTTGACAAAGTTGACTTCAGGAAAACAATTAGTTACGAATTTGTTTATGTTTTTATTCATTGGTTATGTTTCTACTTTCAGTAAAGAAGCAGAAGACTTGCACAGACGGCAAGAACAAGACAATGATGACGAGAACACTATGAATATAAACGATATACACGCGATGTAGTGTGTAACAATCTAGTGACGACCTCTCTCCTAAACTGGAGAGAGATAGAAAAATCGTAATCCCAAATGTAGAGGGTAGTTTCCGACCAAAGTTTGTTGTAAATTAGTTTCAATGTTTGAAACATTATTTATTGTTTATCTAAGTGCCATTCTCTTGTTTTGATAAAACCTAGTATCTTTTTTTTGTATAGATAATTTATCTAATTTCTATTTTTAATTTGTAAGAATAGTTAATTGTTTGCATTTATTTTAAGAAACTGTGAAAGTCCTACTTACATAGCTAGTGATCTTTTAAGTAATTTATTTACTTTTATTAAGAATAAATATATTTTACAAAAATATTGTACTTACCTACCTATAAGTTTATAATTAAGTGAAATTACTAATGCAAAAATTTACTAGAATAGTATTTTGTATATTCATAAATTTTATTTAAAATATCAAACAAATCATTGTTGGAAAAAGGATTATGTCGATGGCAATAGTAATAGTAGAGTGTAGGATATTAACAAATCTACGTAATTATAATAATAAATATTTGTTTAAATAGTAAGGTTGAATCAACAAATACAAACCTAATGTCGATAATAGAGAGTAGCGAAGCTTTCTCATCCCTACACCCGCTTGGTAAAACTAGGAAAGCTCCGAAACGGGGCGTGAAATGAAAAGGTTAACCTGCCAGATTATTTTCTATTTACGGACCAAAATCTTGCTATGATTAAGGTAAGATTATATCGCGATTCCACTAGTACAATATTCTCGTGATTATTGTTCGTGTTTGCAAGAAAAATCTGTGAGAAAAATAATGTTTTAGGTGCAATATGTGATGTTCGCTTCCATGGTGATTTTGATTACAATGCCGATGAGTGCCATAACAAAAAGGAGCAACTCAGATCAATCTGTGAGAGGATACATTACAGAGGTAAGATTCAATAAACTTATTAACTGGAATATATTAGTTGTGTTGTCATAAACTCAATCGATGAAAAGATCTTGACAGTTAATCTAATCGACTATCGTGAAACAAACAGTGACTATACCATCGTTTGAGATAAACAATTCGTTTGCAGAGAACATGCTGGTGGAATGAAATATGTAAAGAGGAGTTTCAAACGTTGTTTCGATGTAAGTGCCCATCTTGGTCGTACTGCAGGAGCCCTGGGAGATACTACAACGCAGTTTGCTCCATGACCGAAACCGGATACATCTGGGACCAGCCGAATTCAGAATGGAGGGGGCAGTAGACTTATAAAAATGTCCATAGAAAATAGATAAAACCCACCTTTAAATCTCGTTTATCATTGCTGTAGATAAAAAGAACGAAAACGTGCCATATTACAACAACGATCTATTTCGAGACTGATTCATTATAAAAGAAATGAAATTTCGTCTTCTATTTTCGTACTTAGCCTAAGAACTGAGTGATACCTGTTCTTTTGAATCTACAATGTCAAAATTATAGCAAGCGCGTCGAGTGTCGACCAATTTTTTGTTGATTACACTCGAGATTATGAGAGAATAAACCTCTGTTTACTTGATATATGATATTTTCATTTGATTCCCTATAATTTGACCTTGAGATTGTTGCGAAGAAGCCATTTTTCTCCTACGCATGCGTGGCAGAATCAAACCTGGTAATCAATAAGCGCTCAGTACATATTCTGCCCCAACAACAGTCAGATCACAACAAATAGTTTCACTAAAATGTTGCGACTACTACTTCTAATTTTTGCGTTCGGGTCTATTAATTGTGAACCAGAAACAGTTAGAGATAACTTTGATTATTTCAACTATGGCGCGAACGAGGACGTGGCAAAGAACTTGGACCTGCATGTGGTAAGAATTAAAAAAAGTTGTAAGTAGCTAAAATGTGAATAGATGTTATACAAGAATCGAGTAGGTATTTAGCTAAATAGTACAATTAAAATATTGAGTTAAATTACAAATCATGCGTCCACAAAACTATTTATTGAAGCTGTATATTTAAAAATATATACATATTTATATATATGTACAAGTACGTATGTTTTATACGTTATTTATTTGAGTATTGATATGTGGTTTTGTAATGTACCTTTTGACAGTACACACCGTTTTTAATTTATTATACGTAGGATCATTTAGGTATTAGTCCGTCAGTTGTTCCACTAGTGTTCGATCAGTGTGTGAAGTGATAAGTTATCATAACTACGTCCTCATTTAACCAGGCAGAGTAGGTACTTGTTACGTGACAAAATCGTTTCAGCCAAAAGATGAAATTGTATTGAGACCTCAGGAAGTAAAGGACTGGCCACAACAATCGCTCAATGTTGGGCAAATTACCGCGGTATCTATCAACTCCTTGGGACAGCCCGTCATCTTCCACAGAGCCGAACGGATATGGGACGAAAGGTATTTAAATTGGATGATCTAGCATCTCTCAAATTGCAACAAAAATAATAATAAATAAATTAATATCGTAGGACATTACACACAGCGCCATCTGACCCCAAACTAAGCAAAGCTTGTGGTATGGAAGTTAGATAACTGATAGAATACTTAAATACTTTTTTTGTAAATACTTATAATACATACAGAACACCCAGACATAGAAAAAACATTTTTGTTTTTACCACAAAATGCTTGACCTGATTGGGAATGGAACCCAGGCCCTACGGCTCTTGAAGCAGATATATAAGCCAACAGGGCAGTCAAGAAATGAAAGCAGATCAGACAAGAAAAAATTATAACTAAAGCTTCTTATATTAAAAACTGTATTAAGTAATAAGACGAGTGAAACGTAATGTGTAAGAGATGACGCATGATCGTTGCAGAGTTACCCCGAACTATGATTCACAAAAAAATCCTGTAATTAAATTTTAGGTGTAGATGATTGATTTGTAGTTGCAACACCAAACGATATGACTCCATTTTGTTATCATTAGTTTTCTGAATTGCCTCCTGCGGAAGCAAATATAAAAACGTCAAGTCAAAACAAAGTCCAAAGTCAAGATCATCGCTGCTTTGCCGCTGACTGCTTTTTGATTTAGGCTTTATGTTAATGTTTGATGTATAAAGTTATATTCTATTCTACTTTGAGATATTCGATAATATAATATAGAATACAATTATAAGTGTTAGCAAGCAGGCGGTCTACTTGATGGTGTGCGAATCGACACCAAAGAACCTAAGACATTGGTTGTGCTGAGATACGAACGCCATATTTTTAGAGCTTATTTTAATACAATAATCTGTCTTTGTATTTATCATATTTCAATTTATAAAAAAATGTATTCTTAGTCTTATAAGTCCTCGTTTGACCACAAACTCGCCTGATGGTAAGCAACGATATGGTCGAAAATGAGGCATGCGTATTAGGAGATATCTATTCACACTGACCTTGAAGAGATCCAGATTAAATCGTTCAGAAAACAAGGAAGCCCGCTTCATTACGTATAGAAAAAATATTGCTGTAAAGATTGCAGTATGGTACTAAAACTGACATTCTTTCTAGTACCTTCAACGAGTCAAACGCCTACCAGAACCTGGACAAGGGGCCCATCATCGAAGACACAATTCTGGTGCTGGATCCTCATTCTGGGTCGGTCCTCCATAGTTGGGGAGCATATGCTTTCTACATGCCACATGGTCTGACGGTGGATCACCACGACAACGTTTGGGTTACTGACGTGGCCAAGCATCAAGTTTTCAAGGTAATCTGATTCCATATTGATAAGATATGATATAATACTCTCTTTCTATATTTTATTTTCTAATCTCAGATTTTTCCTTTTTCATTCTATTTTTTTTTTTCGAAATAACACTTCCATGATTTACGGTGGCACATTTAAACCAGATAGTACGGAAATCTTATAATAATAATCACATTTAAACACTATTTATCCGTATAATCTCGATGCTCTGGTAATATACACCAGAAAAAAATATCGAGGTAATGAAATATGAATCCCACCCGGAAATAATAAATCACGCTTTCCCAAACAAATCTCACCGCCACGCTGTCTACAAGATTGTACTGGGCTTTAGGGAGTATTACGTAAGCTTCATACCGTGTTACGCGGAACGGCTGTACCTCAGCCGAAAGGAGCCCATTACACTTATCGCTGTAAAAAAGTTTTATCATCCAACCCTGAAATCACAAAAAACCAGCTGTTCCATACATTTTGTTAAGTGTGAATTGAATTTTGCTATGTTTTTTCTTAAATAAAAACATAGGTTTCTTTTCTTTGGGTTGTTTCCAGTCGTCCGTAGAAAGTCGTTATTGACTGAAATTAACTGCTTTCGGTTTTAAAGACAGTATAAGCGCGCAACAACTTCCCAGCACTTAATACTCATAGGATCCCAAAATATGCACATGCTGTGCCTAGTTTGGCCGTTAATATAAAACAAAACTTCTTAATATTCATTGCTGTCGCCATGCGGGTGCCAGATCCATCGCTTTGTAGGGACCCGTGTAGGACTTGCGACCAACGTGTAAGTTTAAAGGTGGCGTCTGACATGAATAGTCGCTCGATGTAAGCACGTTACATGTCGAATATTCGGCATGTCGGTACAGCGAGCCGAGCAGCTCGATGATTGCTCACTCGTTGCTCTGGTTATGCCTTGGTATTTTCAGAATATTCATAAAATTTAATCCGCCAGCTTTATTTCTAATTTTTGAACAATTTTTTTGTCCAAAAAAGCTTTTACTTCTTTAAATAGCAATAACGGATTAAAAGGAACGCAGCACACACTACCTCCTACAACTGCTGGGAATGGTCAAGCATATATTCGTCTTGAAGATTCAGGTGTCATGAACCCTGTTGGCTCATTGGTAGTTCAGCTTTAAGAGTTGTAGGGCGTGGGTACGATTTCTACCAAGGACAAACATTTTGTGGTATAAGCAAATGTTTGTCCTGTGCCTGGGTGTTCAGTATGTATTATAAATGTTTTTGCAAAAAAATAGTATTAACGTATTCTATCAGTTATCTGACTTCCATAGCACAAGCTTTGCTTAGTTTGGGGTCAGATGACGCTGTGTGTGATGTCCTACAATATTTATTTATTTTTATTAACTATGTGAAAAAAATTACCCTCAATAAAACTGTATCTTGATAAAACTGGTAGTAGTGAGTACGCCATCAAGATAACGTCAGGTCTGGGTCACGGACATTGTACGTAGCAAAGTACCAAGTTTTCAAGGTAACCTGGCGCAGGTATGTGACGTTGATGAAATTGGACCAAGGGCATTACTTGCAAAAAATGTAGAGATGGCGTAACTAGTTCACTTACTTTTGCCGCAAATAAAAGTAAGCTAATGTAGTACATTTCTTATATTATGACGTTGCCGCGGTAAGCAGTACATGTTTAAGACAAATGTTAACAATTTATACTCGGAACGTTTTCAATCGTGATATCCGGGATAAAAAGTAGTTTATTTATTATTGTTCGATATAAACTATCTGTACCTACTTATATCAGAAATTAAAAATGTACAGGCAAGAAATCAGGCTATCTGCATTCTAAATTTCTTTTAACGACAAAGTAACAATCATACACACAAAAACATTCGCATTTATAAAATTGGTGAGATAAGATATGTGGACGTTTATCTCTCTACCCTGTTTGCTTATTTGGTAGTATATCTACTTCAAGTAGTAGGGCGTGTGTTAGATTCCCACCCACGACAAACAGTTACGTGACGATAAATGTATGTTCTGTGTCTAGGCGTATTCTATCAGTTATTATACATATAACTTGGGGCTAGACGAAGCTGTGTCCTTCGAAAAAAAATGTTGTGGTATATATATGGTCACGCGCCATCCAAAAAGTTTCAATTACGAAGAGCGCCGTTTATCTTTTGTTTTTTGCTTTCTGTTTTGTATAGCTATTTAATAAAGCGTATTTATTAAAGAAACAAATACGGGTTGAGTTAGGCTCTTCCCCTATTTTAAGTCAGTTTAAACAAGTTTTAGTGCTTTGGACAAAAACGTATTTTACTAACGCAAAGTTTGACCTCATTAAACTGCGATGCGATCTACGATGGTGTACGCTTAGAAGTATTATTCCTTTCACGTGAATGCCTAAAAGGAATTGCAATAGGAAGCTCAGAATACAGAGGTTGTACATCACTGAACACAAGTATAGAGTGATGTGCTATTTAAAATAATACTTCGTCTTTTCAGTACACTCCAAGTAATCATAAATATCCAACATTGACGATTGGGGAAGCTTTCACAGCCGGTTATCCGTACCGACGCCGAGTGTTACTATGCATGCCGACATCCGTGGCCATAGCTACCACTGGTGAAATATTCGTCGCTGATGGATACTGCAACAACCAGATCCTGAAGTTCAATGCCGCTGGAATCCTTCTAATGGCAATACCAACATACTCCGACACTTTAACCCTCAACCTCCCTCATAGCGTGACATTGTTGGAGAATTTGGACATCGTTTGCGTGGCTGATCGTGAGAACATGAGGATTGTTTGCCCTAAAGCTGGATTGAAGAGCTACGTGGACGCGCTAGACCCGGCTACGATTATCGAAGACCCGACTCTGGGAAGGGTATTCGCTGTGGCGTCTCATGGAGATACTATATATGCTGTGAATGGACCTACAGCGCAAAATATCGCGGTTAGAGGGTTCACCGTCAATGCTGTCTATGGAAACATTCTGGACACTTGGGAACCTAGCACTGTGAGTATCTACAATTTTTATACATTCACGATTTGCGCACAACTAATTATATTTATAACTGGGACTCAGCTTTGGATCTAAAGAGGATGAAACCGGGGTATCTACTCCGGGCGGCAATGTCACAAATTTTACCTTTTTAACGCTTTTAAGTCCACGTTTAACCACCAATTCCTCTGGTGGTAAGCGATGATATGATCGAAGATGAAACGCAGCCATAGGAGATACCTACTTACGCTGATCTTGAAAAGGCTTAGTAGATAATTTGCTTATAAAACAAATAACTTTTCTCTAAGAGGAGAGGGCGCTACTATGAAGTTTTTGCCCCAAGTCAGAAAAGTGTTAGATTCGGAGCTGCTGACACTTAATCACGCACAAAGTACCTACAATAAATCAGTTCAGTTTTGTTTTTTGTAATCAGGAAATATAGCAATTTTAACTGGTAAGATGGATTTAGGTTATAAGCGTTGGGGAATTAGGTCATAAGCAGGTGTTAGTATCGCGGCGTAGTTTCGTAAAAGTCTGCTGATACAGTAAGTGAAGTGCTGTGATGTCAACCTTACGTTTTTATTAGACAAAAATGAGGGTAGGATTACAACTTCTTCATTTTTCTTAGAGACGACTCACACTCTCGCGTCAGATTCGGTCAGTTTGTAATATTATTTAATAATAACAGACATAATAAATGTAATAATATGATAATGTATTGATTGTACATTTTATTGTATTTTGTTTATTTTTATGTTTGACATATGTTTACGTTTTCATCAACTCGCGCCTCAGATAAATTGTCTACTCGAAGACTCGCGCGCTCGGTTATTGTAACATGGCCAAAACGTCTAATTAAATAAACAAAATAATTTATAGTGCTTTTTGTGTGCGATTAAGTCCCATTGATAAACATAATTATAGAATATGACTATAGCAGACTTATACCGTAGGACTACTATTAATTATTTGCCTAACTAAGCCCAAACAAACTTTGTCGCTGAACTTGAAGAAATAAGTACCTACCAACTTACAATTCCCGCGCCCACATGGAAATGTGGGAAAAATGTTGATTATTTCTAATGACCAGAGTTTTCTGTAATTTTGTTATAATTATTTATTAGTAGGTACCCGGATGACCGAGCTTAGCTCGGTTTTTTTTTTCGTTTTCTAAAAATGAAACCTAGCTAGATCGACTTATCGCCCCCGAAACCCCTGCATACTAAATTTCATGATAATCGTTGGAGCCGTTTCAGAGATTCAGATTATATATATACATATATGTATTAACAAGAATTGCTCGTTTAAAGATATTGGATAGATGATTATAACAATCGAAGCATTCACTTGTAACTAAGTAATAAAGTCTTGGAAGTCGATCTTAACCTACTTTTACCTTTTGTCGTATTGATTGAAATTTAAGTATACTATGTAGTTCCAATCGTAATAAAATAATTTGGTACCGAGTTGGCCTCATAATTGAACCAGGAGGTTCATAATATTAACTCTTTAATGCTCATGTTAATTTGGTTTGATTTAACGAGCCCCATAAACTTGGAGGCGAGTCTGATGATAGAGCTAGGTCATGGATAGTAGAACTTTAAAAGGCTACTAGCAGAAGCCTTAGAGCTCATTTGATTTTTATATAGTTAGGTGTTTGACTATAGTTTACCTGATTTTAAGTGACAGTGCGAAATATTATAAAACACACACTAGAATTATATTTGGTTTTCAAATGGGGCTGCCAGAACATACCACGCAATCGTTTTTTTTTTTAAATACGGAATAGGTTCGTGTTTCACCACAACCTGCATGATGTTAAGCAACGATGTGGTCCAGGACGGAACACGCTTACCTAGAAGGAACCTGTTTACTCTTGATTTGAAGACACTCATGATGTACTTTTTTGGAATCAGACTCCGGTAAAGAGATCCACATCCTCGCTGTGCGAATAAAGAATGTGGATTCGGAGCGCTTAGTGTCACATGGGGAACGGCCGCCATGTACGGGTGACGCTTTGATCCCGTTTGTCCATTGGTTTCCTCGCGATGTTTTCTTTCATTGACAGCTCAAGCTCATTTGCGTTTATTTTGATGAGATTCGATGCAAGACGGGAGATTACAGTACGCTGCAATTAAGCGTTTTTTAGGGTTCCGTACCCAAAGGGTAAAAACGGAACCCTATTACTAAGACTTCGATGTCTGTCTGTCCGTCCGCCTGTCTGTCTGTCACCAGGCTGTATCTCAAGAACCGCGATAGCTAGACAGTTGAAGTTTTCACAAATTATGTATTTCTGTTGCCGCTATAACAACAAATACTAAAAACAAAATAGAATAAATATTTAAGGGCTCCCATACAACAAACGCGACTTTTTTGCCTTTTTCATAGATAATGGTACGGAAAACTTCGTGCGCGAGTTTTTCTCTGCAACTATGACATAAATTATTGAGTATCAATTAACTATTCATTACCTATGTTATACCAACAGCAATTAGAAATATAAGCCAATTTATCACAACCTTTTCATTTCCAGGGTTTCACCAACCCCCATTCGCTTGCTGTAACGAGGAACGGCTCTCACCTCTACGTCACAGAGATCGGCCCGAACAAAATCTGGAAGTTTGAGCTAACTGACGTTTACGATAAAAAGTAGACAAAAATTAGCAAATTTAGGAATCCATGCGATAGCAGAATGAGTTAGAAACAATTGCTTTAGGCGCGAATATAATTCGCGAATACGAGTGTGAAATATAGATAAACAAGATAAATACAGCGAAGTACTTAACGCTTTTACAGTAATCAGTGTCTAATAGCTGTAAGCTTTATAATGTTTTATCTAGTTCAAAATGTTAAACTTACCTATAAAACGTTGGCGTCATAGCAAAAGCCGCCATCTATCGTTGAAAATGTGAAGTCAGCATTTCGCTACTTAATTCTTGCAACCTTTTTTATGAATGGTATATTTATATTAGGAGAACGAGGTTAACTAAATCGATTTGCCTGTGCGCAAAAACTTCAGATACTGGATAACAGATGGCGTTATCCAATAGCTTGAGAATTATAAATACACTATCTAAAATATGCTGTTAAGTACATGTATTCTAGAAATAATATTATAATGTTTCTTATATACATTGTAATAGTTTATAGTAAGTAGATTAGAAGGATATCTAAATTTAATAACATATTGAAATAAATAAAATTTAGTGAAATTAAAACTATTTTCCAATGGAAAGAGCGGTCCAGTACAATCACGCACAGAAAGAGAACTTGGTAAAAGGAAGACTACATTTGGAGCTAATGTCATACTACATACATTTTGTTTAGGTATTTTCAACGACCTAATAACCAGCATCACGAAGAAACAGAAATTCATCTAAATAGCGCCATCTATTATTGATTTGACGATTTACTACTATGAAGAGGCTAGACATCTTAAAGCCTAGTAATACATTATCTGTGCCAGCACTAAAATTATTTAAGTTAGTCGAGTTCAAATACTATAACAAAAAAAAACAGACTTCAACAGGAAACTAAAAAGTAAAATGTTCCCCTCGATTACTCTGCGATGCCATCATCAGATCCTGGTTTTGTTATCATGGAACTACCATTGGGATATCTCCTTTCCAACAAAAAAAAAAGAATCATATCGCTTCATAAACGACGATGTTATCCGCCAACACACATAAAATATATATATATACGGTCGAATTGAAAAACCTCCTTTTTTGAAGTCGGTTAATATTACCTAGTAGACGACGAAGAAACTTAGTATACAATGGTATCAAAGCGCGGGTGCCGGGTCCATCAAGTTGCAGGGACAGTTACTCGAGCAGCGCCTAGGGCTTGCGACCTAGGTTTAAAGAGTTTTTACTGCCCGTGTTCCTAGCTCTGCTTAACCAAATCTAATATGATTCTAGCAACACTGCTTAGAATACTATTTCCAGCATTAGATTTATAGATATTCTTGGCAGGTTGAGGTCTTTTAGTAAATTATAGAGGGATTTCGCCTAATGACCTCGAAGGCATTTATGGTCAATTCATTTGTAAGGAAATATCTATTTAGTGTTATTGTGTGGTCTTAGGAGATATTGATTTCCTATGATACAAGTAAGTTCTACAAGTATTATGCGTTTATAACTGTCTTAAAACTTCCAAATTTAGTCGAACTAGAAAATCGTGCACAGATTTCCACGGTTGCATAATACGTCTTAGTTGCACTTAGAATATAAAGAGACGCATTAGACGTATTTTTAGCGCTCTCATATTAGTTTAAGAGTTGTGGTAAATATTAACAAAAACAACGCAAATGTCAGGGTTATGTAACTATAGAGAGGACCTAAACATATTTCGTATCTCCTCGGTTTTTTATAATGAACAAAAACTCTCTCGGTCGTTCTACTGTAGATAAAAAAGCAATAAAGAAGGTATATTTGTAAATACATCAAATTAAATAAAGTGTGTATTCAATACTACACGGATTTAATAGCATAATAGTCATTGTTCTTTAGATGAAAAAAAATATCGCCCGATACAACACTCAAAGTCGAGCGGCGAGCGGTGGTAACCTTATATCAATTGCCTCACGGTGAGGAATGGCGTTCGTACCTAAATCGTGAAATAATAGTTCGCATAATAGTGCAAGCGAGAGGAAAATATATCGTATCTCGTTCTCTCCCGTTAGTCAGATATACGTCTGCTGCAAACATCGAAAAACGAAACAAAAGACAAGTATGACTGAAAACAAAAATGCTCTAAGAGACTATTGATCTTCAGAAATAAATTGATTTAGGGACTCAGCGGCGAGTTATAATCGATCTGAAATGGAATAAGTCTAAAATTCAAAGAAAATCATTGGTTTATCTATCTATGTAGGTAAAATATTTTAATAACAAAATAATATGATAAAACGGATAAAGTGTAGTAGGTGAAATAAAGTTTTTTTTTTACTATTTGAATTATTTAAAATGATATCCAAAGATTATCGGAATTATGGACCAAGTTTATTATTTACGCACATTATTTATTTATCATAGATCACCCTTTTTGTATTTAATTCAGTTTTTATTAGAATTGTAGTATATATCTGTATAGTGGAAAATAAAATAACATAACTAATTACTTCTGGTATTTTCATTGTAAACTTTGTATGTCAATAATAAAAAAACAATGTATAACAAATCAATTAATCAAATTTCATACGGTAAATTCAATACGGCTGTGGTCAAACACAAGAAAAAAGACCAGCCACTAAGTTAAATAACGATGAATGGAAGCCGATCTATATCAAACTACTAAGGAATTAACGACATGGTTTGATATTAGCATACCCAGAATTTTGATCCATATGCAGCAAATCGGTAAAATCAAAAAGCTGAAAAATTGGGAGGTTTTGTGCCACAGGTGCCAATCAAGCAGACAGGTTGCCTGATGGTAAGCAATCACAGTCGTCTATTGGTCAGCCCTGTTGGCTCATTGGTAGTATGTCTGCCTGAGCTGTAGGGCGTGGGTTCGATTCCCGCCAAGGACAAACATTTTATGGTATAAACAAATGTTTGTTCTGTGTCTGGGTGTTCTGTATGTGTTATAAGTATGTATTTACAAAAAAAAATGTATTTATGTATCCTATCAGTTATCTGACTTCGATCACACAAGCTCTGGTTAGTTTGGGGTCAGATGGCGCTGTGTGTAATGTGTCCTATGATATTTATGATGATATGGATATCGGCAATACCAGGGGCACTACAAATACATACGTGGCCGACCTGTTAAGATTCTATTAACACACCTCATGGTGCCTTAGGGTGTCGCATTATCTGACTGATGTGTAGAACAACGCACGAGACCTCACACTGCTTGAAGAACAGACTTGCAGTTCTAAATCATCCGTTATTCTCCAGATTTGTTTTTCAGGACTCAGTATATTCTTACACACAGTTTGTCGAGTCCAGGAACCCTAGAGCTCAATTGCTAAGGATTACACAATATTTCGATTGACTAGTAGAAATGTATAGACGAGATTAAAATACTTTCGAGTAAATAAATACATTTTATCCTACAAATAACCAAACCAACCAGTCGTCAACCAGGGTCAGGAACCTGACTAGAGAGGCCTGTACCCAGCAGAATAAAGAAGGCAGTAGATAATGTTTATCCTACAAATAAAAAAAAAAAATTTTTTTATTACGAAACGCAATTTCATACATTAAGCCCTTATTATATTTATTGCGCTATTATACATACAAATTAATAATACATATGTTCTTAAAAAAATCATACTTTTAGCATAAAATTATCCATAATAAAAACATACTTACAAAATATACATATAAATAATTACCTATAACAACATACAGTTTACACTTATTATAATTATAAATTCATATATTTACATTATAAATTAGAAAAACATACCATATAGGCAAACAGATTACGCTTCAAATTTTCTCTTCTTCATAACTTTCATAAACAGCACCATATCTGGAATAAAACGTTAAAAATTACCACGTCTGTCCACTGCAGTAAAAAAAATAATCGTAGAACATTTCACACAGTGCCATCTAGCCCCAAATTAAGCAAACATGTACAATGTTTGCTTAATATGGGAACCAGAAAACTGATACAATACTTATATACTTTTTTCGAACATAGTGCACAACTGCGCCAAAATAATCAAACTTTTTCACATTAAATGATGTCACGCGCGGGTGCCGTGTCCATCAATAACCAAATCTGATATGATTCTATTAACGCTGCTTTGATACTTTTTCCAGCATTGGGTTTATAGATCTCCTTAGTAGGAGGTCGTCTAGGTAAGTATCACCGCTGTACCAGATACTCTGATACCAAGTAATAATATGTAAACATTACTGTGTTCCTGTGTCAAAGTTTACTGCAGCTGTAAGTAGAATGTTTCAAAGGAATGAGCGCCAATGCTCTGGACCTTGTTTTGCTAATCTAAATTCTGAGCAGCGCTGCAATGGTCATGGCCAAATGTCGCTTACCATCTGTAAAGCATTTTATTAGTAACACTTTTTAACCGACTTCAAAAAGGAGGAGTATTATTATACTTGCTAGGTACCTACTAATCCGTTTGAAGTCGGTGCCAAGCACCGGCACCTAACCTGGGCTATGCAGCGACTTCAAACAGATCAGTAGGTACCTAGCAGGTATAATAATACTTTGTAAAAAAGTAAGTTTATTTTTAGCTTTTTAGTGCTGATGTTTTTTCTTGAAGTCAGTTTTACTTTTTTTTTAAAGTTTGTTTATACATTGAAATATCGATCACGCATATATCTGATAGTATATCTATGTAGTGCGGTCTCTTTCTAACATATTTAGTTTGGTTGATTCTATTTATGAAGAGTTTTTTTAAGTCATTATGAAATGGTCTTGTCATCTCTCCTTTGCTTGTTGACATTTGAACGCAGCGGGTATTCAACGAAGTAACTAAAATTCCTTATACCTATCTATAGCAATATTTGTAACGATGATAGTTCTGTGGTTAGCGCGGTCGGTTCGCATGCCGAAGGGCGTAAAGTACAAATAAAAGTTGCCATGAAACTTTCAAAAATACTCACTAATAAATATAACCATAACGACCGCTAGCATCAGCCAGAGCCAGCATTTCCACGCACTGCGACTGTGTTCTTGCAATCTGTCCGACTCTACTTTCAGAGACATCATGTTGCGATCGGACAAGTCGGTGGACTTTTTTAGTGCCTGGAAAAGTACCAAACACATGTAGGTATAATAGATAATTAAGGGTCTCAGGAAAAAACTAACTTTTTGTAGCGATGGTAGTTCAGTGGTTAGCGCGGTCGGTTCGCATGCCGAAGGGCGTGTGTTCAAACCCCAACAATGAGCTTGAGCTGCCGGTGAAGGAAAACATTGCGAGGAAACCATAGTATGGTGGTAGGGTATTTCCTTGTACTCGGCTGGTTAGCTACCACTCTCAAGTTGAAAATCTTCCGCCAAGCATCTAACGGTGTGTTTCGGCAGCCTCACTTGAGAGCCAGTTCCATTCCAGGCTAGGTGTTTACCATCTCAACCACACTAATTAATTTTATTAATACATTATAATTATATAATAACGTCTATAATGTGTTTTACTTATGAAATTTATAATTTTAAAGAAAAATATAAATGGGTTTACCTCAGTATCTTGTCTTATAATAGTGCTTGCAATCTGCGACTGTTCCTTCAAACTCTTAGTGAGCATTACCATGTTCTCAGCAACTTTCTCTTGCATATTCTGATGGTACTTTAGCAATGAGTCCATTTCTTCCTGCCCTCCTGCATTACTTGTGAAGTTTGGAGCTTTTATTATGTTACGCTTGCGAAGTGAGTCATCTGTTTCTTCTGAAATTTCCAGTTACTGTATTGCTAGACCATAAGCTATGGCAGCCTGAATGGGAAATCATATAATCTCAGATTAAGAGGCCTTGAGTTCATACCACATGGCACACACCTCTGTATTTCACCAATTTGGCTCTAGCTTTGATGAATCATGAGGTAACCCTGCCATGCTAAAAATTCTTAATTTTCTTTAAAAAAAATTAAGTCTGTCAGCCAGCATTTAACTAATATGGTGAACTATGGCCTTATCCTTATCATAATAAGAGGCCCATGTCCATTGTGACCAGTCCAGTGTGTGTGTGTGGGTGTGTGTGTGTGTGAGGCAGTGGGATAGTATATAAAAACAGGGCTGATTGAGACTTTCATTGGTTATGATTGACAAGCTATAGCTTGAAAGGGTTACAAGTTTTGCTATCATATTTTCAATAAAAAAAATATCATTTTTTTACTTTCCTCACCTCTCCTTCACCATTAGTGGCATTATGCAACTTAGAAAAGTCAGAGGTGCATGCCGTGGGATTCATACCCAGGACCTCCAGATTGGAAGCCATATTATGGTTTAGTCAACTAAGCTACCGAAACTTAACTAATGCAAGTAAGATTTTTACAAATACCAAGTTGAACATACCTAGTCCAAAGAGCTCAGAACGCAGTTCCACTCCATACTTAGCTACAGTCTTCTGATGAATCTCCTGAGCAGCAGCGTCAGCTGCCATAGTCGCTACTCCATGAGATAACTGCTGGACGGCTTCTAACTAGAAAAAAAAAATACATAGATATAATCACACATTTTTTCCCATTAGGGTAGGCAGAGACTACATACATATTTCTATAATCCTGGTACACAGCTATTGATTCTACTTTTATTAACAATTTCATATATACTTAGTGGTTGCTTTTGACTTGGACTATTCTCTTCATGATCCACAGAAAAAGTAATGTTTTCTCATGTCAACTTTATTGTGCACTTTGTATTGTCACCATGTTTTTAAGTATCCTATAATTTAAGTAAGTTATCTGCAAACTAAATTTCAGCAAGATCTATTGAGCTATTATACTGTAGTAATAATCATTTACTTTCACATTTATAATATTAGTATGATGCTAAAGTAGTATTGCCATCCCAAGACCATTTCACAGTGTTCACTATATCTTATTTAGCTTGAATTTTTAAGGAAACTTGATGGTTATCTTACTTTTTCAATTGGAGTGTTCAATGTCACAGTTTGAATGACTCCTGTCAAAAACGATGCCCGTTTATTGTACTCAGCTATAACATCTTTTGCAGGTTTGCTGGAACAGAGAAATCAGTTTACGTTCACATCTATAGATAATACAAGGTTAATATTTTTGTATTTGGGGTAAGGTACATATAGTAACAAGCCAGAGAAGTGCAGCTGGCTGTAAATTCATCATCATCATCATCATCATCTCAGCCGTAGGACGTCCACTGCTGGACATAGGCCTCCCCCATTGACTTCCACAAAGACCGGTTAGAAGCGGCTCGCATCCAGCGCGTTCCTGCGGTCTTTATGAGGTCGTCTGTCCACCTTGTGATTTGGCTGTAAATTGCAAACTCTCAAATGGTTGTAGGTACAATCTTTCTCCTGTACTAAAGGATTACTTTATTATAATAAAATAGGAATAATAAAATATACTGGTGATACGAAGATGGTCAATTATATTTGTGAAACTTCAAATGTGCATCAGACTTGCATGGTGAAATATAGTTCAATTACTCTTTAAGTCTTTTTTAACCATCCTAGGGTGATGCTAAAAAAACTAGTATTCATAAATTAAGCGAGACGAGGGTTTGGGTGATTTTTACCATCTCTACCAACAATATCATATCAGTTTACTATTAATATTGCAAATATTAATGCTTTACTTACTCTGGTCCTGTTTTCAGCTCAGTTATCATATCACTCAGTGCTTCCACATACTTTTTCAGCCTCCAGTTACCTTCTAAAGGCTCCTGTTTGGCTATCAATTCGCATTTATTCAGTAGTTGTCGTACATTCATTTCTAGTCGAGATTTCTTAGGAATATTTACTTTGGCAAGCATTGTCGATGTTTCGAAAGTCATAATTAGAGATAGAAATTGTATTTACTCCAAGAATCCCCAGATTTTAATAAATTGCTAAAAGACTGTTTACAAATTTCTACGTTACACTTTACATTTCTTTTTAATTTTTGGCTTCACACCTTATGGATTCTGCTAGCGATAAGTTGTTTATATTTCAAGTGTCTCATACCAATCTCAAGATAAAATGTAAGTTACAGACTTACAGCTTACAGCGAAAATTTAATTAGGCACATCACAGGCAAGTCCAGTCCATACTTTCGTAAAGTAGTGGAGACATTAATAAAAACTTTGGAAACGACAAAAAAATCGTAATTTTATCACTTGCATATATTTATGTATGGTTTTATATATTACATTTTGTGGCTAAAATAAAGCTATTTTAATGCTAAAAAGTCAAGGAAGCAATATTTATATTCTACGGAAACAAGTATTAAAAAATAATTTATCTCAGTGACAAAGTTAAGCATGATTTTTATTTTATTCATGTCAATTTTATTCCTTTTGACATTGACAGCAATGTCTGGACATCAGATATTTACCAATTTAAATATTTTTAACTAATATTGTTTGAGTTTAAGTAAAGGCATGAAAGTAGTTATAATTAATGATAGATAAATTTGTAAGATTTTCAATGACTTACAATTATTTACTGAGACCTTATTTAAACTTTAAACTTATTACTGCTAATAAAAGTCAATGGGATCACAAGTAACAACATAAAATTTCGTATGCATTTTTTGTTTCATAAGTAAAGAAATAAAAAACTTGTCTTTTAGATCTTGTAGGCGTATAAAAATAGTTGTTTTTTTAATATTAGCACAACTAAATACACAATGTACGACGCCATAATCAAGGGACAGGAGAAGGCATAAGAGAAGAAAAAAGCAAGCGTATGAGTGATTTAGTGATTGTCAAGTTTAGATTTTGAGTGTCATCCCGGCGAAATATTTTTATAAAAATTAATTTAACAATTGTGATTAAAAGGTCGAGTTCAGCTTTAAATATCCTAAAAGTAGCACAAAATGGTAGGTTCAACAAAATATCACTTACAATATAAGATCAGAAATGCGTTTATAGGTTAGCGACTCTTGCTTGGTCATTCAAGTCCCAAACATAATTATTTTTGTGTTTTAACAGGCTCGGCGCTATGATACTCGTACAACCATATTCTCTCCTGAAGGTATGACTTGACTGTACTGCACTTCTTAGTTAATTACTTTAGGATATGTATAAATGGCTTTATTTTTCCAGGTCGTTTGTACCAAGTGGAATACGCTATGGAAGCCATCAGTCACGCAGGCACGTCACTTGGTATTCTAGCTACCGACGGCATATTACTCGCAGCGGAGCGCAGGAACACCAACAAGCTACTTGATGAAGTGTTCTTCTCTGAAAAGATCTACAAATTGAATGATGATATGGTCTGTTCAGTTGCTGGCATCACATCTGATGCTAATGTGTTGACTAACGAACTTAGACTGATAGCACAGAGGTATCTGCTGAACTATGGAGAATCTATTCCCTGTGAACAACTTGTATCATGGCTGTGTGATGTAAAGCAGGCATATACTCAGTATGGAGGTACATACCTTACTAATATTTTCTAAATTGTATCCTAAGCTGCTTAACACATTGTATACTAATTCTACCTCATAACTGGAGGTGTTTAGGGCATTACCCTTAACCAGCTTATTCAAACCAGTTTGAATTTGAATGTTCGAAGCTTAACTGGTTTTCCAATTTTGCCAGAACAAAAGTTTCTAACACAACTTAGTATTAGATACTTTTGGTATGACCTGAATTTGTCCTTTTCAACCTTGTAGTGTTGCAGCAAATGCTTTTTATTTTCTAAGCATTAGCTTATATTTTACTGTAGATGCTAAACTGTATTATAGAAGAGTATCTTAAGGTTTCATTTTTTGCAAGTCATAGCTTAGCTTGTGATATTAATGTGGTGAATTGATATTCTGATTTAGTGGATTAAAGTTTGTTAGTCACTTTGCTATTGCCCTTTTTGCATAGTAGTAAAATCATATATTTATTGCATGTAGCTTACAGTGGCAAAGGTTGTCAATTACTATATCATTTTGACTTGCCAAAAAATTAAAAGTACAATTTTAAAATAAATAAATATTTTATAGCCTTAAGCTGTTATAAACCCAGTAAAAAAATAAATCAGTTTATATTCATCTTCTTAGTCTGACACTCTTGGCTGAGTTGTTGTGGTTGTAGATGAATAGGGTTGTATCCTTTCATCACTGCTGATTCCCAGGGCTGCTGCACATCATGCGATGTCACTCTAATTGTGGTGACTTTCCGCATTGCGAGCACACTACTGTACACAAACTGTCTATTTATATTCATAGTGTTATATCAAAACAATAAAAAATACTTTAAATCCTGGCATAACTTCCTTATTCTTTTTTCAACATCTTAAACTAGTCTAAGTAAAAAGATTTTTTTTCCAGGCAAGCGCCCATTTGGAGTGTCAATCTTATATATGGGATGGGACAAACACTATGGCTACCAGCTGTACCAGTCTGATCCTAGTGGAAACTATGGAGGATGGAAAGCCACCTGCATTGGAAACAACAGTGCTGTAAGTATCACCTACCACACTTAAATATCTCAGCTAACAGAAGTGGTTTAAGAATCTGAGTATTATCTATATTGATATATGGACATTTTTGCCTACAAAATCTATATGATCTGTGTAATGATATGAGTGAAACAGCAAACATAGAGTATAATGTTTATATTCCACATGATAGCTCAGGGGTTAGCGTGGTAAGTTCGCATGCTGAAGGGTGTGAGTTCAAACCCTAACAATGAGCTTGAGCTGCCAGTGGAGGAAAAAGTCTTTACTTTGCTTATTTTTGACGACATTGGGGATGAGGCAATCTGAATGGTGATAATATCAGCAAAGTCGTATAAATTATGCTGATTGTTTGGTTTCTCTGTTATCGACACACCAAGTTTTAGCGAAATAGTTGCTAATTAAACCAATATTTACTTAAGCATAGGAGAGGGAAGTAAGAGCTTTGCTTACTTTTGCTGACAAGGGGGAGGAAGGGGTTAATAATTTCTAAAATTCTGCTTACATAATACTTGAATGGTCCCTATTGACATTAAAAATTCACTTTGAGACTGAAAGTGTGTACAATCTAAAAATGTCTATTATTGAAACAGGCGGCAGTATCAAGTCTGAAGCAGGAGTATAAGGAAAATGAGACAACCCTAGCAGAAGCCCAAGCTTTGGCCATCAAGGTGCTCAGCAAGACCCTGGATATGACCAAGCTTACTCCAGAAAAAGGTTGGTATTTCTTCTAGATTTTCATGGAAATGACTTAACGGGTTTACCTGGATGACCAAGCTTTGCTCGGCTGAAAACATGGATAAAATGACGTTTCTCTAATAATAAAAACTAGCTAGATCAATTTATCGCCCCGAAACCCACTGCATAATGTGTCAACAAAAAAAAAACCAGTCTTATATAAAGGTTTAACAGGAATGACCTAATTGGCTGGGAAAAAATACATAGTAATACTAAAATTAGTAATGACATCTATAAAATTGATGTATCTGTTTGAAAATAGAACTAAAGGCTTAGATGTAAAATATAATTTGAAAATAGAATTAAAAAAATTAGAATTGATTTATAAGTGCTAAAGACAGATTTATACTTAATGGCCGATAATAAAAATAAATAAAATTCATGCAATAGCAATATTTACAGATTTGAGAGTTGTTCCCATACTAAAAGCTATTCATAGTACAATGACCCCCTTTAGGATTAATACTAATCTGTCCAAAAATGTATGCCAAATAAATTGATTTGAATTTTGAAATTAATTTGAATTTTGAAATTAATTTGAATTTTTAAATTAAAGGGTTAGTATTTTATAAAACAGTATATTTATATAAAATTTTGTTTCATCTTGTAGTGGAGATGGCAACATTGACCCGTAAGGACAATAAGACAGTTATCCGGGTGCTCTCAAGTGCTGAAGTTGAGAAACTTATCGCAGCATTTGAAAAAAGCGAGGCGGAAGCAGAAGCTGCCAAGAAGGCACAGCCTAAATCTTAATTATGAATTCTAGTAAGTATTCCGCTCTAATTGGTATAAATAAATGTTTTACTTTCTATTCCTGGTGTTTTCTATCTTATTCATTATGATATTTCAATCAAATCTGTAACCAATCTAAACTGACTCTGGAAAAAACTGATTCTGAAAAAATTCTATCCTGTTTTTGACTAAGACTCATATTTTTTTGTTTGCGAAAAAGATGTCAAGTTACCGAAATCATTTTTAGGGTTCCGTACCCAAAGGGTAAAACGGGATCCTATTATTAAGACTCCACTGTCCGCCCGTATGTCTGTCTGTCCTTCTGTCACCAGGCTGTATCTCATAAACCGTGGTAGCTAGGCAGTTGAAATTTCACAGATGATGATGTATTTCTGTTGCCGCTATAACAACAAATACTAAAAAACAAAATAAAATAAATATTTAAGGGGGTACCATACAACAGACATGATTTTTTGCCGTTTTTATAGATAATGGTACGGAAACCTTCGTGCGCGAATCCGACTCGCACTTAGCCGGTTTCTTTTAAATAGATCAACATTCGCAAATAGAAGCTACAACGTACGTGATATTTTATTTTTCATATATTTGCTATCAATAATTTGACGAGTTTTTTCGCAATTAGTCACTCTAGACTCGATCTCTCAAAGATCAGTAGCTAACAGTTACTACAGTTACAGTGTAGTAACCTATCTACCTGGTGGTAGATCTCCTTAGCAGGAGGTTTTCTAGGTAGGTACCACCGCATTACCAGATATGCCGTCGGCAAGCAGTAAAGTGTAAACATTATTGTGTTCCGCTTTGAAGGGTACTGCAGCTAGCGAAATTACAGGCTGTTGAGGCTAACCATCGAAAGTCTCAAAGTAATGAGCGCCAAAGCAGTGATGCTCTGGACTTTGTTTTGCTACTCAAAGTTTGCAGCAATGGCCATGATTAAATAGTTTTTAAAAAAAAACATAGATTTCTGATACTTTCAAATAGCATATAAACGGGTTTACTGTCAACTACAGTAACTATCATAAGATTATGAATAAAATAAAACACACAATATTATTAAAAAAATATTTAATTTATACTTATAAAATAATGATAATGTAAGTACTTACATCACACTCAAACATACATTCTTAAGTTCGTATACATATAGTATCTACTTTATATTATTATGATTTAATAACAACATAAGTAGAGTTCATTTAAAATGAAGAATTAAATAACTAGAAATTTAAAATTAGTTCTCTTAGTTTAGAATAGTAGTAAAATGTTAAATTAGCTGGAGTATAAGCTTATAATAATTTATACAATAAAATAATAATTCGCGAACAATTTTTTCATGTTTTTATACGTAATGTTTAAAATACGCATAAAAACATTTCGTGCCAAACTCTCAATATTTTAAATTCATACAATATGGATTGTTATTATGAAATGATTAGATTTTAAAAATCAAACATTAAATGTTTATCCGATTTTGATTTCTTGGCAGGCTAATGATGTGACATTAATCGCGTGATCTCGTCATCGCGTGACCTCGTCATCGCGTGACCTCGACCTTACGTTGCAAGCTGGGTCGCTTGACCTTGCAATAGCTACGCCCCGCGTTGTATCTGCCTGCCTATATTGTCATGAATGTCAAGCGATTAGAATATATATTTGAGCCACCCAAAATTGGAATGCTTTTTTAGTTAAGTACAGGTTTTTATATGATAGGTGAAATGCAACTTAAAAACTATCTTAAAACTATGCTATGCTATCGCCATCTGTAGACCCGTGCACATCTATCAGTCATATCGAGTTTCTAGTTGTAGCTACCAAGTCTACGATAGGCTGGACTAGAACATACGCTAGTGTAATAACAACAAACACCATCAAAGCTGTCGATAATCCTCCTTGCGATGCGCTGTAGAAGTCCATATTGAACCCTATAGCTATAGTTATAAGGCCCATGGAAAGAGCAAACAAACCGACAGAGAGGTGAAGTATTTTGACTGGTCCGCTTTTGATCATGAGCCGTATCTTGGCGGAGAAAAGCGCGATGATTCCGGTGATGAAACTGACTAGAGAGAAGGCTAGAGCGATGACACCTGGAATAAGACGATTATACATAAGTAAAGTAAATTGGACGAAATAACATTATAATTGCCATAACGGAATTTTATGAATAAGATGCGAAAACTTTATCAAAACGAAACGCCGTCTGTTAACCTGATGTTTCGCTATTACGAAGTGATCAACGTAAAGTCAAAATAGCTTGAACGCGTATAAAGAGTGGCGCCATCTAGATTCCCGCATAACACTTGAAAAATGTCCGATTTTTGTAGTAAGTACCCTTTTTTTGTATATCTACTGTGCTTAAGTTATAAACAAATTGCACAGCTGGAACTTCTAGAGCCTACTTCTAGTATTTGGTACCAGATGAGTTTTGTATATTTTCTTATAATTATTAATTTAAAGTACGTATCTGTAAGGAGTTTTGGCGGGGACGTGGAAAAATCATGTTGCATTCTTTTATTTTCCAAATATGTTAACATATGTTTTATTCATAAAGTGCCGCATGCGAGTGTGGAAAAATGATATAATGAGGTAAAACACGATTTTTCGTCATTCGTGTTGCTTCCAAAACTATCAAAGCCAGTAATAAAGTCACCACTACTTTACTAGGGCTTAAATGGACTAGATTTTGACTTGTGTGACTGTGACGTGTGACTGTTTTTTTTTTTTTTTTTTAAACATAGCGCTGGCAAATTCGCAAAATTCTATGCCAATAATGAGAAAAAGAAAGATATTGTAATAACTTTGCCAGTGTTATGTTTCGAAATTTTTACTTTTGATAACTATTATACTTACGCGTGGTACAGCTCTTCAGCTGTTGCTTATGGCAAAATGATACTGTCAATTTTTATCTCGCGGTCATGCGGCGCAGGTTTGGTGAAGTATGCCACAGATAGGTAGTTCGGAGATAACTTTCTTGTTACCGATCAAAATAAAGTATAGTATTTGTTCCCACAGAGATAAATGCTTCAGCACTTAATTTTCATATATACCTAGTACTACGCAAGTTAGCTTATCTAGCTTTTGTTTTATAAAGTTTGGTTTTAGGATGTTTCTATGACGAACCATGCGTCGTAAAAACTTCATATGAAATAACGTAAAGGAGTAAAAGCTAAATTTCTTTCATGTATTTAATTTTTTAAGTTTCCTTGAGCCGTTTGGGTAAGATGACCATTAGTTTTTTTAATAACTTACAAGCTGACTATTACTGCTGGTTTACTTCTGTAACTACAACGTTACCATGTTGTAGTCACAGATGTAAATCAAATGAATTTGATTTAAAAAACATTTTAAAATAAGTGTGGTGACACAAGTGAAGAAGCTTATTCCCGACAAGCGCGTTCTTTTCAAGGTGGTCTTGATTCTCTAACTCACATGAGATTCCTCGCCGAAAACTCTTATAGCATTTTTAACGTTATAAGTTTTTAAAGTTTATTTTGATAGTTCAAAAAGAGCCTCTGACAAACATCGTATTTTTTAAATTTATTGTTGTCATAGAAAGTACTATTGAAATCAAATTCAGCCACGTTACGTAAACGCGGCGCGTTATGTACCAACTCATAATAAGCTAATAAGAGCACAGATCTTCCCTTAATATTGGAAGAGACAGCTGTCAAAGCAAACTTGTAAACAAAAAAATGTGTTACCGCAAATGCCATGAGCCGTGTTGATCGTCATGTCGACTTCAGCCAAGCCGAGGAAGGTGCCGGCTATCACGAACACAGCGCCAATGAGTTGCAGGCAGCCATGTACGATGCGTTTACCATCCTTCGATAGCTGAGACGACCAGGAGTTGTGTCGGTGTAGCGTCAGCACGGCTTCTACGAGAAACAGCTGGTACTGGAATTGGGAAAACGTGATCTTGGTGACGGAAATGTAAATGGGAAACTCTTTGAAGCGAGACGGCCCATCGAGTCTTAATCTTTGACAACAAAAGACATCTTACGGAAGAAAAACCCTGCTTATGCAGTTTTCTACGGCTGTTCTCTCGTTTTCGGCTGTGAAACCCGAAATGATTCAATCTTTTCGATGTATTGGCGCGCCTTTGTAGTACAACTGACTCGTTTGCCGTGATGGTAAACGACGTGACGCTCGCTTATGCCGTCATGCCCCCTCTACGTCACTTCGCTCGATACCCTCGTGTGTGTATACGTGTATAGTGTAGGAGCACCTTACGTACGTACTGTTTAAACAGTAGGTACGTCCTGTGACGGCCAAGTTTTTTTTTTGGGGAAACAGCAACTCCCTTAGTAAAAGTTAATTGATTTTAAAAGTAATGATACAAAAAATTTACACCATAATTCACACACGTTAGATTTAAAACAAAAAAGATAATTGTGAATTTCTTTTTATTTTCAATATTTCCTGTCCTTTTTAAATGAATAAATAGACTTTTTTTTAAAATAAAATAAATAAAATTTGGGGAATTTTATATTATGGTAATCTGTAGGTATCTGGTATATTTATATTAGATTTTTTATACTAGATAATGAGAAATACGTAATAAATAGTTTAGCGGGACCCCAAGGTTTTGTAAAAGATAATTATGTGCTTGACATCAAACAAAATTTAGATAATGCAATACTCACGCCGGTGCCCGCAAAAATGATATGAAGTTGCAGGTTGCTGATCGATCCATTGGGTGCGGAAGTCAACGCAAAATGCCAAAGACAAAAAGTCACTATTGCTACTTGCATGTGCTGGATTAGGTTGAACAGTTGGCAGATGGCGTTCCAGGCGGAATCCCAAGAGGAATTATACACGTTCCCGCTCTCTTCATCATAAGCTGCCGGGGCTCTGGTTATTTCCGCCTGATAAGGGACATGTTCTCTAACTTCGAACATCTCTATCTTTTCCACTGACTGCTGGCTGGTACTTGGCCTGTCCATCTTTGCTTTCTTCGTCACAGAGTAGGCTCCGCGAACCGTTTTTACTCCGGACTCTTACACGCTTCAGACCGACTCCGGCACTGAATCTTGGAGAGACCTCTTTGAGATAACAGGAGAGCATATCGGATATCATTGACAGCTCAAAGATCTTGCGTAACGCATCGATACAGGTGATAACGGTATTCGGTAGATTAGTGTTATCTTTATCTCGCTGCAGTGATGAAATTTTTTTTTCGGACTTCTGAAGGAGTGGTGTTCTGTTTTGGGTGTCAACTTGACCTGAATACCATTCTTCTAAATTCTTCATGCTTATAATTCGACACGGCATTTATATGTTAATTGCCTCTTCTTAAGCATTAAACTTAAAAATAAGTACATATTGTAGGCGAATAATAAGTAGAATTTGATACTTGGAAGTGAATTATTAGTTAGCAAAAATGTTTTTGTAGGTAGAACTAATGAAGGAGTTAGGTAACCAGGTATAATGTCCGGATCGGGCAAACCGCCATGTTTGACGTAAAAAAGAAGTGGTTTTTAACGCGTTTAATGTCCGCGTTTAGCCACCAACTCGCCTGATAGTAAGCGATGATGTGGTCGAAGATGAAGCACTTGGAAAATGCATATTTACCTTGAAAACCTGACCTTGAAAATACTTGTAGATAAATTGGTAGTAAAACAAATATGTATTTCTCTCAAGCACTGGTGGGGAGGGCGCCACTATGAGTTTTTCCAGGTAAGAAAAGTCGTAGATCCGCAGGTGCATTTTTTTGGATACTATTGTTATTTATCTATAAGTATAAAAATAATGAATGAGAAATCTTAGATTTCTTAGTACAAGGCATGTAAACGCTAAGCCTATAGTAAACCTAGGAAGATTTTCTGTTTCAGTGTCAAAATAGTTATGGAGATTATACTGCCATCTATGATATTTCTTATGAACTACATACATAACAATATCCTTTATTGTACTTTCTAATCGCAGTCTAACAATATTGTTTAATCTGTAACAGAGATGGCGTTACTAGCGGAACATTATAACATAGTTGTGCTACTCTCTACTAGATGGCGTCAAAACCACGGAAACTTCAAATACACTTCGCCACGGTTCCAGTAGATGGCGCTACATGTATCTGTATAACTAAAATTGCATTCAATCATTTGTCAGATTCATTTTCATTAACGTTTATATAGATTATACGTTCATGCTGAAACGTAGCTAAATAAATAATTGACGATAGTAAAACTTACCTACAAAGCTACATATTCAAATTGTAATTGGTCCAGTTGTTTGTCGGTACCTACATAGCCTACAATAGCTATTAGGGAGGACCTGTGACGCCTTCCAATTAATAAAATCCTTAATGAATTCCTACCTAAGGGTAGGGAGCAGATACGCTACGAGGCGTAACCCATTTGTCAACATACCACCTGATAAGAGACGGTCGGTTTTAAAAAGGAAAAAAAAAAAATGAGAGAAAAGGAACGTTTGATGTATCTCCGAGTTTTGTAATGCGGCGAGGAAGCTATTAATTAGTAGACCGGTAAGAGAGAATCGAAACACTGTCTGTTACGATCCCTTGTGCGTCACTTCTATGTGATTTTTTTAACGATGACAAAAACAATACAGTTTCAATTCATTGGTTGGTACAGGTACTACTAGTTGCAATATTATAATTTTAAAATATTATTTCGTTAATTTATCATTGATAAGTTTCTTTCATTGTAATTTTTGTAGCGATGATAGCTCAGCGGTAACGCGTTCGGATAGAACGCCGAGAGGCGTGGATTGAAATCCCAACAATAAACATGTCATGCCGGTAAAGAAAAACCACGTGAGGTAGGGTACTCTTTCTAATACTTGGCTGGCTAACTACCACCTTCAAGGCGAAAATCCGCTAACTAACTTGTATTCTGGCAGCCTCATTTGAGAGCCAATTCCCATTCCAGACCAGAAATGTTCACTATCTTCGACCACATCGTCAATTACCAACAGGTGAGTTGAAGTCAACCTCCTAGCTTGTTAATCATAAATAAATATTATTTAAATCAATTTTCTTCGACTGACAGCTTAGGTGTTTGCGCGCAGCTATGTTAAGTGACGGTGTGGTCGAAGATGGTAAACACTGTTTCGAATAGTCTTAGTCTATGTCATAGTCTGGAATAGAACTCGTCTCGGGTGAGGCTACCGGAACACACCGTTAGGTGATTAGTGGCAGATTATCAACTTGAGGGTAACTATATAGGCAACTAAGTATCTACTATCACCATGCTAGTTTCCTCACGTGTGTGTTGCCCGTGAAGGAAAACATTTTTCTTAAAGGGCACTTCCCTTGGGCGTGTGAACCGACCGCAGTAATCACTGAACTATCATCTTTACAAAATCCACATCAATTGTCAGGAGACTGGTATAAGTCCTTTATTAACCGACTTCAAAAAAGGAGGAGGTACTCAATTCGACTGGTTTTTTTTAAACCTCAGAACATTCGACTGGGTAAACTGACTCTGATGATTATTTTTTTATTTGAAAGCTGGTGCTTCCCGTGTGGTCACATTTTTGTTCAGTTCTGACAATGGCATCATACGAAGTCGGTTTTTTTTTGTTAAAATTTTACTCGTTTTACAGTTCAACTCGTCCTGCAAGATTTGCCTGGGTCAATAATCTATTAATCAAGCCGTATCCTCAAAGCTAACGACTGAGCGATGATCGTATCCGCCGATCGATAAATCAGAATCAATAATCGTCATAATCGAGACACGATCGATGCCGACGGCCGATTATAATCGAGTCGGCAGGTTGCGGTACTAGGAAAATGTTTAACTTGTTAGGGAATTTCGTATTGAAACCTATGACGTGAATATGTCTTTAAAATTTCCTTCCATAGTCGGAAGGCAATTCAGAAAACTGATGATCACAAAAGCGGGGATACAGTTTGGTGTTGCAGTAAAAAAAGTAAAAATTAAAATAACCGAATTCTGCATTACTAAGTACTAAAAAAATAAAAGGTTTTTCTATTGCTGCAATATAATTTGTATGCTTCTAAAGTGGAATGAATATCTTAGAGGGTCTCAAAACCTTGTGTCATTTTTGATTCAAGTTTCTATATTTTTTGTTTATGACTGACAGGCTAGGTGTTTGACCACAACTCACCTGATGTTAAGTGACGGTGTGGTCGAAGATGGTAAAGCACGGAATGGAACTGGTTCTCAAGTGAGGCTTCCGGAACACACCGTTAGATGCTTGGAGGCAGATTTTCAACATGAGGGTGGTAGCTAGCCAGCCGAGTACTAGAAAGTACCTTACCACCACGCTGTGGTTTCCTCCCGATGTTGTTCTATACCGGCAGCTCAAGCTCATTGTTGGGGTTTGAACCCACGCCCTTTGGCATGCGTACCGACCAGGTTAACTACTGAGCTATCATCCCTACATCTATAAAGTAATATTTCTATTTTTACGAAATTATTGAATGTATGATAAATTTTAATACAAAAATGTGTTTTTTTACTCAATTACTTATATATCTATCTACCTACCTAGTATGTACGTAGGTACTTATATAAAAGCTTAAATTGAAATTGCTAAAAGCCAGACAATAATGCATTAATAAATTAAGTTAAATAGCGACCACAAACTCTAGTAAAGCACGGCCTCGTTCGTTATTCCCATGGTTGTTAATTATTATAAATCGATTCCTGTAACAGACGTCGAAAGCATTCGATTAGAGAGATTTATCGATATCGGCGCAGATGCAGGCGCAGAGTGGAACATGAAGAACATTTGCGGCGATCTGATATTTTCCCCATGCGTAACATTTTTTGATAATTACTTTACCTTATTTTTTAAAATCTTTTTTGGAGAATGCGCTGCTGATGTGTATGATTTAATTCCACCCAGCTCATTCTATTTTCGGACCGCCAAGAGCTTAAAAAGCGTCATCATTTCATTGTTGATGTTCTAAACTAATAAGCGTAAGCGGCGTAAGAATTAGCCGTGGTGGTGCCGGCGTAAGAATTGTACCCCACCCTCTCTACCCGTGGTTGCCGTAAGAGTCGGCTAAGGGATGTAATCCGGAAGATGGGCAGCAGCGTCTCCCTTGAACAATCACACCTAAATGCGCTCGCCAACCCGGCTGCCAAGCGTGGCGAGTATTGGCAAAAACCCCCCCAGGAGGAGGCTTATGTCCAGCAGTGGACGTCCTATGGCGGATGATGATTATGATGATGAAAACGTTGAAGTACATTTCCTACTCCATGGTGAAGGTCTAACGCGCATGTCTCGTATACTCTGGTGTGAATCAGGCCTAAGTTTGACATGAAATCGTGACCAATAAGTGTGGTTGCTTGCATTTTACCCGTTTGACCAGAAACTTTGTCATTTAGAGCATCGTCACATTCAAATGTTACTTGTGTCCCCATTTTGTGTCCGTCGAACTTTTTGATATGGGACATTGATTTGGTGCAAACTGTAGAGCTATCTAGATTTCTGTTACAATTAAAGAAGAATAAAAAGATTATAGGAATTCATCTAATACCTTTAAACGAGCAATTCTTGTATACATATATACGTATATAAATAATCTGAATCTCGGAAACGGCTTCACCGATTTTCATGAAATTTAGTATGGCAGGGGTTTTCGGGGGTGATAAATCGATCAAGCTAAGTTTCATTTTTGGAAAACGAAAATAAAACCGAGAAAATCTCGGTCATCGAGATACTAATATTAATATGAGCAAAAAAAAAAACAGTTGATTATTAATTAATCTTACATTGAAAAATAGTCATAAAATATTTAAAAAAAAGGAGAAATCCCGCGTTGTAAAATAGTGCTAGTAATTTAAATATAGTGTAAATGCAGATATTCTTCCGCCAAGCAGTAGTGTGTAAACAATATTGTGTTCTAGTTTGAAGCGTACTGTAGCAAGCGAAATTACAGCATTACTGGGCTGTTGAGACTAACCATCGAAAGTCTCAAAGTAATGAGCGCCAAAGCAGTGATGGCCTGGACTTTTGTTTTGTTACTCAAAGTTCGGTGTATCGCTGCAATGGTCATGGACAGGCGTTATCTTTTGCCATTAGGAGAGCGTCTTCTTCGTCTCATTACTTTTACATTAAAAAAAGTTCATAATTTTCATAATAATCATCTGTTAGAAGAAATAGAATCGAAAATTAGAACTAAGGTAATTAGACATTATTTTATTAGGTTATTAGCGTAGGGTTTAAGCCAAAAGGAGTTAATGTACTCGTCGTTAAGTATATCACTGGAACTTAATCGAATTAGTTTTTAACCCAGACACATTAGAGGAATGTCATAAGTCGTGTGTATCTATCTATGTGTCTGTCCGTAGCATTGTAGTTCCGAAACAGCTGAACCGATTTTCATGTGCAACATTCTCCAATATACTCGTATATTTACTTTTTTTGCAACATTCTCCAATATTTATTAACTTTTTTTGTTACTTTCAGGTCCGGTCCTGCTGTCAATTACTGTTATTAATGCAATTACTGATATATATCTATCATCTACATCGAGAATTTAATTACATTCGATAGTTAAAGGTTCAAGGAATTCATTACGATGAGCGAGGACTTAAAACATGGCAATCCATGGGTTTTCTTAGTGTTCAAAAATGTACTTGTATCCAGGTACAGACAACCGTGTCCACGACACAGCTACGCTTTTTTAAGCACAGCTATTTTTTAACCCCCGTCGCAAAAGGGGGTGTTATAAGTTTGACTTCGATATCTGTCTGTCTATCTGTGTGTGTGTCTGTCTGTGGCATCTTAGCTTTCAAACGGATGGACCGATTTAGTTGCGGTTTTTTTCATTTAAAAGCCAGTTTCCTTGCGGTGGTTCTTAGCTAAGTTTGGTTAATTGCGTAGGGGGTTTTTGAAATTTTTGATTTAATTACTTGTTTTATTAATACGGTGACAGTTATACACTTCTATTTGTAGGGATTTTTTTATCATCTAGTAGAGTTGCAGGTACTTAGACTAAGCGTACGATAAACAACCTTTTTTGTAAGAACTACTGATGTGTAGAACGCGTTGCCAGTGTCTGTATTTCCAACTAATTACAATCCGGGGTTGTTCAAGAAAAACGTTAATATAGGTATTTCCTAAGCCAAGAATGGCGACCCAATGGCACGCGTGTATTTTGTAATAAAGAGTTGTGAGTTGATAGCATTGAGTTTTAATATACTTATTCCCATTAATCATCGTCTATGGCCTCATGAAACATTTATTTAGAAAAAAATGGCACATTTGTCCATAAAGGTTCGGTACCCCTGTCCCAAGCAAACGTCATCTCCGGCGACGAAGTGCGCTTTCCATCAGGTGAGATCATGGCCAAACGCATGTTTAAGTAGTACCACGTAAAAAAAATGGATATTTTTCTATTAAAGTCTTCATTAGCTTAGTAATTCCATTTCATCGGCATCACTATTTCCCAGATAGATAATTTTCTATTTTACTTCAGATTATTTCTTCATTCTTCAGAATGAAAATAATGTTATTCCAGTTTCCACTTAGATATTCGCCATGGCCATCCAGCTCGTCGCCATAGGGACTTATAGATACGTCATGGATAATTTCCGTTAGGACGTAATAAGGAAATTGTAGCTTGTCCCTCAGAACCCTATTTCCGCAAATTCTTACGTTATTAAAAAGTCATTTGAGAAAATTTAAAGATTCATCTTTTACAAACAAAAAACTTGTGTGATTTTCACGTAACTAGCTTTAAATAGGCTACTAAAAACTTCTTAGTACCTAATTACGTATACTAAATTGATTCACGACTTGCTCTGAGCAGATAACTAACTAATTAATTCCATCAAACAATACTGTGTTTATGTTTCAAGGGTAGTGCAGCTATCGAAATTACAAGGTTGAGACTAACTAACGAAAGTCCTTCTTGGATTGAAGATTTATGTAGCGGTGATGGCTCAGTGGTTAGCGCGGTAGGTTCGCATGCCGAAGGGCGTGGGTTCAAACCCCAACAATGAGCTTGAGCTGCCGGTGAAGGAAAACATCGTGAGGAAACCATAGCGTGGTGGTAGGGTACTTTCTAGTACTCGGCTGGCTAGCTACCACCCTCAAGTTGAAAATCTGCCGCCAAGCATCTAACGGTGTGTTCCGGCAGCCTCACTCGAGAGCCAGTTCCATTCCAGGCTAGGTGTGCTTTACCATCTTCGACCACACCGTCACTTAACATCAGGTGAGCTGTGGTCAACACCTAGCCTGTCAGACATAAACAAACAAAAAAGATCGTCCTTGGTAGGAATCGAACCTACGCCCTACAGTTCACGAACAACAGAGCTACTACCAAACTCTTACATATATCGGATGTGGATACGTGTGGTCCTGTCAAGGTGCGAGCGCAAGATGCCGATAAATACCATGTGGACGTCTGTAGAACTATTTTATTTTGTTATTCTGGACTTATGGAATAGTCGTGTAGGGAAATAGTAACACATGGGCCGAGAGGAGGCGATTTAAATTCAAACGTTGTAGTGTAATTATTAAATGTAAATTGTTAAATGTAATTGTTAATGTAATTAAATGTAAAATGAGGATTGTGTGTATGCCTCGAGCATTCATGCTCACCATCGAAGGCTCCTTCTTGCGGCAGCGTCGTGTGTCGGGCGCTCTCTTCCCTCAGACATGGTTGAGGAGGGCGATAGCTGGCACATGCGTCATACTCGTGATCGGGTGCTGCTTGCGGGTCGCTGGTCTGGTCGCGGTATACACACAATCTAGTATTTTATCCCTAGATTAAACCCTAGATTAAGATTAATTTGACTAACATTCCTCCTTAACTATAGTAAAAAAAAAAAAAGTGATTCAAAGTTGACAAAGGTCACGGACCCCAGTGTATGTGGAGAGTAAAAGTAAGAGTAAAATAGTAACACAAAATATATTATTATAGCGATGATAGCTAGCTAGGACGTGGGTTCAAACTCCAACAATGAGCTTGAGCTGCCGGTAAAGGAAAAACATCGTTAGGAAACCATAGCATGGAGGTAGGGTATATTCCTAGTACTCGACTGGCTAGCTACCAACGCACGAGTTAAAAATCTGCCAAGTAGGTACCTGTGTGTTCTGGCAGCCTTACTTGAGATTCAATTCCATTCCAGGCTAGGTGTGCCTTACCATTTTCGACCATATCATCACATAACATAAGGTGGCTGCGTTAAAACACATAGCATGTCAACATAAAAAAAATTACTGGCAAATGCGTAAATTGCGACGCCAAAAACGAAGAAGAATAATTTGCTTTCTTTCTTTTTGCCAAGCCGTTTTGACTTTTCCGGCCTTTCAATTTTTGTATCAGGCTTTCGAACTCTTCTTTAATAATTACCCAGTATTTATAGCGTACCTAACATGCCTATTATATCAGCCCACCTACTGGAATAATAACTCTCCAATTAAGACATTAAACTAATAACAAGGCACGAACAGTAAATACACTAGTATTTACTGTTCGTGCCAATGGAAGGATCGTTATTCTAGGGGATCCCGTAGCATTATTTTGCTATAAAATAAATAGCTACATTCAATCCTTTAATTACATATAAGAAAAAAAAAAAAAAAAAACTCCAAACTAATCAAATCATTTTGGTACTTTTTTTTTTAATTGTAAACTTAATGAGACGAACGAAACGTTCTCCTGATGGTAAGAGATAACGCCTATCCATGATCATTGCAGCGATAAACAGAACTTTGAGTAGTAAAACAAAGTCCAGGGTATCGCTGCTTTGGCGCTTATTATTCGATGGTTAGTCTCAACAGTCCTGTAATTTCGCTAGCTGCAGTACCCTTCATACCGGAACACAGTAATGTTTGCACACTACTGCTTGGCGGCAGAATATCTGGTACTGCGGTAGTACCTACCTAGACGACCTTCTGCTTAGTAGACCTATCACCATGTAGGTATAGGATCAACTATGGGACTCAGATAACTGATAGAATACTTATTTGTATACCTACGTGAAATAAAATATTAATACATAAATTACACACCAAACATCCATTACATTAGGTAGTTTGATTATATTTTTTTCATTTTAGTTAAAAAAGGATTTTTTAGAACGAATAAAAGAACCTGCAAGTTTGACAAACGATGTTATCATAGTTATTGAACTTACTAATTTTTCACGCAAGAGTTTGTTTATAGTAATAAATAATACCCTAGGACATTTCATAAAGCGCCATCTAGCTTCAAACTAAGCAAAGCTTGTGCTATAGGAACAAGATAACTGATAGAATATTCAAATGTATATATTTTTTTGAAAATTCATACAGAATATCTAGACAGGGAACAAATATTTATTCTCATCATACAAATGTTTTTCCCGAGTGGGAATTGAACCCACGCCCTACTACTCTAGTATCAGATAGGTATATTACCAAATTGAGTGTTCTACACTCCTTCTAAACTCCTCTTTTCTGTTGTAGCTGAAACGACTATTAAGCGGAAATAAACGAAATATATACCTAGAACACTCAAAATGGACTTCCGCAAAATAACGCCTGAATCAATCAATTAAATTACCAAATGGCAGCCAATATAAATATGTGTATATATGTTTGTTACTTCTTAACGCTTAAGGGCTGAACAGATTTGCATGAGCTTTGGAATACATAATAGGTATTCCCTGAATTAATTATTATTATACTACTTTTACTTAAGCTTACTCTACTTTATAGCCAAGAATATGCCGGTGAAAATGCTGTTTCCAATACACCTTGGACATATTTTTGCTTTACTTCTGCGTGATTATTCACGTTTGATCAGAGCGAAGTAAGACCGCACGCACGTCGTTCGCTACAGTTCCTAAAAAAGGTTTTTTTTTTTCAAAATAGTTTTACGTTTGGTCGCACTCTGCTTGATGTTAAGCAATAGTGCGGTCTAAGATGGAGCAAGCTTACCTACACGAAACCTATTTACTTTAAATTTGGAGACACACATATTGTACCTAACAGGGAACACAGACTCCGACAGAGAGTTTCACAACCTCGCTGTGAGAATAAAAATGTGGAATCGTGGATGTGAACCACCACCAAACCCAATATAACATGAGTAAAATGAAATTGTGTCAAAATTACTTCAATTTCCATAGTAAAAAGCCAAACACATGCCGTCTAAGCGATAGGCGCCCCCTAGAACTCAGTGCATAATTACATGAACTTTTACTCTGTTTTTACTTTCCAACAGAGTTACTTACATGTCGTAGTGAGGCCCTTTCCACAGTCGAAAGCCGGTGGTTAATGAAAGCGCGCGCGCACTAGAAAATTATAACAAAGCAAGGAGAAAATTGTCGTAAAGAAAATTGTCGTGAAAGAAAACTTTTCATAAAGATAAAAGTGAGTTACGATACTGTCGACTTGTAGTGGTTTTCCGTAACATTTACCTATTGTTTGCTTGGTAAGTACAATTTTTCAAAACTTTGTTTTGATATTTTTTATTACCCGACTGCCAAAGAAGGTTTTGTTTTATTCGCGTATTTTTAGTTATTAGGTACCTCGTATCTTCCAAACGGCTTAATGGATTTCGATAGTTAATGTATCATTATATTCGTCTTAAAGTGTTCAAGTGTTCCTAGGAAGGTGTTTGAAAAAAAAACAAAGAGGCGTATTTTTGGCGCGAAATATAAAACATCAATTTAAAAAAAAAAAACCTATCGATATCATAGGGTATCAAAATAAAGGAAATTAAAAGAGGATAACAAATATATATATAAGCTATGTCTTTAAATTTAATTGGGAGTAATACATTTGTTTAAAAAGTTTTTTTCCTTTAATTATAGCTGTTTTAATCGCAGTCGGGTTATAGATAATCAAACTCTTCAGCTTGTTTAAAGAAAAATCGCACAGGTATATCTATGTAGTATGTGGACTCACGTATGAATGTGAACGCGTTAGCGAATATATTGTTTGTTCGTTATATGTTCTGTTGAGGCTGACCATCGAAAGTATCAAAGTAATGAGCGCTACGATGCCCTGGTCTTTGTTTTGCTACTCAGAGTTCTTCGTATCGCTGTAATGGATATGCGTTATCTCATACCATCAGGAGAGCGTCTTGTTCGTCTCATTACTTTTCCATTAAAAATATATTTTTGTTTTACTTAACCTTTTGAGCGCCAAAGTCAATCTATACGTGACTAGCACGTGCGGGTCCTGTGCGCCAACGACGTCTATAGGCGACAAAAAACCCGGCCCACAATAATATGAAATAAAAATATTGAAAAATTATTACTGGTATTCTAATTCAACATTCCTAAAAATAGAATATCTCAGCAACATATGAGTATAAAGAAACAAGTCTCTAGAGCCACAAGTACTTAGAAATATTGAAATAAAAAACATGGATTCTTATTCAAGCAATTTGTTTACTTTGGGCCTTGGCGTACAGGACACGGGAATGCGCTTGTGGCGTGGCGCTCAAAAAGTACACGTTTACTTAATTATAACAAAAACGTGTCAAAACCAAGTCAGTTTCAATAGTAAAATAATATCGTGGGGATTGTTTCCTATAACTAGATATCTACATATTAAAACATGACTCATACCATGTGTTCTTAAGGAAGTATGACGCCATTGAATTATTAAATCCGATAAAATCATTTTATCCGAACGGGACATAGCCGTAATTGCGATCTATTTAACCATTTAAATATTAACATTGCAAAAACCATGTTCAATCAGTGTTAGATAAAATCAGCCTACATAGTGGAGTGGAGTAACATGTTATAGAGCGACTACCTTACGGCAACGAATGAGTTGACGAAGTGTGAGAACTAAATGTTCCTAGAACAGCTCTCAGTTTTGTTTGGATATTGCGGTAGTGGCGCCCACAGTTGGTTAGTTAGTTGGTGGGACTGTATATTAATGTATGAAGAGGCATGTCGGGGACGCTCCCATCTGACATCGATTACAGGTGGAGCACACTGAATTGAAGAGGGCGTGGTTGTAGTGATAAGAAATATTTTTTTGTTCATTAGATGATTTTTTTATGTTGTTAAATTGTTTAAGTAGTTTTTTGTATTCTTGTACGGGATTAAGTTCGATTAGCTTAGATTGACTACATATTATAAAACAAAGTCATCCGCCGCGTCTGTCTGTTCGCGATAAACTTAAAAACTACTAAATGGATTATCATGCGAGTTTGACCAATAGACAGAGTGATTCAAGGGGAAGGTTTATGTGTATAATACATGTAAGTATATGTACCGCATCAGTATCTACATTGTACCCGTGTGAAGCTGGGGCGGGTCGCCAGTGGTTGATATTTGCTAGACTGACAGGCTTTTGATCAGAGATCACCTGATCTTAAGTAGAACGTAATCGAAGATAGTAAACACTCTTAGCTTGGAATGGAATGGGGTACAAGTAAAATAAAAATGTGTTTAAACCACGTCAATTTCCACAGGTAAAATGTTTAGATTAAATACTAAGTCCAGTTTATAACTAACAATTTCAAAGAGATCTAGTTACTAATATTTACAACATCTTAATTAAATCCTCGTAATATCAAAGTATTTTTAAGTAAAAGTAAAAACTTACATATACAACAATATCCATAAAGTGATACTAGAATAAAAAAAGAAATTTGACTAATTTTTTTTTCTAACAAAAAAGATAAAAGAAGATTTGCAGTACAAGGTTTTTGTTCTACTTATAGCGAATACTCCGACTATACTTGCGGCCACATCCTATGGTCTTCATCAAGGAGTCAAAGCAGAGTACAATGAACGTGTGGTTTTATAAGCCTCGGGCGATAGTGCTCCGTCTTCGGCCTTGCATCTATATGAACCCTATAAGAAATATCACGGACATTAGAAAAGGAGCTTAGCCGTTCGCGAATTTAGGTGTTGTCAACGAACGTCATTTGATTTTAATTCATAGATTTTGTTTAATCTCTCCCGCTACCGCTCGTCAACATGCCCACTATTTGCCTTCGGCTGAATAACCTGTTATCGTACACGTGTCGCTTCAATATAAACGCGACGCCGACAAAGATCACACGAGCGCCGTCGAATGTGTCGGACGCACATGTGCTAATCCGTGAATCTAAAACCTTTTGCGCTCATTTTTCATGGCATTGTTATTTTTTTATTTATGCTGTTGATCGTTTTGTTATAACCTTTTTGTTGACTCTACTGCGAAAAAAGAATGGGTGTGATTTTAGCAGTCTGTATATTATGTATTTTGCATTTCATATTTTGAATTATTATTCGCGTTTTAAGGTATTTACCTGAATCTTAAAAACATTAGGTACGTTTTTATCTATTCACATATAAGTAATAGAAATATCTTATATTAGTAAAATCATCATCATTTAAGTTCTTTATATAAGTAGAAACGTAATTTAGAGCAACCGACTGATTATTTATTAAACCAATATAATGTGTGTGTAAAAAAATAGTGTTGATTTGACGACCATTGCACCAATGGTCGTATCACGATGAACGGCCTTATAGCGAAAAGTCTCGACCGACATCTTAAGAGACTCTTGCTAAGCGTTTAGGCTAAGGGTCAGATCTAAAAGACAGTGATCCTTGATACGGCTCGGAATAAGGAGGTTTCTCACTCTGTAGCTCTAACCACAGGCAGCTCGAGCCCCACCCCGCTGCCGCCGGAGCCGGCACTCTAATTTTTGAGTTTAAAAAAATTATTATTTATAATTTTGAATGATTTGAATCTACTTTCATTGTTCGAATAATAATTATACATAAATAGGCGAGTACCTATTAGAAACAGCATCAAAGTCTGAACCAGAAAAAAAGTTTAACTTTTTCTTAAAAAACGGAGGTCAGGCTATTTTGCTTCCATCTCAATTTTACATCGTTTGTCTTTTTGATAATTGCACCAATTTTCGTACGTACTTATGTAAATATTTCGGATGTCATTTTCGAATCTCAAGGTTTGCTATGAAAATAGTGTGTTGCGGAAGCATGGCTATTTAACAGGCATGTTAATGTTAAGGCTATTAATAGTTCGACACCGTACAGATTTTATTTATCAAGACATCGAGTTAATGCGACATCCTGTCTTTCCCGGTTCGCGTCCATTAAAGGCGTGTACGCAGGTGTACTTACTTCTACATATAATCGACTATTACGAAATCCTATTACATTATTATAAGCTGTCGAGTTCAAGAATGTGAAAGACAAATTAAGCCAGCTAGAGCTCGAGAAGGAAGATGAGATAATACAATGAAAATCAGTGTTGAGGATTTAGCTTACCTACAACCATATATTTTTACGATATATGGCAGGTAATCGTTAATTAGTAAATGGAATAGAGAAATTAAAAAAAAACAAGTATCGAGCTATGACGTGGCATCTAATAGGCTTGTGTGTACTGGGAGTAAAACGGATGAATGAGAGCTTCTTATCAATAATCATGATATTGTAGGTAACAAAAAACGGAAGGTAATAATTATCATTTGGAACATCTAATAGGCAAACTTAGGCCGTTTCGTGGTCGTGAGCACCAAACAGAGAGAGTGACGTCACGCCATGCGACACGATATTATTGATATTTTCGTAGAATACCATACCTATAAGACTTTTTCATACGGATTTATTTATTTATTTGCTATTGGATTACCTACTTAACTTAAGCGTAATTTCAGGCCAATACTAAAGGAGATTTTTTTCCAAATTATAAGTCAAATCTTCTTTGTTTTTGACGTCGTACTTTGCCAGTTTTATTTCAAGTATTCTTAGATTAATCAAGTTAAATTAATTAACTCAGTCAAAGCTAGACAATTTTTAAAATTCAATTTGCCCTTTCGGGGTGGGTAAAGTTTTAAAGCCATACTGTCTTGTCTTTTGCAATTCATGTCTTACAGCAGTCAAAGTCCAGTCTTGGTCAAGTCCAGTTCGTGCTAGTTAAATCAATTCATGCCTGACTTTACTATAAGCTTCGATGGAGTTTTGGAAGCAACACGAAAAGTCATGTTTAACCGCATTATATCACTTTCCCACACTCGTGCTTGTAATTCGTCACTTTATGAATAAAACACCACTACTCTTATACATAAACACTCGAAAAAAACAAGTTTTGGAAAAAAATACAATGGGGCAACACGACGCTTATCGCGTGCCTGCCAAGAACTCCAAAGTTAGACAAAATAAGTTAAAGTAGTGGTGACTTTATTACAAGCTTCAGCGGAGTTTTAGATGCAATACGAAAAGTCAAGCTTCACCTTATTATTTTATTTTATACACGAACACTCAAAAACACAATTTTTCCACTTTTATACAAAAATCCCTAAGATAAAACTTACCTTGAAACCAAATAATGATATTGAAACTGGCGGCATTCAAAACGAAACCTCGATGGAATTGTGACGTTCAGTATTTTTTATTTATTTTGACATCGCACTTTGTTTTTAGGATTCCCGCCAAAACTTCTTCGTTCCATGTAGTCATGGTTAATGTCAAACACTTCATACGCACACGCTAATATGTGCAGGAGTATGCGTGACACACCTCGGCCTACAAAATTATTTATGTATTACCTAGTACAGTTAGTAGGTACTGATAGTTTTTGTTCTGTGTTTCCTCGGAGCGCAGGTCGTTGATAAACAAAATATCTTAACATAAAACAAAACGTAGAGTAATGTTTTTTTTTTTAATTTTTTGGGTACTCGTGTGACAAAAAAGTATGCTATCAAATTCTATCAATATCAAAAATTTTCATGAATCCTTGTTCCTCCTATAACTTTTAAGTCAGCCATGATTCTTGTATAAAACTTTATTATCAACACTTCGTTATAAATCGTAAACGTAAATTGTGATTTACTTCTAGATTCTCTCGGCTAGGACATGTAGTGAATTATTCCATTCCAGGAAGGAAATCGGACACCACTTGCTAATAGCTTGGATACGGTGACTTCGGGGTTGTATCGAGTTTCAATACTTACATTCGATTGTTACTTTAATGTGGCTATTTCATGTCAACAAGATTGAGATATTTATTGTTTTAAGAAACTGCATAAGGTTCTATGTTCCACTTCCAACGCTTATATTATAGAGTCTATAGAGATCTATAGAGACTAACCGTCGATGGCTCAAAATAATAAGTATGGAAGCATGGATGTTTTTTTGGTTTCTCAAAACTTTGGATACCGCTGCAATGGTCATGGACTCAAGGGACAGTAGACTTGAGTATTTGATATGAATTTCAGCTTGATACCTCCACGCGTTCCGGAGAAAAAGGGCTTTGACAGACAGACAACAAAGTGATCCTATAAGGGTTCCGTTTTTTCCTTTTGAGGTACGGAACCCTAAAAAACCTCGGAATAGTAAAAAAACAATTGTTAAATAATCAACCGATTTTATCGTGATTTTTAGTGTCTTATCCATTGTAAAAGTTGTTTAAAACAATAAGTATAATGATTCACATAGTATACTTTAAGCTTCCCTACAACCATCAATTCTACATTGTAGAACTATCATAGTCATAAAATGCTATTTCTCGTATTCATACGAATAAAACATTTACGTCGAATCGCAACCTTGTATCAATCAGCAATACTTGACTACAACAGCTAATGATAAACAACGTTCCGTTATACGTAAACGTTTTAACCATTTTGTAACACTGACGAAAACAGTATCGTTACCGATGATGAACGATTCATATTAGAAACCGTAATAAAATACCTTCCATGAAAGTTCAAAAGCGAGCTTTTGATCTAAATGGATTATTAGAGAATTGGAACGTAGCCTGCGGTATTTTACAATTTGAGAACAATAACACGGATTAGGTAATAGTTGTTACGTATTTGTAGAACGATAAATATTCTTTAGTGACAGCGAACACAAATTACAATTATACTTTGTCTAGATCGTTTGTTACAATTATGAAATTATCAAAGTGCGGTATTAATTTTAAATCGTGATTTCAGTTATGAAGTTAACAGGTGGTAGTATTTAACTAGTATTAAGTTGTTGTCAAAGTGGAGTTTTTATTGGCGAGTATATTTGTATGTATTATTTGTTTGACGATCATTCCCGCATAGTTATTCCGAGCTTCATAATATTTTGTAAGGGAAGCCTTTGTTAACGTAAATAAATATCGTAAGGAAACTATAGAATGAAGGGTACTTTCTAGTATTCGGCTGGCTAGCTACCACTCTCAAGTTAAAAATCTGTCGCCGAGCACTCATCTATGTCTTCCGGCAGCCTCACTTAAAAGCCAGTTCCATTCCAGGTTAGGTGTGCTTTACCATCTTCGACCGCACACGCTAACATAGCCAAAAGACCTATCAGAGTCAAATGAGCTAACAGGGTAGTCAATGGCGGCAATAAGTTTTACGAAATAAAAATGGAAACTGTTTCCAACGAATTCTTATAGAAACTCGTGAGCAAAACGGCAAACAAATTAATTATTTTTAATGTATATAATTAATTATCTATATAATTATTATCTTCGTCTTCGTTTTCGTTTTCGTCTTCGTCCTCGTCCTCGTCCTTTACCTTAGCGTCATAATTCTATAGATCATTTTATCAGTTTTTGTAATAAAAAAACTCAACCAATTTTGAATCGTGTCATGTTACCAAATTTTTGAATAATTAATTAAATTTCTTTTTGTGAAGTACTGAACAAGGTGTATAATGCTTTGCAGTTAAGCTGAACAGAGAGAGTGTTCGGATCTAGTAAAACCCATTACCAGTGTATACTAACTTATAGGTTCGAATATTTAAAAAAAACCGAACGTTTGTATTAAATAGTAAAAACTCTCAAAGATGTCCTCATATCCAAAAGTTACTATAATATAGCCTGCAAGAAAACTTTGACAATTAAAATTTACTACAGTACTAACACAGGAATGAAAAGAACCGCTCCACACTGTTGTTATGCCCTCACCGGCAGTTAGGAAGTACCTACTAACTTTCATATTAATAAGATCTATGTACATATTGTAATCTTCGAAGATTGCAATAAAATATTGAGTATTGCGTACATTTATAACCGACAGTCTTAAGCAGATGTCGAATTCATAGTGCGTGCATACTATAGTTAGTAACTAGATAGGATAAAAAGATACCAAGTTGATGGTGTCTAGGCCTAAAGTCAGGTCTTGTAATCCGGTTATCACTCGATAGATGTGACCAGTCGATGAGCCACTCGATTACACAATGAAGATGCGGAATGAAGGTTAATAAACGATTAGGTTGCAAGCTCACTCTACTCTATGAGATTATGTCTGTGCCTAGAAGTTTTTATTTTATTTTAATTTCGCGCGGTCTGTGAAAGAGCTCACTACTTGTATGGGATTGGAAGACACCCGTACTGTTAGGGAAACAGGCTCTGGCAAAGAGTTTTACATTCTTGCGAAGCGAATAACAAACGTGAATGCGTGGGATGTATTGGCGCTAACGCTGAAAGAAACTTGGGTTTGCCTATCATGCGAAATATTTTTCCAAAACTATTATTAAGGTTACTTTTTTTTAAATTCAAAATATAATTGCGTTTGACCACACTCTGCCTGACATACACATGTTCCTAGTAACATAGTAAGAGAAAATCTGATTGCGAATAATATAGCTATAATAAAAGAAAAAACTTTTTAAACGAATTTATTATTCCTAATTAAATTTAAACATTTAACTTCAATATATATTTGTAATCCCCTTTGAATTTCCTTTATTTAGATACCATACTTGATAGTTTTGGTTGTTTTTTTTAAATAACGTAATTACTATTTCGCGCCAAAAATCCACCATCTTGATTTTTTTTAAACAATCTAGATGGTGTATCTCTAAGGACACGGGTTATAGAGACGATTCTAACGATACCTTGACTGTCATAATCCATTCGGCCGTGTGGAACATACGAGGTAATAAAGAAATTTACATACATTCAAGATACGCGCGAAAAACATAACCCTTAATATTCCTTGGCAGTCGGGTAAAAAGTACTGTGGTTTGGGTAAATTATGTATAATATGTATAGTTACATTTCATGAAATAAAAATTTATTTTGAAATGAGTAGCTTCTATCTATCTATTTTATGTAGTTAATTTACAATCGAATCGTACAAAAATAATTTGGAACAAAATCTGCTAAGTTTTAGATTAATGTAAGATTTATAATGCCAACTGCGGTAGAGCTATAATTTAAAAGAAATTATACGAATAAATCCTTCTTTTTATTGGTCAAAGCCATCTATAAAGACATTATAATGTTAAGCTTAATTGTGTAAAGTGATTGTTAATAACGTCAGGTTGCTTTTTTAGTGAAAGTAGAGATAGGATGATGGGTTTCAAATATATTTGTGAAGCATTTTTTTATTTCTGTTTTTGTTTGTGTGCTATTTTCTTGCATACATTTATCGTAGTGACATAAAGTTAATGCTACAACTGCAGATATACCATCCCAACAAAACTACTAAAGCTAAAATTACAATAATATAATAAAGAAATTTCGTAGTCATATCATCATCATCACCATCATCATCGTTATCATCATCATCATCTCATCCGTACGACGTCTTAGTCATAAATATAAAATATCAGGGCGACTGAGCTTTTTTTAGCATTCTATGCAAAAATTATTGAAAGCTCGGAAAACGCGTTTTTCCAGAGATAAAGATCTAGATCGATTTTTTTCTCTCAAAAACCTCCGAATAGCAAATCTCATCGAAATAGAATCGAAGATTTAAAAATAAAACATACAAATATTGCTCGTTTAATAGTTTTTGTTGGAATAGAAATAAACCTAAAGGAGGAATTTAGGAGCCGTCAGTATTTAGTTAAGCTTCATAAATAATAATTATCTAAAGTAAATTTGGCAATACTGCAGACGTTTGTTGATCTCACCATGGCCAAGAATAAATAAAAAAAAAACCGTTGATCTCAATACTTCCAAATACTTCATTTCACAAACTTCTACATTAAGTTTTATGTAAATATTCTACCTACTTAATATGTCACATGATAGATATCGTGGAACGCCCACGCTGGTATCTCTACTAACACGTTAAAATTATGAGTCTCACCAAACTACTTTATTATAACTAAGACATTTGCACTCATAACAAAATAAACCATTGACTTTAACACTGATAATAGCAATTTTATTTTAATTAAAGCTCATTCAACAGTCATTTCCGTGTTTTTTACAGGGAACGGAAATGAGATCATTTTGAAATTGTTGACAACATTACTTATTTAGGTTTCCAAATCTCTTTTGGAAAATATTGATGGTTGTGTTCAATGGGCCTCATCGTTTTATTATTCAAAATGCAATTTAGTTTTGTTGGTAGGTACTGTCAGCGATACAGATGTATTTTTGTTTCCCTTTGACCATCTTTTGCCTGATGGTAAGCAATGGTGTGGTCTAAGATAAGCACGCAGAGTTAGGAGATACAGATTCAGTTTAACCTAGTAAAGACTCAGATTATGTTCTTCAGAAAACAAAGAAGCCGGCAGCTTGTTCCATTCCTTAACCGTACGAATGTTAGTCCAATAAGGACGAATGAAACGTGATTTACGTTTATTTTCATTATTCGAATTAAATTTACTTTCATGTTCAAAAATTTAAATAGATATTAATTTCTAATAGAAGCTCTGGAAGCTTCTTTAAACATCATAACTGTTAGTTCATTATAATACATTGCTACCTCTTCTAATACATGCCACTCAATATCTCCGGTTTTTGGCTTCCAGTACGCACACCTGATAGTAAGAGATAACGCATGTCCATGACCATTACAGCAATACATAGAACTTTAAGTAACAAAAAAAGTCCAGAGCATCGCTGCTTTGGCGCTCATTACTTTGAGACTTTCGATGGTCTCAACAGCCCTGTAATTTCGTTAGCTGTAGTATCCTTCAAACCGGAACACAGTAATGTTTACGCAATACTCCTTGGCGGCAGAATATCTGGTACTACCTACCCAGAAGCTCTCCTGCTAAGGAAATCTACCACCAAGTAAAGTATTTATACTGAGTCGTAGGGCGACTACCTCTATGCAATATCTTTACTCTAGAATAAATTTACCACAATTGACACAGTTTTTAACCATTTGCCACTCCGTTTTGTGCAGTTGATAACTTTGGTCTTTATGGAGATCAAAAGACCAAATATTTGGCTCCAGATACAATGAATACAGAAAAATTACGAGTAGCAGCTATTGCCATAGCTCGCTGAGTGGTTCAGAACTTGTGAACCGATCTAGCTGATAATATTGACTCGAATGTCCATTTTTGACAGGTAAAATACGGCTTTATTTTTGTCGGTGATTGTACCTTGTGTATAGCTTGAACAAAGTCATTTAGAATTCGTCAAAACTTGTAACGAAAGTTGTTTTAAATTCTGAAGTATCATGAATTATATCTAAAGTTGATCCATATAGTGTTGATAAAATGTACAGTTAAGTTACATTATGTGCCAACCGAGATTTTAATACTTTTATATAAAACACATATATTGCCGTGGTGGTGCCGGCGTAAGAATAGTACCCCACCCTCTCTACCCGTGGTTACCGTAAGAGTCGGCTAAGGGATGGAATCCGGAAGATGGGCAGCAACGTCTTCCTTGAACAATCACACCTATTTGCGCTCGCAAACCCGCCTGCCAAGCGTGGCGAGTATTGGCAAAACCCCTCCAGGAGGAGGCCTATGTCCAGCAGTGGACGTCCTTTGGCTGATGATGTGATATAAAACACTCTTACGGACATTCTTGGACATAGCTACGTTCACAGTTTTTAAACGATCTTCACCAACACCAATTCTTGTAAAACAGGCCTTTTCCGAAGTACATCCATAGTCCAAAACATCTTACTACAACAATATTATTATTTCAAACCCATCTCAAGTCAAACAAGACAGGTCTATTAAGATAAACGTAAGTATTAAGATGACAACTGATCAAATTAAACAATTAAACTTTCACCTGCTTCAGTTACTAGACACAATATATGATAGAGATGTACGAACATGTGTGCTATAGAAAATAATTAGAGCTATAGCCAACTAAAGCTGGTTTAAAGTCAATGATTCGTGACTTTACGATTTTGATTAGTCTCAACTATCACGTTTTGGTGTAACACAAATAACGATAAAAATTATAGTTTTTGCGAACAAGCGTTATTTTTTAACATAAGGAAAGCGTTTCCTTTGTCTCATTTTTTATTAACCTGTTTTAATGGCAAATGCAACAAATAACGGCCTTATCGCTAAAATCGACAGAACTATTTTCTTCATTTACAAATACAGGTTAATGATAAGAATATGCTTGAAAATATTATGACTATTAGTTTAAATTAATTTTAAAGCGTCACCTAATTTTTGATACCTTCACACTTGTATACAAATACTTCTTTACTTTTAGAGATTCCTAAAATTTTATGTGTACGAAACATCGCAAATGCAGTTGAATTTGAAAGTAAAGTTACTTATTCATATTTTTTAATGTAAACCAATCTTGATTGGGGCTTGCGAAACTCACAGTTAGGTTCTTAGCGACAGATTTTTCAATTTGAGTTTGGCGACCTACTTGGTGTGTACTGGGTCCTTGCAAAGTATGCATTATGGTATCCTCACGCACAAACTTGTTGCTGAAATGTGAATCCACGCTTTCCGGGGTTTAATTCAACCACGCTAATCTATCAATGCTACGACCTAATCTATCTATGTAAATACTTGGTTTAGTCTATATTTCTATATAGTATAAAACAAAGCTATTTACAACCATCTGTACGCTTAGATCTTTTAAACTACGCAACGGATTTTGCGTTTTGAGTTTCCATCAATAGACAAAGTAATTCAAGAGGAATGTATGTACATGCACCACATTAGCATCTACATCGCACCCGTGCAAAGCCTGGGCGGGTCGCTAGTTTTAGATATTGTGAAATATGTTTTTAGAGGTAGAGGTCCTAATGTATTATGCTCAAAAATGATCTAAGCAAGCAGTGGTGTAAAAACTTTTAAAGAATTACTTTTCCCATTTGACGGGTACCTACTGCAGCTAGCGAAATTATTGGGCTGTTGAGACTAACCATCGAAAGTCTCAAAGTAAGAAGCGCCAAAGCAGCGATGCCCTGGACTTTTTTTACTGCTCAAAGTTCTTTGTATTGCTGAAATAGTACTGGACAGGCGTAATTTTTTACCGTCAGGAGAGTGTCTTGTCTGTCTCATTATTATTAAAAAAAAAGGATCTTTTTATTTCTGACTCATTTTACGGGATTTGTCATGAATCCTACCAACAATTGTATGATGAAATATTATAAATATATATGTAGGTATTAACTAATAAAAATATAAGTGTTCTATCAGCTACCTCGTTCCCGTAGTACAAGTAGTGCTTAGTTTGATCTAGGTAAAAAATGTCCTAAGCTATAAGTAATACTTATTTATCCGAATCAGACCTATTTTAATAACTGTCCCACGGCTGGGCGTGGGCTTCTTCTCGTTATGGGAAGGGTAAGGGAATAGTCCACCACGCTGGCCAAGTGCGGGTTGGTAGATTTTACACATATTCGAGAACTTTTTTTAAGAACTTGGTGAGTGGATTTCCTCACGATGTTTTTCTTCACCGTTTGAAGGTAACAATACGCAAATAACTTAGTAATGCTGAGGTGCGTACCGTGGGATTCGAACTTAGGACCTCCAGATTGGAAGTCAGACGGTCTCCCAACTAGGCTTCCGAAACTTCAATATTTATTTATATTTGAATTAAAGTTTTAGTGCCACCAGCTACGTCTGTTTACATCGCGGACATTGCATTAGTACGACAGTAGTATAATAAGCTGAACAATTCCCGATGCCATTGACCCGCTGAAATCACGGGTGTCCGCAGTTAAATCATTACATGTACCACGACCATTCCTCCTGTTGACATTAGACCCCACAACTAGCTGTTTCTATCTGTTTATTCGCCACTTCAATTATTTAGCGTTTGATATTGTCCTTGGTATGGACGTAAAATTCGTATTGATATGTTTATTACAATCATGCGGTGGATTTTTGTTTATTGACGTCAAATGTGTTGTGTCGTAAGGCATTCGAAATATTGTAATTGAAAAATCGAGGTTTGGTTTGTTAAATTAGCAGAAGTATTTTTCTTATCGTTGACAGGCAAGATGTTTGATCATAGCTTATAAGATTTTAAGGACGCTGTGGTCGAAGATGGTGAACGCTTCTCGCTTGGAATGGTGGCTCTCAAGTGAAGCTGCCGGAATACACTGTTAGATGCTTGACGGTAGATCTGTAACTTGAGGACGGAAGCTAGCTAGTCGAGTAGTAGAAAGTACTCTACCACTATGCTATGATTTCCATGACGATGCTTTCCTTTACCTTAAGCTCATTGTTGGGGTTTGAACCCACGCCCTTCGGCGAGTAAACCGATCGTGCTAACCACTGAGCTATCATCGCTACATGTACAGTACATGTATACAGTAAAGTAGGAATAAATGAAGTACTCGGTGGTAGGTGGTAGTGCTCGGTGGACCAAATATTGACCAAATATTATAGCAGTAGCTTGACGGCAGAATATTTATTTAGAATATTTGGTCAATATTTGGTTTGGCAGAGTATTTGGTAAACATTATTGTGTTCCGATTTGATAGGTACTGCAGCTAGCGAAATTTCATCCAAAGTATCAAAGTAATAAACGCCAAAGCAGTGATGCCCTGAACTTTGTTTTGTTACTCGAAGTTTTGTATATCGCTCCAATGGTCATGGACATGCGTTGAGAGCATCTAGTTCGTCTTATTACTTAAACATGAAAAAGTATTTTTTTTTTGTTTTTCTAGTCCACTTCTACGGTGATTCTGCAATAGTTTTGTGAAAAATTTCAGTCATACTAAACGATATTATTAAAGCTTTTTGTTTTCCGTGCGAAGTTTTAATTAAGTTAAAAATGTTAAAATTTAGAAAGTAAACTTCGCTATCTAACGATAAGTTGCATGAAATATGCGAACGTTTAATTATCTATAGGCCTCTTGCTTATAGATACTTGAAGTGATTTCCTTTTAATTTTAAGTTCGTTAAGTTTACTTAAATTTTGTTCTAACGTTGTAACACATTAGATTCATATTTTATTTTGTCTTTTGATCTAGAATTTTTAAATTGAATTACGTATAAATCTTCCATGTTTCAAAGAGCATTTTCCCTACTTAATTGATATCTGATAGCTTTGAAACATTACGTTTATAACTTATCTGAACTATAGTTTCAACTATATGCCTCACGTCGTCGGATATGAAGTCGCCTCTAGGCTTTTAGATTCCGCAGTAGAGTTAGAATATACTGAATGGAAAAAGTGTTTACTCTACAACGGTAGAGTTTTAGGGTTACCGCTATCAATATTTATTTTTTCTAAATATAGGGAGCATTTTTACTGTGAATGAATTTTACTATGAGATAGATTTTTTATTTATTCAACACAATGTTATCTCTTTCTTCTTCTTTGTTATCCTTTTTTCTTTATCTCTTTTTAACCGATTTCAAAAAAGGAGGAGGTTCTCTATTCGTCGCAATCTTCCGATTATTCGATGCCTGAACCGATTTGGAAGTTCTTTTTTGTTACAAAGGGTATACTTCCCAGGAATCTCATTTAAAATTTACAGAAATCGGACGAACGGTTTTTAATCGATCGATGATAATTTTCGTTTACTCTGAAACCTCGCTGTTTCATTGGAGCAGTGCGTTTAGTTGGCCTAAGGGTCATGGGGTCGGTTTTTTTAATTATACATTTATTTAAGTTATAATAAAATATCGGTTGGTGTACAATGCCAGTAGCGCTAAAACTTTAGCAAAAATACAAATAAATATCGTCTGACTTCCAATCTTAGGTCCGATTATAATGTGTGTATTTCCGATAACATAAAATAGTGAAGTAAAACATCGTGAGGAAACCTGCATGTTCACGAGTTCTTAGAAAATGTTCTTTAAGATGTGTGAAGTCTATCAACCCGAACTTGGCCAGGTTACATTCTTTTCTATTCCAATCTTAAATTAATATTACATATGTAGATTGCAGTATAGTCTGACCAAGCTAACACGTACCTATGTATGTTTCAATTTCAATTTAAAATAAAATTTAAAAAAAACATTAGCAATTTATATCGTCGGACTCCGGATAAGGAATTAAAGTAGTTTTGTTTTAGTGGATATAGATATTTAGATAATAAATTAGGAGCTACAAAAACATTATTTTAAGGTGGCAGCCCTATCTAGCTATGCAAACAGGGCTGTAGGGAGAGCATTTCAGATTAATGGCAGCAGATTGGGCGCGAGCCAGCGGACGGTTTTTGTATACTTCACTCGTAGAGATGCATGCACAATGAAGACATTTTCATATCAGGAGTTCTGATTTAACAATAATTTATGGATTTTACCTTTATCTGTCATCCAAGTAACGGTAGGTTTGCGCGTATCAAGATGTTCTCAAAAACTGACCTTTATCTGGAAACCACATAATGTAAATAAAAATTGCTGGTTTGAAAAACGCCATTGTTGTTATTTCATTTTCTTAATAAAGTACATTAAAGCTACCGAGTTCTGGATTAAGTAAAATGTACCGAGTCCGCAAAAGTAATAAATTAGTAAAATATTTTTCTTTATTTTTGGCGTCGCACTTTGTGCATTTGCCAGTGTTAAGTGTTTCAACATTTTAAAGTACTTTATGAAAAATCAAGTTACATCAATTTAAATCACGTTTAAAGTCACATAAAGCAAGTAAATGTCAGGTACGGTTATGCTCTTAAAAAGTAATGATGACTATTACAAGAATTGACGGAGTTTTGAAACCAAGATGAAAAGTCATATTTCACCACATTAAATCACTTTTCCCAACTCACGCACGTAATTAGACACTCAAACAACAAAACATTTCGAAGATTATAAAATGCGTTACATGATTTTTCCACGTTCCCGCCAAAAAAACACTTTATAAAGTCAACCGCATCCGTAAACAAAAAACATACGAACAATTAAAAAACAGGGCCCTGTTCACAGTTGTCGAACTTCCAAGCACTCATCAAAGTTAAAAGCTTTTTTTTTTCATTTTTGGCATCGCAGTTTGTGCCATTAATTTGCATTTTGCCAGGTATTTCATGATACAACCATATATTGTTTATTTAATAGTATTAGATTAGATATACCTATAGATATTGCTAACGAATTAGTTGCATTAAGTCTGTGGTTTAGTTGCATTGCAAATTCGCAGAATGTTACGGAAGCCTGCGGTTATACTTTTACTCTAATCATGGGAAAAAGGAACGTGTGTCGGCAGCTTTACCCGCTTGAAGCTGATATGCGGTTTCTGCTTAACCAGATTTTTGCATAAGAGCGACTGGCTTGGTCAGCTGAGACGTTTTCCACTTTAAGCGAGAGGAATAAGGTTGGAAGTAGCATAAAAGTTTGATGTTGATGTTAGGGCTACATCCGTGTTACGTCATAATTGTATAAAGCGTTCTAATATACTATTTTTTTCTTGTATTTTTGGCATGACTATTTGTTAATTTTGAATGCAAAAATCAAAATTTTAAATCTAAATTTAAGTGAAATAAGACAGTCACAGTCACGCGGCGACAAATTGAAATTTCGAAGGAGTAGCGATGTCAACTCGGTGGTTAGGTAGGTTCATACGCCAAAGGGCGTGGGTTCAAACCCCAACAACTAGTTTGAGCTGCCGGTAAAGGAAAACATTGTCAGGAAACCATAGCATGGTGGTAGGTATTTTCCACGGTGTACTCGGCTGGCTAGCTACCACCCTCAAGTTAAAAAACTGCCGCCAAGCACCTAAGGATGTGTCCCACATCTTTGACCACACTATAACTTTACATCAGGTGAGCTGTAGTCAAACACCTACCTTGTCAAACATATATATAAAAAAGTTAAAGTTTTTAAAGACGCCAAGCCTACAAATGATAACTTACTACTTATTATGAGTTGTACAAATATTTATTTTGTTTATGAGAATAAAGAATTTAATATTTTTAATCCAATAGTGAAGTGAAAGTTCTTTTAGTCCTAGCACAATAATAAATAATTTATCGTACAGAGAAACTACAATTTTATTATAAGTACTTTTATCTATCAATCATGTTTTTTATCAGTCAGTCTCATTTTATGATAATGTAACCGTTAAATGTTAGCACTGAACTCAAATTTATAATTGACACTTATGACTTCGATTAGACTGCTCCGATATCTGCTTCAAGAGCTGCGCGAGGGATTCCCACCCAACACAAATATTTATATGGTAAACAATTAATGTTTATTCCGTTTCTGGGTGTTTTGTATGTATAATAAGTATGTACCTATTTACAACAAAAGTATGTAAGAATTTTTAGAGTTATCTGGTTCATATTCTGGCTTTGCTTAGTTTGGGGATACATGGCGTTGTGTAAAATTTCTTACGATAGTTTTTTTTGTAAAATGTTCTTTTTATGCTTAAGTAATGAGACGAACGAGAGGCTCTCCTGGTGGTAAGAGATAATGCCTGTCTATAACCATGGCAGCGATACACAGAGCTTTAAGTTCCAAAACAAAGTCCTGGGCATCGCTGCTGCGCTCTTTACTTTGAGACTTTTGATGGTTAGTCCAACAATCTTGTAATTTTGCTAGCTGCAATAGTCTTCAAACCAAAACAGAGTAATGCTTACACACTAATGCTAAGCGGCAGAATATCTGGTACGGCGGTGGTACCATTTATTCCAACTTTCCCTTAACCAGTCATCATTCAACAGCAAATTACTTAACAGGGCTCTAAATAGAGCCCATGGGCTTGAATCGCACCGCCATACATCGCGGAAATTGTAAAGCAATTAGCTGGGGTCGGAACACACAAGTATATAGGTCAGTAAAGATTGCTTATGTGAACTGGAGCTTAGGGCTAGCGCACACGAGTTCTATAAGGAAATCTTTTTAAAGAATAGTAATCGTTCAAAGAAGTTTATTTCTATTTCTGACAACTTTTTTCTTTTACAGGCTGTCTTTAATCACAGCTTACTTGATGTTAAAAGACGGTGTGAAGATAATAAGTATATCTAACCTGGAATAGAACTGGCTCCAAAGTGTGGCTGCTGGAACATACTGGTAGGTGTTGAGCGATAGATTTTTAACCTGAGGATGGAAAAGAGATACATGAAGAAAGACAATAGTGGATTGTAGAATTCTTCAATAGGTATTAAAACAAATCCTACATGGTATTAAGTAACCTATGCGTGTTATTTTAGATAATAATTTTACTAAATTATTTGGTTGTTTTGTTTTACAAAAAAATATTAAAACCAGGTCAGTTTCCATAGTAAAATTATTAAAACTATTTTGTAAATCTTGTTCTAATAGTCTATATCGTCCCACTGTTGAACAAATTCCTCTCTTCTCCTTTTCCACGCCTCTTTGTGGGCTGCTATTGCGGTCTAATATTTATTGTGAGCGTCAAGCTTATCTTTCCATAGCCTTCTAGACAGACTTAGTGACTGTTTAAACTCCGGGACCTAGTTATAAAACTCTTGGTCGGACATTTGAGAGGCCTAAAAGCTTAGATATTTGATTGTAGCCTCTGGGGTCTATATTTTGGATTCCAAAAAGCCAGAATGGAGAAATAGCCGGCTCTGAGAGGCCCTAGCTATAAAAATACCTATCATTGTGTATAGATAGATTATGAAACTATTATTATTTACAATAAATGATTCAAAATTTTCGGAGTATTGTGGTGAACTTTAAATCTACAGAACTTAATAGTGTTAAAACATCTCCCGCCTGTTCTTGTGTGTTTGTGTCTGTGTGTGTATGTGTGGTGTGTATGTGTGTGTGTGTATGTGTGTGTGTGTGTGTATGCGTGTGAGTGTGTGTGTGCGTTTGTGTATTATCATCAACATCCTAGCCTTAGGACGTCCACTATTGGACATAGGCCTTCATTTGACTCCGTTGACTTCCATAAAGACCGCTGCGCTGGAAGCTGCTCGCATCCAGCGCGTTCCTGCGGTCTTTATGAGGTCATCTGTCCACCTTGTAGATCTATCTATCTATAAATATGTGCACTAAGAAATGAGTACCTACCAACTTTGTTGCACCTCTAGCTGCCAATTGTTTCTCATTACAACAGATAATTTAATATAACCTATGTTAATTCTAGGTCGCTCTGTATGAAAGACTATAGTTTGCAGTAGATGCCCCTACAAGCTTGCTAACATGCGCTAACTAACTCACCTTACATTCGTGTTTCTGATTCTTGTTTGGGTAAACAGTTATGCACCGTCAATGGATGTCACGGGCTTTTATGGGAGACCATGAATGGGACGTAAACATTGCAATTGTACATTTTAGACTTTCAGCGTTTTATAGCTCCCTGTGAATCTAAATATACATCTGTTAATTAGCGAATAAGTTCCAGCAAAATTGTTGGTTAAATTTTAATAATTCATAACTCATTTGTTTCTTGCAAAATAGGTAAACTAGCATGGTAACGGTCTGTTCTGACAGCCTAAACTTGAGAGCCAGTTCCATTCCATGCTACGCGTGCTTTACCATCTGCGACTACATAATCATTTAACATCAGGTGAGCTGTGGTCAAAAACCTAACAAACATTTAAAAAATATAGGTAAACAAAATTGTGGTCTAGGTACTTAACACTTTATTTTTATTTTCAAAGCATACAAGTATTTATAAAATTTAAAATAAAAGAAAGTTATTACACCATTTAGTTAATTATTGATTGTTACTTTGCGGAAGTTCATTTTGAGTGTTCAAGGTATATAATATTAAGTGTATTTCCGCTTAAAAGTCGTTTCGGTTACAACAGTGATGAGGATTTTAATTAATATTTAGATAACTAACTTGTCGATAATGTTAAAAATAATATTCAATATTTTAATTAATATTATTTTGGATACATTTTTAAAATTGTCGTCTAGCTAGTTAAATATTAATTTAAATTCTCATCACTGTTGAGACCGAAACGACTTTTAAGCGGAAATACAGAAAATAAAAACCTTGAATACTCAAAATGAACTTCCGCAAAGTAACAATTAATTAACTGAATAGTGTAATTATTGTACTATGATTCGCTTTCAGAGTTAGTGTTAAAATATAAATATAACCTACATATGCTGAAGATTTTTATCATTTATGAAATCGTCAATACAGATACATTATTTCAATTAATAAGCTGGTGAGAGCTGATTTGAATACGTTGATATCATCCTTAACTTTTATAACAGTAGGTAAGTTGTTAAAAATGATGGGCTCCGAATCAATGAATAAAACGCTCGTTCCTAATAAATGGGTTCCGTAATTTTATTTGAATGAAAATATTTATCTAAAAAAAGACATTATTTACCTTTTTTAGTCAGTTCGTAAATTAGAAAATTGATTTTGATTACAACCTAGCTTTAGTTAAGTAAGTAAGAACCCCTACAAAATATCCCATTAACTTTCTCTAAATAAAAAGACTTTCCGACACTTATTTCTGAAGTTATCTCATCTCGAATTAGGAGTGAATTAAAAGTTTTATATCAAGTGTGGAGAACATTTCAGCTGTCATTACTGAGCTATAAGTGTGCTTGAGATTAATTTTATAACAACCAAAATATAGATCTGGATGGATATTTGTTATTTTTATAGGATCGACTTTCTCTTGCATCTAAATAAAGTATACAAATGAGCTATTTTTTAGTTCTCAGCTTTAACCACATTTTTTTTTTATAAGAAATAATCTTACGTTTGACCACTATCTCACCTGATCTTAAGTGACGATGCGGTCTAAGATGGAACACGATTGCCTAGAATATATCGATTCACTCTCGACTTAAAGACGCTCAGATTATTATATCCAACGGGAAACATCCACTCAGGCAGCGCATTCCACTGTCTAGCAGTTCGCACAATGAATGTGGAATCAAATCGTTATCTTTTCGTTCGAGTTCGATGGTTAGTCTCAATAGTACTTCTATAATTTCGCTAGCTATACTACCCTTCAAACCGGAACACAATGTTTATTAATGTTTATTGAGATATAATGTCAATAAACACTCAAAGTCACAGTTCGGGAAAAATTTATTGTTTACTGTAATTAGAACAAAATAAGACTCCCTGAGGCAATACTGTGAGCTCTTATTGCAATTATAATTAGACGCTCAGGAAAAAGTGACGCGACCGCATATCATGTGGTCACACAATAAGGTTCAAACCGCATAACGTTTTCGTGATCGTTTAACGTTAATGACAATAGCCCCACGCTCACGGTATAGCCCCAGCGCTTTATTGCTTACTCAAAATGCTGGATACCGTTTCGATGATCATGTACAAGCGTTATCTCTTACCATAAGGAGAGCGGTTTTTTTACAACTTGAAAATATATCTCGTTTTGAATTACATAATATATTTCGAAGCAAATAAGTCACACATCAGCCGTAGGACGTCCACTGCTGGACATAAGCCTCCTCCTGGGGGTTTTGCCAATACTCGCCACGCTTGGCAGGCGGGTTGGCGAGCGCAGTTAGGTGTGATTGTTCAAGAAAGACGCTGCTCCCCAGGAGGAGGCCTATGTCCAGTAGTAGACGTCCTGTGGCTGATGATGTGTAAGTACCTATACACGTAAGTTAATTAATGTTAATGGAACGCATCTATGAAGGTTTCAACGAACTAAATTACATTATTGAAGTAAAGCGCTCTAAGTACCTGCCTAAGAAGGAGGATGATGTCTTTGTCACACACCACACGTTAATTTTAAAATAAGTTTTTAAAAATAAGCGTTAGGTACAATTTAAAACGGGCAAGTATAATTAAATGTGTATACAAAATATCGTGTCTATACTGCTAACTGTCAAGGAGTTCCTTCGCCTGGTGCCAATCCTGGGTGTAGAATTAAGTCATCCCTACTATAAAAATGCATTGTCATCTGAACTGAATCAACATCATGCCAAATTTTAATTGCGTAGGATAAGACGAAGAGTTTTATTTTTTTAAACACGTACAGTCCACTTTCACACTTTTTATTTGAAGCACGCAAAGTTAGATTGTTGCCTATTCACTCTGACCTTGAAAATATGCAGATTACATCTTTCAGGAAACAAGGAAGCTTCTAATTTATTCTGAAAAGGAATTACAATTTTCATGACAGCTAACAAAAAAAAGCTCACCACCACCAGATGATAAAACGTATACCTTTTTTGTTACAAACATCTAGAATGCTGAATTATTGTGCCATCATCGCTATCACATGGTGACCCATTGTAAACCAAACCTTTTTTCTGCATTTATCTTAATCACACATTTGTTTGTCTACTCGTATACTTAGTAAGAAGTGGTTTACACTATACATTTTGTAAACTATTTATTCGTTTAATGGAACAAAGAAGGACAATAAATGTTATCGGAGAATGATGGGCTTTGAGGTTGTCACTAATGAAATGTACGAGTGTTAATTTAGACCACCTAGGTTGATAAAGTGTGTCCACCGTTGAAATAAATTATAATATTTACAAAATAAAGTCTACTTTTTTTTCTTTGTTTTTGGTGTCGTACTATGTGCATTTGCCAGTGTCGAGTAATTCGATGTTTACAAGTATTCATAAATCAAATGAAATAAGACTACGTCACAGTAAAATCGCAAAAAGTAAGTCAAGGTCTAGTCCGGTCATGCCCTAGTGAAGTTTACTACAACCATGAAGTTTTGGAAGCAACACGAAAAGTCATGCTTAACCACATTCTATGACCTTTCTAGACTCAACCTCATTTTTAGGGACTTTATAAATAAAATACCACGCTTTTTATACATAAACACTCGAAAAACGTTAAAAATAATAATGCGCAAAATACAATATGGGCAAAACATGTATTTTTGTGTTGCTTCCTGAACTCTTTTGAAGCTTTTAGTATATTTGGATGACCCAACTTTACCCTATCTTACTTTTTGTGACTTTGAATTGCACTTAACCTTGTTTAATTTGATTTTTCATTATTTATGATATCGAAATGCACTGAACAATTGATACTAGTAAAATGTATTAAGTGTGATGCCAAAAACAATAAAGAACGTTGACCTAGTTAAAAAAAGTTGTTATATTTGAATTCACACTACTTTGTTAACAAAAAGGCAGATAAACAAAAATATCTGAGTACAAGCTTCTTCGGAACAATAAAGTTTATCACCAAGAATTGTTAAGGGCAAGTTAGTCTGTCGGTAAGTAATGAAATGTATGGGTGTCAGTAGACCACCTGGGGCGCTAGTGCGTTAGAAACGGTATCTTTTTAAGGGTACAGGACGTTGTTTAAATCGATACATCCTATAATTATTGGATGTTCGTTGCGGTTACCACTTACCATCAGTAGGCTTATCTGCTTGTTTATCTAATCTAATACCTTTAAACGAGCAATTTTTGTATACATATAATCTGAATCTCGGAAACGGCTCCAACAATTTTCATGAAATTTAGTATGCAGGAGGTTTCGGGGGCGATAAATCGATCTAACTAGGCTTCATTTTTAGAAAACGTCGTTTTATCCGTGTTTTCAGCCAAGCAAAGCTCGGTCATCCAGGTACTTATAATTATTGTTTGTAATGTGTGAACAATAAAAAGTTATATTATTATTAATAATATAATATAACTCTGAAATCGCGAATATATCGCGGCTTGCGTTTGACCACCATCTCGCCTGATGTTATGCGAAGATGCGGTCTACAATAGAGCACGTTTGCCTAGAAACCGATTAATTCGCGACTCGAAGGCACCCAGATTGTATTTATCAGGGAACACCCAGCCGGGCAGCAAATTCTAGTGACTAGCGGTTTGTACGAAGAGCGTGGAACCAAACCGCTTAGTTCGATTTAATACCAAGTAAAGTTTGTATACTTAAATCAAACAAAAAAACTAGGTAATTTTTAATTCATCACAGTACCTAAAACTAATGATTCATGTAGATGTACAACCTAAAATAGTTAAAGAGCATCCTGTACTTTTCCAACAGTTCTAAGTTCTCAATGGACCAAGAATTCTAAAAGTTTTAAGTATTTTACGACATTCTGAGCACTCTCACTCCCATTAATGGAATTCGTTAAAACACATGATCATTTTTAATCAACGCAGTAAAATCCAGATTCATGTTTATTTTGATTAAATTAAGTACTTAAATTTATTTTAAGTGAGATAAAAATTCATGGCCAGCCGTAAAAAAATCAACCGAAAATAACAATAACGAGGACATTTCTCATACGTACGACGAAAGTGGCTTAGTATAGAAATATGCTTAACAATTTTCGATGCTGTTTTAAAGACTACTTATAAATTAATAATGGTGATCAATTAATTTTACTTAAAAGCAGATTAGGTATTTATTTTTAGTTCATATTATCATAAAATTGGCTTACTTCCTGTCTTATAAAATTTATTTTTAATTGAATGTTCAAGATTTAGTTATATTTAGTTTATTTCCGCTTAACAATGCTATGTTATGATAATTTTGGTTTAAGCGGAAACAAACTCAATATATACCTTGAACACTCAAAATGAACTTCCGCAAAGTAACGCCTGAATCAATAAATTATTTTTATTTTTTTCTAATTTGAATTTAGATTACGACAGTTTCGTAAGCCCAACAGGACAAATCTGTTCAAGAGGCCACCAAACTCATTCTAAACACTAAGTTAAATAATAAAAAAATATATTTTTAAACTTCGTGTTTATATTAAATTCAAATCACTTATGCTAAGTAACAACCTCATTATAACGTTGTTAACCACAAACATGTGTCGCTGTCGACAAAACGACGATACTTGATACATGCCGCCATTAAAGTCTTCACCAATTGGATGATATACGACTTTTTACAATTCCTAGACGAACGATCGATTCGCGATATAGATCTTTATTGCAAGTTTTATTGGTGTTCAATTTGACTATTTATTTTATAGACCGTTAAAGACCTTTGGAAAAAGGCAATGATTGAACTTTTTTCAATTTTTTGAACGTAACCTTTTTATTTCTATTTTAAAAAAAATATGTTAACGAAGATAGCTAGATTTATGTTATGTACTAAAAAGACAATTATGTTTATTGTTGCTATGTTCGTAGGTATTTTTCCGTGCCTAAGATGCCCATTTCCTAGCATTAAAGTACTTTCTACTCCATTTTCGTAGCCATGGAAGCGTCCAATGTCCAGTCCGCTAAAAGCATCACGGTCGGGCGTACGGGCAACGCGCATGCCCGTGACAGTACCGCCCTTACGAAGTACGCGGGAATTGGAGATTTAAAAACAGAACTATTTCAAAATTAAAAAGTTTTCATTACAATTGAATTAGAAACTCTTTGCTTTGATCTCTAGAATCCGAAAAAGAATATGACTATTCTAATTTTGGTTGCATTTGTATTGTGTGATTAGAGTTTTGAAAAAGTTTTTAAGAATAAGTAGTATTTGGGTAAGTTTTTTTTATTACTTTATTCCTTGACTTCGAAAAACGACAAAGTGTCGTTAGTTAATTTCAAATAATTTTACACGAAGTTTATGTTATGGAAGTGCGTTGAACTATAATTATCAAATAAGACCAACTAAAGACTTCAACGAAATTAATGATAGTCTAACGCCATAGTACTGTAAATGTGAATTTGTTTTTTGTTGAATTATAATATACACGAAAAAAAAAAAACAAATGTCTATACATAGTTTGATAACCTGGAGTTTAGTGGAACATTTAACGAATATAAAAAAAGATTTGATTATCTGTGCCTTTAAAAAAAAAAGGTCTCAATTGAGTTGCGTTCTTAATTTTTACTCGTTATCTTTGCGTTGTTTACTGTCAGTAAGATAAAGCCCAATACCATGCCACGCTGCAGTGTATGGTGTAACAGATGACATGTTTGGTACTCAGATATTCTACTTGTATTTTAATAATTTTAGTACTTACATGTAAACCTTTCCCTTGAATCACTCTGTCTATTGATGGAAACCGCATTAAAATCCATTGCGTAGTTTAAAACATCTAAGCGTAAAAATGGCGGGAAGCGAGTTTGTTTTTTATACTATGTAGAGAAGTAATAAATATCTATTCACATTGAGTTTCAAAATATCTAAATCATACTTGTATCTCTTTGTGAAAAAGATGTCAGCAAGCTATTCCAATCCTACGTTTCTAATTCGTACTAGGCTGTACGAATTAGAAACGTAGAACTAAACAAATTGTTTTGATATCATCATATCATATAAATTGTTTAATATCATATCCAAGAAAAAAACCGGCTAAGTGCGAGTCAGACTCGCGCACCGAGGGTTCTGTACAAACCTGTAGGTATATAAGTAAAAGTTTTTTTTTAAAATGGTATTTTATGCTTATCTAGACGTTGCTTCCTACCAAATTTCAACATTCTGAGTTCATGGGAAGTACCCTGTAGGTTTTGATTCCCTTGCGAGTGTCGAAAATTTGCAGCATAAACGGCTGTATCTTTTGGTTGAGTTAGCTTAGAAGTTTGATTTTTTCACAGCTCCAAGAGACAGTAGACCTGAGTATTTAATATGAATTTCAGCCTGATGATACCTCCACGCGTTCCTGAGAAAAAAAGTCTTGACAGACAGACGGAGAACAAAGTGATCCTATAAGCGTTCCATTTTTTCCTTTTGAGGTACGGAACCCTAAAAATCACAATATATGTATGTATAGGTAGTGATCTATTATTTCTAATATACAAACGTACCTGGTTAGTTTTAAATGAAAGTAATATTAGGTATAACGTATTATGTTGCCATAAATACCTGAGCTGAGCACAATGCTGATGCGGTGTGTTCCGGAAGTCTCACTTGAGAGCCAGTTCCATTCCAAGCTAATTTTGTTTACCATTTTCGATTACACCGCACATAACATCAGGTAAGCTATGGTCAAACACTAAGCCTGTCAAATAAAAAAAAAGCTTTTGGTGAAGGTAAATATCATGAAACTAAATAATGATATTAGGTTACAGTCAAGCAGAGCTAATCCCGTCGGTGTATCCCGTCGGCCTCATTTGAGAGCCAGATTCCATTCTAGGATAGATGTAGCATCTTCGACCACAATGTCACTTAACAGCAGAGTCCATATTCGCTATCAGCACATGAACTTGCAACGCGCCACCTTTACGTTACGCGACATGATTCTTGTTAAACACGCGTGAAATAGAACTTTCTATGCCAATGTTAAATTAAAAAACACGACGAAGTGTGTCAGGACTAAGGAGTTTGTTTTGGGGCCAGGAGAGTTGTGGTCAGATACCTAGCCAGTCATTCTTAAAAAAAATAGCTTTATATATGATCCATATTTTGAACTGCTTCTTGTTTCTAAGTACTCGTATATCAGGAAGTTCTTATCAACATAGTAGACTCTATGTCATTAGTTTAAGGTTCTAAATGGTCACATTTGATGCAAGCCATGCAGAAAAAGTAGCAGTAATGTGTAATTTAAATCTTATTACAATGAGCAAGAGAATGAAAATAGAATATTTTCGGTTGGGAAAATTTTAACTGGGAAATATGTTTACCCTTTATCTTAGAACTTCCGCTACTTTTACGTAAAATAGGTTATTTACAATGACTATGTTAGTTAGTGTTATTGGTGTCACAGATTATATTGTTTTTTTTTAAATAAATTTGAAATTGAAGAACAGGCTTTTTAATTCAAAATGGAGTTCATTGGTCAAATTAGACACATTTTAGGCGTCTGTTTTTCCTGCGAATTACAACTTGGGTGTCTTCCAAAATAAGTAAATTTTTACTAGGTGAGCGTGCTTTATCTTAGTGTGCATCCTGCTTAATATCAGGCAGTGCGTGGTTAAAGGCAAACCTATCATTATACATATATAAAAATTTCCTGTCGCGTTGTTTGTCCGCGATGAACTCCTCAACTACTGAACCGATTTTAACCAAATCTTGCACGCTGTGTATAGTTTGACACAACTTGAGAGATAGGATAGTTTATATCTCAATTTATAATCTTTTTTTTTTTATTGCTAATTATTTGTTTATTATTCGACAAAGAGGAGTGAATTAGTGAGTGTATTATCTGTAAGTTCCATAAATTCTAATAGATGGCGGTGTAAGATAATTAATAACTGGATTGAGTAAGTATCCAATAGATGGCGCTACGTTATAAGTCCAAACTTTGCTTATGCGCTACAATTTTCTTCTCTCTTAATTCTCGTGTTCAATTTGGCCATAGCAACGCGTGGCCGGGTCAGGAAATTATTTCGTTCGTCTTATTATTTTTTTATGCCACAGGTGGCAATCAAGCACTTGGAATGCCTGATGGTAAGCAATCACCGTCGCCTATGGATATCTGCAATACCACTTACGCGATGCCGACCTTTGAAGAATCTATTAACACGCCTCACACAATTTTTACAAACCTCACATAAAAATACACGTAAGATGTTTTTCCCAAAAAAAAAAAAAACCGGGAGACTAGAATAGATATCACGCAATTGAAATTTGATAAGCAAAACTAACATGAACGTCGTAAGCACGAATTTTTTTACCGTCTATTATAAACATCATGTAGGTATAATACTAGTCTAGATCGTGCGTGGGGTTTAGTTAGGTATTGCTAACAAAATCAACAAAGTCGTTAATATAATGATTACGTAAAAGATGAAACGATTTTTTTTTTTTTGTTCTAGGCACTAACTAAAGGAAGATGAAACTGCACTGGACTTCGCTATGCCGAAAATCAACTGCGGCGTGACGTGATCTCATAAAAAAGACATTAAGTTACGGATAGTCTTTACACGATGTCATAAACTCATCAGTTAATATATATAGTTTGTTATTAAGATGAAAAAAGACAAGCTTGGATTAGAAGACGGTAAACAGTGACTGTAAAATGGGGAAAGGAAGGAGATTTTTAAGGATAATCTTTTTATGGTAAGTTGAAATGTATCTTTAATTTTATCAACATAGCCCTAAAATTTATCATTTTTTTTTTAATGGCTGACAGGCTAGGTGTTTGACCATAACTCATCTGATGTTAAGTGACGGTGTGGTCGAAGATGGTAAAGCACACCTAGCCTGGAATAGAACTGGCTCTTAAGTGAGGCTGCCGGAACACACCGTTAGATGCTTGGGGGCAGATTTTCAACTTGAGGGTGGTAGCTAGCCAGACGAGTACTAGAAAGTATTCCACCACGCTACCTATGGTTTCCTCACGATGTTTTCCTTCACCGGCAGCTCAAGCTCATTGTTGGGGTTTGAACCCACGCCCTTCGGCATGCGAACCGCGCCAACCACTGAGCTATCATCGCTACAGAACGTATCTCCAGATAACGCGCTATTTTTTGCCTTAAAAATTGTATCCTACTTCCTAACTATCTTATATTATAAATGCGAATCTGAGTTTGTTTGTTACGCCTTCACGCGTAAACTACTCAACGGGTCTGGGTGAAATTTTGCTTGTAGGTACTTTAGGCCCTGGAATAAGACATAGGATACTTTTCATCATCATCATCGTCCATCACCACGCGGGTAAAACCGCGGGGCGCAGCTAGTAATATTATAAATGTGAAAATTTGTGAGGACGGATGCATGGTTGGATGTTTGTTTTTCAAGAAAAACAATTGAACGGATTTTGATGAAATTTGGCACACATATAGTTTATGGTATGGATTAACATATAGGATATTTTTTATACTGCAAAACTGAATAAACTTTTTGTTAAATTCCACGTGGACGAAGTCGTGGGAATCAGCTGGTACGATATAAAATTCTCCTAGCTAATTATTTATCATACGTCATCAGTTACTAAATTAACAGCAGTATACTTCCTCGAACTAGTGAAAGTTTACGTCTTCAACGTTGTAAAAGTGTTTTCGTCGGTCTGAAAACTGTATAAATTCAATACCTAATAAATCTGACTCTACGGTACATTTACGAGCACAAATACGTTTGTATGTTATGTACTACAAACGTTCGAATATAGCCCTTATTGGATAGTGATAAAGTTCACGAAGACGTGAGTTGTCAGATTTTCATTATCTTATGATCTGAACAGGATCTCATCTCGACCGTTCTACGTTTACAGTATTGGCTCGTTAATATACGTGAATTTCACAGTTCACGTAAATTTCTGACAAATATCTTAAAATGTAAATTAAGTTGAGTTCATAGTTATGATAAACTGATACAAGGGCGAATATAGGAAGCGTTTACAATATTAATTACTCAATTAATTTTATACACACACATCATCAGCCATAGGTTGTTCACTGCTGGACATATGCCTCTTCCTGGGGTTGGCGAGCGCAGTTAGGTGTGATTGTTCAAGGAAGACGCTGCTGCCCATCTTCCGGATTACATCCCTTAGCCGACTCTTACGGCAACCACGGGTAGAGGGGGCGGGGTATTATTCTTACGCCGGCACCACCACGGCACAACAAATTTAATACAAATTTAAATAAAATAACTGAGAGATCCATTACTTAAATAAAATGAAGGGGGTTTATTGGCGGGAAAGCGGAAAGATTGAGTTATACACAAAGTGTGACGAAAAAAAAAACATTTTTCTTTGTTATAATTATGCGGAATTACTTACGTTTAATTTTATCGGAAACTCCGTGCGAACCAAGACGAGGCCGCGCGCGCGTTGTACTCAGCTTTGTCCCCATGATGAAGGCCACCGGATGTGAAAAATAGTATCCGATATAATTAAAACGTGAGTAATCCCGCATATGTAAAACAAAATTCTGTCAAAATCACGTCAGCTTACATAATATATATATATATATATATATATATATATATATATATATATATATATATATATATATATATAAAAACAAAGAAGAAGAAATAAAATAAATTGGAGGACAGCGCTTACTAGCCTCTAACTAAACAAAGCTTGTTCTATGGGAGGCAGATAGATGATACTAGGTATATTTACCTACCTATTTTCTTTTTTTTTAATACATACAGAACCATATGTTTATAACACAAATATTAGTCCGGAGTAGGAGTCGAACCTGCGCCCTTCAGCTTTCGAAGCAGAATTACTAATGAGCTAACAGGGCAGTCATCTATGTACCTAAATCTGGCACGAATCACAAAATTAAGATTTATTTAATTTTACGTGTTTAAATATGTACTTAGACAACAACTTAGTGGCAAGTACGGTAAAACAAAGAAATGGTCGCGTAGTAACTGCATAAATATGTAAAGTGAAATAGCACTTCTCGAAAGAACAGTTTGATCAGATGACTGTACAAATCATTGCTTGGTTTCCAAAACGGCTACTTTTGAAAGCTTTATTTAATTACAAAATTGTGTTAATGAAATGCGTAGTCAGCTTAACAAATAGGTATAACCTTACATTTAAATCTATGGTCATTTACCTAGGATATTTAATTACATATTGTAGATAGTTTTTAAGGTAGGTCCATAGCTTTTTCTAAATTGCACTTATTTAGGTTGGAAAAAGCTATGACTTAATATAGCAAGCATACCAAACTTCTATGTGGGGAAAATTCAAAAATACTTGATTCAAAAAGTATAACAGTAAGATTCGTTTATTAATGTTTTTCGATGATTTGTTTGATTGACGTTAAAATGTTTCCCTAACATTGATCTATATGTACCTACTATGTACTAGATGACAAGATCAGAACACTCTGTCTGGACAACTTAAGTGCAGGATTAAACCTGCAACATGTCAAGTGATGCTCAATTTATTAGAAGATCATCTCCCGATTTTTGCATTTTAAACTACGCTTACATTAATAATAATATCTAAGTACATTCCTGTGAATTTTGCGAGCTGTGGTCCTTAGCAGGTCATCTAGGTATCATCTAGGTAGGTCACCACTGTACAGTGGTGGTACCACCACTAATATTCTTAGGGCCGGATTTTCCATAATGCAGATTAGACAACTGCTTACGGGCCCCGCACCGACTAGGGGCCCGCGGGGGCCTAGTCGATGAGGGCTACGCGCTAAGAAAAAAAAACGTTTCATTCGAGACATTCCCCATTATTTAAATATTATTTTTTAAGTAAAATCGACTTTTGTTGTAGAAATAATTTATTTTAAAAAGAAAAGGGGAAAGGAAAGGGTCCCCGACAATTGCATTGCCTAGGGGCCGCGATGGGGTTAATCCGGCCCTGAATATTCTGCCGCCAAACACTAGTATGTTAACATTACTGTGTTACGGTTTGAAGTGTACTGCAGCTAGCGAAATTACAGGGCTGTTGAGACTAAACCTCGAAAGTCTCAAAGTAATGAGCACGAAAGCAGTGATGCCATACACTTCGATTTACTCGGCGAATCGCCGGTTTTACTATTCAAAGTTCTGTGTATCGCTGCAATGGTTATGGACAGGCGTTATCACTTATCAAGAGAGCGTCTCGTTTGTCTAATTACTTTGACATAAAAAAACCTAACTATAAAACATTCGGCTGAACCATGCCGTATAATTTGTTACGTATTAAAGTTGATTTGAATAGAGAAAATAATGATTAAAACAAATAGTAAACCTCCTTTAAAGTCATCTAAGAAGGCGGTAAAGGTGTTTGAATGATAGACTTTGTTGATATTTAAAAAAAAAAAACCTAAGTGACTAGTTGACTATGACATTTTCGCCAAATTTTCTCTGGACATATTACGATGGTAACCGCTGACTGATTTTAAACACACTTTAAAAATTCGTTAAATAATTCCTAAATACATACTTTTAAATAGACTCTTTAATGTAAAAAAACCTCACTGTAGAATACAATGCACCTAATAATTACATAACACATCGAAACATTAATTCGGGTACGTCAATATTTTTCTAAATCGAAAGGGTAAACTAGTAGAGTGTCCTTAGTACCTAAGTAAACTCTACTCTCTGATCAAGGGTCTCCTTTGAGAGTAAAAGTAAATAAAAATTATACGGCCCATTCATGCTCGCACGAGCTTCAGAAATAGGATTAAAAATAAACTGGCAAAAGGACGGTCGAGACAGACATAAATGGTTCCGTACAAACTATTTAAAAACAAGATTATGAATAACCCTTTACGCCGAAACAATTTCAACAAAAAAAAAACATTATTCGATGTGGCTATTGTTACTAAGTTATTATAAAATTGCACGTATACTTAGTCTAGATTTTATTGTGTCGAACACATAAAAATTTGTCATAATCGGATGGGCTAGTAATTTAATATTACGTAAATCTTATCTTTAAGATTTACATTATAATATATAAGCGATAAAAAAAATATGGAAAGTGAGACAGCTGCCCAGGCTCAGTGAATAGAAATTACATTTAATCAGACATATTTTGAAAATAAAAAAAAACATTATTTCTTAAAAAAAATAAAAATAAGCGTTTGGCCTAAACAACCTTTACTAGGAGAGACCGCTCTTTCAAATACACATTACCTAAAAAAAATATATTTTATGTATAACAATTTTTTTAAGAAAATGTGTAATGTGTATATTTACATACATACGTACACACACCCATATTACAAATATTATTTTGACATTGTGAATAATTATTATTTTTATTATTCTACGTATTTTATGTTGCATTGTACTTTAGAATAAACAAATGTTATACAATGACATTAAGTCAAACAAATTTATATATCTGTTTGCTCGTTATTAAGGTTTTTTTGCCATGTTGGTAACTATCGTTGCGTATCAGTTTGGACAGTTTTCCGAGCATCGTATGCCTTGGTTCATTCATTAGTATTAGTGATTTGTTCATTAGTAGTAAATATCATAGCGTTTTTTTTCTATCGATATACGAAACTCTAAAATAAAGGTCAAGAGCGAGGTGAGGCTGGGAATGTCCTTTTATAGTCGGAACTGGGAGCATAACGGAGCGTAACGGCTTTGGAGGTAAGTAAACAGTTAAAGCTGTGCATTGTAGACATAAGTAAGCACAATCACACAATAGAGACGCCTCTTACAAGATTGCCGTGGCATTTGTGTATTGTACAATAGTGGTCAAAATGCTATGAATGTAATAAGTTGTAATTTTTTTATGGTTGATAAGCTTGATATTTGATTTCATCTGATTTTAAGTGATGGTGTCTTCGAAGATGGTAAACACAGCTTAAAATTAAATTGCTTCTCAAGTGAGAAAGTCGGAACACATCTTTAGACCGTTACATTCGACGATATTTTTAAAATACGAGCAAATTGTTAATTTCATTTTATTTCATGTGATTTAGTTGAACTTTTATACAATTGGATTGAACCGACCGTGTTAACCACTTAGCTATCAACTATATAGCAATGAGCTATATGCTATTTTTCTCTAATATTAACCCCGACACAAACAGAGGTATTATAAGTCTAAAGTGTAATCTGTCTGTCTGTGGCATCATAGCTTCCAAACAGCTAAACCAATTTTGATTTAGTTTTTATTTTATTTGTAAAGTGACTTTATTGAAATGTTCTTAGCTATTATTCAATTCAAAAATCTGTTCAGCCGTTAGAAGATTACGAGCTTTTTTTCTAGTGTTCTATCAGTTCCGATCAAGTCGAAATTGAGAATTCTACTAGTGTCGTGAATTCATAAAAAAAAAAGTTAATAAAACCAGGGCAGATCTTTTACACTAGAAATTGCATACTTGGGAAAAATATTGTTATTCTTCCTGTTTTTTATTACTGTTTTGATAACTTGCAAGAAATATTTACTATAAATTATTAAATGTTGAAAGCCATTAGAAAGCTTTTACGAGTACATTTAATCTGTATTTTATTAACAATTTCTAGCCAATTTTAGTTGTACACCGAAGCCGATTAACTTCTCAACGTAAAGACTCTATAACCACTAAATAAACAACCATAGCGTGAACGATCAGCAATTCCACCACTGTCGCTACAACTGCAACCAATATACCGAGATTCTTGGCAATGTATGTTAAAGTCAGTTAATAAGATACACAAAAAAGAAGTTTAATCTATTGTAAGGCTTAGGTTAAGTGGCACATCATCACTTAACATCAGGTGAGCTGTGGTCAAACAGCTGCCAAATATAAAAAAGATGTATTAAGCAATTTCAGAAACCAATTTTTTTTTTTTAATCATCCTTATTCACTTTTCATAGCGTATTGAGCGGTGTGTCTCTTAGCGATAAGGCCGCCAATTGTTCAACTAGTGTTAAGTTTATACTGTTAAAATTATTCGTAATAATAATTGGTGTGAACAATAAAAAGTTATATTATATTATTATTAGGAATCTACATAATATGTGCAGAGGGAAGTGTCAAGATTTGTATTTTCATAATTAAGCAGTCTTTTGTTCAGAAATCACGATGATGGCCATTTGTGAGCGTTTAGACAGTGTTTCGGTTTCAAAGATGATCTTAATATTAAACTAGATTTTGCTAAAAAAGATAAAAAAATTAAATGAACTAGCTTCAGTAAGATCTCCCGCAGTGGATCATTTGCATCTCTTAAACCTCTTACTGGTTGCTGACGACCATTGGGAATCAATATAGACCAGTTTAGAAATTACTGTTTTAAACTTAATCACTGCTCTATAGTTACATTGTATCCTCAGGCTAAGACTTAACTAAGTGCTTATAACTGTTTATAGCAGTGCTAAATTGTAACTATTCATATCTAGCATTGAAGCCATCGTTCTAACAACAGATTGTGTGTTTTATGTTAATATTGATAGCATTTTGTATGCGAACAGTTATGCTATGAATTCTAAGTGATCTTATTTGTCACATTTAGTTCGGTGGAGCGTGTAGTTTTGTTACAAACGAGGTTGATACATTTATGAAACTGATCTTGAAGGAAACACGATTAGACAAAATTAATAATAGCTAGAGCTGTATCGAAATAGATCGTAGTAATTACCACATATCGAACGTATGTACAGTATCGGTGGTGAGAAATAATAGTTTTTTTTTAAATCATAATTATTATTTTTTTATATTAGATAGGCTTGCGTTTGACCGCCATCTCGCCTGATGTTAAGCGAAGAGGCGGTCTATGGTAGAGCATGCTCGCCTAGAAGAAACCGATTCACTCGCGACTTGAACGCACCCAGATTGTATCTATTAGGGAACACCCAGTCGGGTAGCAAATTCCATTGTTTAGCTGTTCGTACAATGAAAGTTCAAATTCGATTGAAATCGTTTAGTTTGAGTTTTTGGAATATCCACAATGAAGCGGTGCCGCTTTTTAAAGCTCCTAGCTGTTCTACAAAAGAATGTTATATAGGTTTATCTCATTTTTATATAATACTAGTGACCCGCCCCGGCTTCGCTAGTGTGCAATGTAGACACTAGTGTGGTGCATATGCATGTACATATTATACCAATAAAGTCCAGGGCATCGTTGGTACTCATTACTTTGAGACATTCATAGGTTAGTCTCAACAGCTCTGTAATTTCGCTAGTAGTACAGAATAATATTTACACACTACTACTTTGCGGTAGAATGTCTGGTACTGCGGTGGCACCTACCTAGACGACCTCCTGCTCAGGAAATCTACCACTAAGTAAAAATATAAACAACACACAATGGTATACACATTTTTTTTAATTAATTTCGTAAATAAGTAAATATTTAATTAAAGTAATTTTATGATAAAAATGTTGACGAAATAAGTAGGTATATAGGGTTAATGTCTTATTTTTTAATTCCGTGTTATTTATTTATTATACAAAAATAACTAAATAATAAACCTAATCTAAAAGTCCATAAGGGAAATGTGGCCAGAACGCTGGCAACATTGCTACGCTGGTAAAGCTAACTTTGTGATCTAAGTAGATGCCACCGACTCCACCAAACATACATATATTATGTTTGCCATGGGCGCTAATAATTCGTGATGTACGTATTCATGTAAATATCATTTCCAATATTTACCGTTATACGAGTTTTTTTTTTTTTTATGGCTGACAGGCTATGTGTTTGACCACAACTCACCTGATGTTAAGTGACGGTGTGGTCGAAGATGGTAAAGCACACCTAGCCTGGAATGGAACTGGCTCTCAAGTGAGGCTGCCGGAACGCACCGTTAGATACTTGGCGGCAGATTTTCAACTTGAGGGTGGTAGCTAGCCAGCTGAGTACTAGAAAGTACTCTACCACCACGCTATGGTTTCCTCACGATGTTTTCCTTCACCGGCAGCTCAAGCTCATTGTTGGGGTTTGAACCCACGCCCTTCGGCATGCGAACCGACCGCGCTAACCACTGAGCTATCATCGCTACAAAATGTATGTTAAGAATTAGGTTTTATATTGTTAAGAAAACAAAAACTACCTACTTAGTTTTGCAAATACTCTCGTATATATAATACATATCTAAAATCTATTTGCACTCAAGTAGATCATCGAGTAGATATATCTATCGATACTTTCTCGAACTATAACAAACATGCGCGTGCGTCGAGCCAATTTGTCGACCGGATCTAGTATAAATCCAATTAGTAATGGACATGTTTATCTTCGCTTCATGTCTTACTATGCAATTGGTAATTGGTAATAAAAAGCCCCTGTTAATTGTAATTTTCTGAAACTTACAGTAAAAAAGTTAAATATTGGTATTGAATAAATATCCATCGTTTTTGCATCGCACCCATAAGTATTTTATCAGTTAGTTTGGGTTTAGATGGCGCTGTATAATAAATGTCTTACAATATTTAATAAAAAAAAATATACGTAATTTAAAAAATTAAATTAACATATCTGTTATTAATTCTGCTTAACACCAGGCAGGTCGTGTTCAAACGCAAACGTATTTAGATAAAAAAAAAATAGTTTTATTTGTGGCTACAATCTAGGTGCCTTTACGTCGCGAGTGAATCGGTTTCTTCTTCTTCTATAAATAATCGGTCCACAAATGGGGGAGAAATCGGTGAACATACATAAAAAAAATACATACAGTCGTACATAGAACCTCCTCCTTTTTTGAAGTCGGTTAAAAAATAGGTAAGCATGCTTCATAGTTGACGTCAAAGACATTTTGAATCGTCAAAGCTGATTATGTCGATAACAAATGTCAAACAATGAGTTGAGAATTCTAATTATTTATTAGATGACACTGTGTTTTAAAATAAAAAAAAGGAAGCGCTATCACATCATCAGCCATAGGACATCCACTGCTGGACATAAATACGTGGCCTCCTTCTGGGGAGGGGTTTTGCCAATACTCGCCACGCTTGGCAGGCGGGTTGGCGAGCGTAGTTAGGTGTGATTGTTCAAGGAAGACGCTGCTGCCCATCTACCGTATTACATCCCTTAGCCGACTCTTACGGCAATCACCGGTAGAGAAGGTGGGGTACAATTCTTACGCCGGCACCACCACGGCAAAGTGCTATATTACTTCGGAATTAATTAAAATCATAAGTAAACATGTAGAAGTAACTTTTTAAAATATGTAATCATAAATTCTATTAATAAAAATATCTCTTATGCGATATTCTTACTTTTTATTTTTTTAACAATAAGTATTCTTTGAAGAAAATGTAAATTTTTCATTTTTTTATTAGTATAAAACCTTTTCTGTTAATGTACCTACAAAATCAATTTATAAAACCATTACAGCTTTCTTCGTGTTATTGCCGACGCACGTAGATTTGCCAGTTTGTATTATCATTAATTTATTATAAATTAAGTTTTATAATTACAGAAATAAATTGAAAAAGCTAGAAACCTATTTCAATTTATATTTGTAATCATTTAGGTATGCGGAGTGTAAACAACGCCTTATGTAATTACCCCAAATACTTTTGATAAATAGCTGTTCTAGGTCATTGCAGATCTAGTCTTCTGTGAACTATTTATTGGAATGTATCTTTGTTAGCTAGCCTATATTGTGGTTACCTAGGTATATAGACACGCTCGTGTAACTCCGCTCTTTTCAGATTTCTGTTATCTACATCGGGCGTGATATATCTATGTATATAGCATACATGTTAGTAGACATAATTGACTTATTCTATTATTTTTTTTGCTTTGACTTATTTACTTCTGTGGAATTGTACTAGAGATGATAGCTCAGTGGTTAGCGAGAAAGGAGAGGATTCATATTTCAAATATGACTTTGAGTTGCCGGTGAACGAAAACATCGTCAACTATGACATAAGTCATATGTAAGTGTTAGGGTACTTTCTAGTATTTGGCTGGCTAAGCACTTTGCGGGGTGTTACGGCACTGTCACTTGAGAGCGTGTTCCATGCCAAGCTAATCGCATCTTCGACCACACCATCACCATCACCACCATCTTTAAAAAAGAGGCAATATTTATCAGTAACTTTATTAATATTATTTAGGTCTTCCCTTCAATTATTACAATGCGGTGGATCTCTTTAGCAGAATGTCGCCTAGGTAGAAAGCTAGGCTACGTATCACAGTATCTTATATTCTTTCGTCAAACAGTAGTGTGTTAACAATAATATGTTCCGATTTGAAGGGTACATCAACTAGCAATATTAAAGGGCTATTAATTCTACCCATCAAATGTCTCAAAGTAATGAGCGCCGGTGATGTCCTGGCATGGGCAGGCGTTACATTTTACTCTGAGAAGAGCGCTACCTTAGTATCATTACTTTTACATGACAAAAAAATTAAGAAATGACTTGGAATAGATTCGATAAAATCACTACAGTTTCGTAATGTCAAAAAGACACCGAGCCATTTCTCATGGCAAACGTCACACAGATTTTAACATAAAATAACGGCCACCGGCACTCAATAAACCACTTAAGATGTTCATTAGGCTATTTTACAGACTCGTTCGATAGTTTTAATACTTTAATGTAGAGTGTGGCCGATGCATCTGCGGACCAACGTCGGACACCTAATGGAGCCGTCTATTGCGCAATGAACGCACGGATTAGGCAGGGTGCCTAAAGTCATAGATACATATATCGGAATAGGTGGCGTTATTCTGATGCAAGCTGCAGACCGCAGACCGTAGATGCTGCGGGCATCATAATAATTATGTTTACCCATAAGCATTTAAATAGTTTTTTTTTTAATTATAAATACAGGCACAAATATTTTAAGTCAAATTCCGTAATTCAAATATATCGTTAAGTATGTCAAAAACACTAATTACATGTCAATGAAAAAACAAAAAAAAATAACAATGTAAAATAAATATGCTTTTATTTGACCATCATCTCGCTAGATGTTAAGAAAAGATAGAGCACTGTCTAGAAGAAACAGATTCTCCCCAAACTAGTAAGCGCCCAAATTTTATCTATCAGTGAACAGCAAATTTCATTGTATAGCAGTTCATGAAGGCGGAATCAGACAGTTTAGTTTGAGTTCTTGAAGCATCTACAATGAAGCATAGTTACTTTTTAGAGCTCTTGACTGCCCGCAAATAAAATAGACAAGATGGAATTTGTTCATGCAAATCTGAAGCACAATACAAAGAGTTTTCGTTAGGATACTGACAAAAAACAACGTTGCATCTTGCGCTACGCAAGGGAGTCTTTTTTTATAACAAATTGGCTTACGTTTGACCGCCATTTCACCTGATGTTAAGTGGTGATGCGGTCTAAGATGGAGCACGCTTGCCTATAAGATACCGATACAGTCTCGACTTGAAGACACCCAGATTATAACCAACGGGGAACAGCGCATTTCACTGTCTATCAAGCCATTACTGATGACTTTCATAGCATGTTTCTTAACAACGCCGCAAGAAAAGTTATAGTCGAACTATATTACTAATGGTTGAAAAAAATATTATTATGAAGGCACGAAGCTGATCTGATTGGATAATATTGTAATCATAATACAAAAAAAAAAAAAAACTCATTTGGTGTATATCCTAGCTCGTTTCATATTCTTGAGAAGCCATTTCCTAGAAGGTATCCTATCATTAAAGTTGTCTTAATCTTGGGCACATTTGCACGGAACAGGAATGCCATGCTCCGATTAAACCACACCCAGTGTTTTTTAAACCATGAAGTACGTCTTCTTCGCTCCCGTAGTAAATTTTTCTTTATTCATTTAGTTCTTCTAAACTATACAACGGCTTTACTTAAAGATCTTCTTTTGAAAGCTTTATATTTTGTCCGTTTGTGAAAGATATAAGAGCGACGATTGCTAGGTATGTATAAATTTAAAATTTTCGTCAATTCTGACTAAGATTATTGAGGAAAGAGAGATATTAAGACGAAAATTGTCAGACGTGAAAGGTTTCATGGTTTTTTCCTTTAACGTTTGAAACATACTTATCTCAAAAGTATATTTATCGATTTGAAGATTATTGTTATAGCTCTTACGGGAAAATACTAAAAGAAAAATACGAACTGAACGGTTTGACCACCATCATCGTACGAACTGCTAAAATGAAATTGCAGCCCGAGTTGGTGTTCCCCTATAGATCGATACAATTTGGATGCCTTCAGTCGCGAGTGATCTTCTAGGCAAGCGTCCTTCATCTTAGAATGCATCTTTGCGACGAGATGACAGTCAAACAAAAAGTCAAAAGATGTTTGAGGCAGAAAGATAAATTTATGGATTTTAGGTAGTCCGGAATATTTATGGATTTTGGAAAAAGTTTATAATGATGAGTCTTGCTAAGCTTACCTATATAAAAAACTTAGTACATATGTATATGTATGTTCCAGGCATAATTTCGTTTAATAGTGATGATTGCGGTCTGCGGTTAGCAGTTATGCTCGGAATAGCTTCAGTCTGTTTATTAAAGCACAGTTTAGGCGGTAGTGTTTGAAATGCAGTGAGAACGTGGGCTAGCCGTTCAGGGTTGTCAACGATAGATAACATTGATGACTCATAGACATGTTTGGCGATTAGAGATAAATCGCCGATTGAATTGCAGCAATTCGATTTGTCGGCTTTTTCTCTAGAGAACGAGCTTCGGATATTAAAATTTGTAGCTGTTTTATTATTGTAGTGTAACACAGCAGCTTAGTGAACTACTTGTTGGTAATTTTTTAAACTAAGTCATGAGATGAGTTCACACAAGTTCAAGTTATAATTATTTAGTTGTTAGATTTAAATTGTCAGTTAGGCTATAAGTGCAACACAATTTTAGCATAATAAGCAGGCGAAATTTATAATAACTTAACGTATACGTAACTAATTTGCAGCACTTGGACTTTGCTACAGTGCCTGGCGAGTTGGAGGTAAAACGAAAGCATATTTTTGAAAAAAATTTATAAATGCTATATAAAAGTTTAATTTTATGTTGTTTATGATTTCACGCTTGAAATGTATTTGTTCAAAATATAAATATTCGCTCGCGATTTCTAAGTGTCAACCCTAAATGCCCTGATAATCAAAATCACTCCAAATTGGGCATGTGAATGTGAAAGACAAAGTGAATTCATGGCGCACGTTCACCCTCATACTAGCCATAGATGTCCAAACAATCTGAACTAGCTTTCATGTTTAACTTTAGACAAAGGCTAAAGTGGATGTTGTTAGTGCTTATTACCTTCGTTTATCCGTGAGCAGTATATCGTGAGAAGAGCAATAGCGCATTCATTTCCACATCGAGAATTTTAGACTGAGATAAAACATATGAAATTGATACGAAATTCTAAACCAATAGATAGAGTTGTATCGCTGTTAGTTTTAACACTTTTTCATTGTGGCTTTTATTCAAAGTAATAATTAAGTAATTCAAAATTATGCACTCCCAGGTAGACAAACATAAATTTTAAAACCAAGCCTAAATCTTCCACTTTTATAACCATTTTTTTAAATATTTTTTTTATATCTAACATAAAAATAACTATATTTATTAAAAAGTAACTACAAGGCTCATTTTTTGAGAAAATAAGTGTAGCCTAAATCTATCCTCAATAAACATCCTTTCATAATTTCTAGCAAAATCCATTCACCTATTTAGTCGTGAGAACATAATCTACTTTTGCTTCTATAATATTAGTAAGGAATAGGAAAATAGGGTAGGATGTATTTTGCCCGTGTACGAATGTGACAAAGGTGTTTGTTACCTGTGAGGGATGTAAAGAACGGGTAAGATTTTATCACAGCTCGCGTGCTAAGCCCACAGTGGGTGCAGATAGGTAGTTTTCATTCAGGAGCAGATCTATATAAGAGCTTTTTGGGCGGCAGCCTTGGGCACCGTTTATATAAAGGGCCCCCAGCCCCCATATTTTATGAAAATAAACTTGTTAATATTTTCCCTAATTTATTATAACATCTTAACGATTTATTTAACGTTACCACTACCTGTAAAGCGGAGCGCTTTTTCACCAGGATGTCGTAAATAGAAAACAAATAAGGGGCAATAATGTCAAACTATCGACTAAGTCATTTATTTCCGTAAATTGTGATTTATCAAAGGACTTACAATGTGATGAACAAATAAAGAAATTTGCGGCGCCGAAATGCAAAAATATTGCTTTATATATAATATACCAAATGTTACCTGTTGATTTCTTTAGCGGTAATATTTTACAGTTGTTGTTTGTGTATCAAAAGCATACTAAATAAATAAAATATTAGATTGCTCTATTTTTTCGTATAAACAGTATACAAAGTACACATTACCGATAACAAGTTTTTGACAAAATTGGAATTTGTTGATTATTTAGGCAGGCCCCTAAGTAGTGGCCCTACAAACTCATGGTCCACCTTTGAGTATATTTATTGAGTGTATTTGAGTGTATTTATTTGTAGCGATGATAACTCAGTGGTTAGCGCGGTCGGTTCGCATGCCGAAGGGCGTGGGTTCAAACCCCAACAATGAGCTTGAGCTGCCGGTGAAGGAAAAACATCGTGAGGAAACCATAGCGTGGTGGTAGGGTACTTTCTAGTACTCGGCTGGCTAGCTACCACCCTCCAGTTGAAAATCTGCCGCTAAGCATCTAAAGTTGTGTTCCGGCAGCCTCACTTGAGAGCCAGCTCTATTGCAGGCTAGGTGTGCTTTACTTTCTTCGACCACATCGTCACTTCACATCAGGTGAGTTGTGGTCAAGCATCTAGCCTGTCAGCGATAAAAAATATATTTAACCCGTCCCAATATAAAGCGCCTTTCTTGGTAACTCTATCCGACAAATTATCTATCCGGATGTGATAATTACAGCCGCGCTAGCGAATCAGCCTTCTCTTGCATCGTTATAGTGTCTAGGGCATGTGAAATGGGCGAGATCGTTGGACCTGTCTAAACGTTTTCAAGTACATCGCTGACCTACGCCTTAACTTCTCTTCTTGTTAGGCGAAGGCTGACAGATTGTAGACGATCAATTTGTTATATGTTTTGTTGTTACAAGCTTTTATTATTATTCATTAATTTACTTGGTGGTACACCTCTTTAGCAGGAAGTTGTCTAGGTAGGTACCACCGCAGTACTAGATATTCTGCCGCTAAGCAGTATTGTGTAAATATTTTACTATGTTCCCGTTTGAAGATTACTGGGCTGTTGAGACTAACTATCGAAAGTCTCAAAGTAATAAACACTAAAGCAGCGATGCCACGGACTTTGTTGTGCTATTCAAACTTTTGGGTATAGATGCAATTAAAATAAAAATAAAAAATGTTTATTACCAAAAGACGAATTACTATAGTTAAACCTTATAATTAAATACAAGATAAGGTAACATTACTTGTGTACCCTGCACTAAGTGAAAAACTTGTGTCGCAGGGGCCAATGGTCATGGACATGCGGTATCTCTTACCATCAGGAGAGCTTTTAGTTCGTCTCATTACAATTCATCATCATCATCATCATTAGCCATCATTTAAGACGTCCACTACTGGACTTAGGCCCCCTTTTGGGTTTTGCTAATACTCGCCACGCTTGGCAGGCGGGTTGGCGAGCGCAATTAGGTGTGATTCTTCAAGGAAGACGCTGCTGCCCATCTTCCGGATTACATCCCCTTGCCGATTCTTACGGCAACCACGGGTAGAGAGGGTGGGGTACTATTCTTACGCCGGCAACACCACGGCAATTTATTACATTACAATTGCATTTAAAAAAAATGCAATTGTCGTATGTAGCTAGTATGTAATTAAGTTGCAATTTTATATATGCAAACCATTTTTAAGTAGTTACCAGCAGTTTGTAGCGGTTATAGCTCAAGGTCATTGTTGGGGTTTGAACCAATGCCCTTCGGCGTGTGAACTAACCGCGATCATCGCTACAAATCTATATCTATAACTGTCATCGTATTTTTTTTTTGAATTTTGAAAGTACAAAAGTTTTTGGCTTACAAATAGACTTTTTTTTTACAGATTCTTGCAAAGCTAATACTTAACGCTTTCTCTATTCCCAGGGCCGCTGTAATAGTTCAAATGACAATGTCAACAAACGTGACAAATGTTTCGACGACGGAGACACATGTACAGGTACGTATCAAAACAACGCTACGTTATATCACAACGAATAATTACAAATCTTGTTCTACACGGTAAAATGTTTAACGTCTCTGACCTTGTGATATGTCACTGAGGAAAAAACATGAGGCATAACATAAGGACTGAGTTTTTTATTATACTACTGCATTTGTATTATTTTGTAAAAAAAATATTTCGTGTGTTGCATATTAAAATTGTGGTGTTAAAGTTTGATCAGCAAATTTAAGCTTAGGACGTCCTGACACCAGGTGGAGTGACGATGTACTTACGGCAGCTGGTAGTGACTTGAACCAAAAATCTATAGATCGGGCTGAGTGGCGCTGCGAGAGAGAGTGTTGATTTACGCATAAGTATGGGCAAGTGATATTTTCTAGAGAAATGTTTCTGTCGTAATTCATTCGGCCGTTTGGAATATACGAGGTTATAAAGAAAATTATATACATACAAGATACGCGCGAAAAACAAAACCTTTCCTTGGCAGTCGGGTAAAAATAATTAAAAGTTGAACTATCAAACGTCATGTTTTTTTTAAATATTAATGTGTCACCACCGATTTTCTCAGGAACGTGTGGCTAGCGAGTTGAAATTTATACCAGATAATGAGGCCTATAGTCCCTATTAGGTGTGTAAAAATCAAGGTCCTGAGTCAACACGATAAAAAGATATGGGTTTTAGATTTTTGCGAAAACTTGTAGTAAAAGTATCAAAATTTACCATAATTTTCAATCTTTTTATTTTTCGGAATTACTTTACTTTTGCTGTAAGGACCTTGCTTTTAACCATAATTGACAATTCTAGGTCAACCGGAAGCCTACCAACCTTATAGGTTTTGGGTCGAAAATCTATATGGTAGTTCCCGTTGTACTAGAATCATGAAATTTGGCAAAAAGCAAGGTCTTAAAGGAAAAGGAAAAATTCCAAAAAATAAAAAAAGTTGAAAATTAAAGGGTCCTCATGAAAAGTGTCACCAATAAAAATGATACCAATTTTATTATGGCGATGGCGTTATAATGGCGACTCACACTTGACCGGATTTTATATATATATTATTAATTGCCTGGTTTTAAATTCCAGATAATACGTGATACGTCGAGCTCAGGATTCGCGTGGAGCGCGTGGGGGAAATGGAGCTTTTGTTCGAGAACTTGTGGCGGCGGAGTCACATACCAGGAACGCCAGTGCTTACCTAGGTTAGTGCTAAAACGGCTACGTACTAAAAGTTTACAACAGTTTAAAATATTCCGAATAAGTCCGTCCTTAAATGTGAAAGTTATGAGACGAACTAGACGCTCTCCTGATGGTAAAACATAACGCATGTCCATTGCAGCGATACGTAGAACTTTGTTGTAACAAAACAATGGTTATCGCTACTTTGGCGATCACTACTTTTAAACTTTTGATGGTTAGTCTCAATAGCTCTGTAATTTCGCTAGCAGCAATACATCGCCTGTTAGTAAGAGATGACACCATTAATGATGATTTGTTTACCGAAATCTGGTTGTTATAGTTTAGCTTTGGTTTTATAAATATTAAGAAGAATCTCGGTGGATACGTGTCCATATTGTCTGTTATTCTATCTATAATAACAGAAGCGTTAAGAAAGAAGAAGAAGCGTTATCTCTTACCTTTAGTTACCGTTAGCTGAGCCATTGAAACAAGCCGAGTTTTTTTAACTAAGACCCTTTTCACAAAGATCGTTTGATTTATATCTACAAATATGTCATGCTATAAAGTGTCACGGCACGATAACACCACTTTCTTCTCAACAATTCCTGTACTTAAGCTTTTCATCATATTGATTTATATTGTGTTTTGACCATTTCATTCTATTACTTTCACCTTAACGAAGAAGACAATTACCTTGGAAATAAATTTCCAACAAGTGCCGACAATGCGTCGCGCGTGTTTTATAAAATGTAACTGGACGGAAAAGCAAAACTTACAAGCTCTACGATTTTACACGGCTCTAAGGGTTCAGTATAGTGACAATAGCTTAGCGATTTATTAAAAAAAAAAAATATGCAACTCTAATTTATTTCTAGTTTAATTAGTTTATCTTACACGAAAATTACTGCCCAAATCTTTCAAAAAACCGTCGGATGACAAGAATGTTGGCGCCTATTTTAGCCAAAAGTTCAGTATTGCCATCCAGCGTGGCAGCATTCAGAATGCCAGAATGCTGGCAACATTTGCCAGAAAAAAATCTTAAAGTAAAAAGAGACAGTATAGTACGATAAAGTAAAGAGAGTACGTTTTCCGATATTAATAATATCAAGAGATATTAATTAAATCAGTAAAATTTAAGCACAATGCTTTATTTAACGATACTTTTATATTCTTTTTTTAAATTAGACAATAGTTTTCAGACATACATATAATTATTTTTTGATAATTTGGGTCGTTTGAACCACAACGTCTACCCTTGACTGTTTTATATTTGCTCAGTTAAATGTGACGTAACATATGTTTGATAAGCTTAGTAATCAAGGGAGGAACCAAGACACGCTTGCATTACCTACTGGGATTGCCTTAAAAAAAATATTGTAGGATGTTAAAGATAAAAAAAAACCCTTTCTGGCTATACCTAATGCATTCATTTGAAAGAAAAATTTGCAAATATTTTTTTTAATACTTAGTATGCGCTGATTTACATTCTGTAGGATATTATTAACATTTAGTATTATGTCTATTATTATCTAGTAATTTTTATTGCTATTCAGTGATATGACCGTCGTTATATATTACCAACGGTATGTAAAAATATTACATAAAATAAACCATAGTGTCTTTTAAGTTTTATCGCTTCTCTACTCTCAGTGTTACACAAACTTAACAAAGTTCTTAAAGCAGCGTTCACACTTTAGGGGCATTAAAGTTGCGCTATGATAAAGTGTGATTAGCGTGCACACGTTTCTACCTTTGAAATACCGGTTGTTCTGATGAATTATACTGTACGAGATAGATTGTAATTTGTTTGATTGAGCACGACTTCGGTGGCATTTCGGCTATCGGTTCGCATAACGCAGTCCATTTGCGCTTATCAGTCGTCGACATGCGCGATTTAGTGCCAGTTGGTTAGAAATTTAGAGCTAAAGCGACTGAATGCGGGTGGTCCTTTATAATCGCTACTTTGTAGTAAGTTCGTAAGTAAGATTGTGGTGTATCTCGATTGTCTTGTTAATTATGAGAATAATCATTATCGTTACAGTAAAAGTAAAACGGTTGGATACAATAAAACAAAAGTGTTATATTGAAAATTTTGATGATCTAAATCTGATGACTCAGACTTAGATGATCTGATGACTCAGTAGTTAAAGCTATCTAAATAAGTTAAAGCAGTAGTGCTTTTAACTTTCGCCTGGCTAGCTACCACCTTCAAGTTGAAAATTTGCCGCCAAGCAACTAACAGCATGTTCCAGCAGCTTCATTTGAGATCTTCTAGTTATATTCCAGGCAAGATGTGTCAACAAATACAAATATATTTTTGAGAAACTAATTTTTTCTACAGCTATTTTTTTATTACATGCAGGATTTTTTTTGTTTCAGAATTAAAAATAACATTAAAAATATCAAAAACAATAAATCATAAAAAATATCTATATAGTGTAATGTAGATTATAATAATTCTTACTAACTACTACTTCGACCACACCGTCACATCATATCAGATGAGCTGTGGTTAAACACCTATCAACAATTAACAAAAATGACGCTCAAATAAATATTTATTTTAAAAATACCTCTAAAGATATACATTGTTTATGCCTGTACATAAAATATTAAAATAGCGTATAGTAGCGACGATAGGTTAGTGGTTAGCGCAGTAGGTTCACACGCTGAACGGCGTGGGTTCAAACCCCAACCATGAGTTTGAGCTGCCGGTAAAGGAAACGTCGTGAGGAAACCATAGTATGGTGGTAATTTTAATACTCGGCTGGCTAGCTACCAAGCTGGAAAATGTGCTGCCAAGCACCTAACGGTGTATTCCGGCAGCCTCACTTGAGAACTAGTTCCATTCCAGGCTAGGTGTGTTTACCATCTTCGACCACACCGTCACTTAATATTAGGTGAGCTGTGGTCAAACTTGTAGCCTGTCAACCGTAAAAAAAATAAGCAGGTTAGTAACCCGTTTTGTGTTTTCTTCTTTGTTTTTGCAGTTCTCTTTTATTCACCTAAAAAACATAAATATTAGACATACATAAATACACAAGTAGTCGTAGGACATGAACACATAAATATTTATCATATGAACAAAATCGTTTATTCATAACATAAGCATGAGTTTAAATTCCATTCTTTCGTTACAAATTTCCCTCACGACGCCGACGCGACGTATAATTTTGTCGGGCAAAAAAGTAAAATAAAATTTAATGCCATAATAACTTTTACATGATTTAACGTTAATGTTCCATCACACGCTAACAGCTATAAAGAAGGGCTTAATTCGCTCTGGAAACCGACTATGTGCTTATAAAATACGGAATTTTGCCAGACTGAAGCGCTCTAACTCGGGTCAAAGGTTAAACATGCCCTCAGAAGGCGCGGAGGTACCCAAGAGGTTTTTATCTACTAAATTAAGGTAATGGAATCCCCGTAGCTTCGAGTTTGTAACAAGCTGTTATTGTACGTTTAGCTATTGATTGCTTGCACTCACATTGAAGGATCGTGCTGGAATGCAGTGATTAAGTTATGTACAATGAGATAGTTAAAATTTCATATTAATGTCGCTCGGATGGTCAACATTTTTAAGGAAATCCTTCTTTACGATGATGTTTTAGTTACTTAACTGCAACGACTTACACGACGCCCACGCACACAAATACATTGATGTATTCTATGTGTTTCATAGCTTCAATCGTAGGGCCCAGGAGTCTTCTCATTTTCTACTCAATATTCTATCTGTATTTTTTTCTAATCTGTCTAATCATAGTCAACAGAGCTGATGTACTGTATCATTTTAAACCGCGTCTCGATTGACACGCATCACGCCGATACGCCGTCTAATGAGCGCGATTACCGCCCATTTCACAAACAAGACAAACTTCATTTTTGTCTACATGTTTTACTAATGAGGGAATGCTCTTTCAACTCTTCAACTTTAGTCTGCGGCGATAATTGACGTTGTGTTTATTTAAAGTAGCTGTTAGTTTAAAGCTGATTCCCATGGCACGCCCCGTGGCCGAGGTTGGCGTGACTTGCAGGGTCATTGCGGTGCTGAATGGTTGCTGGAAGATTAACGTGCGATTGTTTAGGACCTATGCAATGTGATTTCTCAAATTTTAGTCTTATTGACTTTTAGTATGTAAAAATAATGAAACGAAAAGAACACTCTCTTGATAGTCTTGTTAGTCTTGACAGCCTTGTTGGCTCATTGGGAGTATGCCTGGCTGAGCTGAAAGGCGTGGGTTCGATTCCCGCCAAGGAGAAATGTTTGTTTGGTATAAACAATTTTTGTCTGGGTGTTCTGTATGTATTATAAGTATGTATTTACAGAAAAAAGTATTTATGTATTTTATCAGTTATCTGACTTCCATCACACAAGCTCTACTTTGTTTGGGGTCAGATGGCGCTGTGTGTAATGTGTTCTACAATATTTATTATTTTTATTATAGTACGTTTTTTTTTTATGTAGCAGTAATGAGACGAACGGAACGTCCTCCTGATTGCATACAACTTTGAGTAACAAAACAAAGTCCAAGCATCGCTGATTGGCGCTCATTACTTTGAGACTTGCGATAGTTAGTCTCAACAGCCCAGTAATTACGCTAGCTGCAGTGAAGACAGTATTGTTTATACACTTTTGCTTAGCGGCAGAATATCTGGTACTGCAGTGGTACCTAGACGACCTTCTAAGTATAGATATCCCAGTAAAGTAGTGATTTCTTATGATTATTGTTTAACATTTATTTTATTGCTGTTCTACCGATTCATTGGCTGGAATTGATATTGTTCTTCTTGAATTATATGTATAAAGCGTCTATTACACTATTTACACTAAGCAGTATTAAGGAAGTCTAACCTACCTTGAAACAGCAACGTAGTAGGTATACACTTACTATACTATACTTCAATGGCTTTCACATTGACGTCGTTTACGCAAAAACACAAATTCGAACTTATTTTTAACCGACTTCAAAAAAGGAAAAAAAACCCCCGACCTATGTTCGACAGTATATATTTTTGAATTTTACTTGGTGGTAGATCTCCTTAGCAGGTCGTCTAGGTAGGTACCACCGCAGTACCAGATATTCTGCCGACAAGTAGTAGTGTTCCGTTTAGAAAGGTACTGCAGCAAGCAAAATTACTGGGCTGTTCATACTAACCATCAAAAGTCTTAAAGTAATGAGCACGAAAAAAGAAAAGCAGCCTGGTCTTTGTTTTGTTACTCAAAGTTCTGAGTATCGCTGTAATGGTCAAGGATAGGTGTTATCTCTTACCATCAAAAATGTCTGTCATACGTAGGCCTATTTAAAAAAAAAATCATTAAAGTTTTATTACTTAATTATCATTTTCATAATTAAATTTCATATCTATTTTACCTGATAAACTTACTCGTGTAAAACAAGCACGGACACTCTCACCTGATAATAGTCGGAAAGTAATCACCTTACCCGTTATTCGGAAACAAGTCAAGCTATTTACGTACAAATGAATGCTCTGTAGATAATTGTAACGACCCGCTCCAGGATTAATACCAACTGATAACAGATTAGTTATTAGCTCCAACGGCAAGAGAAGAAACTATAATATCACAGATAGAATAATTAATTATTATTGAATAATACAGTTTGAAGTTTCGGCAGCCTGTATGGGAGACCGACAATTTTTCGATCCTGGGTTAGCCAACCATCTCAGTCTTTTCTAAGTTATGTGCCTATTGACTGAAGAATAACTTTGGACAGCTTATGAAAACAGGGTTGAATTCAGAGTATAGTTTGTTTAAAAGATATTTTGCGTATTTATCAGGGGACAAAATACACAACACGATTCAATAGAGATGTCGAGGAAAAAAAAAAAAAAAAAAAAAAAAATAAAAAAAAAAAAAAAAAAAAAAAAAAAAAACATTACGCGATCTCGTTGTTGCTAGAATGTTCTAAATAACTCGAGAATACTCAGAGGCATATCGGGTGACATTGTTCAACAAAGCTCGACGTCGTGCGATATGCCGAGATCAAAGTAAATAAAATATCTATCAGTAGAACATCTTCGTGATAAATAGGCGACACAAGTGGGAAGAAGCGGTGCGGTGGGGGCAGGGGACGCTTGCCGGCGATCACTACGTGAGTGCCGACCGAGCAGTCAGGGTTAGCACGTAAATGTCATTGTTTTCTGTTTTGTAGGTAGGTTTCTTTTTAATAAAAAGGTATTAAAAAGTCACAGTAGTTTACGTGTGTCGTATAGATTTGATGTTAGCGAAGCTACGAACAATAAAGAACGATCGAAGATTTGTTCGTAGATGCGATGTCGACATCACTACACGCGCCTCGCGGTAAACATGCGTGAATCAACGCTAGTAGGGAAGATGTTCTAGTTACTTGAGCTGCGCGCTTCAAGTACTTTGCCGAGATGTTGAATACAAAGGCACAGAATAAGTTATAGTTTGCGAGAAACTGTTACGGGGGATCACAGATGAATAGTTGGTCAGGTGGATGTAATGTAAGTCCTGTTAGATAAGTAGGTAATCAAAATGCCGTCTTTCTTAATTAGTAAGGCGATGGCGCCGGTGCTATGACTTTCCTGGCCTTGTAAATCGTAAAGGTACAGGTTACAGAACTGGAATAGTGGGATCAGCTTATTGCAATCAAATTAGAGATAAGCATTGAAATTACGCCTATTACGTTTAACTTCACGCTTAAGATTTAGAGATTACACTTTAGGTATAAAATGATTACAGTATAAATAGCGATGTTTTGTAGCGATGATAGCTCAGTAGTTAGCGTGGTCGGTTCATACGCCGAAGAGCGTAGGTTCAAACCCCAATAATGAGCTTGAGCTAACCGGTGAAGGAAAACATCGTGAGGAAACCATAGCATGGTAGTAAAGTATTTTCTAGTACTCAGCTGGCTAGCTACCACCCTCAAATTGAAAACCTACCGCCTAGCACTTAACGGTGTGTTCCGGCAGCATCATTTGAGAGCCAGTTCCATTTAAGGTTAGATGTGGTTTACCATCTTCGACCACACCGTCACTTAACATCTGGTGAGCTGTGGTCAAACAACTAGACTGTCAGCCAAAAAATAAAATATATAATTCACCAAACACGAAGGACCTAAATGTAATACGTAACAGCAGCTGACAATAAAAAATAACAAACATCTTCCACAGACACGCAGCGTCAAGTATCAAAATAATTCTTTACCATTAAAATCCATGTATCCTGCTGACTGTGCCCGACAAATTAGGATGCGCATCATTTGTCATAACTCCATTTGTCATAAACTCCCATACGTTGTACCAATGGGTACATTTCATTCGGACACTATAATATGTTTTCGGTCATGCTCAACCATGAATTATGATTTTACATGTGCTGTCGAGACATGAAAATTAGAACTGTTAACTGTATTACAATAGTTTTAATTGACGTTCCAGGATAGGCACGTATCTTTATATTTATGTCATATTTTTAAAAAAATATAAATTTGAAATAGATTTTAGTTATCATTTTAATGCAGCCGTGACAAGGTGACGCTTACATATCTATTACATTAATTTTATTATATTAATTATAATATGAAAATATTTCAATGAGATATAAGATTCTCCTACTGCTTCAGCTTTTTAACAATTTGGCCGCAGATCTTTCTAAATTGCAACGCAAATTTGTCGGTCAAATGCTAGGTGTTTAAATGATGTTAAGTGACGGTGTGGTCGAAGATGGTAAAGCACACCTAGCCTGGAATAGAACTGGCTTTTAAGTGAGGCAGCCAGAACACACCGTTAGGTGCTTGGCGCCAGATTTTCAACTTGAGGAAGGTAGCTAGCCAGCCGAGTACTAAAAAATACCTTACCACCACGTTATGGTTTTCCCACGATGTTTTACTTCGCCGGCAGCTCCAGCTCATTGTTGGGGCAAAGTATTTGGAGCGCGCGGCCCTGAGTAAGTAAATTATCTTCTCTACTAGCGTTGATTTACGCAGGTTTAGCGAGAGGCGCATGTAGCTATGTCGACATTGCATTTACGAACAAATCTTCAATCGATCTTTTTTGTTCGTAGCTTCGTAACATGAAATCTATAAGACACACGTAAACTTCTGTGACTTTTTAATACCTTTTTATTAAAAAGTCACTAAATTAATAAATTTTAACATGAACTCCTACCGACTTACACAACAGACAATAATGACTGCGTAAGGTGCATGACGTGCTAACCCCCGACTGCTCTTCCGGCACTCACGTAGTGATCGCCGGCAATTGCGCCCCCTGCCCCCACCGCACCGCCTCTTCCCACTTGTGTCGCTTATTTATTGCAAAGATGGTCTTTTACTTACTTTGGTTAGGGGTTGAACCCACGCCCGTGTCAGCGACCACAATAACTACTGAGCTATCATAGCTACTTCGAAATATCATCTTCTTATGGCGCCAAGTTTAATACCGCTGTCGTATCTTTTTAACTTTATGATTTTAAAGTTGAGTACCCAAACTAATCATTCAACAAACTTGAATATTCATAGTTTTTAGTTTACATTTAACTAATGTACCGTCCTCGGGAACATTTGTTAAGGCTCAAATAACGAGATGGTTTAATATATCATGAGGGTTTTTTACGTTTTGGACTAAATTAGATTAACGCGTTTAGAGACATTTGTTACTAATGTCGTTGATTTCATTAAGGAGATGTGTTGCGGGCTCGTGTTTTGTTTCTTTTTACTTTGGGATGAGATAATTTTATTACGATTCCTGTTTTACACGCTAGACGAATCCCACAGACTTCTTGATGTTTTTCCCCCATCTATCTTCTATCTAATATAAATAAAAATCAAATAATGTTTGTAAGTAAGTAAGTTGTAAGTTTTTTTTTAGTATTCGTGATTCCCGAAATATGGTTGATATACATGTGAGGGGGAAAGACGAGCGCTACCGTGCTGATTAAGGATTTAGTTGCATTGCAGCTAGTTTTTATATTTCTGCATAAGAATTTTCTCCAAATCAGTCGTTTTAAGGGTTCCGTACCTCAAAAGGAAAAGAACCCTTAAAATTGTTAAAAGTAGGAGAATAAATTTGGAGGAGGATAAAAAATAGAATTTTTTGGTTGTTGATGGTTGTTAAGCTATTTGATCAGGGCCAGATTATCCATAAGGCGGATAAAGCAACTACCTAGGCGCCCTGAATCGTCTAGGGGCCTACTAGGCCGCGACTGGGCCCGGCCTAATCGAAGCGGGCCACGCACCAAGAAAAAAAACGTCGCATTCGTGACATTTCCCATTATTTACATCTGGTAATGATGCTTTAGAAAAAGAAAAGGGTAAAGGAAAGGGGCCCGAAAGTAGCAGTGCCTAGGGGCTCCGATAGGGTTAATCTGGCCCTGTATTTGACCACAGCTCACCTAATGTTAAGTGACGATGTAATCGAAGGTGGTAAAGCACACCTAGCCTGGAATGGAACTGGCTCTCAAGTGAGGATACTGGAACACATCGGTAGATGCAGATAGCTACCAAGCTAGCCAGACGAGTACTAGAAAATACCCTACAACCACGCTATGGTTTCTTCACGATGTTTTCCTTTACCGGCAGCTCAAGCTCATTGTCAGGGTCTGAAGTCAAGCCCTTCGTCGTGTGAGCTGACCGTGCTAACCACTGAGCTATCATTGCTACAAAATGCCAATACAGTTGCCTTAATGTTTGTTTATTTGTTTCAGGGCATTACCACCTTCCGAGGGGACTTTATCGCCACCAATAGTGACAGTAAGAGTGTCGAGACAAATCCGTTCCACTGACTGCATTGGAGAAGCTAAGAGATACAGAGAATGCAATACTGAGGTTAAATTTGATCAATATTAATAAGTATTTCCACGGTTTCACTCGCATTTTCCGGGATAAAATATAGCCTGTGTTAATCCAGGATATAAGCTGAAAAAGGCAAATACTTCATGCATAATTATGTTTATTAACGGGACTTAATAGCGCACAAAATACTATGTTTGCTTATTTACCTCAACGTTTCGGCCTTGTTGCAATAGCCGTGGTCACGAGCGGTTGAGAGTTTGGGTTTTTAATTAATGTTTATTTACCTCAACGTTTCGGCCAAGTTGCAATAGCCGTGATCACGAGCAGTTGAGAGTTTGGGTTTTTCTGTCTGTCCGTCTGTCACCGGGCTGTACTTATAAACAGTGATAGTTAGACAGTTGAAATTTTCACAGATGATGTATTTCTGTTGCGGCTATAACAACAAATACTAAAAAACAGAATAAAATAAATATTTAAGGGGGCTCCCATACAACAGACATGATTTTTTGCCGTTTTTATAGATAATGGTACGGAATCCTACGTGCGCGAGTCCGACTCGCACTTGTCCGGTTTTTTAGACCCCACCGTCACTTAACATCAGATGAAAAGCATTTAAATAATAAATGTTTCCAAATCCCATCCAACCGTTTACGACCTCATTATCACGCTAATATTATAAAAGCAGAAGTTTGTATGTATCTTTGTAACTTTTTAACATTAAGACGGCTAGACATATTTGTATGTTTGAAATGCAAATAGCTTATACCCTATTTTACTTTTTATTCTGGAAAATCCCGATTAAAATAGCTAAATGCAAATTGAGATCGTATTTGGAATTTTTGCACAAATGATGATTTGCTCTAGATTTGTGACATTTATAACGTATATTTTTTTCTATAGTTTCATTTTTTGTTCTGTTCTAGCCTTGCCCCGGTATCCAAAGAGAGTTACGAGAAGAACAGTGTGCTGTGTACGACAGGAAACCGTTTCGAGGACGCTTCTACACATGGGTGCCTTATATTGATGGTTAGTATAAATTTATTGGTTTTCCACATCAGGACATGTAATTTTTACTATTCAAATAAATAGCAACTACAAGATAAGAGTTTAAGTCTTAAAATGCAAAGACAGTTTACCTGACCCGAACGGCAGAGGAACCCCTGCAAACCGTTCTCGTGCCTAACTGTATCTGCTGCTTTTGTCAAGAACGCAGAACAACCATGTTGCTGTATTGTATTATTATAAAACATGTTTTTTTGCGTCTTTGTGTTTAAAACAATAGTGTTTTAATTATAAAGTACCGAATGAATTATACGGGCAAGTGATACTCGTATAATATGAGGAAACATGTCTTGTGTTGTTTCCAAAACACCGTAAAAATTATAAAGTCACCACTACTTAACTGTACTAGGACACACACACACATACACTTAACACTTTTCCAACACGTAGACCATTCGCTTAACATTGGTGGTCAAACGCAAACCTATTTGTAATAAAAAAAACCGGCCAAGTACGAGTCGGACTCGCGCACCGAGGGTTCCGCACAACTCTGTAGGTATATTAGTAAAAGTAATGTTATTTTTAATGGTAATGCTTTTCGCAATTTTTCCTTTATATGTGCTATAAGACGCTCCTTCGTACCAAATTTTAAGATTCTGAGTTCACGGGAAGTAGGTCACCCTGTAGGTTTTAATTCCCTTGCGACTGTTAAAAATTTGCAGCTTAAACGGCTGAATTTTTTGATTGCATTGGCTTAGAAGGTTGATTTTTTCACAGCTTCAAGGGACAGTAGACCTGAGGATTTTGGTATGAGTTTCAGCTTTTCTACGCGTTCCTGAGAACAAAGGTCTTGACAGACAGACAGACGGACAACATAGTGATCCTATAAGGGTTCCGTTTTTCCTTTTGAGGTACGGAACCCTGAAAAGCAATTAATACTATGCAGACTTTTGGCGGAACATGATCGGTAGGATAGTACGAAATCCATTTATTAGTTGAATGGTTTTTTATTGTGTTTTAGTTTTAACTTTAGTTATTTTTTTCCTCGGATAGGTGACCACCCTTGTTTGCTGAATTGTCGGCCGCTGGGGCAGCAGTTTTACGCGTCACTGTCAATCGTCGCTGACGGCACGCCTTGTACCAAGCCTGGAGCAAGAGCCATGTGCCTTGGGGGAGTCTGCAAGGTACGTACCCTTTACACTTACTTTACTCAGTCCCTTTTAGAACTTCAGGCCTTGTCTTTTTCAAAAATATCATTTAATTTTCATACTATTTTCACGTAATTGATAAAAGATGTGACAGCGCTTCTAGAGGGCGTGGGCGGAAACTAGATATGTTTCTCACAAGCATTTTGAAATGTCATAATAAATAAATAATATGTTTAAATGTTGTAAACATATTATTTATTTATTTTATTATTATTATATTACTCAAAAATTAAAAGTAATCTTGATGTGTTGAAAAAACTACCACGCCTAAAAACTAAAAACTCTCAACCTACTTAACTGTATGCTACTTACACAAGGAATTCACTGATATATCTGAATTACTAGCTTGGAAATAACTAGTCAACCGTATTATATGCCTGAACAAAAGCTCAATAAATTTCATAGATCTAGGTTCAATTGGGCGCAAGTCAGGCGCAGATTGTAGGTAATTGTCCTAATTTGCATGTGCTGTATTGACACAGCCGCGCTTCAAGGATGCGAGGACAGCTGGCAATGCCTTGATTGATCACATGTGCCGTATTAAGGAAGAATTGCGAGGGGCCTGCTTAAATGATTTTTGAAATGAAAAAAATTACGAAAGTATTACGTAATCTAAATTTTATAGTTCGTAGAATCATACATACAATCGCAGTGTAGGAAAATGTATTAAGAAGTTTACCGATATTCCTGCTTCTACTTTCATTATCGACATTAAAAATATTTTAAAGTGATTGTCTAATTATATTTTTTTATATATTAAGTTGGATTACTTACATTCCCTACTCTATCCATTTTACTATCTCTGATTAAGTGTAAAATTATGCTTAAGTATTTCCCATTTTATGCACGTGTAAAAATTAATAAAAAAGAAATGATATGACATGAAAACTCGAAGCCATATTTTCTTGATTAGATAAAGGTAAAGGGTTTTTTGAAATTTAGCCCAGTTTAGGGCATGAATTAAGGTTGCCCCTTTGGCAGGTCTTTGTTACGTCCATCATTGATAAATGCCCTGCGGTGTTTGTGGTAGCCTTTATTGTTTCTACTATTTATTATATTGCTTGAATTATTGCTTTGCGGTGGTTACATCATGTACCACGTGACTATGTATATCGTATATGGTTAGACTCGATTTTTGGTCTAACATCACTGTGATTATTGCCAATAGGTATTTAGTTATTGTACTAGAAAGTTCACGTTTGAGTATTTTAAATACACGATTTATTGTTGTCCCACTGAAGTTTATAAATTACCATAACAAATGAACTTTAATTGTTCATACTATAATAATTAACAATAATACTTAACACTAATAGCACAACTGGCAGCCTTATTGTTAAGAATATTTTTTTTAGTATGGAAAGGATTCCGCAGAATAAGTATTCATAAAAACCGGATGTGGTCGAAACTATAGTCGGAGCTTCCAATAAAAATAAACGTAAGCAATCTCGCATAAGCAAAACAAAAATGTGTCAAAACCACGTCAGTTTCTATAACTTATGATTGTCCTAGGTAGACCATTTTTTTTAAATATAGTAAGATTTGATTTTGATTTTATAGTGACGGTGATTTTGCTATTTTCTTATAAAATTTACATGACTCGGGAAACAAAGAATATTATTTTAGTTTATAGTGATAGTAAAATAAGGCATAAAATATAAATTGATGTGTCAGCCTAACGTTGTAAAGCGTGACAGGTTTATCTGTAAATTTAATTTGACAAGAGTGTCGTACAATCTAATCAGAAATTTGTTGCAACGTGATTTACTATTGACCTTTGATCTTAGCGCTTTTGCTTACAATGGCTCCATAACCGCATGTGATGGATAAACGCAGTGCAAAAACTTAGGTTACGACACTATTTACAATTCTACTCGATTTTGATTAAATTTACAAAGTGTTGACGATATTCGAGATGCTGCATTTGCTATTTATCTAATGAGAAAAGTAGTCATTATCGAACGTAACAAGTATCGAATTTTAACCCCATAAACCTTTTTTTCAATTTTGAACTTTTGACTTTTTCTTACTAAAAAAATTGTAATCATTTCCACCGACGACGATTAATTTCTATCAGATAAAAAAACAAAGAGAACATTTTTGAGCCTAGATTAATAAATAAGACCCTAGCTAGCTCTAAAATATATTTCATATTATCTAAAAATAGCTTCAAACTAATTATTCCGTTTATGTATTCAATATTAAAAACAATTTATTTGTCAAAAACATTCAACACAAAAGTGAAGGAAAATATCATGAGGTAACTATAGCATCGGGTGGTAGGGTACTTCCTAGTACTTAGTAGACTAACTTCATTCTGTAAAATTGCCGCGAAGCACACAACGGTAACTTCCGACAGCCTCGCTTGGGAGCCAGTTCTGTTCCAGGTTAGAAGTGTTTACCATTTTCGACTACAATGTCATTTATCATCAGATGAGCAGTGATCAAATACCTGTCAACCATAAAAAAGTATTTAGATGTAATTCACCTAACAACAATTAATATTTTTATTTATACGGAATTACTCACTTTTAATTATATCGGATACTCCGACTATAAGGCTACCGGATGTGACCGAAACTATAGTCGGAGTATCCGATACAATTGAACGTGAGTAATCCCGCATACATAAAACAAAAATGTATCAAACCTACGTTAGTTTCCATAGTAAAATATTTAACATGCCGCTCACTTCCATTGTACTGTATACGGTAGGAATAAACCTAGATGAATTGTCTATTGCTCATCGAATTCCTGCTCCACTGCTCTAGAAAGTCCTTGTTTATATAACGAGACCGCTGAGGTACCAAGGACGCAATAGAGCTTAATTTAAATTGTCGGGTCGCTCTCAATAAATTTACGAGTATATAAATGTGATACGCAACATGTTCAGTATTTATATAAAAGACGTTTTAAAAGTTATTAAATTCATATTGCTTATTCGTTGCTATATTTGTTATATAGAATTAAAAATATTATTAATCACACACAATACATATTAACTAATAATAACTTAAAATTATAACTACTTACACTATTTATACATCTATGAAAACAACCTAAAAAACCATCCGAGAAGAAAAATGTGTCCAGAATGCTGGCTGCTGCCACGCTTGACAGCAATGCTCAGCTTTTGACCAAAGTAGATGCCAGCATTCAGGTCATCTGAACTTTTTTTAAAGTTAATTTCTGAACAGATAATGTTTCATACGAAGTACAAAACAACATACACTGCTCTGCAGTTAAGTTGAGCGAACGGATTGTTCACTGATTACAATTACTGATCATCATCATAATCAGCCGTATGACGTCTGCTGGACATAGGCCTCTCCCATTGATTTCCATAAAGACCGGTTGGAAGCGGCTCGCATCCAGCGCGTTTCTGCAGTCTTTATTAGGTCGTCTGTCCACCTTGTGGGTGGACGTCCTACGCTACGCTTGCCGGTCCGTGGTCTCCACTCCAGAACTTTGCAGCCCCATTGGCCATCAGTTCTGCGTGCTATGTGCTCTGCCCACAGCCACTTCAACTTGCTAATCCGCTAGGCTATGTCGGCTACTTTAGTTCGTCTACGGATCTCCTCATTTCTGATTCGATCTCGTAGGGATACTCCGAGCAAAGCCCTCTCGATAGCTCGTTGTGCTACTTTAAGCTTACTAATAAAGCACATAGTCAGAGACCACGTTTCGGCGCCATAAGTCATTACTGGTAACACACACTGGTCAAAGACTTTCAACTTGAAGCACTGAGGTAATTCGGACGAGAAAACGGTGCGCAGTTTTCCGAATGCTGCCCAATTACTGATCACTATATATAAAATATATATGTATACAAACAAATATCCTAGGATATTACACCCAGCGCTATCTGACCCCAAACTAATGGAAGTCAGATAACTAATAGGATACATAGATACTTTTTGTTGTTATAAATACATACCTATAATACATACAGACCACCCAGACACAGAACAAACATTTGTTTACACCACACAATGTTTGTCTTGGGTGGGAATCAAACCCACGCTCTACAGCTTTTGAAGCAGATATTCTACCAATGAGCCAACAGGACTGTCAACTATGTTTTGCTAACAATTTCAAAGTTTCTGGGTTACTATTTTTACTAGTTACTAGTCAGTTATCTGTTCTCTGTTAAAATATTTTAATAGGCCAACAATGTCGTATACAAGAATAGCCTAAGACATTTAAATAATCTACATAATAAAATTAGCGGTTTTGTAACAAAAATACAGCGATTCATCTCTTCTGATTCATGGAAATGCGGTTTTGTATATTGACACACTCATGGCGCCGGCGCCGCCGCGAAATTGCTATTTATTCAAGTCTAAAATATCTATAGACAATCCTTATAAATACAAATAGCACCTTTGGAGACCTTAGTGTTATTTACTTCGATACAGTAGTTAAGAACCAGACACTTCAGAGCCCATTTTAGAGATGTAGGCAAGACATGAACAATGTGTGGTAGTTTGCGTAGACGAACTAACTCGGAACAGAGAATCTGCTGTAGACAAAATTATTTTTTTCGGCACGAAAACTCAACAGCTGGTAGAAAATGGATAATACTGACGATTTTATAAAAAAATGAAAAGTTTATTAGATCGATAAAGAGATTTGATTTGGTAACTAAGCATATAAAAAAAAGTATGAACTGTATGTATTCTATCAGTTATTTGACTGCCATAGATATGCTTAGTTTGGGGTCAGATGGCACTATATGTACTGTCCTACGATATTTATTTATTAAAATAATCAATACTTTAATTTTTTTTAAATTATTACTTCTTTGTCAGAACAAGTTATTTATATTTATAACAGGTTATTTGACAGCTCTATTAGCTCATTTGGTAATGTAACTGCTTCAAAAGCTGTACGGCGTGGGTTCGATTTGTGTATGGACAAACATTTGTGTGATGAGGATAAATGTTTGTTCAATGTCGGTGTTCTATGTGTATTATAAATTGCTATATAATTACCAAAAAAAAGTATATAAGTATTCTATCAGTTATCTGGTTTCTATAGTACAAGTTGTCTTAGTTCGGACTTCAATGACGCTGTGTGAAACGTCCTAAGATATTTTTTTTTAGAACAAGTGTTGAACCACTTTTTAAATTATGATAAAGTAAATCATCATAGAAAAAGTTGTTCACTAATCACAGTCGTGAGTACAATGACCCCTTTACGGCTTAGTGCACCCCGAGCTTATAGCCCTAAAGAGGGTGGAAAGAAGCCTTATAGCAATATTTATTTAACACTCGTGTTGAAATGCCAGTTAGTGATCAATAATTGTAATTCCCTGCGCTTAACTCAACGGCAGAGCAGTGTTCACATTGTTCTATACTCCATTTAGAACATTAATTTGTTAAATAAATATATTATTTTTTGTAATACGACACAATACAAAATAAATTATGGAGTAATTTTTTTTTTATTGATCAGAAATAATATTTAATGGAGAGTCATCTACGGAACAATAGAAGAAAAATTAATACCTACAACTTTATTGTACACCAACAATCGACACATTATAACATAAAAACTAAGAGAGAAAAAAAATACAAAACAAAACAACATAAAGATTATTTTGTGGCATATAATGACAGCCTTATGTCCTAGAGCGTTTTTTTCTAAACAACCTTTGGATGGACAGAACAGACGGCACAGCTTACGGTTGACGGTGTAAAAAAAATACAGGTGAATAAAATATATGTATATTATATACATACATAATACAGATACCTACTATAAATAAAAATATATACAATAAATATATAAACTATCATGCAAATAAGTTGACCGATTTGCACAGTCTCTGTTCTGAAGATATCATCTAGGTACATGTAATTTCTTGATTATAAAACACTTTCGCTAGGGCCTTTCCGATTTTATACGGTACTTCTCATTTCGTTTTACAATAGTTAGAATGGAATTAATAAAGTCACGTGGTAGATAAATGGATATGCATTGTTAACATGTTTTTACCAATTAGCTGTTATTTATTTTTGAAAACCTTATTCGCCGTTTTTAAGTACATATTGACCTTTAGCTCTTTTAACCCAAGATCAAATAATTGCACAGTGCAGCACTCGACAAACGGCCGTGGTCACCTATGATCTCAAAGGCAGAGTCGGTGTGTGAAATACTAAATTTTTTGTCAAATTTGTTGCATACAAACATCTCTTGACTAAACCCACGGTTATATTATAGTGTTATTACTTTAGTGTATTCGCGTTTATAAGTCGTTTTTTCTACAACAAGAATGAAAATGTAACTAAATCTGATGATTTGTTTGTAATTTGTAATTATTTTTTTTTCTTTCTTCACCCATCCCACAAAGTCTCAAAACAAAAATTTTCAACCAGTGCGTTTTACCCGTCATGACATACGGCGCCGAAACGTGGACACTCACAGCTGGAACGGTTCATAAATTTAAAGTCGCTCAACAAGCTATGGAAAGAGCTATGCTCGGTGTTTCTCTAAGGGATCGTTTCCGGAACGAAGTAATTCGCCAGAGAACAAAAGCCACCGATGTAGCTCAGCGTATGAGCAAATTGAAGTGGCAGTATGCCGGTCATATTTGCCGCAGAATGGACAACCGTTGGGGTAGACGTGTTCTAGAGTGGAGACCGAATCGGCAATCGTAGTGTAGGACGCCCTGAGACTAGATAGAGTGACGATATACGTAAGACAGCTGGCAGTGGCTGGAACCGAAAAGCCGACGATCGGGCAGAGTGGCGTGTCCTGGGAGGGACCTATGACCATGATGATGATGATGATGTTTTTTTTTTATTTATCTGATTTTTTTAAACATAAATATAATGTTTTAAAGTACTTTTACAATATTAAAGTATTGAACAACATCACCATTAACAACCTAGCTTAGTCCGATGCTGGACATAGGTCTCTCCCAAGACCATTGGGAGGGTTTGCCCATAATCGCCACGCTGGGCAATCGGGTTGGCAGCTGCAGGTGCAAGTTACGCCTCGCACTAGCTAGCTTGTAGCTAGTATAGTATAACTAGGTATATACTACTTACTAAGTGATGTACGAAGCAAATGATTGGATTACTCAACGCCCGCTTCGTAGTTTGACTGAACAAAAAATTAATAACTTATTTTTACGTGAGGTGGTTTGTCTAATTTTATAAAATGCATTAGACATGACACAAAAATCAATGTTAAATTTAAAATAATAATCAAATATACATTTTATCTACATCTGATACGAGTACGTATAATGTAATGTCATCTCTAATAAAATACTCTTAGGGTATTATCAAACAAAAAAATAATTATAAAAATTATGTATTTATTTAGTGAATAAATTATGAATTTAGTCTGTCAACAATAAAAAAGTAGAGAAACATAAAGGTTCAGACAGCGACTTTAGTTTAAAACTATTTAAAGATTAGGTACACAACCCGATTTTCCATCTAATTAACCTGATGATCAATTTTATGACTGTCATTGAAAAATAACTGAATCGGCTAGTTGAATCATCAAACCTATTCAGAGTTATGTGAATCCTGGAGTCCAATCGGCCTTTGGAACAACACTGTTGCACAATACAAAGCGTATTTTTTATGAAGGCAATCTAGGTCTTTACAAGGCACAGTGAATATATCTTATAAGACAGCGTGTTTCATCTTTGGCCATGTTGTCTCTTGCCAACAGACAATTAAGAGCAAAGCAGTCAACTGAGACATTTGAAAATTAGGTATTTCACCAAGCTATTTCTGTCGCGCCGCACGCAGCACCCGCGTACATACTGAGCGAAAGGGACAACTGCACCTCGGGCTCATTAACCCGAAATAAAATGAGCAAAATCGAGGTTTCGTATTCCTCTGTTTCCTCCTCCAAATTTAGACCGATTTTAGTATTTCTTTTAACAAGTAAATAAGAAGGATGTGTTCTTTGCCTGTGCGTTTTATTTTTTTAAGATTATGTCTATGAGATTGGGAATTTGGACGTTGAAACACAGCGTTGAAACTAGGTAAATTTTAAGATTTTTGAAGATTCCTAGCTCTTATAAAAAAAACATATATTAAAAAATCAAAACAGAGGGGCATGAAACTAGCAAGTATCTACTTCCTATCTAAAAATTATTGCTCTAGTATTAAAATCCTGGTAGGAAAATGGGGAAAACGTTTGTATGAAGAAAATGACGACTTGTTTCCTCTTAAGACGTCAGACGAAGATAATAGTGACGGACAACAAAGTTAAAACTGACTTAAAATAGTTGCATATATATATTACCTGGACTATATTATCGAATCGATTGATACATAATAATCGAATGACTAATCACGCGATCCTGATGCGATAATGGAAAAAGTGTTATAGATAGATAGATAGAAACTCTTTATTGTGCACACCGAAAAAGAAAAAGAGTACAGAAAACAAAAGTATTTTATGAGCTAGTGCCACAAGTGGCGGCCTTATCGCTAAGAGCGATCTCTTCCAGGCAACCAATAATGGAAAAAACAACATAAAATAAAGAGCAGACGGGAGATGTTGTAACACTAAAAATAAATAATAATAATAATAATTAAAAATAAATGCACTAATAAAAATAATACATACTTATAGTGTGTAAAAGTAATAATGTTTTTAAATAAAAATAACAAATAGAACATTATATATGTTATAATTATATATGTTATAATAATAAAAAATAAATATAAAAATAATATATAAATAAGAACATTCATAAATATAAACTGATAAAAACCAACTAAACATGCATAAACTGCTAAAAAAGATTATTTTGCTACTATCTCATGGACATGACCATGTGTAGTACATTTTTGAACACTAAGAAGTTCTTCGAATTTTTTAAACTCAAGTCCTTACTTAACGTATCAAATTCTTTAATCCTTGTAATACAATTTCGGATGTAGATGATAGATATATGTATCAGCAACACTAGACTGAGTCCCCCGATTTTGGTAACATTAGTTTTCTAAATAGCCACCATTTATAGGGGCAAATTTAACGATCGTCATCAAAATGCCTAAAACTCCTGTTTGTCTCTCTTTCACAGTGCCTATTTATTATACTAAGGCTCTGTGGTCTCTATCATAGTCGACTAAAACGTTTGTTTCAAGATTATTGGACCAATGAAATTTGTATGTACGAGTATTTGAATTTGACATTTTATTTAAAACCTGACATGTTTTTCTGTTTTCTTATTAATTAATGCATAAGTCTGTGACATAAATGTAATTGAGTAACGTTTTTATGTCAATAATTTGAGTTTGAGTTTGAGTTTGAGTTTGAATAACTTAAATGGTGTAACGTGAATATAGAACAACGGTGGTCTTATTTCCATTCTGTTCCATGACAAACTTTTACTATGGGATAAAACATGGACGGAAAAAGTTTTCCATATAACTCGTAGAAAGTCTTTGGCGTTTTTTCCTGAAATATTTTTTTATTTTTATTTTACTATCAGGTAATTTTTTACTATGCTTGATTTGTAGCGATGATAGCACAGTAGTTAGCGCGGTCGGTTCACACGCTGAAGGGCGTGGATTCAAACCCCAACAATGAGCTTGAGCTGCCGGTGAAGGAAAACATCGTGAGGAATCCATAGTGGTAGGGTATTTTCTAGTACTCGGCTGGCTAGCTATCGAGTTGGAAGTCTGCCGCCAACCACCTAACGGTATGTTCTGGCAACCTCGCTTGAGACCTGGTTCTATTCTAGGCTAGATGTGTATTACCATCTTAGACCACACCGTCGCTTAACATCAGGTGAGCTGTGGTCAAACAACTAGCTTGTCAACCATAAAAAATAAAACACCTTTGAAATACCAAGAGCGCGTCATATCATGACATTCAATACACTGATGGTCTAATGGATGATAAAGCTATAATGTAGCTGCAAGTAAATATGCATTAAGTAGATATAGTGTTTATCTGTGTGCAGCTCTGCGCGCCACGCGCCAGAGATTGCCGATTACTACCACCCACAGCTTTGAGCGGTATCACTATTCTATACTAAAGGCATGGATTCTCATACCAAAAGAAAAAAAAAAAATACTCAAAATAAGTGCTTTTTACTGTTTAACGCTTCACCAATATGAAGCGACCAACGTAATAATATTTATCGTTTTAATATTTTGCTAAACAGCCTTCTTGATAGAATGTGCTCCAGATACGATGACTTAAAACATACAAGAGACATGTTCGTGTGTAATTTTTACTTATTTAAAGCTTAGTATTTGTAACTCAAATAAGTAAATAAGTTCGATTCAGGGTATTCTGTACAATACGAATCCTAACTCCATTAACTACAAAGAGGCTGGATTGTTATGGGCTGGAGGATTCTTTCTTCCAGGCTAGAAATTAACCCACTTTAACGATCAGTTTACCTAGTTGGCTAATAGTAACATAAATATAATTATTGTACTAAAAAATCGTATAGTATTATAATTAGAGGATTTCGTAGACTTGCAGCCTGAAAGACAAAAAAAGTAAATACGTTTGTAACGTAATATATTATATAGATTTCAGGAAAACTTAATTATGTGTATCACCGGGTCTTAATCGCGCACAAAATACTAAGTATATATATACTAAGTCGCAAAAGTTTAAAAATTACAGATTTCATGAACCTTACGAATTATTTATCAACGGTATTTCAGAATAAGTCCATAAATTCGTTCTTTCAAATCAATCTGAGAAAATCGAACATTCCATCTCCTTTTCTAGAATGCTTGCGGTTTCTGACTGTGTGAAACATATCACGTCAACATTTGCAACTATTATTGGAAACGAAGAATTCGTCTTTGTTTGCACGTTATTCTCAAATGTTATTAGTAAAATCTTTTTACTAATAACAATTGAGAATTATAAACTGAGTTTAGTACGTAGTAAATATCTGATTGATGACTGTTACTTATAAAATAAATCGTTGAGTAAAATTGGAAGAGCGGTGTCCTCTGGCACAGGCAATTCATGCCTCAAAGAGAACACCAATCTAAATTGTTAATATGTAAACTTTTTAAAGAAATTAAAGCATTATTAGTATTGAATTATTATAGCTGTGTGTGGGGTCAAAGATAATGACTATAATCCTGAGGTCGAACTCCTATCCCATATTAACCACAAAAAATGTTCCCAACAAAACAAAAACAACACCAATATATTTTAGGTGTAATAAATTACAGGTAGGTATTAAATACAGCTCCCTGAATCACCACTACCTATTTTCTCATGCAAATTTATTATTTTGTTAATTACACACATCTTAGAATGCCTAGTAATATTTTAGAAGTACCGGTGGTCTGTTTTGAAGGTAAATCATAGTAACTGACAGAACATGTAATTACACAACAAATTCAGTAGAATCATAGTGTCGGTGCTTCTGATGCCTTCTGGGATTGATTACTACGTATCTTATTGTACCTGTTTGAGAAAATAACTCCCTGAATCAACCGGACGGCCATACAAACGCGACGAAAACGTCATCCGTACATGGTGGATTTTCCCCATATACGCACTAAATAATTCCCTTGGTGGTAGATCTCCTTAGGTAGGTATCACCGCAGTACTAGATATTCTGCCGCCAAGCAGTAGTGTGTAAGCATTACTATATTCCGGTTTGCAGCTAGCGAAATTACAGGGTATAACCAGTAATGAGCGCCATAGTAGCGATGCCCTGGACTTTGTTTTGTTACTCAGAAGGAAGTCCTCCGGCCAAGGAAATCTACCACCAATTTACTTAACGGTGTGCTCAAAGATACCGTAAGGGTACCTAATTGTAAGCTTTTAATAGAAGCTTGTTATAAGATGATGTTGCTAGAACTCACCAACCTACAAGAGACAAGCGGTCAAATTCTGGCGGTGTTTGTTTCAAATAATTAATTAGCATGCGATATGATTTTTCCCGCTTCACGTTTAAAGTTGACGACAAAATATAAACTAGAAGTTGGTTGGATTATCAATTATAGTTTGGCATCTTGATTTTTTTAAGCCTAGGTTAATTTCTAGTACTCGACTGGCTAGTTACCACACTCAAGTTGAAAATCTGTCGCCAAGCACCTAACGGTGTGTTCCGGCAGCTTCACTTGAGAACCAGTTCCATTCCATAGGCTAGGCGTGTTTACCATCTTCGGCCACACCATCACTTAAGTTCATGTGAGCTGTGGTCAAACACTTAGCCTGGCAACGACAAAAGAAAAAATGGAATTCGATGTCTAGCAACATGCGACCCGTGACAGTATTCCTACAAACAATTACTCTGAAAGTCTGTAATTTGTTAAATTTATTTTCGATGAGTTAAATAAATTTATTTTAGTAAACACATATTATGTATTTACGCAACTGTGTCAAGGGATTTTAGACGCGTGTACCTATTACTCATGCAGGTGTATAATTAATTTGCTCGTAATTTGATTGTGTAACTTGAAACTCTAGCTGGCTTTTTATGTCTTTAGTCATAACGTTTAACCAGTAAAACTTCAACTTTGCATTCTGTTCTACCTATTGTACATTAAATTATTTTCCAATAACTTTGGACTATTATGGTCATAATTATAATATGCCACGCTATTAATATAAACGCGAACGTTTATCCGTCAGCGGTATATTTCGTAATTGAGCCGGAGAAGTAATTTTTATTTCTACCTTCTAATTACTATAAACCTACTAAGAATATCGACACTTGGACCTATTATTACCTATAATCGATGAATTAATTTCAATAAATAAATAAAAAATAAATTCACCGTGACGACTATTGGCACAATGATCGTCGAATCTACATCCCACATGGCGGTTATCTCGTGAGCTAAGTCAAGATACTTGCTGAGCTTATTTATTATTATTATTATTGAGCCTAGAGGAAAAAAAATATCGCAACTTAGTCCGTGCAGTTGAAGCGGCAGAATGCTTTTAGCATTCACGGGTATTGTGAGAATTGATAGTTTTAGGAGGGGTGGGGTTGGGGGGGGATGTACAGGTACGACTCTGATCCCCTCTGTCAGGAACAGCAACAGATTACCGAAGGGGGTTTAGTAGGTTCCTACAATTCTACATAACTTGGCTATACTCCAATACAGCCCAATACAAATATCTGTAGAAGATTTTGCCCTCGTTGTCATTGTTTTTTTGTTTCATCTCACCTGATGTTAGGTGACAGTGTGACGAAGATGGTACGCATAGCCTGGAATAAAACTGGTTGTAAGGTGAGGTTACTTAGACACACCGTTATGTACTTGGAAGCAGAATCTCAACTTGAGGGTGGTAGCTAGCCAGCCGAGTACGAGAAAGTATCCTACCACAATGATAATGGTTTCCTTGGAATGTTTTTGCGGCAGCTCAAACTCATTTTTGGAGTTTAAATCCATGCCTTTCGACATGTGATCCGACCGTACTTACCACTGAGCTATGATCTCTAAAATTTGTTACATCTTAAATCTAATAACGGCTTAATGGATTAGAGGGAGATTTGGAACGGACATATTTTAATACTCTAGATCGATCAAATGTATACTAAATTTACGGTTCTCGTAGGAGTTTGCGTTTAGCGTTGCTAGTAGTATAATGTTCGTTATTTACAATATTGTAAATCTTTTCAACAAACACCACATCGAATCTATGTCAATGTCTGTATTAGTGGTTTTACGACTGTCTATAAATAATTTATAGATATCATTTCGTTTGAAAAGCTTTGTCCAACGATTTGTAGATGTCGTGTCATAAAAATAGTGTTAAGCAATAATTAATCTATAAAAAATCATTATAGATAATAAACTATACATAATATGTAATGAAAACATATTTTTGAATTAAAAAATTCGAGAATTGGTGAAACAATTTTCTTGTTTTATATTTATGATACTGGATATTGAATATCAAATCAAAACGTTTAATATTAATACCAGTATAAGTCAATTCAGCCATTAGTTTTACATATAACTACATAAGGAATAACTACTTTATTGGTATATATATATATATATATATTATTTAAACAGGGAAAGAAAATAAAAATAGTAAAATAAAATATTACATGTTATAAACAAATAATGGGCCTCCCCCATGGGGGGGTTTTGCCAATACTCGCCACGCTTAGCAGGCGAGTTGGCGAGCGCAGATGAGTGTGGTTATTCAAAGAAGACGCTGCTGCCCATCTTCCGGATTACATCCCTTAGCCGACTCTTACGGCAACCACGGGTAATAAAAGCAGTAAAATTTGTATCCGGTAAGTTTATTTTCACAGAAAAGGTAAAACATTACTCATAGTCTGCCGCAAGTAAGTAAACGTTGGTGTCAAATATTTGTCAGATACTGTAATATTAACTTGACATATAATTAACATAATGTGACAGAATTATTGTATACGTCATCTTTAATGACTGAGGCACCATTTTATGATTATTTTATGTAGGTAGGTGTCAACTAATTTATCTATTTTGTTACAAGAGCTTTTTGAACGTAAATCAACGTTTAAAATACGTCGAACGAACTAGTAAGTCGTATTGTCTATAATAGACGTGTCATTTTAAAATAATTTACAAATATAATATATATTAAGTGTATGATTTAGCTATTCATCGAATCGGTATTCCAAAGTAATGAGCGCCAAAGCAACGGTGAAGTCTAAGAGATTTTGTTTTGTTAGTCAAATGTTTCAATATCTTTAGAACCACTGGAACAGTATAAGCCAGACGTTTTCTCTTATCAGGAGAGCGTATCGTTCTTACCATCACTATGATGCTAAAAACATAACACGTATTAAAAAAATATCACAGGATTATGGTTCAAACGTTTTGATATTAAATGTTTGAAACGGATAAATGATAACAATGTGGTAAATATTTCTTATAAATCAATTATTTTAACGTTAGCTTTCATAAACTGAATGCATCCCGTTATAATGAATGTATTACAGTTGAATCTTCGATCAATAATATTGTTGGAAGGATGAGGTATAGTAAAATTGAGAATATAGTGGATAACCATTCCGATTTTAGGAAAGAAAAGTATTCTGACATAATAGCAAAATATAATTTTGGTAAAATGATGCCATAGTGACTCTTTCCTACCTTTTTTCGCGTAATTTTCTTGTAAATTCTATTGATTTTAATGAGTAATGAGTATAAAGTACGTTAAAACTATGAAATACAAGATAAACTCAGGGAACCTCAATTACACCATAAAATCACTTACGAAGCTATGCAAAACAAAAATGCATCATTTGTAGCTAAAAATAAGCTATTGTCCCACTGTTGCAAAATTTGATCACCCCTTGCTTTCATAGGAAACAATGACAAATTACAATTGAATATGGTCAGATTCCATTTTTTCCACAATTGTTGCTGACTTTGTTGCAGCAATTACGAACATGCACAAAAATACCCATTTTAAGTCTTAACTACAGCATTAGCTTAAAAAAGTGTAGTCAAACGTTTTGTTTTGAAAGATTTAGATTTTAAGAGATATTCCCGTAAAAGACCAAAAAGCTAACCCTACCAGTATGTCGGTGATGCGAGACATCCGCAGTTAGTCGATTTTCTACAATATCAATGCGTAAGAGACGCTTGGTTCCCGCCATACGCCAGTACCGCACGGCATCGCGGCGCGCGATCAAGCGCTGCGCAAACGTAACCCGACCAATACAAAACTAATTGAAATTTTCAAATTTCGAACTGTTTATTTTTAAAGACAAAAAACATCCAGAAAAATCAACTGAATTTTCAAGTGTAACGTTGCATTAATCGTCACGATTTTTAACACCTCCAAATTTTATACCTCTACTGATTGTGTCCAGAATTTCAACACCAAATCCAAGTGAATGCATCCGTTAATATTAAAGCAAATGAGTTTTTAAAAACCCTCTTATCGCCGGCAATTATATTGGTCTAAGTTAAGTGCTGTAACTATCGGTCAATGACAATTCGATTTTAATTTAATGGCTGTCAAATTTCGATGTGGAGTGGACTGAGCCCATAATTCTTGGGATGGTAATATTTTATCGGCTTTAAACATGTGGTTTGAAAATATTAAGCAATATTACATAATCGTAGAAAGGTCTTTCTCATGCAGATGAGATGCGCAATATATCAACAGGCACAAATGGTACCATTTGAATATCATACTACTGTCTATTACGACAAGAGTTAGTGATTAACCAGCTTCAATTTAGTTAGGGCAAAGATATAAAGTTAATACTGATAAGAAATTTTGAAGACAAATTTCAACTGTTTCTTAAGAAACATACTTTAGCGCTATTGTTCAAAATTTAGTTCCTGTAGTTAGTACTCGCTGTTACCAACGGCCTTTAAAGAGTACAGAGTTTTTCACGAGTCGTAGTTAATTTTCTTGCCCGCGATGTAGGTGACTGCACATACTAGAGTAACGTGAGAGTTGCAATGCATCGTTCCATTTGCTCTTATTTACACAAGTACTTCTGTTACACGAATTTGTTTGCGATGCATCTGAGATTTTATTTTCGATCAATTAACTGCTAAACCACCATAAATGTTATACCAGCTAATTTATGTACTTAACCATTAGTGTGGAAGTAATTTTAGTTTTGTTACATCTTTTATAATGTACACTTAGTAACTGGAGCAATATACTCCTAAAGTCTTTGTGAGAAAGCTTCTGTTTGTGCTAATTACGAGTATTTTTATGGTAAGGCTTTTGACTGCTTGCGTTAATATGTTTTTTTTTCTATCCCTTGGCAACAGTACCTTTTTTCCGGCAACCGTATGTTCTATTTTGTATCCCTTATTTTGTTTCACAATGATTGGTTGAGATGTTAAGGCGAGTAATCGTAACAAACAAAATCACATTCGCATTTGTGATTAGTTAGGATTAGGATGTTATGAGACGAAAGAGACTCTCACCTAGTGACGAAACCTGTCCGTGACAGGCAGCGGGACCCAGATCATTAAATAATAAAAAAAAGTTTCAAGCATTGTTGCAAGGGCGATCATTACTTTGAAACATTCGATATTGACTTTTCTTATCCCTGTAATTTTACACTGTTAGTTACACTGTTTTTAGCCGACTTCAAAAAAAGGAGGAGGTTCTCAATTCGTCGGAGTCTTTTTATTTATGTATGTTTACCGATTACTTAGACGTCTGCACCGATTCAAGAAATTCCTTTTTTTTTGTTTAATAGGGTATATTTCCTAGGTAATCTCGTAGAAATTTTATGAAAATCGATTCAGTAGATTAATTTTTAAACGAAAATATTTAAGACCTTTACAGCCGTATTTGGGCTTAGGGGCACGGTGTCGGTTTTTTTTAATTATAATTTTTAACCAAAATAAACAATAGAATAGAAATCCTCTGAAAATACTAAAAGTTCTTTCTATTTATATTTAGTAAGTAAACACTAGTTGGGTTTGTTTGTGGTTACAAAAAGACGTCAAAACATGATAACCGCCGCGTCATCCGCGACACCATTCTACGTTAATTTTTCGTTAAGATTGTTAAAAGACCGGCACAAACTTCTAATTGGGGTTAGCACAAGGTCGATTAACATCTGTTGGTAGGGTTGCCATACCTAATTGAAAATTTATGAATGGTATTAACTGTCAACTCTCATTTTGATAATATCAGGAATTCGCTCATGTTAGGGCTGTCTGAAATTTAATTAGCTTAATCAAAAACATCTGTTTGAGGCAACATTCTGTATTAAAGTTTAATTTTGTAGAAGATTTTAGTGTGATATAATTTTTTACATTTGAAAAGTGAACATTTAACGATGTCGTTAAATTCTATCAATTTTATATTAAAATAGAAATAAAAACATTATAATCAAATAAACTAAAATATTAATACACTACAAAACAAAAATTTGATAACACAAGTTACAAGTCAAATAAAACTTTAAATATATTTAATAAAAATAATATTGGTAAAAAATAAATCAATTTTTGCCGAACTAAATTTCAATAAAGTTAGATGGTAAATTTGGTTTCAGATACCTTGTAGGAATAAAATTTCAATCCAAAACAATATAGTCTTGTTAAGACTGAATTTACACCCACGCGCACCATTGTTCTACATATTCGCAATCAAATTGTTCCCAATAGCAAACTCCTTAATTTTCAATCGATATTTTATAGCAATCAATTTCACTATATATGTATGTATTGATTTAAATTTAATCTTCACTACACACTACTTGCCGTGGTGGTGCCGGCGTAAGAATTGTGCCCCACCCTCTCTACCCGTGGTTGCCGTAAGAGTCGGCTAAGGGATGTAATACGGAATATGGGCAGCAGCGTCTTCCTTGAATAATCATACCTAACTGCGCTCGCCAACCCGCCTGCCAAGCGTGGCGAGTATTGGCAAAACCCCTCCCCAGGAGGAGGCCTATGTCCAGCAGTGGACGATCTATGGCTGATGATGTGATGATGATAACACACTACAATACCAACATCTGCGTTGTATTGATATAAGTAAGCAGCTAAACTAGACAAATTGCAAATGTTAAATAACGTCCGATTTTCTCATTTTGCTAATGTGTCATCACCCCTAGGCCATGAATCAGCTACTTTGTCACATCTCTATTTCAAAGTATCGCCATTCATCATCATTGTCGTTCTCTGAAATTTGTTATGGTCCACCCATTAATGTGCCATTAAACTCTGTATTTGTAATTTGTCATTCACTACAAAGGAACATAAATAACCATCTTAGGTATCTAGAGCAAGCTATGAAAAGTTTGATGGGCATTTATATTAACTAAAGGTCACTGTCGAATTCCACTTATATTAAAGCTTTGCTTTTGTTCCATTTACATTATTGTGGTTACAGCAATGAACTCCTACAGAAGCATGATGTCTTTCAATTTGTTTCTGTTTTATATCAATAGATAAAATGGCAAATTTACGCATATAGTCGTATAGAATAGCTGTTATTACCGGTAGCACTAAACTATTTGTTATCTGAATCTTAGCGCGATTGCAATCATAAATATACTTTCAATGAAATAAATGAGAGTCGTAACCAAATACCCATTTAATGCTCCGGTAGTTATATGTTATATATGAAACTCAGAAACCTAACATCATTTACTACATTGTCGTAGAACAGTAGCCAATGTTGACAAAATATCTTGAGAGCTTGTTTATTTATTATTTGCATGTCAGGACATACTAAAGTAGCTTTCTTTAAGCAAAATATAGTACTTTGTGCATAAGGGTTTTAACTGTCGGTTTCAATGGGGAAACTTCTATTAAAACGTCAGTTTTTATTTCCCGTACTATTGTGGTGCGAGTAAGTGCATTTTTTACGCGTATAGTTTGAACGCTAACTCGTCTGATGGTAAGCTATGTGGTTGAACATAAAGCGCATAGACTTAGCAGATAACTATTCAGTTTGACTTTGAAAAATCCAGATTATATCCCTCAGCAAGAGAAGAAGCCAGCTGCTTATTCCATTCCTTTGGCCGTACGGATAACAAACGTAGGTCCAAAATGTTTGGTAGGTAACCATGGAAATTTCACTATGTATGGATAATGGGTAGGTATATTAATTATTCATCAAATCAAAACTTTAAAAATATTTTTAGTAAAATTGTTGTCATATAATATTTAAAACTTTTATTTTATTCAGGATAGGCTCGCAGCCTTCCTGATTTCAAGATATAGTGTGATCTAAAATGGAACACACTTATCAAGAAGGAATCTATTTGCTTTGGATTAAGTCCTAAAGTTGAGTTCCAAAACAGCGATGGACTTTGTTTTGCTGCTCAAAGTTCTGTGTATTGCTACAATGGTCATGGACAAGCGTTATCTCTTAACATCAGGAAAGTGCCTCCTTCGTCCTATTTATTACTTTAACACAAAAAAGCTATATTTGCCGATGAAATAAATTTGTTGTACTTTTAATTCCGAATAATAATACATAACATTTTGAATGGTTCTTATTAACACCGTTCAAAAATATAAAAGCTCCAATAAATCACCAACGTAAACGTGATTTAAAATTTTGTAATAGGGCACATTGGGACGGCAATATCATAATAACAATAATTGAAATATTTAGTGGCGACACGCGAGCGGGGTTAACCCGGGGATACTATTCTAAGTGATTTATAGCCTATAATATAAATCGAAGCGTCGATTCTATATTTTTCGGCTGTAAAACTTTATTAATGTCATTTGACCTATTGCTGTGGTGCAATGGAAACATTTAAAAATGTGTCGGAACAGATCAAATTATCTGACTACATAGTGGCATTATACATTGTTTTGAAATTTGTATTATATATATGAGAAACTCAAGAAAATTATTTATTATTTTGTAGCATTGGCTTTTTTATGTAGGTATTAGAGGTTTGAAAGTATTAGGTATTTAAAAAGATATCAAAGAGCTGGGCTGTCAAAATTTCAAATACAGACAGCAACAAAAGACATCCAATTAAATTTATTTTATTAGAATTCAAGCCATTACATACACTTTCTAGAAAAGTATATACCTATGTAATTTCTTCACTGATTGACTCATTTGATAGTAGAAAATCCATAGATATGCAGTAACGTGTTGCGATAACCTCATTCTCTTAATTCCAAATGCACATTAGCAGATAGACCATGAGTCGTCGACGCTAATAGTTGGCGCTTGGCCATCACTCAGTTTATGAGACCTGGATAAGACCGTGCCGCAATCTGTATTCACTAACGCGAGTTAAAGGCCATTCGTGAAGTATTTAAAGGCAGTATTCATTTAATCATCATTATCATCTCAGCCATAGGACGTCCACTGCTGGACATAGGCTTCCCCCATTGACTTCCATAAAGACCGGTTGGAAGCTGCTCGCGTTCAGCGCGTTCCTGCGGTCTTTGTTAGGTCGTTGTGGGTGGACATCCTACACTGCGCTTGCCGGTCCGTGGTCTCCACTCCAGAACATTCCAGCCCCATCAGCCATCAGTTCTGCGTGCTATGTGTCCTGCCCACTGCCACTTCAACTTGCTAATCCGCAGGGCTATGTCGGTTTCTTTAGTTCATCTACGAATCTCCTCATTTCTGATTCAATCTCGTAGGAAAACTCCGAGCATAGCCCTCATACTCGTTTAGATAGATAGAAATTCTCTATTGTGCACACCAGAAAGAAGCAATGTACAGAAAACCAAAGTACCTTATGAGCTAGGTGTTGCCATCTTCGATTACACCTAAAAACATTATTATTATGAGCTAGTGCCGCAAGTGGCGGGCTCTAACTAAAAGCGATCTCTTTTAAGCAGCCAGGATATTTACCTTCTAGACGACCAGTATTTTTTACCGATTTAGCAATCACGATAGCTTAAAACTTGATATGGTTAATATTTATACAACATATAAAAAAAAAAAAAAGTTTCATTAAACGGTGTAACAACTGGCGACCTTACCTCTAAAAGGGATCTCTTTCAGGCAAGCTTAGGATAGAAAGGATTAGATAAATAATTAAAAGTTTAAAAAATCTATAATCCGACTGCGATTAAAATAGCTGTAATTAAAAAAAAAAACTTTTTAAATGAATTTATTATACCTAATTAAATATAACATATATATTTTTGTAATCCTCTTTTAATTCTCTTTATTTAGATACCCTTGATAGGTTTGGTTTTTTTTAAATTAACGTATACCTATTTTGCGCCAAAAATCCACCATCTTGATTTTTTAAACCACCCTTTAAGAAGTCGGGTTACTGAGACGAATCTGACGATACCTTAATTGTCGTAATCCATTCGGCCGTTTGGAAGATACGAGGTAATAAAGAAATTTATATACATACATACAAGATACTCGCGATAAACATAACCCTTCCTTGGCAGTCGGGTAAAAACACGGGGTGTGTCAATAACGAGACATATTGCAGCAAATTTCGAACATAATTAAACCCAACAGAGTAGAAAATTTCACCACGTTTGTAACCTATATTACGACATTTTGAATTTAAATAAACCAAACGGTCTTATCCTATACTCATAAAATAGAGTAAAATGTTACCGAATGCGAATTTAGAATAGGGCGAAATTAGAAAACCAAAGTGTGCCACCGAGACCTATGTGAATGAACAGTTGGCGAATATAGATAATCTCAAAGCCGACTCCCGGTATAAAGATATCAATAGGGATTTGGTTAATACCAACTCATTTAAATTCAATTCGATTCATGTAACGAGATCAAAGCAAGCATTACTCTTGGCAACAAACAACCACAATACACTTCTATTAGACGTTTTAACAATAAAATACTATACAACGGGAGACCTGAATAATTACTCTGGCTTAATATCCAGAGATTTGGCGCATCTCATTGAGAAACAACCTTGACGGTCGTTAACATAATTTATGATTCAAATAAGTTGTTTCGTTTATTTTATGCATGTTTTGGTATTGAACATTTCATTAAACGAGCTTGTGTTGATTTTCAACTGTCTTTGTGTTGTCGGTTCTTTCTGAGATTAAAGGCAAATTGCTTGTTGAATGCTTGTGCTGTTAATTTCAAGTATATTTCTTTCATAAAACATTAATGTTTTAATAATTTATGATAGGTATTATTGCCAAAAGCTCTTTACGTCAAGTTTAATGGGATGCACTTAGTGTTATTTCCTTTCTTGTGGTTTGTGTAAAATATTCTTGAATAAAAATAATAGTATATTATGATTACGAGTATATTCATATACTAGCGACCCGCCCCAACTTCGCACGGGTAGTAAGAATGGGTATGTGGGAATTTTTGTAGATCTTTAAAAGAGGATAATCCCACCATGCATTGTTTTGTTACATCTCTAAGGAATTAGGCAGCGTTTTTGATTAAAGCTCCCAGGTGGCTTGACCTTTTCCGACACTTCCAACAACTATAATCATATTTCAACCAATTTACACAAAACCTTGATAAATCATAAACCTAAACCTTCCTCATCAATCAATCACTCTATCTATTGGTGAAACTCGCAAGATAATTCGTTTAGTAGTTTTTAAGTTTATCGCGAACAGATAGACAGACAGACAAATGCGGTGGACGACTTTGTTTTATAAATATTGTAGTAATGAAGTAATAACGACTATTAAATATTACCATTATTCTGGACACAATATTATTTTTATTTATATTCTTTCATAAGAAAATATTATGATTTTTCTTTATTGATAATAATTATTCAAATTTCAATTGGTTCTTTTGAATTACTTTTGATATCTTAAAGTAAGTTTGGTTTATTTTTGTGATGTGCATAAAATGAAATCGATCGATCAAGTGTCGGTGAAAAAGTGTTTGTTTATCAGAATCATTATCTATAGTTAGTTATCTACAACACATATTGACAAGATGAGCAGCATGGTGACTTCCGCCCTACTTCTGTTTTACCTCGTGCTTGTAAGTATTACCTTTACCTAATTTATTACAAGTACTTTCCTATACGAAATACTTGTCTAGAGCAAGCATTGCCTAATTTATATCTTACGTTTTGCAACATACTTTGTGTACTTACCTACTTAAACAAAATGTAGAATTAGGATTACTACTCCACTTAGTAGCGATTATTGTCTAGTGGTTAGCGCGGTCAGTTCATACACCGTAGGGCGTGGGTTTAAACCCCAACAATGAACTTGGGCTCCCCGTGAACAGTACTTTCTAGTAGTAATTAGGTGGCTAGCTACCATCCTCGAGTTGAAGTCCACATCGTCATTTAGCATCAAACCTAACCTGTCAGCCATAAAAAAAAATCTAGTTAGCAGCATTAACATAATATTATATTCTATTTAGATACATAATTATTAGGAAACAAAAATGCAGTCCGTTACTAAAGAATGAACAAAGTGTGCTGTTATTAACATATATGTATAAAAATAGTATTCTCAGAGATTAGACGGATGAGTGTATTTGGGCAAGGAATCTTACAATATGCTACTGAAGTTTAAGTAATATACACCTCAATCTTTTAATACCAATCCTTTAATCGTTTCCATTCTACGGTTGCCTGGAAGAGATCGCTTTTAGCGATAAGTTCGCCAGTTGTTACATCTATTTATTACATTTATTATCTTTTTCTTCAGTATTATATTTTTTTTGCTGTGGACAATAGAATACAGTAATTTATTAATAACTCCGCAGTTACATGTCACAGGTACAATTGAATAAAATTAGAATGTAAAAATAAATAATAATATTAAATTCTAAAATTAAAAAATGTCAGATATTTAGATTATAAAAATAAATAATTAAATAGTACAGTTGCAAAGTAAATAGAATTACCTATATCGTATAATACAATCCAATCATTAAATTACGTTAACAATAATATTTAATCTACGAACAGACTTCAGTTAAATTAAAATATGTATGGTTGTCATAAAACAGCTGATGTAGAAGCCAAGCCTCCCGCTTGACCTTGAACGAGGACAATAAAGAGTTAATCAATCAATACTATCAGTTCTTCTATCTAAATTTAAAAGCATTGCAGTTTTAATAATGAAACATAACCAAAAAGTTTAACATGGTAATCAGCAAAGGTGGGCAGATAATTGATTCAAATATCGATATCGATTTAAATCAAACGAAAGATTTAATTTTCCGATATTGCAATCATCGAATTAAAGTTTACATTCAAACACGTAAGATAAATGAGAACAGCCAGTAGCGACCAGTTATTCCATGTTTACTGCATTTGTTACGAAGATTTATAAATGATACTGTCCAATGCGCGAGTCAAGTTGTCGAGATTCTAATCAGAGTAGCCAAGAAAGGAGGTTGCCGTATTAATTGATTTATAAGAACACATTACGACCAATTAAAGTTTTCTGTCCAATTTACAAAGACAGTTTATATAGCCGCGGCCTTTACTACGTTAAACTGAAGATGTATATTATTTGACTTGTCAGTTTGTGTGGCATAATACATTTGTAGAAGAAAATGTCGTTTCTTTTCCAAGAAATGCTAATCAACGTTATCGCCTTAATCATCACAACCTACACAATCGTAAAGTCGCACTTCGTTAAAAATTTAAGATTCATTACATTCTGTTCACACATACACATATTTATTATTCTAATCAAATCATTTCATGTTCGAAATTGTCAAATGAGCTTTTTGCTTGGTTGAGAGCCACGAGATTTGATTTTATCACATTCATATTTATACATACATAAAGTCTTGGCCAAAAGTATTGAGCATCTTTCATATTTTTCAGTTTTATGGGGATTGGTCCATACTAACAAAATGAAACAATTTAGACATATTAGGATTGTTGTTTATTTATAGAAAATCAATATTTTGTACGTGTTATTATGTATTTTATGTATATATTGTGTACCCTTTGCTTTAATTACTGCAGAAATTCTTTTAAGTATAGAGGGCACGAGTTTTTATTCTTCGGGGCTAATAGAATTCCATTCTTGGCGCAGGCGTAGTTTTAGCTCTTCCTTTGTTTATTGTGTGGCACCTCACTCTACGTTTCAATAAACCCCACAAATGTTCTATCGGGTTCAGGTCCGGAGACTGGACAGGCCACTCCAGAAGCTCAATGTAGGTTTCTCGAACCCATGCTGTAGTACAAGCAGATTTATGACATGACGCGTTATTGGAATTTAACGCCATTCATGTCGGTATCACCAAAAAGACTTGAAAATGAGCGCAGCAGCGCAGACTTCAGGGCATTATTGTGTTCTAAGGAGTTTATACGGCCCTCGCACACGAACAATTTGCCATCTTCTGAATCAGTCTTGTAGCCCCAGACCATTATGCTACCTCCACCGTATTTTACGGTTGGCACCGCATATTCTAGGGTTTAGATATGAGTTCAAAATTTAAAATTAACTTTTTAATGTTCCATTTCTATTAAAATTTTCTTGTTTAATTTTGTTACAGCATCAAGTTTATTTGTTTAAGTACATATTTCGTGCTTATTTAAATACATTATTATTATTTTTACATTCTTACTATATGTATTATTATCTCCCGTCTGTTCTTAAGATGTACCGTGATTTCTATTCCTGGTTGCCTGGAAGAGATCGCTCTTAGTGTTAAGGCCACCACTTGTGGCACTAGCTCATAAGATTATTTTGTTTTCTGTAGTTTTTTTTTCTATATTTGGTGTGCACAATAAATAGTTATCTATCTATAAGTAATAAGTATGAACAGCTACTGAACGCGCTCGTGGTTGTTAAATATTCAATTAATTTTATCTAATATATTTCTCACTGTACCGAGGGAATAGCACAGCTCAAAGAAAAGGGCGGCGTGTTACCAATGACAGGTAATTCGTTAACTCACACTTAATCCTAATTAATAGCCTATTAGTAGACGTTTTCAATTACCACTCTATTAGATTTATTACCGTACACGTTACTAAGTGTTCGCTGATTAACGATCGAGCCGAGATTATTGTAATTTGATTAAATATTAAAGCTTTCAAAACCAATTAATTTGTACAAGCAAAACGGTCATATCAAACAGACAGTGCCTTGGATTATAATTATCTATTCGTAATAAACTATTCTATTATGGCTTTATTATGCTCGTAAAAATCTTTACTATGATAAAGTAAAGCATTCAGACATACGAAATACTTTTTTACTGCCGTCCGAGTGGAATTGGCAGATTGGCGCCATTTTAGCATAACATTTAAATTTTAAATGGCTATTTATGTCGTTTTAAGGCTATTGTAACGGCAAATCAAAATGAAACAGGAAATTTAAAAGGTGGTCCTGGGTGGTGGTATTATACGAAATCGTCTTTCTGATATAGTTATCAGCAAGAAAGTCATAAAATAGACAAAGTGACATTACTGTGCGGATCTTTAATGTAACATATCCGTAAATTATATTTTTACTGCCTTCTGTATCTTAACCTAACTTATGTTTTTTGTTACTCTAATAAATATATTTATCTTCTTTAGTATAAATTTAAATTACGATTTGTGAGCTTTTGTGGGGTCTTTTTTGTGTTTACAGGTTAGGTGTTTTTGACTACAGCTCACCTGATGTTAAGTGACGGTGTGGTCGAAGATGGTTAACACACTTAGCCTGAAATGCTATAAAAGGCTCAAGTGTAGCTGCCGGAACACACCTTTTTGACATGTTTTGACTTGTTCTGGTTTTTGTGCCTGGATATTGCGTATGTAGAAGAAAAAAAACGTTTAAAACGTTCATTAAAATGTATTATTTTTCAAATGTAAATACATATGTATTATATTTTTATTTAATATTTGCCGATTGTTATTGTTATTAACGTATTATTTATTTTTTGATTGATTAAGTTAATTGTAATTCTGTATGTATTTGTAATTCTAATTTTATGACATTTTTATTTCTAGATAAACTGTATATTATAATTTTAAGACTACTGTAATTGGCGATTGCCGTTTTAGTCTAAATAAATAAATAAATAAATACATAAAAGTATTTTTTGTTTTTATTTTTTATTTTGTGCCATTAACTTTTGAAATATTGTTTACTTTTGTAGAATCAAGTTCAATATTTGCTTTTATTCCTCTCGAGTAATGGATTCGAGCAAGTAGGCAATAAATGTAATATACAGCAGTAAATTGCATATAATGCACCCTAAAGTCAGATATTAAAATATCCAAAGCGACACTCAAAATGTTTACAAATGTACACAGTACTAAAAATAGAAGTACGATCATTCTAAATGAAAGGATAAAGCAACGATAAAGACACTTGGCTCATAAGAATTTTAAGCGAGAATATTATAGCACCTTGAACTAAAATAGATATAATAAACAGCTTCCATGATAGCAATCAAATGGGTCATTTGCCGGAGCAAGAACCCTAAGCGACTTCTTTTTGTTAAACAGTTGTAGTTAACTCTACATATTATATAGTAGCTTTATTTGCTTTTCAAGTTTTATAACCTGCGAAGTTAGGTTAATCGATTTCATAATTATGCTTCATATGCTGTGTTACACAAACATAAAAATGTTATAATAAATGTTCATTATGCGTAAAGTTTTCATATATTTAGGTGTAAATTGCTTTAAAATTTTACCCGACTGCCAAGGAAGGGTTATGTTTTTCGCGCGTATCTTGCATGTATGTATGTAGAGGTATATGTAAATTTCTTTATTAACTCGTATCATCCAAACGGCTGGATGGATTCCGACAGTTAAGGTATCGTTATATTTGTCTTAAAACCCAAGTGATCTTGGACGGAAAATGGCGGATTTTTGGAGCAAAATATAATACGTTAATTTAAAAAAAAACCTGTAGAGTAGGATATCGGAATAAAGGAATTTAAAAGAGAATTACAAAAATATATATAAGTTATATGTTTAAATTTAATTGGGAATAATAAATTTGTTTAGAATGTTATTTTCCTTTAATTATGGCTGTTTTAATCGTATTTGGGTTAGGTATAGATTTTGTATAATCTTCAGCTTGTTGTATTATATTAAAACAACTTAACATCACTACCACTGCAAGTGTCTTTAGGCGACGGTGAACAAACGTACAATCAAACGTACTGTCTGCTTGTGTGCCGTTTTTTGTTTATGAAAAAATACTTAAATTGTGTTTTTATAATTTTGGTATATATATTGTAGGACACATATATTGTATGATTTTTCATTAATGTACTTGCTTTTGTCCGCAGTTTCACACGCGTCAAATTTTTACTGTCCATCGGAAACATATTTTTATTCATGGATAAAAACATTCGCATTTTTATATTAATTTGTTCTTAAAATGTTTCTTATAAAATTATACAACGCACAAAAACTTTTCTTCCTAAAAATTTATATATTATGTTACGCAATTCAAATTTTACTTTTAGTTCATCCGTGACCGTTTAAAACATATAAATCTTTGCGTGTTTAAATTAGAAATCCCGTGTTAGCAACCAGCGTAACATTTACATTAATGCATGTACCATGGCAAAACGTTAAAGTTTCACATGGGCAATGCGCCTGTCGACAACTTAATCTCGTGCTTCACGATCTCTCCTGACTGAATTACCCGTTTAAAATACATATCATTTCTCTTATACTATATTTCCTTATAGATGCACGTAGGTAGATATAGGTTCCCACTTATTTCTGTTAAGACGACATAAAAAAGAGGCAAAAAAATCTCAACAATTTCAATCGAAAACTATATTATGGTAAGAGTCGTTCACGTTCTAACGATTATGTGGCAGGTTACAAATCTCAATCAGCTTGATATTTATTGAGATTTTGTGGTAGTACAATGGAGGTCGATCGTAGACAATACGTCGTATAAGAAGCATTACGATCATGAACCATTGTTAAGACTGTCTACTTCACGTATCGCTGGCGTCAAATGGTTGCCTCGTAAACTCTTCTGAGGTAATTGTGTTATGACTTTGTTTGAAGTATGTTGTTAACTTTGGATTTTGGGCGGCTACTAGTCTTAGGTATTTCAGAAATCAGAAATCAGAAACATTTATTGTAAAACCGCAAACAGTAAGATCTTAAAAATAAACATATACAAAGTACAAAACGGTCTGGCCTTTTACAGGCATACAATATTTAATACAAATTGAAATTAATGTCATATAAAATACATTTAAGCTTTATAATTCATAAAAATAATAATAATAATAATATTAGTCCATTAATCTCTCGTTTAAAAAGTCGTCAATATTATAATAAGTTTTAGTAGTCAAAAAATTAAATAATTTTCCCTTAAAGGCAGGTACACTCTCCGAATCCATCACTGATTTTGGCAAATGGTTTTTTGGACCCATTCCTAAAACACTTTTATTGTACAGTGCGGTACTATGTTGCGGCATACTAATTATATTTTGATAACGTTTAGACGACATGTATTTAAACAAATGTAAATTTTTCTTCATAAATATTTGTGACCAGTTACACTATATTTATCTGCCCTACAATCTATATTAAAATATACACGTAGGATTTTGTTCGATTGAATATTTATCAGCCAACAGTTAACTTTTAGCGCCTCTTTACCTGACTGATATTGTGAATAATATGTAAACGGTAATGTTATATAAAGGCACTTCTTTACAAGAGGCTGTTATGTGACTTTGTAAATTTATTATGTACTAGCTGCACCCCGTGGTGTTGCCCGCTACATTTTAGGGATAAAAAGGAGTATGTGTTAATCCAGGATGTCAGATACATTCATACCAAATTTCATCAAAATTGGTCCAGCCGTTTGACTGTGAAGAAGGAACAAATATACCCTTACAAACTTTCGTCTTTGTAATATTAGTGTGATTTGATGTTGTTGAATTTTTTGACGGGAACGCAGAAAGGTCGTTTCGCCGCACTGTGTTATTTTCCAAAACTGTTTTTTAGAGTTTTGATTATGTATAAAAATAGTGGTGTTTCATTCATAAAGTGCCAAATTGCGTGCGCTTGTATAGGAAAGTGTTATAATATTGTAAAATATAACTTTTCGTATTAGTTACTGTGGTAAAGTCACAACTACTTGACTAGGGCTTGACCGAACTTGACTGTGTCTTACTTTGACTGCATGTGTGACTTTTTTAACCTCATAAAGTTCTTGAAAATATCTAAACATTTGACACTGGCAAATGCACAAAGTGCGACGCCAAAAACAAAGAAGAATATGAAGATGTCTATGAGTGGCCATGACTTCTTGCCACCTGCGGATTTCTAGGCCTTTCTCGTATAAAAATAAAAATGATAGCTATTTTTTGTTTGCTACACAGGTGGTCGGCCGAGAGGCAGTTCTAGCTGGTTCAACAAGGGAACTCCGATGTGGCCGGCGGCTGGTATCGGGCCTGTTCTCGCGTCCACGGCTACCCCTCGGATACACGTATGTGACGACGGTGCCCAGTGGTGCTTGCCGACTAAACGTCTCTGAAATTACCGGCAGCGAGAATTATATAGGTACTTACTATTTTAAACGTAGACATCTATTTAAGAATGTATCGGGGCTTGTATAACTTATGTAAATTATTAGCAGCCGCCAGAGATCCCTCTCTTTAGGCTGCTCGTATAGCAGATGTGGAATCAACTCATAGAAATACGCCATTACTATTTAGCACGTTGCCTGAGGCAGCACCTCCAGGAAACGTTGCATGTTCTCGTTACCTTTCCCCTACAAATACTCATAGCAGATATCACACGTGGTAATAGCTTCCCTCTCAAACGGGAGCTAATCACACCTGCTATACATGTGTTCTTCCATAAGGACAATGTCAAGGTCGATTAATAAAATTCAATAACCGCTTTACACAAAACACGAATGGTTCTTTGATTAGAACTAATAGCCTGAAACGTTCGCTTCAATCGCCATCGACAGCCGACTGCAACTTATGTCATTTGCCTCTAATAGGATACGGAAACGCCCACATAGTTCGGAGTTATTGCTCGCCTTGGCTTTGACGTGCATTTTGCACAATCCATTTGGGACGCTGTCGACAGGTGGTTTACAGCAATCATCTGCTCGTATGATGAATTGACGACAATAAATTATACATAATTTATTGCGCCACGTGGTGGTACGTGAGAAAGTAAAGGTGCAAATAGCAGGACATTCCAAACACACTTAGCATAGAAATTTATGTGCTCGTTCACTTTCAGCTCTGAAAATTTTGAATGGATCGTTCATAATGAATGGCGAATTTGCGGTGAGCTCACCTGGGAATTATGAGGCAGCTGGCGCCCGGTTTCTTTATACACGTGCTGCGGGCCTTGACCAAGTTTACGCTGTTGGGCCTATAATTCAACCTATAGACATTATGGTGAGACATTTGATATTAAATCCGTCTTCATGAATATAAACTTGATACCCCGATGATGACATTCGTAATTTTATTGCAGATTCTCTACACTCAACCAAATCCGACAATAAAATATGAATACTTCACGGAATCACTCAATGGCGATGTTGATGTTGATACCCCAAGAGCAGACGCTCCTGACGTGGCACTGGCTGTTTCAACCAAACACTCTCGAAGACATCATACTTTCTTAGAGCCTCACAAGTCATCTGGCATTCCAAGACATCCAGATCTTGTGAGCATGTCTAAAGAACTTGAAGATACTATTAATGAGAACGTCGTTGGGGAAAGAAAGTTTGTATGGAAAATTATGTCATATACTCAGTGCACGAGAACTTGTGGAGGCGGAATACAGGTTTGTAAAAATGACATGTTTTTTAAATAAATATGAGTGTGAATAAATCTGATATTATCTATATATAACATATGAAATCTTTCTGTTTCTTTGCATTTTAGCTAGGAAAGTACCGGTGCATGGAATCGAGTGCTTCCAGTCCCGATAAGGAAGTTTCCGCGGTGCATTGCACAGGGACTTCACCAACTGGGCGAAGGCGACGCTGTGGCAACATACCATGCCCACCTCGGTGGCGCGCTGCCGCCTGGTCTTCCTGCCCTAAGTGCGGCCCTGCTACTAGGAAGAGAATTGTGGGTTGCGTGCAAGATCATTCCAGAGGGATTACTAAGGTACGAACAAAATGCTCTCTTGTTAGTAAGTCGTAACGTCTGCCCATGCAGACGTTACCACTAGACTAGACGTTACGTTAGTGGTCATGGGACCACTGCAGTGGCGCTGAGAACTTGAATGACAAAACAAAGTCCTGGGTATCAGTAACTACTTAAATTAAATTCTTTTTTTGCAGATTAGTGATCACAAATGTCCTCCACTCAGGCCACATACCAGCGAAAGGTGCAATATTCCTAACTGCGATGAAGTTAATGTCGGTAGTGTTCGGCATATAGAGCCTAAGCGAGTGAGACCAAGGGAACACACTGACACCTTCCGAGATGGGCCGGTCTACACTGTAACCGTCAATGCTTCTAATACTGACATTGGTCCGGAATATAGCTTTGGTGCGGTCGGCGGGTGGCTGTTCACGGATTGGTCAGAGGTATATGTCATATCAAAGGTAGTGTCATATTAATGTCTACAAATTAAATTATCACTAACGCACTGAAGGACAGTTCGTCCCGAAGCCAGAGAAAGATAAGACGGCGCCAAGGTGTCCTGTTTGTTCATTTATATTTTTTTTACTGGAAGTGTGTAGGTTGGTGCGTCGGTGGTGGGATTAGGACCAGAGGAGTTCGATGTGCAGACCCTTCTGGCTGCCTTATGCAGGAAGCCCCCGAAACATTCCGTATCTGCGCCCCGAAAATAGAATGTGTGCCGATGGAAGGGAAGTGGTTTTTCGGTAAGAACTTTACCTATATTGTTTACAACTAGCTTTTACCCGCGGTTTTGCTCGGGTGGCCAATTTGGAAAAAAAAAATCGGAAAAAGTTTTCTTGATTTATATTAACAACTCTTCATTTTCTTTTCTGAACTGAAATCGGACGGATAGACAAAACACATAGATAAAGTTTACTAATAGGGTTCAGCTTGGTTACCTAGCTCGACTTCGATATGAATAGATACATGAAAAATAAAAGAAAAGTCAGTTGCTTCATACATTTGCTTCAAAAATTACTCAAGGGTATATACTTTTTCTATCCATCACCAAATTTTAATGATTTCAGATTTGTGTTCATGGTGGAAGTTATTCACAATGAGGAGTACAATGACTTCTTTTAGGCTTATCATACCCTAAGTTTATTACTTTGTATTTCATATAAAACTTTTTCTCAGGTGATTGGTCTCCATGTTCGTCTAACTGCAACGGCAAGCAGGTACGAGGTGTGCTGTGTATCGGAGGCACTGGCAGACACCTGCGAGATTCCGCCTGCGCAGGACCCAGGCCAATACACGAGAGGCAGTGCGGTACTGAATGCTTACCTGCTTGGTACTTCAGTGAATGGGAGAAAGTGAGAAAACTTTTATAAAATACGTTGTACTTTTTACTACGTCAGTTTAGTTTTGGAACCGTCTGAGCCTATCATGTAGTCTTGGATTCAAATCGCCCCCATGCACTTCTATCTTCAAACGGTGAAGGAAAACCTCGTGAGGAAACCTGTATCTGTGACAGCTGTTAATGTTTTCAAAGATGTGTGATGTGCCAACCTGCGCTTGGCCAGTGTGGTGGACTATGACCTTAACTTTTCACACGATGAATAGACGCCCAGAAAAACCAGGATGGGGTAATTTGGTTAAAAAAAGGGCCGATACAGATTTTATGACCTTGTGAAGCACAGGTTTCTAAATCTACTAGTTTATAGAAACAGCTGTAAATAGATAAAACGGTTCGTCTGAAAAGTATAGCACCATAACCTCTACTTGTCCGTTTTAGCATTTTTATGTATATTTCAAATCAAATCAAATCAAACACGTTTATGCATCATATTCAACGATGACGTCAGAACCTCTGATGCAATATTTATGCAATTTTGTAGGCTAATAAATATGAGTCAATATCAAATTGTGTAAATATAGAGGTCACGACTTTGAATTTATGAATACCCAGTTTAATACTATAAGCAAGCTTAGGTACCGATTTATTTATCCTCAAAATCATGGAAGCTTCAGCAGTACGAAGTATGGCTTCAATCTTGGCAATGTTTAACCTATTGCCAAGATTGATTTTATTTATTTGTCTGTAAATTTCAGTATCCAGTAACAAATCTAGTATATAAACATTATTTATCTGCATGCTAATTGTTCCTTTTGTCTATATATTTATTGTATGTATTTGCCATCATGTACGTATATACATATATTTTATTATTTTATTCACCTTTTTTCTGTACTTTTATTTGTTTTTATACCGCCAACATTAATAGCTGTGTCATCATTTCTGTCAACCCAAACGTTATCTGGGAGAAATTGCTCTCGGCGATAAGGCTGGCTTTTACCGCATATTAGTCAATGCTGTTTTTTTTAATTGTCTTTTTCTGTATCTCTTTTTTAAGTTTTTTAATGTTATAATGTATATACGTATGTTTGGTGTACAATAAAGTTATATTCTATTCTAACAAAGTAGAACTGTCCCAGCTAATAAATGCTTTGTATCACCTAGTCCCTTCAATTAACTGTCCCATACAATGTTATTAATACCCTCATTAAGGATACAGCGTTAGAGACGCCCACCTATTAGACGAATGAATCTTGTTGATGGTGACACAGTTTGTTTTCCTAGATATTTGGGGTCAACGTATTGTATCAAACAGACTGCTGTCATAACGACCTGTTTGTTACCTTGCTACAGAACTTTTTAGCATATCACTCGGCAATGTAGTTGTAGGTAACTTGATAGAAACAGAATAAAAATTAGCAACGTTTTCTTTCGTTTTTAGTGATTACATTTTTGCTTTAACTTTTGTGTGTATATCAAACATACAATAAAAGATTACTATACTTACTATACCAATAGATACTTTTTGCGCAGTGTTTTTTTTCTATCAAAGATAAATCAGTGTACAATAGAATAATCATAAACATATATCATTATTTCATCGGTTTATTTTGGTAGGGTTATTTATTATTATGGGACAGTGTATCGCTCTACGGTTATTATTTATAATGTAGGAAAATTGTTTACATTTTCATTGAATATGAAAGTTTCTGTTTTGTTCCTTGAGATACAATATCCTTAAGATGCATGTATATTAAAAATATCTACAAAAAATATTGTTGTAGAACAATTTTTATTTTTTTTATTCTTTTTAACTACGGACCATCAAAAAACCATGAAAGTTGTAAAGAACCAATTCCATTTTTTCTTGCAAGCAGTGTACAGGCAACTGCTCGCCCGATTCTACTGGATTGCAAAAGCGTTCCGTCGTGTGCGCTCCCGGAGACTCCAAGAGCGAGACTGTGGCTAGCGACTCCGACTGCAGCGGCGCACGCCCTGTCGAACTTCGTAACTGCGCAGCGCGTTGTGACATTTCTACACTACCGCCAGATCTTACTATTGGTACGTCACTTCATCGAGTTATTATCTCATCACATCAATATACACTAATTGCGCCGCGCTGGCTTATTTGAGTATTCCGGAATAAAATGAATATTTCATCCAAAACTTTTTATCCTGGAAAACCCGGATGAAACCACGGGATGAAGATAGTATTTTATGTTTTTTGGAGCAACAAGTATGTGTTTGAGCACAGATTTTTATTTATTTATTTTATTTGGTGGTAGATCTCCTTAGCAGGAGGTCGTCTAGGTAGGTACCACCGCAGTACGAGATATTCTGTCAAGTAGTAGTGTGTAAACATTATTGTGTTCACAGTAATTGGCAAAATTACAGGGCTGTTGAGACTAACCATCGATAGTCTCAAAGTAATGAGCGTCAAAGCAAAGATGCCTTGGCCTTTGTTTTGCTACTCAAAGTTATGTGTATCGCTGCAGTGGTCATGGACAGGCGTTATTACAATCAGGAGTGCGTCTCGTTCGCCTCATAACTTTTTTTTTTTTTTTTTTACAATTACAGTAACAATTTTTGTGTCAGATTTTCAATTTGAGGGTAGTTGCTAGGTGACTTGATTTCTAGAAAGCCTTATTTAAAGCTCAATTTAATTCTATATTGTAGGTGCAAGTACGGCATTCAAAATAGTAAAACAGTCCTAATCATAGAGATATCCTTGAAGTCCCAATTGATACTTATTGTGGAAATCTGAAATCATATTCAGGGGCAATTTCTGAATATTTCAGAAATCGTAAACTCAGAATAAAATTGCAAAGACGATCATATGGATCGACCGCTTGATTTCATATACGATTTAAATTGAACTAATACATAGCCTTGGTACTGTTGTTGATATATAGCAGCATAGATTAGAAAATATGAATCTCGTTACTTTGTTTACAGAATCTCAAAAAGTTTCGGAACACACCACGATCACGACTACTACACAGAAAGTAGTCACCAGAGAAAGTGTGCAAAAAGGTAATACTTTGATATCAGAACACTTTCATCACACTTCACACATCTACATTATTTGTTTGCATGTAAATACTACTAGAGATTAGGACTATAATATATCTAATGTAAACCCACAATATGGCATATTTTTTATTTTTTTTCTGTTTACAATATGGCTTATAAAATAAATTTTACTGATATAATTTTCATGTAATATTTTTTTGGTAATACTGTATTTATTGTATTTTGCACTAGATGTAGATATATTAAATGTCGATGTCTTTGTTTTATAGACTGTGAAGATAAGTTGCCCAATTGTGGGCTAGCCGTGCAAGCCCGTCTTTGCCATTACAACTTCTACACAGAAAACTGCTGCGATTCTTGCAGAGGACGATGAATTCACCAATATTTTTAAGCAATGAGATTTTATATGTAGTAAAGTGTTACTCGTACCATTTCCTGATAGAATATGTAAGAAAAAGTTTGTTTATTTACTTTTCTTTATTTTGATTAAAAAACAAAAAACAAATTTGTAACCAACCTTAGATAGATGTTTAATTACAAGCCTTAAATTCTGACATATTGTGGAAAAATATATGTTTGTAATCGAAAACTGTCTGTTTAATATAATCTTTAAGTTTTACTTAGCTCCAGAAATGATTAAGCCTTACAACAATGGATGAATTCTTGTAAAACTCGCAACTTTCACGTAGGGGACGTGAAATGAACTGGAATAATAGATTCACAGGAATTGCACTAACATTGCGTAGGCTAGATAAGTCGTTCAGTCAATGTTTTTTATGATGTATTAAATTTTACACTAACGTTACACCAGTCAAATAAGGCTTAGAACCAATACATTATTGTACAATTGAGCTATCGATATAAAGTATTCGCAATAAATATGTTTCGATTTCATGTATAGGGAACTCGTAAAAGACATGTAGTTTATTAATATATTGAGATATAATTCAGGGTAATGTTAAAGGATTTTGATATATATACATCAATGTCAACAAATTTAAGCCGATCCTGAAAAAAAATAGCTTTGTTCCATACACTTTCATAAAGGTCGATGATATTTTTATATAGAACACATTTATCGCGTGTTCATGATTCGGTGTCATAGTAAAATTTTTCCCGTCGATGAGCTGATCAGCATCCTACACTTGTCAGAAACATCCTGTAGATATACCGACAAAGTAATATAGATCATATGTAGTCTAAATTAAGTCATTGTTCACTTGTTGTAAAAATTGCGCAGATTACTAAAATACTATGGTACTAAATTAGCCTTTCATTCGAAACTTTGGACGAGAATATGTCTTTAAATTTGTTTTTAAAGTGGGAAGCGACTTAGAAGCGTATGATAATTAAATCGGGAATACAATTCGGTGTTGCAGCTACATCTTTATCGCCTACATCCAATTAATTGTACCCCTTTATAGCTAATGGATCAAGTTTTTTTTTTGCGAGTGAGAACTTGAAATATAGTGATCCGAAGGACTTCTTAGCGTTCAGAAACTTACATGTACTCTGCCATTTCTACGACATAGCCGCTACAATTTTTCCAGAATCAACTGAACATCCACAATTTTTATTATATTTGGTTATTTTTATCAGATTGATCACGGTTTTATCCGTTCCATTGAAAGAATACAAAGCAGTTTGTTTTCTTTTTACGCTATCAGTATGTTTGTTTATCAGGAGATGATATCGTGTTGTCATTGTCGTTGTGAATATTCATTTCTTATTTTTTTTAAATCAAATACATAAATGATGTTTTTCGCATTCATTTAGTTAATAAATTCAGGAAAATTATGTATTTTATATTATTATTATGCTTATTCTGTGTGATACTTAAGATAAGATTAACGTTTAATTACTTAAAATAAAATCATATACGTATTGATTATTTTAATTTAGTGAACAATTTACATTTAGTAATAACAATAATAGAAATCACAATATAACTTGATTAAATAATATAGCATATAGACAAATAATAAATGTAAATAGGTAGTTTGTTAAGCAAGTGATAAAATAAAATAAATATAATCTTTTATAAGTTGTTTAATAATGATAGTAAATCCTATCTACTGATTCATAACAAGATTAAACTAGGACTAAGATAGTTGAGAAGCAAAATGTCTCTATCAATTCATCTTATTGTTTTCGCCATTCTTTCCTGCGTACTGTGCGAGCTTCATTCATCTGACTATAAATTGAGGTGATAATCTGCCTATATTATGTTGACTATTCTATCCTAATTTCTTCCTCCCTTCTTTGGGTGAGGTTGGGTATCATAGTCAAGGTATTACTTCCTTTCCGAAGCTGGACTCTGGGGCATACTGACCCCAGAGGTATGTTGAGAGTGCGAGTCGACGCCCAGGTCAGCGGGCGGATCTTGAGCACGCTCTGGACTAGTTAGCCTCGTCATGGCATTGTGGAACCCTCCGACGTAATACAATGTTTAATATCAATTTGCATGTAAACAAATTGAAAAAAAAAAGTACTATATTATACAGATGGTTAAATTAAAAACAAAACTATTGTATACCTGGCATACAAAAGTTTGTCAAAGTTTTTCATTATTCTATGTACAAATTGATAAAAACAGTTATGTTACGATTCTATGAATTGTTCTTGAAAATGCAGAAACAAGAATGCCTACCAACGCGAATACAGTAAGCGTTATAGCAAAATTCGCATTGATCTCACGAAAAAGAAATTTATACCAGTCATTGATTCCTAAACATAGGCAGATAAACGCTACTGATATAGTTAAAGATCCCATACAGACATGAACTGTTTTGAAAAAAATTGTGCTCATTTTGCCAGAGAATATGAAATTCAGTATTCCTCCTATGAGACTTAGAATTGTTAACACCATGGCGATTATACCTGTAAATAAAGAAGTTAGGTTAAATTGGGATTAGAATTTCCGAATTAAGCAGCTAGTTAATTTTTTTATTTTATTTTGGGACTTTCGTCAACGCTGACATCTCAGTTCCATCGTTCTATAACTATTTCACATTCTAATAAAACACTCAAATAATACTTGAGATCTTAATTATTTTTTGTTATAAAAAGTATCCTTTAGTTAACCCAAGTAATAAACTATATGTGTGCTAAGTTTCGCCTAAATCCGTTCAAACGTCTTTGCTAGATTGAAAAACAAACATCCAAACTACCACATATCCAAACATCTAAATACAAACAAACTTTTAAACTCACCAGTAACCGAATGAGCCGTGTGAAAATGATCATCACTGTCGACAATCCTGATGATACTACCAGCTATTGCCAGAATGGATCCGAGGGTTTGCATAATTCCGTGGATCAGTCGCTTCTCTGGATATTTGAGGCTGTATGCCCAGCCGGCGTGAGTGTTAAAGGATAAGATAGCTTGACTCATTAATAACACGTACTGAAACAGAGTTAGAAAAACATATCGAGAATAACAAAAGCGTAGTTTTCTTTTTTAAGTACATGTAATGAAACAACCTAAACGCTTTCTCAATGGTTAGAGATAACGCCTGCCCATGACCATTGTTGTAACACCCATCAGTTTGAGTAACACAGTCTAGGGCATCGCTGTTATGGCGCTCATTACATTGAGATATTTGATGGTTAGTCTCAATAGCTCTATAATTTCGATAGCTGCAGTACACTTCAAACCTGAACAAAGTAATGCAGAAAGTAAATGCAGCAGAATATCTGATACTATGGAGGTATACGACACGCCACAATGACCTCTTGCTAAGGAGATCCACATAGTTTTGTATGTACCTATACATTATGAGTCTTATTACATTACATATAGTTAGTCAACCCTTTACAAACTTGTAGCTGACGCGAAACATCACACGTCAAATAAAGATATGCTTTATAAGATTATGTTTACGCAATGTTAATAAGTAAGGCCCTGTGTATACTTTTATAAGGTTTGTCACAAAAATAAACGCAAAATCCAATTTTGGAAGTTTTTGTTGACAGATCTAAAATTACAGAAGCTGTTGCTGTCTTTTTCATTATAGTTCGTTAGACATTTTTAATAAATTTCAAATCAATCAACTGTAAATCCTTCGAAATTGGCTAAGTTGACAATAATTGACATACTGTCTAAATTTTACGTGCGTTTTACAGGAGTGCCTATGTTATTGGAGTATTAGATGATAGGGTTAATCAGTAGTAGTAATTCATTTGTTTTATTTTAAGAAATTGAGTGTGATCCACCAGAAGTGATTGAAAATCATAGATAACGATCACCTTTTCCGATATATAAAGTAGCCTATGTTTTAATCCAGGGTATAAACTAAAATCCATAAAACTGTTACAGCGTGCAGAAGTAACAAACATACAAACTTTCGCTTTTATAATATAAGTGTGATACAAATTTCCGAAAATGCACTCGGAGCCTGTTAAAACTAACGACATGTATGGAAAAGTTAATATAGCATCTAAATATTATGATTTGTACTCACCCCAACGACGCACAAATAAACATGCTGCGAAAAGGAATTCGCATATTCAAATATATTGGCAAAAGAAAACGCACAAAACACCACAGCACCAATAAGTAGCTGCGTCAAAGTATTGATCACATTCAACAACACTATCAAAGTAGGTGACTCTGGTTTCCTTTGATACTGTCCATTTGCCTCCATCATGTGAGGATTATAAGAATTATGTGGTGGAGGCGGTGGCGGTGGCGGTGGAGGCGACATTTTTGCCAATTTTTTTGTTAGCCGTATATCCTCTTACAACGCGCTGATCGCAACTGTGTCATTGCTAGATGTTATCAATGGGATAAATATCTCAAAATAGCAATTTGGAGATAAACTATCGGCATTCGTAGTTTATTGGATGACAGGTTATGTCGTTGTGCGATTGAAGCTGTTGATTTGAGGCAGAGTTATCATTATATTGGAAATACCTTGAGAGCATTTGTAGTTAACAAACTGTTGGAGACAAATTTATCAGATAGATCAGAAATTAAAAATTTAAAGTTTAATTTTAATAATTTGAAACAATTTACTTTTTAGATTGCACATTGCCGTTTAATTGCCTAAGCTGGTAGCGACAACTACCTACATGGAACTAAATAATACTAGTGAAGCATCAGATCTGTATTTATTAATAGGTATTATAACTAAGAGTAATTTCTTTACATGGTAAGCATTAATTGGATCGTTAACAACATATTGGAGTTAATTTTTAATGTAACAAGTAAATTATTAAAAATTTAAAAAGTCCCCGACACAAATACATTTGAGAGCTACGTTGCCACAGACAGACACACACACACAGACACGTCAAACTTATAACACTCCGTCGCTTTAGCGTCGGGGGTTAAAAAACACTAACGGAATAAACGGAACACTTTCCTAATAAAAGACTGCCTGTCTACATGACTATTGTGGTATCCATAACTTTGAGTAAGAAAGCAATGTCCAAAGCATAACAATAGCGATCATTAGTTTGAGACACTTGATGGTTACGCCTTGTAATTCCATTAACAGTAGTTCAAACCGAAACGCAAATTTTGTGCAAATAATGTTTGCACACAAATGCTTGGCGGCAGAATATCTGATATTGAGGTGGGTACCTACCTAGACGACTTTCTACTAAGGAGTTTAAGCTAATGGGTAGTACGAGCTACGTACATTATAAGTAAATGATTACGTATTTTCTAATAATATGTATATTTCTTTAATAAGTCTACAATATGACTCTATACTACGTCCTACCCCAAATCCAATTACGTAGTCGTTGCCATGACAAGAACCAAAAATCTAATGCTACAAGCAAAGTAAACAACCAGGTGATGAATATCAGTCCAGCCACAGCGTTATTATTCTTCACCCACATCCTGAACGGAAACTCTTCAAATCCAGTCGATAATGCAGCTGCAGATATAAGGAGTGTAAGGATCCCAAATACGTAGTGAATGAATTTTATGATGTATGCGTGAGATTGGATAAGTTTGTACGCATAGTTGATCAAAGCACCATTCAATATGCTGATCAAACTAACGATCAGAGCAATTATACCTGAAAATAATAACGATAAATAAAAAAACGCTCATAATAATATATAATATCATAGATAATGTAATAATACTTCTTTTGGTTCACAAAGGGAAAATTTTCAAAAGACTTTCAATTGCGTTATGTAGAATAGTAAACACTATATCAGGGCGAAAATAATAAGATAGTTGTAGTTAGTTATGAATGGAGCTCGTTGAAACTAATCAATCGACCCTAAATTCCATGGATTTACTTATAGCTACTGAATTATTCCGCAATCTTGTTCTTGTTTCTATTCTTGTTCTAGCTCTATCATCAGACAAATTTCAATAGTTTGAAATTCAACAAGAACCAAATCAAACTATTGTCGGTTCCATTATCAGGCCTATTGGCCTGATGATATGTTATATGTTATTTTAGCCCGTTTCATCCCAATGCTGGGAACAGGTCCATGCTTAGGTTTTTGCAATTCATACATTCGAAAACATCGCGTATCGAGCTTAGAGCTTAACCAAATGACTATGCACTACTGAAATCCAGTTAATGGTTACTTTAGCTGCTGATAAAAATGAAAACATTTAAGATAAACATTCTTACCTAAAGTACCATGCACAGAGTTAAAGTGATGTTGTTCTTTACACATTATAATACCGCTCCCAATTACCACCAGAACGAATCCTATTAGTTGAAATAAAATGTGCAGGCGTTTTCTGTTCTGCCGACTTAGATACATTGACCAACTATTGTAGTTAGATATCACCAAAGTTCCTTGACAGTACAAGAGTTGGTACTGGAAAGGAGAAAGTAGAAGTTTGAATAGTAAATTAAGGTTTTAGTTATTTCAAAATTTTCAATCCAATCACATTCATATCTGCTATGGAAACTGTCGTGATTTAAACGTTTTTCTTTTACTAATAATGTATGTAAATATTTTGCATGCCGTAACGTAGGTAATGTGGAGCTTTTAGTATGACATCTTTCACCTTGTTCCCATACGTGCAATAATGTCACTTGGTGGTAGATTTCCTTAGCAGGAGGTCGTCTAGGTAGGTACCACCGCAGTACCAGATATTCTGCCGCCAAGCAGTAGTGTGTAAACATTACTGTGTTCCGGTGTGAAGGGTATTGTAGCTAATGAAATTACAGGGCTATTGAGACTAACCATCTAGTCCCAAAGTAATGAGCGCCAAGGCAGCGATGCCCTGGACTTTGTTTTACTACTCAAATTTCTGTGTATCGCTTCAATGGTCATGAACAGGCGTTATATCTTAACATCAGGAGAGCGTCATGTTCGTCTCAATAATGTTACGTAAAAAAAAAAATGAATTATTTTAACTAGTGTTGAAAAAAAAACAGATATTAAAACAACGTTTCAAGAGTCGACAATATGAATTGTTAAACATACTTTACTTTAGTGTTATATATAAAATAGTATATTGCATTGTTCCCTCGTAGACTATTTTGGCAAATGTAAAAGTTTTAGGTAGCATAGTATGTTTATATTTAAATGCTTGTAAAAAAAATACGTTCATAATACTAATACAAATATTTTATTTATAACACCAAAGTTACAGGTCATTTACAGCGAAATCGTGTTTTCGATATAAAATAATTCGCGTTTGCGATAATAAATAGGTACAAATGAACAAAAAGAATGCGTTTTGGTTTTACTTACTCACGTTTAATTACGTCGGGTACTCTTACTATAGTTTCGGCCACATCCAGTGGCCTTCTTCAAGAAGTCAAAGCAGGGTACAAATCTATTGAACTCATACTCTATTATTGGTAGATAGTAAAATATATTCCTAAAATAATACTCCATTATCGAAAAGCAAAAGATGAATGTGATTAGATTGAAAACTTTAAAGTAACAAAAACCAGCTCTGGTAGAAAGATTTCTCACCCCCAATGCGCATAATATGATATGCAGTTGAAATGCCGTTATTTCTTCCAAACTAAACGCGTATAGAAGACTCACAAACACAGTTAAACACAATAATACATTTGTAATTAAATTTATCGTCAGCCGTACTGTTTTAATCAAAGCACTTTTGTTTGATTCGAATCTTCTTAGAGTCGGTTTAATAATATCCGAATCCGTTAAATCCGACATCTTAACTGTTGGATTCCGTATCGTAGATTGGCAGACAATAGGTTTTGTCTGCGGTTAAGACCTTTATAGGGCTCTTCAGGGCACTCCACCTGACATAATAGCACTTTAGCAAAAGTGGACATTGTAAGTGTACCCACATGTATGTTAAGTTTGTTAATCGCGTAAATTATAACAATACGGTTTTGTGAGTTAGTCTAATCCACTATATTTATTCAGCACTCAATATTTTATTTCATTATTGATAGGCTAGATGTGAGATGTTTGATTGGCTTAAGAGCCAGTTCTAATTCATCATCATCATCATCTCAGCCGTATGACGTCCGCTGCTAGGCATAGGCCTCCCCCATTGAATTCCATAAAGACCGGTTGGAAGCGGCTCGCATCCAGCGCGTTCCTGCGGTCTTTATGAGGTCGTCTGTCCACCTTGTGGGTTGACGTCCTACGCTGCACTTGCAGGTCCGTGGTCTCCACTCCCGAACTTTGCAGCCCCGTCGACCATCAGTTCTGTGTGCTATGTGCCCTGCCCACTGCCACTTCAACTTGCTTATCCACTGGGCTATGTCGGTTACTTTAGTTCGTCTACGGATCTCCTCGAGACGCTCTCCTGATGGTAAGAGATAACGCATGACCATTGCAGTGATACACATAAATTTAAGCATCAAAACAAAGTCTATTGTATCACAGCTTTGGCGCTTATTACTTTGAGACTTTCGATGGTTACTCAACAGCCCTGCAATTTCGCCAGCTAACCCTTCAAACCGGAACACAATAATGTTTACACACTACTTGCTTGGCGGCAAATATTTGGTAATGCGGTGACACATGCCTAGATGACCTCCTGCTAAGGAGATCTACCACAAATAAATAAATATCGTAGGACATTACACTCAGCGCCAACTGACTCCTTCCTGACTTCAATTAAAACTCTATTTCAATTAATTACGTCAAAAAAAAAAAACTTAAAAAGGAAGGGTGTGAAAGAAATATAATATAATAATCTTGTCATAATGTTTCATGACACTTTACGAATCACATCATCAGCCATAGGACGTCCACTGCTGCACATAGGCCTCCTCCTGGGGGGGTTTTGCCAATACTCGCCACGCTTGGCAGGCGAGTTGGCGAGCGCAGTTAGGTGTGATTGGTCAAGGAAGACGCTGCTGCTCATCTTCCGGAATACATCCCTTAGCCGACTCTTACGGAAACCACGGGTAAAGAAGGTGGGGTACCGGCGGCACCACCACGGCACGAATATAACGTACGAACTTGATGAAATTCGGTGGAAATAGCTTAAAATTTAGATAAACAGAGTTCCTGTTTATAAAATTGTTAAATCAAAAGGTTTGATGGCAGATTCATCGATCAAAGAAACAAAAGAATTCGCACCACTGCGCTTAATCGCGAACTTCGCCAAAACATGCAGCAGTTTGTATTCGTTTCGCCCGCTTTTACGTGACATTCAAATCGTGACGTAGTGCTAGCGTCTTCGAGTTGTTATTCGTTCGTAAAGTTAAAATGCATTACTATTTAATCCTTTGTTTCTTTTATCGACAGGTACCTTATAGATAGATAAAAAAAACTGTTTCAGTGTTTTAAAGCTTATTATTTTTGTACATTGTTATACGCTTTATTAGTACATACAGAATACGGTAGGCAAATCGTTAACTTTAGCAAAAATCTATTAATACAATTGTTGTGATGGTATTGATAAATGTAGGTAATATAAATACTTAACAGCCAGTAAGTAAATGCACTATACATATAAAAGTAACTATTTACAAAATTTATTTTCTATTCTAATTACATAAATTTATCTATGGCTCTACAAAATTTCCAAGTAAAACTCTTAAAAGTTTTAAATCGAATAAAAAAGTAAGTACAAAATATTTCTTAATAATATTAACTACATAGGTTTTTTAAATTTATAGAAGCCACAGACAAATTATATTACAATCAATACATAAAGGATTCTCAACTATCAGAATCAAATAATAAATTATGAACACTTTGTCATACTTTCTAAAATTAAAAACACAGTATTATCTAGAATTATTTTAAAGGAATACTATTTTGTTCTTAGTCTACGGCATAGCCTAAATATTGCATTTTAAAGTGACACACGAAAAAGTCAAACTGATCAAGCAAACCTACGTCAGTTTGGTTTGACCAGAAATAGCTTCAGTCACTTCGACGTCGTAAGTGCAACAGACTATAAATATAAATATCCGCACCTGGTAAGTACAGCTTCATATCAAAGTCAAATCACAGAATAAATCTAATACTAGAACGTCAAATGAAACTGAAGGTAAACTGATCGTGTAAGCTTTTAAGAGTGAGTGGGAGAGGGCAAAGGATGCCAAGGCACCATTCTGAATAATACTTCAAATTGTTACTGTTGTTGTTACTTTGTTTTTTACTTTTTTTTAATTGAAATAATGTTGTTTAAAACCTTTTTTGTATGCCTTGGTCCCAATTACTCACAATATTGAAAAAAAATATTAAATTTATTAATCTCTAAATACTTACAGAAATTCATGAAATGCAATTTTTTATAAGTAATGGTTATGAGGCAAGTTATAAATTCTACAACAAAAGGTGCCTACATTTTGTAAAGTTTTGTGCAAAACGTATTACTAAATTATTTTACATAAATAATAATAAAAACTATTTTTGAGTTCATACAAACAATTTTACGAAATTTCACATAGCTTTATGTGTTATTTATTCATAATACGTTAGATAAACCGCGTTCTCAATAGAACTTTTCTTTAGATTGATTAATGTTTTCAATATATTTGTCAAGTTCGCCAAGTCTTTTGCAGCATTTGCATTGTTGAAGTTATAAAACATATTTTAGAACGCGAGTTATTTTCCTATATCTACGTTATGGGCTCCTTATTATTAAACTACAAAAATAAAATTTGGTGCATTCAGAGCAAAACCGTACGTATACGTTTAATTACAAATAAATGAGAATACAGTATTGTACAGTGCACAGATCGACTCCACACCGATGAACATCTGGAGATCACGATATTATCCCTAATACTTACAAGCATAGTTTATTTTCAAATGCCCACGCGCACGACGTTACCCACTTTCTAGTTTAGAAATTTAAAATCCAGATGTGAGATATTGACGGAATTTCCGTTTTCAGTGTTTATAAATTTAGTGCCTACTCAAGAAGTAAACTGTTTAGTTTCTCGACCAAAAAAATTCAACAGAAATATTCCAACAAGGTTGAGATTTTCGTCCCCATTACGGTATGCTTTAAGGTACCGTTTTTATAATATCCCTCTCTTATTCGAGTAATGACCATTTCGGACTCCAGAACCCTCTAGAATTATAACTAAGTATATTGTCAAATGTTGTCAAAATGTCAAAAAGCAAGTCCCAATACAAATCTGACGTACCTATCTACAATCCCATCATGCTTTCTTCAGGGTTTTTGGTATCTGTAAGTCCGCAATTTCAGCTTCAGCAAGCGAAGTGTAAAACGATGAAGAGACGACAGTGGCAAAATGACAAATTCTACGTACCTACCCAGAACGGAACTTAAACAAAAATAAGCATGTACTAGACGGACAATAATGTTTTGTTTTATTACATGAATTTGTCATTTGTGAAGATAGCAAAAAAAAAAAAACAATTTTTGTTAAATAAATTTCCTATTTTTAATTTATTTACTAAATAAGTTGATATTTTTCGTGGATGATCAAAATTTATTCATATATGAATATGCACTCTACCTTTGAACTGAACGAAGTATTCGGATCATGTCAGCTAGTATTACAATTATACATCACTGTGGCAAGATTATTGACAAAACTTCATTATTAATGAATTATTAAACCTGATCTATACCTGCTATCCGTTAGAACAATTCCATAGAAATCAATACGTACGTATTTGAGTCATTGCATTACTCTTACCACTATTTGCATTATCGTTCTCATCTCTTGCTGTAATCAAAAACTCGTTCAAGACCGAAGCAGTGCGCTGGGCTCGCTCATGTATCTCACTAGTATCACTGAAGTCGCCTATCGGCCGTGGCAGGAACGGCAGCAGTAATCACCGTAGTAAGGGTAGTGGCAGAGCCTAGCTTGTACTGCCAAGGCGCAGTTGGTCAGCTTATCACTGCACGTGCCTGGAAATAATAGTCTTATTTGAAGCGGTTTCTAAAAGGAACGAAAGGAGATTTTTAATAGACGAATTGATCTTTTTCTGAGGTCATCTAAAATGGAACTACCGAAGCATCAGATATTCTGCCGCGAACATACTGTACCATCGACAGTGAAAACCCGAATAGTGAAATTAAAGGGCTATTCAGACTGAGCATCAAATATCTCATATGCAATATATATCTGCAATGTATAGCAGTATATCTGCAATAGCATATATGTAATAGCATATCTGCAATAGCATATCTGCAATAGCATATCTGCAATAGCATATCTGCAATAGCATATCTGCAATAGTCATGGATAGGCGTTGTCTCTTACCAATCAAGAGATTTTATCTGATTATTTTACACAAAAAAACATAAAACAGAATGAGTTTACATACTTATAATATAAGTATTAGTAATATATGTATCTATACAGGTTTTTATTTATCTTAGTATTAATAAACGTTTATTATAAAGGGTTCGTATTTCACATAATATATGCACCTGATTCAACAGTGATGCATAAAACCTACAGAGAACATATTTAATTAAAAAGAAACCACAAATATAAATCGAGTATCGAGTCGCAGTACACCTATCTTGCTATTGCATATTAATGTTATTATCTTATTATTTTTCTATGTAGATATTTTTGATTCGATTTGGTGAACATAACAAATCCAATTGTTTATACAATATCCTAAAGTTGTTTGTTTGTTAATCAAAATCGATTGAACCGTTGAGTCTAACCTACTTTAAAGAATTGTGATTGTTAATTTTTAGCTTAGCCATTCGATAGCAAAGATAATTAAGAGAACAGGTGAAGATAATGAGAAGAACTTACCATCCGCATAAGTTCGTTCTTTACTTTGGTGTCGAGTTACTCGCTGCCCTGGGTCTGAAACTAAAATAACATAAGAGATTATACTAGATTTTTCTAGACTCAAACGAAATGCAATAAATTTAAATATTGGATTCAAAAAACGATTTTTTAATTCAATAACAATTTCTATATAAGAGTATATTTTTAAATATTCACGCATGAAATACATTTTTTTTTTCATTAAAGATAGACAAAAGAGAGTAATTAAAGATTCTGGCAAAGTCGTTGGTCCACCACTAGAAGAACTTCTCAATTATGGCTCTGTTAATCAGTGTAACAAACCTGCTGGCACGGGGCTAAGGACGTGCGGCTTGGCCACGGGTCTGGTGGAGCACCGGGCAGGTACGCAGGAACGTTTAGCTGGAGGCCTAACACCTGGACACTCATTGTCTCTCGCAGCTCCACCTGCGCCTTCCACTCCACCCCGTGCACACCACACTGTTCGTGACTGTACACCAGCTTCGCAGGGTCCTTGGCACTGCAAGGGCAATGGCATAAGTAAGTTTTTGCAATACATCAATTGTCATGATAGGCAGACTAATTGAAGAAAACACGTGTTTAATATACCAGACCCCAATACCAGATATTCAGCCGCTAAGCAGCAGTGTGTAAACATTACTGTGTTCCGGTTAGAACAGTACTGCAGCTAGCGAAATTACAGGGCTGTTAAGACTAACCATCGAAAATATCAAAGTAATGAGCGCTAAAGCAGCGACGTCCCGGACTTTGTTTTGCCAGTCAAAGTTCTGTGTAGCGCTACAATAGCGCTGCATATATAATGTGTAAGACCGACTTGCTTTTGGAACGAAAACAAGGAGATAAGTAGGAAAGGAATACTTCCCCACTACCACTATGACTAGTACATAGCGTATCTATAAAGTAAGAGGAGAAATGAACATAAGCGGCAATTATTTATATGTACATACATATTATATATTATGCGACTCACCTCACTCCAATCACTAAGGTACCACGACGGACTGCACTTTCCTCCACATTCTCGTTCAGATTCTGGGCGAGGTCGGGCACAGGATCCATCACGAAGCCTTCTTCCATTGCCTCCGATACAAATCACTCCGCGGACCTGCCGCCCGCCACAAGCAGCTGAACACGTGGACCATTCACCTACGAAAAAGTTTTTAAGTATCTGTAAGTGGTTCAAGCAGACAAAGAACGAATATTTCCTTTTCACAGGACAATACCTCGCAACAAGTTTAGCTTCGGAATTGTTATCAAGCCTAACATTCTTAACATTCTCTTGTTGAATCTAATCAATTATCGAGTGGAATTTGTGAGTTAAGGCGTATAAATCCATCAAGTGTTCAAGTAATCTATCAACAGCGACAAACATTGGACGCATTTTGACCGATATGGTACCGAGTTCAATGTTAAATTTAATATGCACAAATATTTAAGCAAAAAATTTCGACAGCACAAGAAACAGAATTTAATGAAAATTTTAAAACTTTGAACCAAGAACTGTGCATTTTTTTGATATTATAGTAATGAGAACAACGAGACGCTCTGCTGATGGTAAGAGATAATGCATTTACATAACCATTGCAGCGATACACAGAACTTTGAGTAGCAAAACAAAGCCGAGGGAATCGCTGCTTTAGCGCTAATTACTTTGAGACATTCGATGGTTAGTATCAATAACCCTGTATTTTTGCTAGCTAGTACCCTTCAAGGACTAATATTATTTATTATACTAGTTAACACAATAACGTACTTGTAAACCACTGGGCATCACATTGTCTTCTCACGGAGCAGGTCTGAGTAATTTCAGGGGCTCTCTGCGTTGCACATCCAGTCGGATCAGCGCAACGAACTCCTCGAGATTGTATCCCACCTCCCACACACCAGCCAACACACTAGGCGGAAAGATAACAATAGAATTATTTTTCTTCCATGCAATAACAAACATAATATTATAACATTTGAATTACAAATCCGGTTTATTAAATTAGATAAAATACAGGACTGAACAAAGCTTAGGGATAACTTTTGCGCTTATAAGTTTTGCTTAGTCTCGCAAAAAAGTTGTTAAGCATGACATGTGCTGACGCTTATAGTATTTAACGATGTGTAGATCATAAGCTATTGTCATTATCGATTAAGATGAATTAAAGAACACCTTAGGAATAGTTGCAACATCAGCATTAGTAAAACAAAAAAGAATTACTTTATCAAAATATTAGTTCACTTACCGATGACCATTCAGTATACAGCCATCCACCTGCGCCGCTGAAGGTATAATTTGGTGCCAAGGTAGTCGAAGAGATATCGTCACTGAGATTAGTAGCTAAAGTGATTACTGGTCCTTCTCTGAATGCGTCAGTCCTGTCTCTTGGCCGCACTTGACGTCTGGCGTCAAGACGTGGAATATCCGGAGTCACAGCGGTTCCATCGCAGTTCGGTATATTGCATGGTTCGGTATTTGGTGGCATTGGGAGTGGGCATTTCTGGTCACTGATCTAAAATTTTATACTGTTATTGAGTATCTTGAATTTTGATTAGTACTGATATTCACATTGTGACATCCACTTTTTCCGACCTTCAAAAATGGACTTAGCTGCCTGAGTGGGTGTTCCTTAATGAATACAAGGTACCCTCAAGTCGCGAGTGAATCGGTTTCTTCTAGGCGAGCGTGCTTCATCGTAGATCGCATCTTCGCTTAACATCAGGTGAGATGGTAGTCAAGCGCAAGCTTAGGTTAATTAAAACCTTTAATTAGACTAACTTTCCATAGAATAGTTTTATTATTAAACAGTAAAGAGACTTTTTTTCGCCAAATAAATCATAAATTCACGATATTGAACCAATTTGTTAACTTATTGTTAAAGAGCACAGAACTTCATGTAAATCTTAAATATTTGTATTATTTCTGTTCTGTAATCTTGGTGTGAACAATAAACAGCTTTCTATCTAATTTCTTATATTTAATTCTTTAACTAAATTGTAATTACTTAGATATCTTATTCATAGCGTCCAATTATAAATTTATACTAGACCCTATCAGTAGGATCTTGTAAATAGCTTTCTTATTATAAATGGAGCTAGCAAAATCTGTTATTTAGGGTTGTTAGACATTGTAAAAAAAATAGAATAAATTCATTTGATGTAGGTTTCCAGTGATGTGATGTGTGTGTTCAGTGTACCTTAGTGATTCCTCTTGCGTGGTCTTGAACGCAGCCCACGATGCGAGTCTTATGAGCTGGTCCGCAGACCGGGCAAGGTCCCCAAGCAGCAGCCCGCCATCTTGGCGGACAAGGAACATTTCCACATCTTCGGCGACGAGACGACGGCGCAGGTCCGGTACAATGCATAGGAGATACTTCCCTGTCTCTGTCACCGTTTTCTCCGACCTCCACACACTTGAATTTTCCAATCTGTAGACCACCTCCACAAGATCGAGAGCATGGTGTCATGGCCATAATTTTCCAGGAGAATTTCCTATCGCCAATTTGGTTGCTTTCGATCTGAGATTGGGGCTCCACGTTGTTGAAATCAGGCTGTTTCGATAACGATGGATCAGATTTAGGTCGATCTAAGTCCCTCAAGTGAGACTCAGAGTTGTGGTGGCGGTGATGCCGTGCCATCTGATGGTGTGGAGGAGGTTTCACCGTCGGAATATCATTGCTCGTGTCGTCTGCATCCAGATCGGTTAGAAATTCGTATTTAATGTTCGGATTCGGTTGGGTATAGAGGATCTGAAAAATTTATTTCGAGTTTTACATACGCCATAAATATTTACCTTTAATTTTGTTGCTTACACTTACCATAATGTCGATAGGGTGATGGATTGGCCCTAAAGCAAAAACGCTGTCTAGGCCAGCAGTTCTGGTGTACATAAACCTGGCTCCGACTGCCTCGTACGTGCCCGGCGCGCTCACAGCAAATTCTCCATTCATGATGTAAGACCCGTTGGTCGCCTTTAAGGCTAAAACAAAAATCGGATGAGCAATTGTAAACTCTGGTTAAATAAGAACACCAATAAATTTCTAGCCTGAACTAAATTGCTACCGACTGCGTCATGCAAATAATTAACCACCAATTGCGCGTCGGCTACCTCCATTTATCTCACAATTTGCGGCGTAGGCGCCTCTATTGAAGACTAGCGCCGGCGCACCGAATGTGCAATTCCGATTAATCGATTCGACATCGATCTTTGCACTACTCAACACTTCATCTCTCGTTTAAGACCTGCTTTTGTGACCTACTATTGGTGATGAACGGGACGTTTTCAATAAAACTTCGATATTGACATCATTATGGATGTAAATGTGTTACAAGGTTGTTGAAGTTAGTGTGGATATATTTCCTCATTATTTGAATGTCCTCTTTTAGTAAATAGGTCGGAGTTTTTTTCCGTAGTTGATTGAAGTGCATCTAGATGCGCAGCATACTGGAGCTAAGTGATTTACAGTCGACAATTGTGATTGATAAGATGACCTTACATTTCAGTCTACTATAGAATCATTCCAATGTTTACAGTTTTCTGCGTATTCATTACAAATGGACGATGCGTAACTTTTATGTGTTACGATTTAAATGTCAGATCAGTACTATATTTTGGATCAATCCTGTTTTAATAATTTGTCATGTTACTGGGCGCAGGCTTGAGAGGCTGGTGTCCGATGGGACAATGGGAATGGTCTTAGAAGCGCACTGTATTACTAAGTGTTAATCTAATACCTTTGAACGAGTACTGAATCTCGGAAACGATTTTCATGAAATTTAGTATGCAGGGGGTTTCGGAGGCGATACATCGATCTAGCTATGTTTCATTTTAGAAAACGTCGTTTTATCCGTGTTTACAGCTGAGCAAAGCTCGGTCATCTAGGTACTATTTAGCTTTAAATGAAATAATTATTTACTTATAACAATGGTGTTATCGATAAAATATGTGTATTTGAAATACCTAGTTAAATTCGTAATCCAAACATATCTACAGGGTTTATTAAATTAGGCATAGCTTCTAACTTACAGACCAGTCTGTATGGTCTGTGAGTTAGGAAAATTTTAAGAATATAATCTCTGTAATGTAAATTTAACGGGAAAAGCGAAAGCAGATTAAGAGAACCATGTTGGAATTTTTTCTAAAGGATTATCTTAGAGAAATGTCTAAAAAAGGTTTCTATGATACACTGAGTAACTCTGTCCCATACCTATGTAATTCTCGCTTGAGACGATCTCGGAGACGTTGAGTCGACAAGCACCGCGCGGCACAGTTGTCACATACGAATAGCCTAGAGGCAGCCGCGGCCGGGAAAAGAGTCCAGACACCAACCGCCTGCCGCAACGCAGCTCTTTCGTCTCTGTTGCCGCTAGAACTCCTTCGCGCCCTACCACCTGCAGCAAAATAATAAATTAACAGTAAAAAAACATTATTAATCTCGCTTTTATAATTATGTTCAGCAGCCCGTCAATCACACACACACGCACACATCATCAGCCATAGGACGTCCACTGCTGGACATAGGCCTCCTCCTGGGGTTTGCCAGTACTAGCCACACTTCGCAGTCGGGTTGGCGAGCGCAGTTAAGTGTGATTGTTTAAGGATGACGCTGCTGCCCATCTTCCGGATTACATTCCTTAGCCGACTCTTACGGCAACTACGGGTAGAGAGGGTGGGGTACAATTCTTACGGCGGCACCACCACGGCACTGGCCTGTCAATGGTGCAATTTAAACCAAGCTACCAAAGTTAAATGTGTATACATAATTTCGTGTCAACGCTGTTGACCGTTGAGGAGTTCCTTCACCTGGAGTTAATCCTGAATCAGGCTACGCTTACCATAACAATGCATTGTCATTGAAACTGAACCATATCAAATTTCAAATTGAGAAGTTTCTTCTGAAGAAGAGTCTGACTTCCAATCTGGAGGTTCTGGGTTCGAATTCCATAGCATCGCACCTCTGACTTTTCTAGGTTATGTGCGTATTGCCGATAACTTCAATCGATGAAGGAAAACATAGTGAGGAAACCTACACGTCTGAGAGTTCTTAAATAAAAGTTCTCGAAGATGTGTAAAGTCTGCCAACCCGCCAGCTGTGAGCCAGTTTATAAAAAACGAAGCTGACTCTTAAGTAAAAGCTTGTTAAAAAAATTGGTGGTTTATATTTTACTGATGTGGAATATTCAACTGTCGGTGAAGGAGCACATCGTGACGAAACCATAGGAAGATGTTAAGGTAATTTCTTGTACTCGGCTGGCTAGCTGCCACCTTTAAATTGGAAATCTGATGCCAGGCACTTAACGGTGTTCCGGCATCCTGACTTGAAATCCAATTTCCATTCTGGTGTACATATGTTTATAATCCTTCACCAACTTCATATAAGCATAGTCAGTTATCATCCAGGTGAATTGTGATCAAGCAATTAACTTGCCAAACAAAAAAAGAACATAATGTAAAATGCCTGTTCCGCCGGAGTTTTGCCGTATAGTTCCAACATAAGATGTTTTATAAAAGGCTTACTCGTATTTGTTAGTATAAAAATATCTTTCCAGTTTGCACATGCATCGACCTAAGCGACTGTGACAAAATAAATTCAAAACTTTATCTATAATAAATTATTTAGCAATTATTTAATTATGTAGCGATGATAGCTCAGTTGTTAGCGCGGTCCGTTCACACGCCAAAAGGCGTAGGTTCAAACCTCAACATTGAGCTTGAGCTGCAAGTGAAGGAAAACATCGTGAGGAAACCATAGTATGGTAAAGTATTTTCTATTGCATGGCTGGCTAACTACCACCTTCAAGTTAAAAATCTGCGGCCAATCGGTTTGTTCCAGCTGCCTTATAGAGCCAGTTCTAGTTCGATTAGGTGTGCTTTACCATCTTCGACCACACGGTCACTTAAAATCAGGTGAGTTGTGGTCAAACACATAGCTTGACAATCATATAAAACAAATTAAATTTTACTACATCTACTCCCGTAGTGGATATTAACTCATCCAATAAGACTAGTAATAATCTAATAAATGGTAAATTAGTCACGCAAATTCTAACATTGAGCTTCATATACTTTGAACTACTTTATGGTATTAAGATGTCTTCATTTCCACGCGTGTCTTACAGTGGAGCAGACAGGCAAGACGTTACTCGTTTTTTTATACCGTAATTCAGAAATATATTCTATATTAGTTGAAAGATAAAGATAACTTTATACTGAGTTATCGGATTCATTATTCAGTTACATTACCTTATATGATTTGTATAGGCAAGATTATTGTAAAAATAAGTATTATATCAAGACATTCGTTCGTAGTATTTCAAGATAATACCCGAAAGTTTGTATGAAATTTTGTCTAAGACCCAAAATATAGCATCATTTATCCGATATCTTGTTTCGTTATTTACCTAAGTCTGTTGTTAAAAGCGTATAAGAATATATCTTTTAGCTTAGTTGCTTCATCAAATTTTATGGATTGAGATCTGAAGATCTATGCCATAGATGAGTATCAAATTATTTTAAGCTGTTAGAAGTTTTATTTAAAGCCACTGTTAAAGTTTTATGCGATGCATGATGCGTATAAAACAAAAACTATTGTAAGATTTTCAGTATTTGCGTTTAAAAAAAAAAAAAAAAAAAAAAATTATAACTGTTTTTATAAACTCTTCTTATTATGAGAAGGATAAGGCCATAGTCCACCACGCTAGTCAAGTGCAGGTTGGCAGACTTCACACATTTTTGAGAACTTTTTTTTAAGAACTCTCAGATACTCACGGATGCCATGGGATTTGAACCTAGGTCCTCCAGATTGGAAGTCAGACGGTCTCCCAACTAGGCTACCGAAACTTCAAAACTTTGTTGTTAATATTGACGTGTAGTTAAATTCGAGTTAATTGATGGAAAGAGTATCCAAAGCAGTGTTGGTAGTCATATCAAAATTCAGGCATGGATAGGGGCATGGGCAGTGAGTGTTTTGATACGTATTGAATGGGGTCTTTAAACCTGCACCTGATTCGTTTTAGGCAATGTACGGGTTCCTGTACCTACAACGCGATTGACCTGAAATCCACACGGTGATACTATCGAATGTTAAGAATATTAGTCTTAATCGGATACTTAATCAATGGAAAATTTTGGAATAGATATGGTGAAAATGTTTATAATTGTAAAAAAACTAAGAACGAATATAGGTCCATATCTTTCTACTCTATGTTAGATATACTTATAATTTTATTAGCTACTTAGAAATTTCATGCCAACTTCCAAGAAATTAACGAATCATTTATTATTATACTATACCAGCATCTCTCTACACCTCCACACTAATTGATATAATTCGGAAAGTAATTGTAGAAAATCGATTTGGAGTACTTAAGTAATTGGATCATTTTACGATGATTAGTTACAATTAGTTAAATGATATATCAGTTTTAGTATCAAGTTGATACAAAAAGAGTACATATTCATACATATTAATCGTTTTAGTTTATATTGGAAAATACAGACCTCTATCGTACATCGTCTGGAATAAATTGACAAGTAATCATATTAAAATTATTATCGTAAATAATATAAAATTAGTTTATACGTCATGTTCCCACAGAGACGTCATCTTATACAAATAACGATACTACGAAATATCGTGCTATTTTCTAGAGTCTGTAAGGAGAAATTTAACTCCTACTTAGTCTTTCTTTTTTATTGAGACGAATACATAATTATATGAACGATACCATTTACTAAGAAAATGACAATCCTACTAATATTATTAACGTTAAAGTTTGCATGTTTGGATGTTTGTTACTTAATCACGTAAAAGCGGTTAAACGGATTTGAATGAAATTTGGCACACCAAGACTTTATTACCTGGATTAACATACCAGAGTGATTATCAAAAAAAGGAACTACTGGACACATTTACTTGAAGTTTGGTACAGACGCATCTTATCTAATACCTTTAAACGAGCAATTCTTGTATATAAGTAAATATATAATCTGAATCTCGGAAACGGCTCAACACGCACTTGGCTAGCAAGTGCGTATTGCCAACTTCACACTTCTCCGAGACAAAATACATTTAGTAAAGGTAAACATACTTTTTTATGAAACAACTGATTATTTACGATTTAAGAGTGATGCCCAAAGTAAACGGTTTTTTTAGTTCATGAATACAACGACCCCCTTATGGTTTAGTACGTACCAAGCTTATAGCTAATAAGATTAATATATCTAATTATACTGAAATTGAAAAACTGGGAAAAATCTTTAAAGCGAATATTTCGATGTTTAACTTTGTAGGTAAAAATACAGTGAGACGCAAATTCTCAAAATTCTGTGTTCAACCTCTTCACATTGCCGATATACGTAATATTATATTGATAAATTTAATTCTCCAAATTCATTGTTCAACCTCTTCACATTACCGAAATACGTACTTAATATTATATTGCTGTATTTCATTCTCAAAATTCTTTGTTCAACCTCTTCACATTGCCGATATACGTAATATTATATTGCTATATTTCATAATTAATGTGACACTAATGCAAGTAGCACATTAGTGAGTCTTAATGTGCCCTTTTACGGCGCAACTGTGCTTGATATCGCATTATAGTTAAGACATATTCACAAGCACGGCGAATGAAAATACATAGAAGTATTCCATCAAGTGAATTGTTCGTTTAGCTTGGCCCAAAGTCCCGAACAAACTCGCGCATCGTCGGAACCACTCGGAAGTACTCTGACATCGGCCTCTGATTGGGCTAATAATGTCTATCAAATAACAATCGACCTTATTTTACATGCGGTTGGGCTGAATTAGCCGTGTGATTATTATTTTTCGTTACACTTCACATGTCTGTCACTCGCTGTCATCGCGACACTCGGGATGTTTTATTCTATAAGGTGCAATGTAAATAATTAGTCAGTATATTATATAAGTGTCCAACATTCTTTTGACTAATTATTATATTCATTTTATCAGAATAATATCATCGTGAGTCGGACATTTAAAATATTATCGACCGAGCGAATCGAATGTCTTAGTGTTAATTCGGCATTTGTATATTTGTTAGATGATAACAGTCGAACTAATGTTTATGAAATTTGGTATAGACATAGTATGCGGTAATATTTTTTTTTTGTGTTCGTAAGTGAGAGAAAACGTGCCGGGATTTGTTGAGTGAGCTGTGTATCTAAGGGGGTTGAAAATTTCAAAATGAGCTTATTTGGCCAAGTGGGGTTATGAAAGGGTTTTGTATGTGAATTCTAAAACAATTTTTGTTTAATTTTAGACCTCATATTTTTGAAGCTATCAGCCAAAATCTAAGAAAAATTAGTAGATAACGAGGTCTTAGTCCGGGGCGAATTACTAATTTTGCCTGGTGTATTTTATTACCACCCATAGCAAAAGGAGGGATGTTATAAGTTCAAAGCTTTTGCTGTCTTTGGGTGTGTATTTTATTTTACGTGCCCTAACGTACGTATTTTTACATTTTTACGTGTACTTTTTCTTGACCCAATCGGGAGCAATTTGTATTAAAAAAACCAAGGAGGCTGAAGAGGCCCAATTTGCAATAAATTTTTCACGTACACACACAGAGCACATCCAAAGGCCAAAAGCCCCATGACACCACTTTTGACATAAAGGACCATATATTCGATCAAATAAAAGAATTTAATTGTTCGACATATTTTTTTACTATATATCAAATTTTGTTGTTGTTTGGCAATGTTTGGCATAATACCATCCTCATAGAAAAAATATTTTGATTTAATTTTAATAAACAATTATCAAAATAATATCCTAGCGATGTACTTACACATGAAAACTTATTCCCATATCCTTTTTGTGGACATGTGATTGATTTACACACCATTTCACAAAACAAGAAGGCATTTTTTAATACTTAAAGTCACTTTATTTTAGCTGACTGACGCCATATTGCCGGCTAGTGCATACTAGATTTGCTCGGGGCGTAATTTGTAAGCCCCACCCATCGGAGCGTAATCGGCGTTGGGTCATTTTCAAGCGCTAGGAATTCTTCTATGTATTTTCATTCGCCGCACAAGCATATATAATGGTAAAAATATCGATGAACAAAAATCAACTGTTCTGTACAAAAGGTTATTGACCTCAAACAAATGAAAAACAAAAACAGATTTTGTTCATTAGAGTGGTACCTCTACCTATTGCATATATTTTGTATTTTTTTTTTTATTGTGTATAAGTAAAGAGACCAACGAGACGCTCTCCTGATGATAAGAGACGATGCCTGTCCATGACCATTGCAGCGAGTACTAAAACAAAGTCCAGGGCGTCGCTGCTTTGGCGCTCATTACTTTGACACTTTAGATGATTAATCTCAACAGCACTGTAATTTCGCTAGCTGCTTCGAACTGGAACACAGTAATGTTTAGACACTACTGCTTGGCGGCAAAATATCTGGTATTGCGGTGTTACCTACCTAGACGAATTCCTGCTAAGGAGACCGTGCCAAGTAAAAGCGTTATTGTTTTTACACGACTACAAAAGAAAAGAGAGTAATGTCACATACGAGTACATTTTTTAATCCAACATAACTTTTAAAGGCCTAAACAGATTTGATTGTATGGGGTATCCTTAAAATCGCTACATTATCTCGAATTTAGGCTATAATTTTTTTGGTTAAAAGGTTGTGGCGAACGTTTTCAAATGTAAATAAAAAAAAAAAATTGTCATTTTTGGCACGCCATTCGGCATTTATTTCTTTAATTATATTATTTAAATAAGCACTGGAAAAAACACAAGTTTTATAAAACACTAGCTGCGCCCCGCGGTTTTACCCGTGTGGTGATGGATGATGATGATGATGAAAAGTATCCTATGTTTTATTCCAGAGCCTAAAGTATCTACATGCAAAATTTTATCCAGATCCGTTTAGCCGTTCTGGCGTGATAGAGTAACAAACATCCATCCATCCAAACTTTCACATTTATAATATTAGTGGGATTACAAAACAGCGATACGACTTTTCCGTTTTCCAGTTTAAAACCTCTATGATACATTATATTAGTGATCAGGCCATAAGAGTTAAAATATAGGTTGTTGTATTTGCATCTATGACTGTACACAATATTGATACCTAAATTAATATAGTATATTTGAATAGTAAATACTTAACGTGTTCTTTTCATACCAATACTAATAGTAAAATAATCAATAGTTTGACCCAATCTAACCTTGACAATAGCCGTTATTTTAAAAGCTTTTATTCAACCTGCAAAATATACCATAACAAGGTTTTTTTTACTTTTTAGGGTTCCGTACCTCAAAAGGAAAAAAACGGAACCCTTATAGGATCACTTTGTTGTCCGTCTGTCTGTCTGTCAAGACCCTTTTTCTCAGGAACACGCGGAGGTATCAAGTTGAAATTCATATCAAATACACAGGTCTACTGTCCCTTGGAGCTGTAAAAAATTAAACTTCTAAGCCAACGCATTCAAAAGATACGTTTATGCTGCAAATTTTCGACACTCGCAAGGGAATCAAAACCTACAGAGTACTTCCCGTAAACTCAGAATCTTGAAATTTGGTACGAAGCAAGTACGAAGTACGAAGTCTTATAGCATAGATAAAGGTAAAATTTCTATAAGCATAAATTACCATTCAAAAAAATACCATAACTTTAACTTATATACCTACAGGTTTGTACGGAACCGTCGGTGCGCGAGTCCGACTCGCACTTGACCGGTTTTTTGTAAGTTAATATTGATGTTAGGAATAGTTAACAGCCAGACCATAAACTTGGCCTTAAACAGGTTATAAATGAGAAATAGGTATTTATGATAATTTAAGTAAACACGAATATATTACATATACTGATCATTGTCCTTATTTCTAGTACATATAATTCGATCAAAATCAAATTAATTTTATTTGGTCGAAGTACATTCACTATTAGTAACGGAGGTGTTATTTATAAATAATTTATATTTGTACAAATTTGACTATTTATAACTGGCCTTAACGAGCACTTTTAGCGTTCACATACATAAAGCGAACTTTCATAATTTATAAATCTTATTAAATTGCTTCAAGAGCACATTACACGCGCTTTATTTGAAAGTGATTTCACTGGCATATAATATTTAAGCCCTATTCACTGTAAAAACGATACATAGGGTTACAAGGGCATACCAAGTCAAAAGGAAAAAAATTGTATTCATCGTTGTGAATAACTTTGGCATTCTGTATAGGCACAAGCCAAAACTAGAAAAAAAAAATCTGTTGTTCTATTAAAATATGTTGACTTTTGATCGATTTTCTTAATTTCCGAGTTGTGTCCTTGGTAAAAGTTGTTCATAATACAATGTCCTATCTACTTAATACGTCGTGTATATCTCTGTATATTCGAATTACCATCATTATCGGAATGAGGAAGAATGTGGATGCAAATGATGATTACACGAAAGTAGTGATACGTGTGTAGCGATGATATCCCAGTGGTAAGCGTGGTCGATTCACACGCCGAAGGGCGTGGGTTCAAACCCTAATAATGAGCTTGAGCTGCCGGTGAAGGAAAAACATTGTGCGGAAACCATAACGTGGTGGTAGGGTATTTTCTACTCAACTGGCTAGCTACCACCCTTAAGTTGAAAATCTGTCGCCAAGCACTAATGGTGTGTTCCGACAGCCTCAATTGAGAGCCAATTCCATTCCAGGTTAGGTGGGTTTATCATATTCGAGCACACCGTCACTTAACATCAGGTGAGCCGTGGTCAACCACTTAGCTGCAAGCATAAAAAAAGCTTACTACTCTACCTAATTAAATTAAAAATAAAATATTTATTTTTATTTAAGTAATTTAGTAACGATGATAGCTCAGTGGTTTTCGCGATCGGATTACACAAAGTGAAAATCTTATAAAAAAACATGAATGTATCTTGAAAAAAGCAAAGCATGATGGTAGGGTATTTTCTGGTAACCGACAGTCGTCAATCTGTCGTCAGCACCTAACAATATGATTTGGCAGTATTACTTGAGAGCCAGTCCCGTTCAGGCTAGGTGTACCTACCATTTTTGACCACACAACTGGCCTGTCAACTATAAAATAAATGTGACCAAATACATATAGGCCAAGCTGAGGGTGTGACAAATCAAAAAGAAGTCATCATATTCACCATTGTGAACAACTTTTGCTACAAGTTTAATCAAATTCTATTTTTATTCAAATTTTTATTGTTATTGCGAATTCAGCTGTTTTATACATATGGGCAAGGGTCAACGAACTCTTTTGATGGAACAGCTGTTTTTTTTTCATTTCAAACTAAAGTCATAATCAGTTGGAATATAGTCAGTTTAGTGGCTTAAGTAACGTTGGTCTCGCATAAAGCCTTCTATATCATCGCTCAGTAAAATTCTTAGCAAATTGTAATATCAAACGTGAAGCTTTTTTTGTTAGCTCGCATTTGTTTGTCCCTAATGTAATTCAATTGTTCTGAAGAAATATTATATTTCCGTATTGCTTAGAATGAAGGGAAAGTTGGGCTCTTAATTATATTTATGGCCTTTGTATACGTAATTAGGAAAATATATGGTTTCTTCGTTCCTCTCAAATAATATATGAAGAAACTTAACATCAGATAGGCTTTGTTATTTGTTTCCTTTTGCTTCAAACAAAATACCGCCTTTATAGTAATTTACTTTTTTGTTAATATTATATCCTTATTATTATTTTAACCTAACATTTTTATTAAAGTCTTATACGAAGGTTTTAAAAATACTCTATTGTCATTGGTAGAGCATGGCAATGGATTTTAATTTTGTATGGGAATTGTTATATCGGATTACTTTCAACAGATGGCGTCCGTAGCGGACCTATCGTTTGCGTTTGCGTCATGCATAGATATAGATAGGTAACTTATTCATTCCGTGCGGTTGTGTAAAATCTATTACATTTAAAATATTTGTTTCCTTTCATTAGGTGATACGAAGTTCACTAGGGCACCTACATAAATAGCTACAAAAATAAAGTTGCAGTAGCGCTTATATGCTTTTCAATCTTGTAAGACTTATTCCGTGAGGAAACTTACCAATTTTATTAGTGTAGATATAAAGCATTGTTGTATAGTAGTGGCATAGATTTGATACGGGAGGCCACCATATATTTAATGAGCAGTATGTTACAACTAGTCGTTTGAAGCCCCCATAAGTGTCCACTCATAGTTTGAAACCGGTCTAGTAGTTAAATAGGTGAAATATGGGTGTTGTCACTTCCCCGAATAAAGAGCATGGTGCTAACAGCCATGTGGTCTATAAAAATTCTTCAATACCAATTTGAGACATTACATAAATGCTTTGACATCCGACCACTATGTTTACTGATTTTATTAATTTGACACATTCAGTGTAGTCTACGTACTTTTATGTTCTGTGTTAAAATGTGATGTAAGAAGTATCAGCACGTTCTTGTTGATGTTTTTAAATATTACTTTCAGAAATACATATTTCCGAAGCGAAATTAAAAGGTGGGGGCTATGCCAAAGTCGTTCCATGACGTCATTATCTTAACTTATATTCTAGCCTATTTGAATGTTCGTGATGTAAATCGAAATCATCTTTGATGAAACGGTATACATTCTGGGGCCCGCGGTCTACAACCGCGTACCCGCTTCCATTCGGGATGCACCTTCCATCGCGTGCTTCAGAAGCAAACTAAGATCTTGGCTTCAAGAGACCTTGTTCTATAACTTTGACGATTATTTAAAAATAAGAGATTATTGAATTACTAGTAAGTAATTTTTGTTTTATTTATGCGGGATTACTCAGGTTTAATTTTATCGGTAACTCCGACTATAGTTTCGGCCACATCCGGTGGCCTTCGTCATGTGGACAAAACTGACGAGGCCGCGCGCGCGTTGTTTCAGCTTTGTCCCCATGATAGAGGCCACCGGATGTGGCCGAAACTATAGTCGGAGTTTCCGATAAAATTAAACGTGAGTAACCCCGCATAAATAAAACAAAAATGTGTAAAGACCACGTCAGGTTCCATAATAAAATAATAAGTAATTATAATTTTATCTATTGACATTTAATCATATTGACATATTTTATATTAGTATATTGCAATTTTTCATTATATTGATATAATGTATGTTATGATTTTGATATTTTTAAATATAAATGGAATAATGACCTGTAACTTTGGTGTTATCAATAAAATATTTGTATTTGAAATTTATTACTTGATAAAATCATTGCTAGGCCATCCAGGTTCGCAAATGTCGCTGCGCAATCAGTTGTCGAGATACAACACATATGTCACTTTATTGCTTTCAATTGTTTGTCGTTTATGGTACGAGACAAGCCTGGGCAAGGCCGAAACATTTAGGGAGTGCACTTGCAAATAGAGAAATAGGACATACCTACAATGAGCAAAAACAAAAATTTACATAAGATACATAATTATAACGGTGTATTCGCGCAAAATTTCAGTAAGTAGATAAAGTGTCGTACTCCTATATGCACAGCTCCATCTAGACGCTAACTTCCATTATCATACGTTATGAGGTACTCCGACTAAAACTTATAAATTAATAAGCGACTAACTCCAAGCTCGGAGCAATTACAAATTTCAAAAGCTATTTCCAGCGAACCCGCACAAGACAGACAAAGTTCATTACGCGTGAAACTTTAACAAGCCGCAGGATTTAAGTCCTGAAGGGTCTGCTTCGTATCCATCCGACTAAATTCAGACTGAATGCCTGGTTGATTTCACTTTTGACAACTTTACGTGCGCTCATCCTTGAATTAATCCTGAATGCTTTATTTTAGTGATAATATGTCCAGACGTTATTGATGGTCGCTGAAACAAAGACAATGGAATTCCAGTATTATGACGCGCGATTTATGAAGCTGAATATTCAGGTCGAATGAGCAACTGAATCATATAAGTGGTATTCTAAATTAGCTATTCAGTGGTAGTCTAGCTGAAACAAAGGTGGCTAGGGAGTGCGACGAAGCGGCTATGCAAACACCCATCTGCACAGCACACCAACAACTAGGTCGCATTCATCGCGCAACATAATAGCTCTTATTCAACAAGAATAAATACCGCATTCTATAGAACAAACATAAAATATATGGCAAATAATAATATATTGCTTAGCATTATTCAAATTAAATTACAAATGTTCTAAGCTATTGTAGCATATCTCATAAATATTTGTAGTTTGCCAATGATGATAGAGGTGGGTAAACAAAACGCTCGTGACCATACAATTTGGATGTTTGCATTGAGTGCGTGATATCCGTCAAATTTGAACTGAGACCGCAGCGTGACGGCGGCGCCAACATTCTTCGAACTCACGCAGGAATTCGCAAAGTCAAATAAGATCCAAAGCCTCGCGTATCATTCGCAAAATAGTCGCTGACCGATGCTCCATAGCCAACTCGGAATTTTTGACGACTACATCGATTTCCTGATCGTAAAGAAGAGCAAACAGTTTCAATGTCGAACTTTATGACTTGCAAATGAAATAGCGCGTGTAAATCTTTTCGGAAGAATTTCAAACTCGCCTTTAATCTTAGAACAGTTATTTATGGGGTAGTGACATCACAAGAAAACACAATTTTTCCTGCATATTGAAGTGTCAACACCGTCCGCTTGAGTTATACATCTGAGAATTTATGAGTATTTAAAGAGAAAGCGATCGTTGATGGACAGGAATAATTAAATCCTTTTTTTTTCGTATTATTTCAAATGATATGTCGAAATGAAAGGAACCGTGTGTACGTGGAACAAATCTAGAAGAGCTTGGCACAGCAACGGGATGAGTGATGATAGATAGGTACTTTTATCACCATTATGCTCCAGTGAAGTTGGAAATGATGATGATGGTTATGTGCTACATGTAATACTGGCCGTAATAGAGTAAAATTGAACGTCTAGACGCAATTGAAATTGACACAAAAGTTTATTTTTTCACCAATTGATTGCTGTGTAGATAAAAGTGATCATGTTTTATGAATGTGTAACAGATCTGAAACAAAACCAGCTTTCACTTACCAGCGCAATAGCCAGGAGATACACAGCGATGCTCGCCATTTTCACTGATCAAGGTTCGTTATAAATGAATCAAAACACTCTTGTAATCGATTCTTACACCAGACAAATAAGAGTTTTTGTCAGTAAAGAAATTGTTCTTTATCTTAGTTGTTTCACCGTCAAAAACTGTTAGAATTATAAAAATCATAATGGTACCTTTTCGAATGACACCATGTTCACATGAAAAATATATTTTTATATCCTAATTGATAAGCTGAGTTTACGGTTTGTTAATAACAGGTGATAACCTAAATTCTTATTGGTTTGTTTATACAGTTTACAATATCAATATTCGTGTAAGTTTCAATTATATGACCACCTGCCAAAATTACTACAATATATAGATAAGTAAAGAAAAATTTGTTACACATGACTAAATATTATCCATACCTTTTATATGTATACCCTTGAGCTTAAAAATATTTGAACAGTCCTTTTGAATTCTTTGTTTATTAATTAGGTCGGATTAACATAAAACATTGTTGATAAGTAAAACAGTTCCAATACAACTGATAAACGACTGCACAAAGTTATCTCAGCGCGAGTTATTATTGGTGCATTTATCAGTAAATCTGGTTGTAATTGCACGCAATAAGAGCGAATATCGACATTGGCAGATAAGAGGCTTATGAACTATCGGTCGTGATATAATCATTATAAATATTCGCATAATTTTATGTATATACCACGATCTGTGACAATTTCAAGAATCTGTGTACCCGGCATGTTCTTTATGGCCTTGTATGTCCGGATAGACAGAGAACAGAAATACATGGAGGAGCATGCTACACCGAGTTCATTAAGGACTAGACACGACCTTCAGCAATGAAGATGCCGACTAAGAAGAAGATGTCCGGATAGTTAGGTTGGGCCTAGAAATTGACGAGGAAATAAAATGGATCGACTGAAACAATTATTGTTACACTACTGCCCAAAAAGTAGTATAATGTTTTAAGGGTTAGTGCATGTATGTGCATTCATTTGTCCTACCATAACTTTTAAATGGCAGAACAGATTTGAATGTATGGGGCATCGTTAGAATCCTTACATCATCCAAATTGATACTGGCTATTATTAAAAAAAAAAAAAAATTAGTAGGGATTCGTTTTTTCATTTTCTTAATTAAGCTCGGTTTAATTAATGACTCTTGTTGTTGGGCTCTGATGGTCTATACAGCGTCACCGGACTTCGACAACTAATAATTTAAGTTTTAACTCAGAGAAACAAAAAATGAAACTTTCTCAAACTATAAACACGTACGTAGACAAACACTTTCAGGAACTTGTTATTGCAAATAGTGCATACAAAATTGTCGTACATACGTAAAGAATGGCATTGGAGATTACCTGTATGCCGTAAAAACACATTCTTTCGTAATTTCATATACAGATAGGCCGCGTGTTAATAAAACATTGAGCTAATGCAAACATTTCAAGGTGAGATAACAGACACATTGAGATACTGCAAGATTCTTTATTATTCCAATGAAACAAAATAAAATTTGGTCAATACACAATAGGGTATTGTTAAAACATTTTCCACAAACTTAAAAACAGTTATCATTGCAATAGCATTTTACAAGCAACATAAAGTATACGTATATTGGTAGCTGACAAGTATAGAGGTACTATTTTGTTCTCAAGATTACAAATTACATTTGACGAAAATTGACATGTATCTAGTTATAATTATGTAAATTCACTCTTATTTACAAATAGTAGCAATTGCTGAAAAAAATTCGTTATCGCCCATTTTCTGCTATGAAAATAGACGGATGCGAACATCAATCAAGCCGTGACTTTATATAAGCCACAAATCATATGTATTTTCATAAATGTTTTAAATATAGTTTACGGCCCGAAAAATTCTTGCCAGTCAGAAAACCCTTTCAAGGGCGATGTATGTAGTTAAAAGCAAACAAATTTTACAACTCCCGTAAATAGATCGAGATATTGATATCATCTCTCTGATGAAGTTCGCATTTTGCGTCATGGGTAATATTTTTAGTTTAATTCACATGTCCATGTGGAAGGTTAGAATAACAGTTGCTACAATATTAAACATTTTATTGGTTTTCCTCACTGACGTCTTAGGAGTTTGTAGCGTTAATGACTATTTTTAAATCTTCATTGATCTGCTTGCAGAATTTGTTTAGTTCGATGTTTGTGAATTCTTCTAAGTGCTATGCTGTGTGCCTTGAATGATGAGTTTGAATGAGTTTGTATCATACACGCGTTTTGGCCCAAAGCCAAAACTTCTGATCACTTTGTTCTCGTAATATTTTACTACAACCGTCACTAATCTCTTTGTATTGAAGTGAAATTCTTTCGGAAACATATAAATCAGATTGGCAATGGTGCGTTAAAACGTTTGTAACTTTTCAGCTTTTAATGGGGACCATAATCATAAAATTATTTTGATGTGGTTGGCGAAACCACTCAGATTTTTGTAACGAAATTATATCACAGATAAATACTTTATGCTCATTTTATGGCCTGCTTTATCTCCTGTTGTCAAAACTAAGAATTTATTTGCATCTACGAGTATTTTGTTTCGTAACAATTGTATTATAAATGTCGATGATAAATCGGTTTATTTAAATTAAGAATGTTAGTTTATGACATTTGTGTTATGTCTCTTATAAAGTTTTCTCACAAAAACTAGTTCTACAATAGCTTAGTGATAAGCATCAGTGTAGACAGTTAATTTATCGCTATAGTTATTATGTTTGACAGCGTTACCTACTTCGTTTACGTACGATTATATATCAGAACAGAAAATCAATTTTGTAACTACTTCACAGCTGTTTAATTTTCTCTGAATTGCACAAGTAGTCAAGTATACGCGTTTTCGGTTCAAGGTTTTTCAAACTCACTCTTATATGGACATTGTCAGGGTTTCTAATCGATTGTCACATTTTATTCGATGGTATGCTCAATGTTGTTAAGTCTATGCCCCACAGGCGTTAATTGCCGTGTCGATGTTCCGATAGATGTTTGCTGATAATAACTCTAGTAGGTGTGGTCCGCTATAAATTAGATGTATCTAATCTAATGCGAATACAACATTTTATAACTGTTTGTATTAGATAGTGATATAGTCTAATTAAGAATGTTTTTTTTATGTGTTGTTATCTTGCATTCATAATTTTTCAATTTTTATGAGAGTCGTAAGTTTTAAAATAACGAGCATCAATACACTGGATTGTATTACTTAAAATTATGCGAACTCTGAAATGGCCATGGGTAGGAATCTTCTTTAACTGTCAAGTATACAATATATATTCAAGATTCCTGTATACCATATTAGTATACACTACTCCACTTTCCATATACTACTTTGTATTAACAACATCTTGTACTGGTATGGAAGCAATAAATATCTTGAGTCTTGAATTATATTTCATATGTATACTACGAAAAGAAGTTACCATATTTTTTAGTGTAGGCTATATATACTCGGTCTTGCATTTAGTAATATTTTGCAAGATTCTAATATCCGTCTAGTTTTTTTTCTTATTTCCCATTAAGTATGTAACCCCTGCAAAATTCTAGTTATAAAAATAAATTATTTATTATAATATTTTTTATTGATATAATATTATACATATCATGTTTAAATTGAAGATAAATGCAATATTTATTACCTATCTATGTCATATTTTCATTGTAATATAATATATAATATACCATTTCTATTCGAATTTCCAGGTAGCCAAAATATGCCAATATGATCTACATTTTAGTATAATAACTCTATAACTTAAAATATTTTAACGTTAATTTTCCTAAATGCTTAGTTAGCATATTAATTACTCAAATGATATTTTACGGTTGAACCTAAATTAAATAAATTAGTTGTGGCCTCTAATATTTGTATTACGAATTAAGTAATTATGAATAACTTACGTGGAGCATATAGTTATTTTTAATTTATTACTTCATTTTACTTCTAGGTGTTTTAATACTATAGTCTCTTATCTTTTATACTAGCAGTTATTTATTATGAGTAAAAAGTTGCAAGCTTTCAAGTTGATCAATGAGCTATTGAAATAGCAATGCTTGTCGTTTCTCTAAAGGTACGTATCTCAAACAAAGTCATTTAACAAAGCACAAAAGTCACCGATAATAATCTGTATTGGCAAGCGTGTAGTAGCAGCAGTGGCCAATTGAATTGGTCGTAGAAAAACCGATAACTCTCAGATTACATCTTCTAAAAAAATTATCGGTAACCGTAGATGCCCTAAGACACAATATAGTGATGATATACTCAATTCAAGCGGTACAATTACTAAAAAGCAAAAAAAAACAGATTATTTATTAGGTGGGAGATTAATTGGGAGAGGTCCATGTTTAGTTCGTCGGACTAAAGAGAACTCATAATGATGATGGTGCTAAAGTATTATATAGAATTTAAACAGGCATGTACTCGTAATTTGTAAATAAAATGAGATTCAGTGGAAAGCACTTCGAGCTGTCTGCCGTAATACAGGAGTTAATTCTAGCTCTACAGCAGCCAATATATTATGTATATAAAAATTACTTAAAAAAACGCTTGGTAAATTGTAATAAATTGTAAAATTGTAATAAATTGTAAATTTAGTATGCGGTGGTTTTGCATATAAGCTGTTATTGTAGCGACGATAGCTCAGAGGTGAGCGTGGCCGGTTCACACGCTGAAGGGCGTGGATTCAAACCCTAGCTTGAGCTTGAGCTGCCGATAAAAGAAAACATCGTGAGGAAACCAAAGCGTGGTAGTAGGGTATTTTCTAGTACTCGGTTGGCTAGCTACCAGTTACTAGCCAGTTCTGTTCCAGGCTAGGTGTGCTTTACCACCTTCGACCTTCGGCTTTAACATCAGGTGTGCTATGGTCAGACACCTAGATTGTCAACAATAAAAAATAGCTGCCTTCTGAATAATTACAACTTTTTTTTAAATAACAATTACTTCCCGATTGTAATTAATTAGTAATAATTAATCATATCAGTTTCTCGATCTTCGATTTGTAAAAAATTTTGCTCAAATATTTCATATGGATTCTCGAAATAAAATGTTAACTAATAATAGAAAGATTTATAAAACTTTCTATAAATGGGATGTTTTTACGTAAGTTTTATAGATTTTTATTAGTACTTTAGTTATCCTAAGTTATGAGACTTAATTCAAATGCAAGATTTGACAAAAGTGAAATCGATTAAACAATCTTCTCCTTAGATCTCCGTTTAAAAGATTGCATAAGGATCCTTACATAATTTTTCAATAAAAATATTATTTTATGTTCAGCATTTAGTAGTGTTTTAACTGCCAATAGTATAGTACCTATTACCAATTTAAATTCCAAAGGTTTCTCGGCTGAGATAAAATGGTTAGAACGGTACATACTTGTTTTCTTTTGCATACTAGCAGTTGAACTAGGAAAATTGAGTTGTTTCACATTCCTAAGAAATAAGTACGCTAGTTATAATGGACGATAAAATCTATTTGCCAAAGGATTTAAACAAATATCGATTTTAAACAGGTACTAGAATAGTCTTTGAACTTTATTTGAAACGAATTACGATTTAATGGTAGACTTTTACTATAACCAGTTCTTGGTAATATCCATAAATTAATATTTATTCTGTTTACACTACGACTGTGGATCCAAAAATGTTAAGTATAAAGTAATATCTGAATCAACAGTTTTAGATATTTGTTTAACCATAATATACATATATAGTTTTTTTTAAGGTTCCGCTGCTGAATGGTAATGTTGTAATCGGTGATATTTATTGGCTATGAACAACTGATATAAGCAAGTCACTTGTAACAAAAATGTGTATATATTCATAAAGCTAAGGTATTTTAGACTATGAAAGACGATATTCTATTCTTCTCGCAAAATTTATACAAAGAGATAACCCGTCCCTTGGCTCAGATCTAGGGTAAGTAAACGGTTATGCTTTTAGGGCGCCACCGAGGACGCTCTGGGCAAACTTTTACAATATTTATTATATTTTGTAATTGGCCCATTTTAGCCGCGTTTTTTATCTCGGCCTGTCATAGATTAAATAATAAACGATGTAGCGTTGCAACATAGTAGCGGCAATTTGTTGTGAGCTGTGTCGACGTGAGGTTGAAAATTGAACTATTAGCTTCCAGTATAATAGTATCAACATGATTTTTCTAGTTTTTGTATACGCTATATTATGTTTATCATAATTGAGATTTAAAAGTAAAGGTCGAGCAGGGTAAATTAAGTTAGTATCAACGTTATTCTATGATAGTAGCTTGTCTCTTTTCAACGCGTGACATTTCACGTCAGCGAAAACTGGACAGAATATTATAAGCATTGGTTAACTTATTTTTACTGTTGATTTATTACATGAATTGACAGTGTTATTGATTTTGACTTTTTTTAAGATTATACATAAAAAAAATTGGTTTTTGATTATTCAGACTTTATTTTGTATTAAGGGCATATATTTACCAGGACATACATCTAGTGCAGGGTTAATAAGGATGAAATGTGAAATCTCTTACACTAAGGTATGTACGATACGATATGAGTTCTTGGATCAATAAATAGCCTATAAAACATAAATAAAAACCTATAGATTACATTACCTAGAATATAAAATAATATTATAACGGAATAAAGAAAAAAAAAACTTTATTTGTTTCTATGAAAAAAAATGTTCTGAAGGCAAAAACCAACGTATAATGACAAGCATTTACAATTGACCCTCCTCTCACCGCCGCGATGTCGATAAAAAAGGTCACTATAAAGTGTCAATAATCATCATCGTTAGTCTAGCGTAGTCCACTGATGGACACATGCATCTTTCAACATACACCATTCAGCCCTATCGGCTTTTCGCTTCCAGTCGCCGCCAACTGTCCTATGTATGTCGTCACTCCATCGCGCTTCAGGGTGTGCTACGCTACGTTCGTCAATTCGCTGTCTACAAGGCCAAAAGTAATCATTTATAGAAAACTCTATTTATACAACAAAAAGTTATTTGATCGAAGTTACAAGAGTATTTATGTAAGTTTCACCGTAGATTTTTCCAAGATTAAAAGTATTCTTCATGTTAATTGAAGGTATTTGTAGTGATAATAGCTCAGTGGGTAGCACAGTTGGTTTTCACGCCAAAGAGCGTGAACCCCAACAATGAACTTGAGCTGTCGGTGAAGGAAAAACGTTGTGAGGAAACCATAGCGTGGTTACCACCACGCTATGGATATTTTTTAGTACTCGGCTGGCTAGCTACCCCCTCATGTCATCGAGCACCTAACGGTGTGTTCCGGCAGCTTCACAAGGGAGCCAGTTTCGTTTCTGGCTAGACATCTTTACCATCTTCGACCACACCGACACTTAACATTAGGTGAGATGTGATCAAACACGTAGCTAGTCAACCATAAAAAAATGAGTTATTTGCATTCCCAATTTCATTCAAATTCATTGCAGTAAAAAAACTACAAGCAGACAAACTTGCGCTTTAATATCGATTATATAGATTAGGTAAGCTGTAATTGATATTTCACGTGTTCCATCTCTATCTCTAAATAGTATAAAATAAAGCCACTGTCCGAATATCTCTGTATTTCCCCATACTTTTCCTAAACCAAGCAAAGTATTTGATACGGTTTCCAATTTAATTTAGATATTTATTTACGGAAGGTACACAGTAAATTCTAATTAAACTTTTGTACAATGAAGTCGCCAAAAAGTCGCCATAATAAATTACACCCGAGCAAAGCCGGGGCGTGTCGCCTGTTGTAAATAAATGTATTGTTATTACAATACTGAGACAAAAACTGGAATGGATACAAGTAAAAGATTATTACATTACTGTATTGATGATAGCTCAGTGGTTAGCGCGGTAGGTTCACACGCCGAAGTGCGTGAGTTCAAATCCAAACAATGATCATAGAAAACATTTATCATCTATTCCAGGCTAAACATCAGGTGTGGTCGACCAAATCGCATGTCAAAAAAATAATAATCGGAAAGTGAGTAGGTACTTACGTAGGTACCTATAGTTTTTTTAAATACCACCGTAACTTGAATCAATTTCATATACCTACAAAGTTTTTTTTTTTTTTAAAGTAAAGTAGTAAGACATACAAGACGCTCTTCTGATAGCAAGACATAACGCATATCTTGTGTGTGTGCGTTGATACATAGAACTTTGAGTAACAAAGAAAGGCCAGGGCATCGCTTTGGCACTCATTACTTTGAGACTTTCGATGGTTAGTGTCAACAGCCCTGTAGTTTCGCTAGCTGCAGTACCCTTCAAACCGGAACACAGTAACGTTTATAGACTACTGCTTGGCGGTAGAATATCTGGTACTGCGGAGGTACCTAGACGACCTAACACCAAATAAAGTGACAAATTTATGTACTAGATGAGATAATCCGAATACTCATTACGTTCAACTCAACTGCAGAGTAGTGTATACACCTTGCTCAGTACTCCACAAAATACAGAATTATTTAATAAATAAATTAAAGATTTTGTATAATTTCGCATCGGTATGAAATTAATTAAGTAATTTTTTCTTCTGTCGCTAGCTAGTGTCACTTATGAAAAGTTATTTTAACAATCACCAAAATTTATTTGGTCTTTGCACACACTTCTTATTTTTGCAGTTCTCTTCGTAGACAAATTTGTTGTATGATAGAACAACATACGACGATGCTCTCAACGTATTTCTCAGATGTAGCACTGAGCAGAGCATGCGTCTCGATTCCATTAGAAGCATCTGTTTCGGATCGCGATCTGCCTTTGTGCCGGACGCGAGATCGATTTTCAACACTAATTGACTGTGCAACAAACAATATTCAATTGGTAAGTACGTTCACGGTACATTTATTAAACGATTCTGCGTAATTAATTGTTCTGTAACCCGAAACTAGGTGTGTAAATTAATACGAAGATCAAGAGCGAGATGCGCGCCCATGACTGCGACGTTTATTAATGCACGTCTGATTTTATTAATTGTTATGGCTTTTAGTATTTCCAAGCAGAGCTATTTACGGTTGAATACGCGTTTACTTTGATAATCAGAATTGTCGGCAAGTGTTGTTAAATTGGTATATTTCTATGAACATATAATAATCTTTAAGTAGGTATATACACCGTCTCCGTCATTTAACATCGGGTGAGCTGTGGTCAAACACTTAACCAGTCAATAATAAAATAAGATCAGGGTTTCATTGTACACATCGTTAAGAACAACTTTTACAATAGGAACAACTCTGTAATAGTGAGTGCAAAATAAACAGCTGTTCCAAAAAAAATTGTTAAACCATTGACTTAGGAGGAGCCGATTTTATTTTTCGAGATTTCAGAGTTGTATACATAGAAAAAGTTGTTAGCCATTGACTTAGGAGGAGATGATTTTATTTTTTGAGATTTTGGAGTTGTATACATAGAAAAAGTTGTAGAAGTAGTTGTTCCTTGTGATACAACAAAAATGATTATTTAACTAAGTATAACCAACCTTATAAACCTATACCTATATTTACATACATATATTTGCGTCGGTAAATACGAGCTAAACTATAGTCGGAGTATCCGATATAATTAAACGTGAGAAATACCACCTAAGTAAAACAAAAATCTGTCCCACCGCCAGCAGTGCCCAGTCTTGGGCCTCTCTTTTGAAGGAGGGCAAAGCCATAGTTTACCACGCTTGCCAATTGTGGGCTTGCAGACTTCACACATTGTCAAAAAGTTTTTTAAGAACTCTTGTTTTCTTCACGATGTTTTTCTTTCTTAGAAAATACAGAGGTACGTGCCGTAGAATTCGAACCCAAGATTTCCAGATTGGAAGTCAGACTGTCAACTAGGCTGCTTAAACTTCAAATTTAATGATATCTATTTTTAGAATAACAACTATGACTAACTTAAAATGATGCAAGGTTAAATAATACATTTCTCACCTCGAACGGAATTTCGCGAGCCATAAAAATAGGCCCACTATTGTTCATTAACAATTCAAAAACGTTTTAGGTTATGCTCGTTTACTCGATCTATACGAATTCCGTGTCATTATCTCGTTAAGATTATTTTATGGTGATTTTATTGTCATGGGTTTTCCGGACACTTAATTTAAAAATAGGAATTTGAAAATTTAGAGATAATCTTTACGTTATATTATTTTATTTGCATATTTATTTTATTAATCTAAGGCGAGTGTTTAATAAGTCAATGGAAATAATTATTTATTTGAGTATATTGTAGTATAATATCATTGTACCTACTCATTATGTTGGTTTTTTTATCGGATTCATTCCGGAGAGTGTGCTTCAGAACTACATGGTCTGATTCCCCCATACCTATTTTTCTATCGAACAGCCAGAAGCTCAAAAAGCGACATCGTTTCATGGTTTTTTTTTTCAATTTTTTTTTAAATAATAGGTTTAATTAAATCCGGGAGACATTAAAAACTAACAGTCATTTTGTTGAAAAATGTCATTCAACTTCACTGAAAACAATATAAGAGTAACCGCTGATTTTTCTCAGAATAATGAGTGCAATGTATAAATTCTTAATTGCACTCAAGTTTTTATAATTGTAATAAACTAGCGACACGACCCGATTTCGCTTTTTTCGTTTATCTCTATTAAAGCCTCTAGTAACGTCATCACTAGGGATTTTATTAAAGCAAGAACAGGACTTGACTGTGACTTACTTTATGTGACTTTGACCGAGATTAAGAATTATTTTAAGTCACCCCTGCTCTACTAAGGCATGACCGGACTCAACAATGACTTACTTGGCGTGATTTTTTCTGGCTTACCATAAAATACTAGAAAATACCATTGGCAAGTGCACAAACAACGATGCCAACAAAGAAAAAGTGTGTACAGACAAAAAGGTGAGCATTGTCCCTAGTATATTTCTGTCATTCATAAGAAAGTTATCCTAATCAGCAAAAAAACTCAATAACGAAAGCCTTTTCTAAGCGCGATTTCCTTTTCAAGATATCGGATACCTATTATATTACAAAATCAGATGTCTTTTCAGGTGCTAATACTCAATACTCGTGTGACCTACTTAGGTCTCATAGATAACACAAATTGGTTAGTTTGATAACACTCTACCTACGATGACATTGAGCCGACCTTGAAAAAGATTTGGATCTTTTCTAGTATTTATCTATGGATGTTTAATTTAAGCGATAACGTCTAAGAAGATTTGATGTGGTGATTTGGATATATACGTACTATTTCATGTCATTTCTTATTGAACCAGTTCTAGTTTTACTATGTGCATAATTTGTTTAAACTGTGGGCATAAATTGTTGCTGCTACAAAATAATTATTTTATCTAAAACAAAATTAGTATTAGTAGTTTATAGACAAACCATAAAACTATTACTTAAAGAAAAAAAATAGTAATAGACAATGTGGATATATCAGACGAAATAGATGGATAAATAATATTTCATACACAAAGGATAAAAAAACAGTTTTCCAAGACCATTCAAAAATAAATTACGTTGTAGTGTTATAATTTTCGATTCTACTAGATAAAAGAAATGTTTGAAAGAATTTCACAGTACATTAAAAAAAAAATAGGTACTGTTACAGTCAAAAACGTACATTATATATTTTTGATTCGCATTGTGCACTTTTTTCCACGCATTAAAAATTTGACTTTTATAGACTGTCGTCACTCAGACCTTACAGTTCATAAACATGATACTCATAGTACAAGCTTTGCTTAGTTTGGTGTTAGATGGCGCTGTATGAAATGTCCAACCAATATGGCGGATTGCATAACCTAAATTCACAACTTAAAAAAAATATGTAATTGAACATATCCGTCTGCTCTTTATTTTATATCGTTTTTCCATTATTGGTTGCCTGGAAGAGATCGCTCTTAGCGATAAAGCCGCCACTTGTGGCACTAGCTCATAAGATTCTTTTGTTTTCTGTACTCCTTTTCTTTTTCGGTGTGCACAATAAAGAGTTTCTATCTATCTATCTATTTATTATATAGCAGACGTAAAGAAATAATCGGGCTTTAGATTTTAGACAATAACACATTGACGCAAAAGGAACGGTTAATCAAGTCGTCTTACATTATAAGAACTTATGGGTTTGCTCTGAATCCATATCTGAGATCCTATCTCTAGGCTTTAACAAGATTACGTCCCAACCGCACGTGGTAATGGTTAGTCTATTGAATTAGGGATAGATACCAACCTGTATATATTATTATGTAAGAGGTTCGGAAGCTCTTCAATATATAAGAATGAACTATAGATACATACTCGACTTCCTGTATATGTATATTTGAAACTGATCTGAGGGGTTAGTATACCAATTTGCGAAATTAGCTATGTAAACGATAGAAAAATGTGTGCAAAATAGGTTATTAGAATAAAATAATCCCCTGAAGAGGATTTAAATATTAATAAAATAAATATCGTAGGACATTTCACACAGAGACAGCTGGTATTCGTTTTTTTTAAATACGTACTTAGAACACAGAATATTTATGTTCGTCACCGAGCCCACGCCCTACAGCTTTTGAAGCAGAGATACCTACTACCGAAGAAGATAAAATAAATGAAAACTGATTTTTTTTTCTTACTTTTGACTATAGTTTATTAACACATACATTCCTTGAAAACTTATTAACATTCGTTGATGTGTGATACATCAGTTTCAATTTTACGAAATGTGCAAGGATAGATTCGTGGTCACTAGTAATAAAACGTATGGAGTTTATAATGATTAAAAAAAAAGTATTTGAAATAAAAAATACAGATAATAATTGTTTTCGTAAAATAAGTACAACGAAATGAAGCATTCAGTCACGTTACCGTAAACACCAACAGAGAGTTTGACGTCACTCCATGCGAAGCGCCATTGCTGTTGTTAACATTTTCTGCTAATAATTTATTTTCCATGAGTATTTTTTACAATTTTTTTTATCAATCTCGGCCAGACCTGTTTCTTGGGAGCCCCGTTGCGATTTACCTTTGTTAGTGGTTGCGCGTGTATGCTTGTGTTATTTTTTTTGCTATATAGATAGATACATATGAAATCATTCAGATGCTATGACAGTCCTGACGTTTTCTCGTAAAACTCTAATTGATTTTTGAAATCGTAAAATGTATGACAAAATCTCGCGAATTAAAAAAAAACTTGAAGTAAACTATAGATACTATCAAGTTGCCGTATTAACCATTTTTTGAAATTTAGTTAACCTATTTCAAGTGAGTGACTCAGTTCCAATTTCATAGTAACAATAACTATTATTCCATCTGTGGTTTCATGCGGGAAGCCATGGTCAATCAATTAGTAACCATGGGCCTCACGATCATTCATAAAATGCCTGAGTAAGCCACAGATAATCCGCCTGAAAAGTACATATTACTCATCATCAAAACTGAAAAGTACTTTGGACTGGCAATTTGTTACACTGAAACCACATTGTTTGGCTAATAACTTTATTAGCGGGTGCTTTGTTTTTTTTTGCCTTGTTCCACTTCTACTTATTGTTAGACAAATTTATTGTTTTCCAGTAGATCGTTGTCTTACTAAATTACTCTAATTTTCACTGTACCCATTTTCACGTTAAAACTCAATGTAAGAACAATTGAAAAAAAAAATCAAAGTGCATTTTTTGTTTAAATTTAGAATGTTATAGAACTTTAAAATCTGAGTTTTGGCGGGAATGCGAAAAAAATCGTGTCGCCCCATTGTATTTTATTATTTTATTTTTATTATTTATTTATTTGAAAGCCAGTTTCCTTGCGGTGGTTCTTAGCTATGTTTGGTTAATTGGGTAGGGGGTTTTTAAATTTTTTAATTTATAATGTATGAATAATACAGGTGTCTCTTTTTCATTCTCACTGTAATATATGTATAAGTAAAAGAAGTAAATAAGTGACTGAAATTTATTATATATAAGTCAGTAATCAATGTTATAATGACAGTTCTAATATATATTTTTTATGGTAGACCACAGTTCACCGATGTTAAGTGTCAGCTCAAGTACATTGCTAACTTGGTTGCTTCGAAGAGATCGGTCTTAGCGATAAAGCCGCCACATGTGTCACTAGCTCATAAGATTATTTTCTGTGCGTTTTTTTTCTATTTTTGGTGTTCTCAATAAAGTATTTCTACCTATCTATTTACCTATTGTTGGGGTTCGAACCCACGCCCTTTGGCATGTGAACCGACCGCGCTAACTACTGAGTTATCATTGCTACTAAAGTTATATTATAATGTTATAGTACTTATTATATTTTATTACATATTTCCTACTACTCGCAGCTACTATGATTCATAGTGGAAGCAAATAATTGTGAGTAAAACTCGTCAATTTTGTAGAACACTTATCTTTGGTGAATTACAAACATCTATCATATGTAATTGAATTACCTATTACATAATCTGCGATCTTAGTACCGTTTGAAAACAAAGATGATGCGGCGTGGAAAGTGAGTCAGCACCCAATAACAAGAACAGCGATAAAACTGCCCTTTTCCAGATATGGTTTTTCATTTTGCGAAAGTACTTTACAAGAATGTCACAGCGATATTTTTTTTTTGCTTTGTTCTGTCACACAGCGTGACAAAACAAAATGTTGGTAGGTATCTCAATTGATTGTTAAACTTATAAGTATGCATAGGGTCACAATTAGCTAAGCGAAAATATTGTAGTAGTGATTAATTTAGTACAACTGATTTTCGGAATGATTATTGCTGTGGTGGTGCCAACGTAAGAATAGTACCCCACCCTCTCTACCCGTGGTTGCCGTAAGAGTCGGCTAAGGGATGTAATACGGAAGATGGCCAGCAGCGTCTTCCTTGAACAATCACACCTAACTGCGCTAGCCAACCCGCCTGCCAAGCGTGGCGAGTATTGGCAAAACCCCCCAGGAGGAGGCCTATGTCCAGCAGTGGACGTTCTATGGCTGATGATGATGATAAAACTAGCTTGCGCTCGCGACTTTGTCGGCATTGAGTTAAGAATTGTCCCTAATCACCTAGCGGTATGAAATAAACTTTATAACCTATTCTCATACCTACCAAATATAAATTAAAAAAAAACATATAAATCGGTTGAGCCGTTCTGGAGGAGTGCGACCACAAACACCGTGACATGAGATTTATATATATATATAGAAGATTAACACAGAATATATACGTTTCTAGAGATATTTTTTTTAAGGTTGCCAGGCTAGGTGTTTGACCACAGCTTATCTGATGTTAGATGACGGTATGGTCGAAGAGGTGAGATTTTTCAAATATTTTCTAAAGGCAAAATTTACAGACATCGTGTTTCAAAAAAACGGTCTCCTTAGAAATATAATAAACATTCACAATTTTTTTTATGCATTAAATAAAATGTATAAATTTGATATAAAACATTCTCACATTAGTTACTCCTCTGAAATTGGTCTCTTTCATTCTAACGTAATATAAAAGAGACGGCCTCATTCACGGTTATCATCATGAAGTGCAATAATGGTATTGTTTATGCTCAATCTTTAAATAAAACTTGTTTGATTGTTATAGTAAGTGCCTTCTCAGTAGACGCATCAAATAAAACCCATCAATTAACGTTCTGACATTGAGATTTTCGTCATGTTAGTTCTTTTAATCCGCGGATCAGTTCGAAAATACCATAGACATAACAATAATTCAAGGGAAACCCTAAGAAATTCCACGCTCTGTTTATGAATATTTAGGGAATTTTAGCATTTAAATAGTAAACATTCTAACACTATTTAAATAGGCGGGCGTCCCTACTTTTTGAAACTACATCATCAGCCATAGGACGTCCACTGCTGGACAAAGGCCTCCTCCTGGGGGGGTTTTGCCAATACTCGCCACGCTTGGCAGGCGGGTTAGCGAGCACAGTTAGGTGTGATTGTTCAAGGAAGACGCTGCTACCCATCTTCCGGATTACAACCCTTAGCCGACTCTTACGGCAACCATGTGTAGAGAGAAATCAAAATTGCTTTAGGCTATAAGGCCGCCCTTGTATTACCGCTAACCCTTGTTGTTACTTTTTAGATGTTTTGTACAAAACAAATGTATGTACAATGTATGTACAATGTATGTACAATAAAGTAATATTATATTATATTGTAAAACTTAATATTTCAAAATCGGTGAATACAATTAGGTGTTGTAGTTACATTCTATCATCTACATCCGAAATTTAATTACACCACTTGATAGTTAAGAAATCAAAGAATTCGTTACGTTCAGTAAGAACTTGAAACATGGAAATCCGAAGGACATTTTAGTATTCCAAAATGTGTACGTATTCATGTATGAACGATTGTGTCCACGACACAACAACATACAATTTTTTTAAATCAATTTAAAAAATGCTTTATTAATATGAACAATTCTAGATTCTAGAATGCACTTATCTGAATGGCTTCTTCAAGATAGGCAGTTTAGCATTTACCACAATCAGGAACTCATTTGCGTGGCGCAGAACGAAAGTAAATACATACAATTTAACACAGATACAGTGTTATTTGCACAGCGATAAGTGTGTTTCCTAAACCCAGTTTTATCTGTATCACGCCTCCAGGTTGCATTGGAATTGTTTTGTAAAACCTCAATTTATTATGCTCTACATTTTCTTTGGGTAATACTGTACTTACCTACATATTTATATTTCAACATAATAGCTATAGTTATGTGATTCTATACATAAAGAAATTATTTTTTCATTTGTTTTTGTAGAATTTTATTTTTGGGCAGGTCTTGAAAATGTAAAGAGAACCTTATAAATAAGTTAGTGTAATTTTATTTCACGACTCGCTAGTACTATTATTTTCAACAAACCGTTTTACTAAAATTTGAGGTCCAGTTTTAAAATGTGTCTAATGTCCTTTCTGAATTATCTATCTACAGAAAATTTTAAAAGATTCTAAACACGAATCTTATAGTGTGAATTTGTTAAAAATTTACCAAATAAGACAAATTGTTAGAACAAATACTCATACTTAGTCAAAACAAACAATATACACGAGTTTGTGTACGTTTACATACTTGTGCAGCTCAAGATGTGACAACACTTTTAATTACTTACCTATTGTACAATTTACTTAAACTTTAAAAAAAAACAGGTAATATTTTAAAGTAGGTAGACTAGTTATTCTACTTTTTAAATAAGTAGATATACCTACACTACATAGTATAGTTCTTACTGTTTTTTTTATTTGGTTCGAAGATTGATTGATTTTATTTCTTGCGAAAGTTCAAATCCAGACAAAAAAAAACTCGATAACTATTTAATAGTTATATTCTCTGTGTGAACATTTTGTCATTCGAAGGTATATCTAATTCTTTTTATTTATGCAGGTTAAATAAATTCAATTTACGTAGTGCGTTATTCTAAACCAATAAAATCAACCATACGAAAATCCCAATTCTCGTTGCTGTGTAAAACACTTCACATTAGTCCTTTTTGGTCAGCTGCATGCAATAAAAACTTTTTTAAAGTTTAAAAACTCGATTGTTCGTCATTTTCGCGCCAATTTTTCCGGAACTCGCGGGAAACTGAGGTAGGATCGTGTCGGTAGCGCGGCCGCGCGCTCTCTACAGACTGTGTCGCACGCGAGCGCCCATCTACTTACTAGGTTCACCCGTCTACATAACATGCTCCACCGGTTGGTACCTTATCTCACTAAAGATATTTGACTAGTTTTCGATAAACAGAGGACGACGTAGTTTACTTATTGTGAGAGAGTCCTAAAGCGTTGCCAAATTTCGTATCTAGTTGCCGCTACCTTACAATTTATGTGCGTGACGCAAAAATGGACAAAATTCGTGGCGGTTGCTCAGCGAAGAGTTATGGGTACTTGAAGATCACGTGGGGAGTAGATTTATAGCTTAGGGTTGTAGAAAGAAGATTTGCTGAATTTCGGGGATTTATAGCACTAATGAATTAAACATAAACCTACGTGAAAAGTTTTTGCTAGTATTTCGACTGCGAAAATCTCAGCTAGAAAAGGAAAAGTACCTCCGTGAGGAAAATGCAGTATAACAAAAAGAACGCGTAGAAAATGTTAGTATAAAAAAGCATATGATACACAGATAATTTCATTATGTTAAAATTGTTTTTTTTGTAACATTTGAGTAATGTATCTTGAAGCGTAAAAATGTCTGCTACCGCAGTGACCCCAAGCAGCGGCCTGTTTAAACGGTGCCAAAAAAATATTACGAGAAAAACACATGCGGAACAAAAGCGGAAAAATCATGGCACTGCATTGTATTATTTTCCAATTGTTACATTATTTAGGAATTAACACTGATTTTTATCCGAATAAGATAAAAATAAAACTGATTACTACTTTAGTAGGTATAGCATGACCGACTACAATTTGACTTACTTTTTGTGACTTAGATTTAGAACTGGTAAATAAAATAAAGTACGATCCCAAAAACAAAGTTTTTTTTTAATCGCTGACAGGCTAGGTGCTTGACTACAACTCACCTGATGTTAAGTGACGGTGTGGTCGAAGATGGTAAAGCACGCCTAGCCTGGAATGGAACTGGCTCTCAAGTGAGGCTGCCGGAACACACCGTTAGAAAAAAGAAAAATACAATAGAAAAGTAATTACGTATTTATTCTATTTACCCAGGAAAAACGTAGAAATCTGAACTAAGTATTATACATGTACAAGAAATACAACTAGTTAAGTCCGCTATTGCAGATTTCTACCGTAAACTTGACCAGCGATATCGACGATCAGACATGACCACTCGCATTATCCGTATCAGATATTTGAATAAATAATTATGGGCGCGTCTTGTTCTGACCAATGTAAGTATAAACCAGTAGCTTATTGATCACTAAATAGTTTTTAATAAAGTCTTATTTCACGGGTATTTATGCTCTCCTGATGTTAAGAGATAACGCCTGTCCATGACCATTGCAGCGATAAACATAACTTTGAGTAGCTAAACAAAGTCCGGGGCATCGCTGCTTTGGCGCTCATTACTTTGAGACTTTCGATGGTTACTCTCAACAGCCATGTAACTTCGCTAGCTGCAGTACCTTTCAAACAAGAACACAGTAATGTTTACACACTACTGCTTGGCGGCAGAATATCTGGTACTAACCTACCCAGACGACCACCAAGTATACCACCACGTGTGATTGTTCGTTAGTTCTATTTTTCTTTTTATTATAAATTAGGGTCCCGTTTGACCACCATCTTATCTGTCGTTAAGCGAAGATGTGGCCTACGATGGAGCACGCTTGCCCAGGGTCGAGAATCCGATTATCGCGATTTGAAGATTAGTCGTTTAAACTTGATTAAACGCAATTGATTTTGACACAATATAGAATTTTTCCCGTGTGAAGCTGGGGCAAAACGCCTTTAAATTAAACATTAGTATGATATATATTTTTAGAAAACACCCGTGGTAACTGAAAAAGTTTGGAAGGAACCGTGGTCATAAAAATTGGAATCTATACAATTCTTTGCCAAGCAACAGTTTTAACTTCTTACACGTGGCCGATGTCGTAGATACGAGTAAGTACTATCTACCATAAAAGCGGTGACCGTCAATAATTGTGCAAAAAAATGACCGCACATTACCGAGACAAGAATCGTAGAAACAAAGATGAACAACTGTTTCTAACTGCTGAACTGGAGAAGAGAGTAGAACACAGAGAAACAGCTTATGAAAACACAAATTAGTATAGTGTGCATCGACGTGTTTGTGCATATTATAGTGAGTAGGTAATTACTATAATAACTATTCAACTCATAGTACGATAATGTGTTTTTTTTTGGTTTCTATTTACGTGTACGACCTTTACAGTAAAACCATCAACTTTGAGTAACAAAACAGTTTTTTTTTAACGGCTGATAGGCTAGGTGTTTGACCACAGCTCACCTGATGTTAAGTGACGGTGTGGTCGAAGATGGAAAAGCACATCTAGCCTGGAAAGTCCAGGGTATCGCTGCTTGGCTCATTACTCTAACTGCATTGTTCTTAAAACCGATACATAGTAATGTTAACACACTACTGTAAAATGTCTATTAACTTCACGCTACTCAGGGAAACTTTGTAAAAAAGAGAAACGTCATTTTAAGTGATTGACTAGGTAGAAATTTAAGTGTTTTTCAAGATCTGCTTAAATATATAATTATAAAAACATGTGAATGTTACAGAGAAATTTAAGTTTATTTTTTATTTTTCCGGACTTCATAGGACAGAATTGGGTTGCTTTTTTATTTGTCAAAAATATCAAGACGTTTTTTTTTAAATTGTATATTCGAATTGAACACACATGTAGAGCCATGGATAAGAGCTAGTTAATATATCGACCGTAGTAATTAACATTGTCGGATCTACATTTTTGCTATTTTCATTTCATTGCATTAAAGGTCTTAGAATATGTTTAAAAATGCCCCCGAAAATTATTAAGTTCGATTAAAAAACTTATTTTTTTTACCATTAGGTTGATTTTAGTAATTTAATAATTTTCGGGGGCATTTTAAGACATATTCTAAGACCTTTAATACAATGAAATGAAAATAGCAAAAATGTAGATCCGACAATGTTAATTGCTACGGTCGATATAATTATTACTGCATATTTCGAAATTAATTTTAAGTAAAGTTGTTTCTCTATTAATTTTCTACTCTCTACGAGTAGTGAGTGGACGATAAAGTCGTTCCGATAGTAGTTTTGAAAGACAGGTGTAATTAGCCCGCCCGCTGGCCGCTACCGGGAAATGGACACGCGATTGATAACGATTGCGGCTGGGTAAACAAAACTGCCCTTCGCGCAGGGATGGATTAAGATTGGCTGTCATTGGTTACATCATCGTCTAAAGAGACGAAAATATATGTTTGTTCTGTATCTGGGTGTTCTGTATGTAAAAATATATCTATCAATTATCTGGTTTCCATAGATCTTTGCATATTTTGGGGCCAGATAGATCTACGTAAAATGTCCTACGATATTAATTCGTAAGTCACGCTATATTTTTGATTAGGTATTTCTTACACTATTTCAGACTATTGACAGCCCTCATTTAGCTCATTGGTAGTATTTCTTATTTAAGAACTGTAGGGCGTGGGTTCGATTCCCACCCAGTAAAACATTTTGTGGTATAAACAAATGTTTGTTATGTGTCTGGGTGTTCTGTATGTAGTGTTATAAGTATGTATTTACAACAACAAAAAAAGTATTTAAGTATTCTATTAGTTCTTGATAGTTTTATGATTTAATAACACTCGATTTTAGTGATAAAGTAAAGTTTTAATTTCAAGCACAGCACTTAAACATTGAACACCGTTCTGAGTACACCAATTTTTTGACAGTGACAGTTTACAATATTCAACACCTACCCTTAAACTGAACAATAACTAAGCTACTTATCATATATTAGGATAATTAAAGGATGTAAACTATACTAGAAGTTAACTAGCTAGAATTAATTTAACAAACACACTTTAGCATTGAAGACAGTAGTATCTTAGATCAATTTATACAACATACTAGCTAGAATTAAATTAACACACTTTACCATTGACGACACCCTATTGATTGATACCCTAGATCAATTTATACATCAATGTTTTTTAAGCACAATTGTGAGATAAATACATCAAATTTGCCTTTACACAAAGGTTTTGTAAGAATGTCAGCCAACATTTTATCAGTAGAAAGATATACTATTTTAACCAAGTTTTTAGCAATTAGTTCTCTGATGAAATGATGTCTTACATCAATGTGCTTTGTCCTTGCATGAAACAATGAATTCATACAGAGCTTTTGGGCAGATTGATTATCATTAAATAATGTTGTTATATAATCTATATGCAAGAGTTCATTTAGAAAAGTTCGTATAAATAATGCTTCCCTGCATCCAGCAGAAAGCCCCATGTACTCCGACTCGGTACTACTGAGTGCGACTGTTCTTTGTTTGCGACTCTCCCAGGAGATAATGGAATTACCAATTTTGAAAATATAACCAGTATATGATCGTCTATCTACTTCACAGTTTGCCCAGTCAGCATCAACATACCCACAGACATCTAATCCAGACTTTTCATATACCAAAGCATAATTTACAGTACCTTTTAAATACCTGAGGATCCTCTTAGCTGCTTTCCAATGAATATCAGAATAATATTCATTAAATTGGCTTAAAAAACTGACAGAGTATGCAATGTCTGGACGTGAGCATAAAGCAATGTACATGAGACATCCAATTAGATTTCTGTACTCACAGTTTTCTGATTTGTTTATAGATCTTGTAAGTTTTAGACCACTTTCCATCGGAGTACTGACTGCATTACAATCTTCCATCTGGAATCTGCTCAAAACATTATTAATAAAGGCAGATTGGTCAATAGTTATTCTATCTTCTTCTTTGCAGATTCGCATGCCTAGAAATTCATGTACAGTACCTAAATCTTTCATATCAAATTCTTCTTTCAATTGCTTCTTGATATATTCTTTTTCTTGTATTGAGGATGTCATGAGCAAAATATCATCTACATATAAAGCTAACACAGTCAGTTGGTCATTCTGATTTCTAAAATAAACACATGGTTCTACAGATGACTTTTGGAAAAACATTTTTCCTGTGAGAATCCCATTTATTTTGTCATACCAGCATTTTGCTGCTTGTTTCAATCCATAAATAGATTTATTCAACTTGTAGACTTTTTCTTCCTCACCTTTTATAATGAACCCTTCTGGTTGTTCCATGTATACTTCCTCAAAAAGATCTCCATTCAGAAATGCTGTTTTTACATCTAATTGATCAATGTATAAATTATACTCGGCAGCTATGGCAAATAACATTCTAACTGTTGAGTACCGGACTACAGGAGCAAAAGTTTCCTGGTAATCTATCCCTAATTTCTGTGTAAAACCTTTTGCTACAAGCCGAGCTTTATGTTGCAAAAGCTTTCCATTGAGGCCCTTTTTCTTTTTAAAAATCCACTTGCATTTTACAGGCTTTTTGCCTTCCACTAGATCAGTCAGAGTCCAGCAGTTATTTTTATTAAATGAATAATACTCATCTTGCATAGCTTTATGCCATAGCTTTCCATCTGTGCCGTTCAAAGCTTCATGCACTGTTAATGGCTCGTCACTACTGACATTGTTCAAACATGTTACAAAGCCTGATTCACTGTCATCATTTGCACTTGTAAATTCAACTGTGCTCGAGTCTCCACCGGCCAGTGTAGAATGCCCTGGAATGTAGGTAATATCCAAGCCATCATCAGAACTTAATGAAGTTATACTGTGGTCAGCATCACTGGACAAATATATCTCTCGCCTTCTGCTGTCTGACCCCGCAAGCCTTTGATTTTCCTGGTTTGACATGTCAACAGATGTATCTCCTGCATCTGGCTGAGAAGGTGCTAGCTCATTATCATTCAATGGTTCTGACACGGAGGTGCTTCCAGACTGTTGAGATACCATTTCAGTGTCGTATATGGAATTCCGGGTCATCTCAATTAAATATTGATTATTATTATCATATGATACATTTGAATTTCTCAGTGGAATATCAGAAATTACTTTATTTTCAAAAAAAATAATATCTCTTGCTTTTATACACTTTCTTGGCTGTGTTGGGTCTACAAGTCTATAGCCCTTACTTTCTTCACAATAACCTACAAAAATATAGGGTCTACTCTTTGCTTCTAATTTCTTTCTATGAAAATCTAATGCATAGGCTACACAACCAAATATTCTCAAATTATTTACATCTACCTTTTTCCCGTGCCATTTTTCCTCAGGAGTGCTGCCCATAATGGCCTTTGTTGGAGATCTATTTTTAATGTAGACAGCCGTTTGGACTGCCTCTGCCCAAAACTGCTTGCTCAGGCCAGCATCCTGGAGCATGCATCGCACCTTCTCCATAATTGTTCTGTTTGCTCTCTCGCTGACCCCGTTCTGAGCTGGTGAATACGGTATTGTTGTTTGATGTACAATGCCATTCTGTTCCAGATAAGCCTGAAATAAGTTATTAACATACTCACGACCATTGTCACTGCGAAGAATTTTTATCTTTTTACCTGTTTGATTCTCTACAAGAGACTTGAATATTTTAAACTTGTCTAATGCTTCACTTTTAGCTGTCAAAATATATACAAAGGTTTTGCGAGTATAATCATCTATAAAAGAAATAAAATACTTCTTTCCCCCAAGAGAATTTTCAGACATTGGTCCACACAAATCACTGTGTATTAACCCTAATAGTTCTGTGGACCTACTTTGAGACTTCTTTGGAAATGGAAGCCGAGATTGCTTCCCCTCAGCACAAGGTACACATGTTTTAAAATCTGAATCATTATAATCAATGCCTGTAACCATACCTTGTTTCAGCATTTTCATGCTTCTTGAATTTAAGTGTGCTAGTCTCCGATGCCATGTTTCTTGTGAAATACTCAAAGCAGACTGCTCCTCTGCTGCATTTAAGACCTCAGGTGACATTGACGCCTGTGAATAGTCTCCTACATCGGAGAGCATATTTGCTGGGTACATGGGACTCTCTGATGACGACACAGCACTACATGTAAATGAATCTACAGTATTAAGTTGATACACTTTATTCACAATAGTGCCCGTTGCCACTACAACATCGCCATCTAGTATTTTACAATACTTTGCATCAAACATCACTTTGAAACCTTTCTTTGTCATGACACTCACTGAGAGTAGATTGGCTTTAAGATTTGGAACTAGGTAAACTCCACTTATTGTCTTTACACAGTCCTGTAACTGAACTTTTATGCTACCTAAACCTATTGCAGATAGTTTCTCTCCATTAGCAACATTAACAACTATTGGTTTGATTTGAACAAAATCACTAAACAAGCTTCTATTATTAGACATATGATTACTTGCTGCAGAATCAATGAACCAAGAATCACTATTCATCTCCATTGACAAAGCTGTTATTAAAGTTTTATCCTCGGCCTGTGACTTCTGTGGTTTTTTATTCTCAGGGCAATTTCGCATTAAGTGGCCAGGCTTCTGGCATTTGTAACACTTAAATATTCTTCTTGTTACTAAAGCTGTGGCTGGTTCTAACTTTGACTCATTTCGTCTCTGTCCTTCTTGAAGTAATTTACTCTTAACCAAATCGCTTGATAGAGTTACATTATTGTTTTCTAAAGTCATAATAAGCGGATCATAATCTGAAGGCAATCCACTCAACATTATGACTGCTACAAAATCATCATCTAGGCGAGCATCAATATCACATAACTGTTGCGTGATTTCTGTAATTTTTGTTAGGTACGTGTCCATGTTCATATCCATGTCACATAACTTAATTCCAAATAGACTTCTGAGGAGACTTAATCGCCGGCATAGCCCTCTGTCCTCAAAAGCTATGCACAGATTATTCCAAGCTTCATACGCCGTCTTTGCGTTCCTGACATGACTGTATACCGAAGAATGGACAGACAAACAAATTTTGGCCAAAGCCTTCAAGTTGTTTTTGTCATTTTCTTTCACTTCTTTCTCCACATATTCATAAAGATCTTCATGGATTAAAACCATTTTCATTGCAAATTTCCATGAGTGAAAGTCTGATATCCCTTTAAGTTTGTCAACGGGGATTAATCCACTCATCCTCGTATTTCCCTCTGTGGTCGTCATGTCTTATTTCTTGATTCTCAAGCTCAAACAACGTGCAGTTGTTGGCAGTGCAATGGCGTTGCTGTGTCGAGCAGATACTAAGTTGGATGGCGTCCACACTCCAAAAATACATGCAGTAATAAATTAAGAAATGAATCTGGCCCATAACCTGATAGTTTTATGATTTAATAACACTCGATTTTAGTGATAAAGTAAAGTTTTAATTTCAAGCACAGCACTTAAACATTGAACACCGTTCTGAGTACACCAATTTTTTGACAGTGACAGTTTACAATATTCAACAGTTCTGACTTCCATCATAAAAGCTTTGCTTAGTTTGGGGTCAGATGGCGATATTTGTAATATTGTCATATTAATCACATACATATAAATACGAAAGCTTATATGTATGTTTTTGTGTATGTTTGAATTTTTTTCACGCCGATATGGCTAGATGAAATGTGGATTGCAAATAGCTTATACCGTGGATTAAAACAGTAGCGATGTAGGCTACTTTGTAAAGATTATAGCTGAGTGGTTATCGCGCTCGGTTCACACGCCGAAAAGCGTGAGTTCAAATCCCAACAATGAGCTAGAACTTGTGAAGGATAACATCGTGAGAAAACCATACATCTACCAGTGATAAGGTATCTTAAAGTATTCGACTGGCTAGCTACCACCCTCAAGTTGAAAATCTACCACCAAGAATCTAATGGTGTATTCCGACAGCCTCACTTGAAAGCCAGTTCCATTCCAGGCTATGTGTGTTTATCATCGACCACACCGTCACTTAATATTGGTTGACCTGTGGCCAACCACTTAGTCTGTTAACCATAAAAATAAAATGCGCTACTTTTTATCCCGAATAACGGGGCGAAACCTTGAGGTAGCGCCAGTTATACATATTTGAAATGATTTCGAAACAAAACATACTTCAGTATTATTTTATAGATACTTTAAATTAAAACTATCGGAATCATTCGGAAACCACAGCCTCCCCAGAAACACCATCTCAAATAATACATAATTTAACTGCTTTGAAATTCTATTCCTAATGTACTGACTGTAATCATTTTAGCTCAAGCTCTTTAAATGGTCAAGGTTATTGTGCCCCAATTAAACTTATCCTAACATCGTATCTGAGTTTGCGATTACTTCTGATGGTTAAGTGGTTAAATGGGATTGCAAAATGGCAATACGTATAAATAATACGTCTTGCTGTTCGATCGTATAAGTAGATGCTTACATAGGTATATTATTCAGAAAGCTAGGCTAAGAATGATCCAGGTTCCTGGATCTGTCCTATTGTCCTACTAGTAGGCTTTCTCTTTAGAAGAAGTACGGGGACTATTCTAATTAGAAATTAATATTAGAAGTTTATTATATTAGTTTGCCGTGGTGGTGCCGGCGTAAGAATAGTACCCCACCCTCTCTACCCGTGGTTGTCGTAAGAGTCGGCTACAGGATGTAATCCAGAAGATGGGCAGCAGGGTCTTCCTTGAACAATCACACCTAACTGTACTCGCCAACCCGCCTGCCAAGCGTGGCAAGTATTGACAAAACCCTCCCAGGAAGAGGCCTATGTCCAGCAGTGGACGTCCTATGGCTGATGATGATTAGAAGTAGATAATTTCTTCCTTCGTTGTTTACACATCCAATGCGTCGATCGATGTCTTTTTTAATTTTTATTAGTTACTAGCGACCCGCCCCGTTTTCACACGGGTAAGAATAGGTATAGTAAGCTATCCTTAAAAAGTAGATAGGTATATGCCACCGCGGACTTTTTTTGCAGATCTATAAAAGAGGAATATCCAGCCACGCTTTGTTTTGTTATATCTCAAAGTGATTAGGCAGCGTTTTCGATGAAAGCTCGCTGGTGGTTTGATTTTTTCCGACACCTCTAACAATTATCATAATATTTCAACCACTTTACACAAAACCTTGACAAATTATATACCTAAACCTTCGTCATGAATCACTCTATCTATTGGTCAAAACACAAAGACAAAAACATAGTCGTCCGCCGCGTCTACCTGTCTATATAATCGCGATAAACTTAAAACTACTAAACGGATTATCATACGAATTTCACCAATAGATAGAGTGATTCAAGAAGACGGTTTAGGTATATAATTTGTCTAGGTTTTCGATAGTGCTCTAGTAAAGTTGGGATGGCTTTTAGCTTTTACAGAATTTTAGAAGAAACACGAAAATAATGAACATAATTTCATACTATTTAGTATTATCATTAACATCAGTAGGTATTGCTGTTTGTCAGATACGGTAGGCGCCGTTTATTTTACAATAACATACACAGTTTAGCCAAACATTATGCAATCTTTTGGCAAACTGATAATGGTGCTTACATACTGCATTCCGCTGCCGCAATTAACGTCAGGAATGTTATGTATTGCCCGAGAAATTTGGAATACGAAAGAAAAATAGGCATTTGTTTAATGGACTTATTGAAACTTGTACCTGAGCGGATTGTAAAGCCATGTGTAGGAGCATGGAAATAAAATATAGGTAAAAACTTTTCAGATTGTCTTTCTGGGGAAATAACTTGTATGTGGGTATAGTAAGTGAGGATTTTTACACTACAAAAGGTGGTGTAGTAACAATTTTGAATCATGTTGTTTAGGTTAATTTGTACTCTGATGAAAAATCCAAGTTTGTGACCTCGAGGAGTGGTCGCTTGAGTCGAGTGAGGCTTGGTGTTTGACCACAGCTCACCTGATGTTAAGTGACGGCGTGGTCGAAGATGGTAAAGCACACCTAGCCTGGAATGGAACTGGCTCTCAAGTGAGGCTGCCGGAACACACCGTTCAATGCTTGGCGGCAGATTTTCAACTTGAGAGTGGTAGTTAGCCAGCCGAGTACTAGAAAGTACCCTACCACCACGCATCTAGGATGTAAGGTGCTAAAATATGTTTCATTTATCAATATACCTCAACGGTTGATCCTACAACTATAACGTTCTCTGCAAACTTGAAGACAAGAAAATTTCACACACTAGGTGTATGTATTTTAAATATTATTATTTTTTGTAGTTTTTGCCAGTTTTTTCCAGCGACTAGTAATCAGACTGCAAACATCACGGAAGACAGAATGAAGAGGCAATATTTTCATTGATATTAAAAAATATAGGCTAGATAATATCTCAAAGAGACGACAGTGCAGTCACGATGGAATTTAAACAGTAAATAAATATATTTTTTAGTTCATATTTAAACCGTGAGTTTTGTGAGTGCAGTTACATACATATGTGTGAGTACACCCAATTTTGTTTCGTTCACAATTTAGGAAATACATATCAGCAAAAACGAAACCGACTTCATATGGTTTTCTCACGGATTCCATCGTAATAACTGGACCAAATTGAAATGGGACCACACGGGAAGCACCAACTTTTAAATAAAAAAGAATCATCAAAATCAGTTCACCCAGTCGAAAGTTCTAAGGTAACAAACATAAAAAAATACATTTGAATATGAGAATCTCCTGTATTTTTGAAGTCGGTTATAAAATAAGGTAGCCGGTAGTTAGTTTCATTCTCTGGCCGTACGTATTAAAACTCTGAATCAATGGTACGTATTCGGGGAATATTTACAAGTGAACTGTTTCTATCCATGTCCTGTAAGAGAGACTTAGAAACAATAAGGAAGCTGGAGTAAAAAAAGACGAGTGAACCAATAAATGTTTCAGTGAAATAATGCCTCCATTTTGCAATCAAAACGTCCAGACATAATATGAAACACTTCCAAAACACTTCTTGTTTTATACCGACTTTGAAATTTCAACCCCTTTGAAGTTTCACTGTATAAACGAGGTCTGCGAGGTAAAATCACTAACCTGCACCTCTGAAGTCACCGAGCCGTAAAGATGTGCTTACCGTTTCACGCAGAAGGCTTCTAAAGCCTTATATATAAATAACCTTTTGCTGAGGGTTGGCAGTAAACAACTCACGTGAGGCGGTTTCAAGGTTCTAATTAAGTTCAGTTAATTTTTGACACTTTTTTCTTTAGGTGTGGCTTATTTACGTGGACTTTTTTACCCCTGACGCATGAGAAAGGTATTAGTAATTTAATGTCTGATGGCCGATGGAGCTGCAAAGTTCTGGAGTGGGGACCACGCAGCGTAGGGTGACCACCCGCAAGGTGGACAGACGACCTCATAAGGACCGCAGGAACGCGCTGGATGCGAGCCGCTTCCAACCGGCCTTTATAGAAGTCAATGGGGGAGGTCTTGTCCAGCAGCAGACGTAATACGGCTGAGATGATGATGATGATGTGTCTGTGGCATCGTAGATCACTAAATGCTAGACCGAATTTGATTTAGATTTTTGTTTTAGATGGGTGTCCTTAAAATTCAACAATATCTGTTCGGTTCTGTATCGGTTTGAAGGTTTTCAGCTTTTTTGGAGATTGACGAAAATAGGCATCTTTACAGAATTAGTCGAGTCGAATTTGGTGTTCCGTTACTGATGTCGATTTTTTAATTATTTTTTATACGTATAGCTTTCTATGTTGTTTTATATTATTTAGGTAGGTACATATTTTTGTATCAATACCAAATAAATAATCATTTTAGGATAGATAAATTAATGTTGTCACTTCATTACATGAAAGTTTACAACTAAGTTTATAATCTTTTACAACGTGACGTTGCGATCGAAGTTGATAAACACACAGAGTGTAAAAAGAGAAATAGTGTGTGTTTTTTAATAAAATTGCCACTACTTCACAAGGGCATGACTGGACTAGACCATGTTTTTTTTCCTATGACTTTGACTTTGATTTTTCACCAAATACTTGAAAATATCGATATATTTGACACTGGCAAATTGCACGAAGAGCGATGCCAAACCAATATAACCAAGAGAAAAAAAAACTGCTATTTTATGATAAGACCTGAGAATCCATGACTTTCTTCGTATGACTTTGACTGTGACTTAGAATTGTGCCACTTGATTTTTCACCAAATACTTGAAAATATCGATATATTTGATACTGGCAAACTGCACGAAGTGCGATGCCGAACCAAAAAACAAAGAAAAAAAAACGCAGGTTTAGAAAAAATTACTTTTCTGCTATTTTATGATAAGACCTGAGAATCCACAGTCGAAACTGTGGGAAGTAGGTAGTGAACTAGCTTCTATTCGCGGTTGAGTGTCCACCTTTATCCAAACAGTAGGTGAAATAAGGGCGAAACAAGCGGATGTTTCTATTGCATTCTAAACGCTTCACCGAGTCGATTCCATATATTTTTTCATTGAGAATAAATTCTATTATTAGCAATGTTTGTTATTAGGTAACCGGGTTATTTCTGCCGGATGCCAATCGGAGAATAAATACTACTTACGTAGGTTTACGTACTTACATTTTAGGGTGTGTACGAAAAATGTTTTGCACTCAACGTCTGCAACCTAGATTGTTCTTTTGTAATGTAAATGTGCGAGTTTTTGGAAATATGCGTTATCAACATCACCTGTCTCAACAACGTGTTTTTGAGGACGTTAAATTACAATGTTGTCAGTTCCCAGCACTGACATTATTTCATAATCATTAGAAAATTACCCTGTCAGCTTTCAAAATAGGGAAAGGAGAAATGTGCCTGACAGTCTAATCGTTTCACGTGTTTAGTCATATTTATATTTTATTTATTCGGGTACATATTTCCACTGGAAATATTTGCCTTTATAATTTAATTAGTACTAGAATTAGCACTTTTGACGGGAATACTAGATAGTACCCTACCACCACGCTATGGTTTCCTCACGATGTTTTCCTTCACCGGCAGCTCAAGCACATTGTTGAAGTTGTAACTCACGCCCTTCAGCGTACGAACTGACCGCGCCAACCACTGAGCTATCATCGCAGCAAAAAAAAATGGAAGAAGCCTATTTGCAGGTAAGATCTTTTTATAAATCGTTTTTAATAACCATTCAGGCTTGATGTATGAGTCTGGAAGACGCACGCGTTGCGTTGCATCTGACTGATTGATGACGATGTGTGGGCGTCAACTCGAGACCAAAACATGCGCTTAAACATTTGGCGAGCCTAAATTTGGGACTGCATCATCGCTTTGGCTGGACGGTGAAGAATTCGTAAATCGCAGATCGCTTCAAAAACGAAATTCCACTGAGATGCATAATGATTAGGCAGAAAAGAGTCAATTTCATTTATAGAAATTATTTATGTTAAAAATGTAATTTGTAACTTTTTTAGGGTTTTTTAGGTTCGTACCGCAAAAGGAAAAAACGGAACCCTAATATATAGGATCACTTTGTTGTCCGTCTGTGTGTCTGTCAAGAACCTTTTTCTCAGGAACGCGTGGAGCTATCAAGCTGAAATTCATATCAAATACTCTACTGTCCCATGGAGCAGTGAAAACATCAAACTTCTAAGCCAACGCAGTCAAAAAATACAGCCGTTTATGCTGCAAATTTTCCGTGACAACAGAATCTTGAAATTTGTTACGAAGCAACGTTTGGCAGCAAGGTTTTGCCAATACTCGCCACGGTTGGCAGGCGAGTTGGCGAGCGCAGTTAGGTGTGATTGTTCAAGGAAGACGCTGCTGCCCATCTTCCGGATTACATCCCTTAGCCGACTCTTACGGCAACCACGGGTAGAGAGGGCGGGGCACTATTCTTACGCCGGCACCACCACGGCTCATCGACATCATTTACGTCTATTTACATCGGGAACTTATTAATCCGTTCCCATTTTAAAACAAAGTACTTTATACCATCTATATATGACGCAATTATATTTTCTTAACAGAGATTTTAAAATGATATTTTGCGAAAAATCTTTTGTCAAGTTTCGTTTTCGATACGAACATGATTGTTCGTATCGACCCTTAGTTTCGTTTTACATACCTACCTAACTGCTCTGATAATAAAAACGTAGCTTTAATTCGATTGAGACGTGACCTGTGTTCCTATACGACTGCGGGTAAACTAATGCGGGTGACACGCGACTTTGAGTTTCAGAAAGTACTTTTCCCTTTGAGTATCCGTAACGAAGGCGCTCACGTGACGGTGGCATTTCTCCCATCGGCGCCGACGCCAGCGCGCGTCAGCGCATTGACCGCGTATAATCGCATGAATCACGCGCATACGGTGTTACTTAAAATTCCTATCGAATGCTACACACCTAATTACTTCATAAATCATTTGATCTAATCATCTTTATGGTATAGCTGAAAACATTGCTCTATCAAAGGGTAAAGGATTTTATTTAAAAGCTGGCCCATTCGATTATGGATTAGGCGGCTCGTTCCACCAGATCATTTAGAGCAAGACCTTTTTTTTTGCGATTTGCAGGTTTTTAAATGTATCAAATACACTTTATTTTAAAAATTCTCATCATCATCAGCTATAGTCACAATCTTCATCCCAATCCATGGAACAAAATACTTCGTTCTATTGGTGTTATTAAAAATTTCAACAAAATTTTGAATATAATACGAAAAAACATGTTTTTCAAATACAACCAATATTAAAATGCGAAAATAATATTCATAATCATATTATGAATATTATTTTCGATAACGAGGTTTTACAGGTCAGAAAGGGTTAAATAATAGTTATAATTTAAATACTTATTATTGACTAGTAGCACAATAAAAATAAAAATAGGAAAATTACCAGTGTCTGTAAAATAGTAAAATTATAAAAAAAATTGGTGACAAATTATATAAAATGTCAAAAAATAATATTAACATAAATAATATAATGTAGTTACACGGTTTTACCACGTTCCCACCAAAACTCGACACTGGATAACAGAATGAAAGTACTTCGCGCACTAAAAGATACATAGCGACACAGTAAATCCAATATGACCTTTCAAATGAATTCGTATCTCCAAACAATCGTGCCTTATTAACCGCGATCCGTGTTAAAAGAAACAGCTTAATGGGTACGTCCAAATTTAAAATATAAACAAATAAATATAGTAACAAATAAACGCCATCTAGCCCCAATCGAAGCAAAGCTTGTACTATGGGAAATAGCTGATAGAATATTTACACACGTTTTTCTGTAAATACTTATTTAAAATACACACAGGACACCCAAAAACTATTTTATTATTTTTTATGCCCAACCAGGACAAACATTTATGTCGAGACATAAATGTTTGTCCTGGTTGGGAATCAAACCCACGCCCTACCGCTCTTGAAGCGCTACCAAATGAGGTATGGGCTAATTAACTATAATACAGGAATGTAGAATTTATTAATCTATCTATAATATTATCTATCTATATCTTTAAACGAGCAATTCTTGTACTCGTGTATATATATATATATATATGTATATATTTCTGAATCTGAATCTGAATCTGGGGTTTCGAGGGAGATAAATCGATCTAGCTAGGTTTTATTTTTAGAAAACGTCGATTTATCCGTGTTTTCAGCCGAGCAAAGCTCGGTCATCCAAATGCTTTCACATAAAATGCCATCTAGCCCCAATCCAAGCAAAGCTTGTACTATGGGAAATAGACAGCTGATAGAATATTTACACACGTTTTCTGTAAATACTTATTTAAATACACATAGAACACCCAAAAACAATTTTATTATTTTTTATGCTCTCGACATAAATGTTTGTCCTGGTTGGGAATCAAACCCACGCCCTACCGCTCTTGAAGCACTACCAAATGAACTATGGGCTAAGGAACTATAATACAGGGTTATATAGTTTATTTAGATAAAATTAAAAACTTACGTACGTAACTATGATTCGCAATTAAAATGCGGCGTGACGGTAAGTAAGCAGTTCTACGTTCCAACCAAATTATATTGTTTGTAGCAGTTTTAAATTCTACAAAGTTGTCGTAGAAAATACAGCGATTTAAATGCAACAAAACGTAAATGAGAACCCATAGATAGTTATGAGGCACTTAAATAGGTGCAATGTGTTTCACTTTACGCACCTCCGCTTTTACGCACTTGCGGTAATAAAAGGGCTTACGTAAAAGGGTCGTTGTTTGTCCAGATATCACCGTAAGCATATCAATCACCTTGTTAAAAATGCCTTACTTTTACCAACGCGTTACCCATTTGTGTAAACAATGCTCTTGTTAGGTAAATTGCCTACACATGGGAAGTGCTCAATCTTGTCCAGTGAAAAATGCGCTGATTGTTTGTATAGGGTCCCTTATAGTTAGGGCTGTCAGGTGATGAATATGCTCTTGGTGTTAGTAACTACTGTTGTTTCAGGATGTTCAGGGATGATCCTCTTTGACAGGGCCTTTATAAAAAAAAATGACACATCACAGTTCATCTGATATTAAGTGATGATGTCGTCGAAGATGGTAAAGCACACTTAACCTGAAATAGAACTGGCTATCAAGTGAGGCTGCTGGAATATACCGTTACCGTGCTTGGCGGTGGTAGCTAGCCAGCTGAGTACTCACTAGAAAATACCCTACCGCTAAGCTAAGGTTTCTTCACGACGTTTTACTTCACCAGTAGCTTTTAAGCTCATTGTTGGGGTTTGAATCCACGTCTTTCGGCGTGTGAACCGACTGCACTAACCACTGAGCTATCATGTCTAATAAAATGCCATATCAATAAGCTGACTAATGCCTATGGCTGCATAATTATATTCTCAATATAAGCTCGCGAACTCAATTTAAAACTGTTTTTAATTAGTGACATCGTGATTTTCATATTTGCATTTCTTGAATAAATTTAATCGTAATGAAAGTAAAAAGTATAACATTTGCTAAATAATTCGGCCCATCTCCTATTATAGGAGTGTTACTCAAGCTTTCATTAAGCACTAAATTAGGGACTAGGTATTATGAACTAGTAGCTAATTTAGCAATTTTTTTTCTTCTTGATAAGTGACAACGCGATTTCATCTTCGCAGTTCTTGATCGATTATAATCGTTCTGTAATTAATTTATCTGAAATAAAGCACTGATTAAATCAAATGGTCAATCTTCGATTTCAAGATTTTTCAAGTCGAATGCACGAACTCAAGTTAATGTGTACAAATATACCAACGCTAATTTGTTTTCTTATTGTAAACAAAAGGAACAACAAATATAAATTTACAAATCAAAAATACCTATTCCATGTCCCAAAGCCTACATACATGTTAAACTAAATTTTCATAAAAATTTATGGGATAAATATGAAAGTATATCCATTGAAATATCATTTATTTTTTTAAATCGGTTTTAAATTTTTTCATAGGTATCAAACATTAAAAAACACAATCAAATTGAGAACCTCCTCCTTTTTTGAAGTCGGTTAAAAAGCAAAAATGGGTTTTTTCAGCTAACAATATTAAAAGGCTTCACTTAGCTAAGATCTTAAGAAGAAAAAATTTGTAAAATCATTTCTTGAAAGCCTTTTTTATAGTTTGGCTAAAAGGCAACCATCACAACTGAACGTCGCAGCTTAACTAGCAGTTTCTACGTGTGAGGCACTCAAGATAAGCTCTAAACATATTTGTGCGGGCCGAGTGTAAATTTGGTTAAATTCGTTCGTTAGGCTATTTTCGACCAAGGTCTCGAGTTCAATGTTCCGTATAGGGCATATGATATGGATTGAGTCACTGCCAGTGACATGGCTAGTAATACATAACGGGAATTACACTACCTATTTCTCACAAAGATAATTACATTAACAGTTGCACCACTCCTGCTGTCTCTCATCCAAAAATCATTTACTTTTTTTCTAGAATACGAACAAAATGTTCTGATTTTACGTTTCTAATTTACTTATTGTCAGATCTCCTTAGCAGAAAGTATTCTAGGTACCACCGCAGTACCAGATATTCTACGCCAAGCAGTAGTGTGTAAACATCACTGTGTTTCGGTTTGAAGGGTAGCAAAATTACAGACATCGATGCGTCAAAGAAATGAGTTCCAAAACAGTGATACCCTGAACTTTATTATGCTACTTACAATTCTGTGTATTGCTGCAATGGTCATGGACATGCGTTATCTCTTACTATCAGGAGAGCGCCTCATTACTTTTACATTAAAAAAAACAACAGTCAAATTGGAGATAGGGACAATTAAAAAAGATTTTAAATGTAAGATAAATTTATTTGCCGCCCGTTTGATGGGCACTTTTGGTGGCGGGCTCGCTCGAAGGACTTAGTTTTTAATTATGTTTATAGACATAGATATGACTTATATTAATTATATATTTTTAAATTATATTTATTTATTTTCGATCTAGGTATCTAGGATTCTAGGTATTTGACGACAGCTCACCTGATGTTACCTGACGGCCTGACGCTGTGGTCGAAGATGATAAACACACCTAGCCTGGAATGGAACTGGCTCTCAAGTAAGGCTGCTGGAACATACCGTCAGGTGCTTGGCAGCAGATTTCCAACGTAAGGGTGGTAGCCAGCCGAGTACTAGAAAATATCCTACCACCACGCTATAGTTTCCATAGCGTGATGGTAGGCATGCATCGTAATCTAATATTCAGTCAAAAACAATAAAAGTTATATATTCAGTAAATATTCAGTCAAAATGAATTAAAAGCTACAAATTCGAATTGGTCGTTGTTACGTGGTCAAGTATAAACTAGATATATAAATTAACAATACAATAATTTAAACGTCAGCTAAGGCAATATTGCGGATAGCTCGCTTATAAAATTTTTACTTATTCTCATTCACTACTTATTAATTACGCACTATTAATCATCATCAGGTGGTATGATATGAAATTGATTAAACAAGTTACCCAAATACACAACCATGACACATCGCCAAGTCGCGCGCCTAATTTAAATGTTAAAAGAAATGAATCACTTTTAAATTAGCGCCACAAATCAAGCAGTTTAAAATTAATACCATCCATTTCGAGACGTTTTAGGAAATAATTTCAATTAATTTGAGCAAGTGTAAGAACAATGAGTAATGCTAAAGTAATGAGTGTCGCTTCCAGTTGGTCGTCATTCTGTCCTTTTGGGAATATGGTTATATTTTAACTATATAATTGCAGACCAGTGATCTAAGTTCACCTAATATAATTAATGAAAGCCATAATTTTGATGCCGCGGCGGTGCCGGCGTAAGAATCATAATTTTACTAAGAAAGATTTTTTTAAGAAAGATAATTTTACGATCTTTTTTGCGAACTAATTTGATCATTGAATGAAAAATTTATCAGAACCCTGGCGTCAGATAAGTAAATGTCAACTGAAGATAACATAAAATAAAAGCCATTAAGCCATTTTATCAAAAGCTATCAGAATCTGTATAAAAAAAGGAGAATCAAAAAGCTCATTTTTATTCTTAAATTTTATATTTTTATTTTTTGTTTTACGAAAAAGTTATTATTGACAAAATGAATCACTGTTTTCTGCTGTGCAGAGATACTATGCTGCGTACACGCAGAGACACAGCTTAGCACATAGTCACTATATGATTTATGAGCTATTCCGACTGTTTGCAGACCTTTTACGGCAAATCTTTGTGCCCACCGCGGCAACGTGTTCCATTATAACTTTATGTTACAACTGGCTCTCCAACGCGGTTTTGCCCGATATTCCGCAGTAACTGTACATAGATTTTCTCAAGATATTACATATCGTAAACCACCAACCAATTGTTCACGAATGCTTAAATATAGTTAAATATTGGCTTACATATTGCGGCTAGCCCCAATAAGCAAAGCTTGTTTATTGCAGTTGGGAACCAGAAGTAGCTAGCATATTAATTTGCGAGAATTACGTTGAACTTCAAGGAAAAAAAGGAAATGAAAAGTAAGACAGAGTTGTTGGGAGTAAATGGAAACTGCTTTTTTATATATTTGCTACGTGATATTCGCAAATTAGTGAACTAAAGCTACAGGTCAACGATGAATACTTATATATTTTGTACTTAAATATTCGGCCAAGTACTCGAAGAGTCGAAAGTCTTCATGTAGAGGTGAAACGCGTGTCAACAAGAGCAGCGAGGAAAAGATATAAATCACACATCAGATCATCAGCAATAGGACGTCCACTGCTGGACATAGGCCTCCTCCTGGAGAGGGGTTTTGCCAATACTCGCCACGCTTGGCAGGCGGGTTGGCGAGCGCAGTTAGGTGTGATTGTTCAAGGAAGACGCTGCTGCCCATCTTCCGGATTACATCCCTTAGCCGACTCTTACGGCAACCACGGGTTGAAAAGGTGGGGTACAATTCTTACGTCGGCATCACCACGGTACAGGATATAAATACTTTTGTTTATTTTAATTCGATATTTTGAATATATTTAGATTTTATGTTTATGTTAGATTTTAGTTCTAGAGATTTAGGGATATAACGAATAAATATTTAAAAATGTGTGATAAATATTTAAAATTATATTCAAATTAAATCCTTGTCAATGTTGTAATCAAAACGACACTTTTAAGCGAAAATACACTCAAAAATAATTATGAAATGAAATTTATGAAATAAACATAAATGTATTACGGGAATTATTAGAACAAATTAAATGATTTTTTTAGTGAGAACGTGAAAAGTATGGAAAATATCAAATCGCTGCTATGTATTCTAGGAAAAATATCTTTAAAACTTTTGTTTCTTTTGAGATTTTATGTATAAAAAAGTCGCGATTGAAAGTACGTTAATATTGGCTATAAGTTTTTTTAACAAATTATTTACTGTAATAAATATAAAAGGTATCATTATCTAATTTAGGTAAACTTTTTAATGAAAGAACTTAATTACCATCTAGGGATAAGCTACCTCTGTGTATAAATTAATTATTTGTCTACGTAACTGTGTCGAAAAAAACTGCACACGCATTTATAGAATTCCATACATACAGACTAGTTTTAATATTATGATGTTATAATAACAATGATACGTATACGACCTCATTTACCTACGAAGGTGCTCATTTAAGCTGATTTTTTGGTAATGATACGAAGAACTTATACTTACATAGAGTTGACTTTTGCCCTTCGGCGTGGCCTACTGTTTTTTTATGGGAAGGGACTATTATAGTGAATTCAAAATCAGGTCAAAAAGAGAATCAACATATAAAGTTTTTTTTTTTTACAGTACTGTTAACATTATATTTAAAAAAAAAAACTTCTAAGTAAAGAACGAGATGCTCTCCATTGAAATCACTGTGGGCATTGCCAGTATTCGTACGCAATGGTTCAGCTTTGTCCAAGTTTCTTTTGGCTTTTATGATTCCTGTAAACTACAATTTAAATGTTTTTAAAGCTAGAGTGAACAGATTTCTTCTAAATAGATCAGCGTGTTCCGTTTTCGGCCGCACCGTCGCTTTGCATCAGGCGAGTTAGTAGCCAAACGTAGACCTATTTTATACAAAAAAAAAGTGAATGAAAATCTTCTTATTACCTTTCAAGCTCGTAACAAAGCTATTTTAGCTAGCAATTTTATTAGGATATAGATTGGACTTGAATGTGGCTTAAACTTTGACTGAGACTAATTTAATTTGACTCAACATCATTAAAAACTTGATTATATTTGTAGAATTGATACTGCCAAAACGCACAATGTTCGATGCCAAAAATAAAGGAAAAATTTAGATTCAGTGCCTTGCTTCTATTTAAAATACTATCTAAGGTCAGAAAAGAAAATACTAAACAATTTTTTAAATAATTTCATGTCATGAAACAAAAGAAAACAACCTTATCAAAATGAACATTCCTGCATGTGTTTGCATTAGCCAAATATCTTTGCACACTGATAGTGAGGACAGATCGCAAAATGTGCGTAATTTATTATCTAACTAAATAGTGCATTTATCATGCAATGCTAATAGCAAATAGAGACAAAAATGCTTGGCCCGCTTTTTAAGCCGACTACGGTGAAGCCAAAAGGAAGATATTTTTTTTTATATGGAATAGGTTCGCGTTTGACCACGTCCTTTTAAGCAACGATGTGGTCTAGGAACACACTTTTAACTAGAAGGAACCTGTTTACTCTTTATTTGAAGACACTCATTTTGTACTTTTCGGGAAACACAGACTCCGATAAAGAGTTTCACAACCTCGCTGTGCGAATAAAGAATGTTATATTTTAGTAATCTATGTATGGAGAAGAGTTATGTTTTAGCAGTCTATGTTGTTTGTATTTCCGTGTGTTTCACTATAGCACCGAAATTACTCATCCGATTTGATGAATGAGGTGCCAATCCGTTATTATTCGGGTGATACAAGCTACAGTTTTTCATACAAAATTGCGGTGCTGTTGAGACTAACCATCGAAAGTCTCAAAGTAATGAGCGCCAAAGCAACGATACCATGGACTTTGTTTTACTATTCAAAGTTGTGTGTATCGCTGCAATGGTCATGGATAGACGTTATCTCTTATCATCAAGAGAGCGTCTCGTTCGTCTCATTAAATTCACATAAAAAATATGTATTCTTTCATTTGACTGAATGGAACTGGCTTTCAAGTGAGGCAACACACCATTAGATGCTTGGCGTAAGCCAGAACTTGATAACAAAGCCCAGAACATAGCTCCTTTGTCGCTTATTACTTTGTCATTTTTCGATGATTAAATAATAAATAATTAATAAATAAATATCGTCGGACTTTTTACACAACATCATTTAGCCCCAAGCTGAGCAAAACTTAGGACTACTATGGGAACCAGATAACTTATAGAATACTTACTTTTTTTTTAAATGTTCGACAGGCTAGTTGTTTGACCACAGCTCACCTGATGTTAAGTTACGGTGTGGTCGAAGATGGTGAAGCACACCCAGCCTGGAATGGTCCTGGCTCTCAAGTGAGGCTGCCGGAACACACCGTTAGATGCTTGGCGGCAGATTTTCAACTTGAGGGTAGTAGCTAGCCAGCCGAGTACTAGAAAGTACCCTACCACCATGCTATGGTTTCCTCACGGTGTTTTCCGTCACCGGCAGCTCAAGCTTATTGTTGGGGTTTGAACCCATGCTCTTCGGCATGCGAACCAACCGCGCTAACCACTGAGCTAGCATCGCTACAAAAATAATACATATTGTTGTAAATAATACATACTAATTCATACAGAACACCCAGACAAAGAACAAATATTTAAACTCGTCACATAAATGTTTGTCCTGCCTGGGTTGGAATTGAAAACACGCTGTACGGCTCTTGAAGCAGATACCTACACAATTAAATTAACTATAAGGGCATTAATTTTATTATTATCAGATTAGTTTCAATAACTCGTTGAAAGTTTAGCTAGTATAAACTTTCAAAACAGAGCACAGTAATGTTAACACACTACTGCTTGCCGACAGAATATAATACAGTAGTACTTATCTACACGACCTCCTGCGAACGATATCTACCACCTAATATAAAAGGCAGAGTTAAGACGGATTTATGAATTTTCCTTTCGCTTCCTAGTGTCTAGTTGTAACTCTTGTTGAAACAGGTACAAGTTCGTTAAGTAAGTTTAGCATAGAATAATCTGTAATGCCATAACATCGGAAAAGATTTATTGGCTGCTTATAATGCCGTTTTTAATTTATTACTCGAGCATAAAAGGAAATTAATGTATAACCTTGGCTTATTTGATATTTAAGTACATATAGGTACAAGTAATACTATTTACAAATGTATAAAAGCTAACAAATGTTATTTAGCGATGATAGCTCAATGGTTAGCGCGGTCGGTTCGCATGCCGATGGGCGTGGGTTCAAACCCCAACAATGAGCTTGAGCTGCCGGTGAAGGAAAACATCGTGAGGAAACCATAGCGTGGTGGTAGGGTACTTTCTAGTACTCGGCTGGCTAGCTACCACCCTCAAGTTGAAAATCTGCCGCCAAGCATCTAACGGCGTGTTCCAGCAGCCTCACTTGAGAGCCAGTTCTATTCCAGGCTAGGTGTGCTTTATCATCTTCGACCACACCGTCACTTAACATCAGGTGAGTTGTGGTCAAACATCTAGCCTGTCAGCGATTAAAAAAAAAAAAAAAAAACGTAATCTAAAAGTCCGTCAGAGGAGGCTTCAGGTGACCAGAATGCTGGCATCTACTTTGGTCAAAAGATTAGCATTGCCTACCAGTGTGGCAATGCTGACAGCATCCTGGTCACATATCCTTCCGGAAGGACTTTTAGATTAAGTTATTTTTTATAAACTTGTAAACAGAATCAATTTAAGATATTTTGATATTATTTTGTTTTTACAAAAAAATTAAAAAGAGTCTGGCGAAATGGAGGTCAAACGCAAGCCTATTTTTGTAATAAAAAACTGTTGATTTTTCACTGCTTCAGACTTAGTACCTATAGTAAAACTTACTGCTTAGTACAGCTTAAGCTTACAGTTCGTGTTTTCCATTCTTGGTTGCCTGGAAGAGATCGCTCTTAGTGATAAGCCCGCCTCTGTGGCACAAGTTCATAAGATTTTTATGTTTTCTGTACTTTTTTTCTATTTTTGGTGTGCACAAGTTTATATCTATTATTATTTCTTGTAGTTTGTGACGACTTATTTTAAAAATACAATAAGTACCTAAATGATCGTGTTTAGTATTTTCTGTTGTAAGTGCCAAATAAATATTATTAAATGCTTACCTGATGTGAATGTCGCAAACTTAAACCAACCTAAAACATGGTAGCACATACAAAACAAACTCTACTCAATGAAATGTTCGTTGGGTTCACAGTTTATCAATTCTTAAGTTGCTTTCTATTTTAGACAATGACTTTCATTGGAAAAAGCTCTTTCGCAACTATAAAAGCTTTTGACGAGAGATTTATGTCACGTTTTGTTATCTTTCCGTTATTATATTGGAGTCTAATTTGACATATTCTATACGTTCACTTTTATTTATGAGAATATTCTGTTTGCTTAATACGTTTTAGGAGGATATTTTTATAAAGGTTTGTATTTCGTCAGTTTGAATGCGTGACTTTTCATGTGCATTTAATTTGTGTTTATATACAATGTAAACTTATAAAGGATATAGAATCTAAGCTTTTTTTTACGATTGATTTTAGGCACTGACGAAATAGCTAAGCGACTACATATTATTAGTATGTAATAAGGTCTGCAGTCGTGTAATCTTTTTTCCCGTTTCGTGAGCGCCGAACACAAATAGCAATAAGACGCTCAGATTACGTGAGCTGGACTTGGCGCTAAGTTCTGGGCACTAAGCGCTGATTAAATTAATAGGTATATAGAAACTCTTTATTGTATACACCAGAAATTTAAAAAAGTAGAAAAAAGTAGTAAAATACGGTACAGATAAGAACCTTATTTTTTTTTCAACCAAAATTGGCAACCTTATCGCTAAAAGCGAGGATACCTTAAGATGAAATAAAACAGAAAAGACGAACTATTAATTATTATAAGTAATAGGAAGAAATAATGTCAAATCGTAAGGCTATTTGTGACTATAAAATTTTATTTATGTGATTTTATTTACCATTTTTTCAATGGTCCCTTTCGTGATATCATCAAAGTTAATACATTATTTATGCATTTTGCTAAAATAAAAATATTTTTGCCAAATAAGTTTACTACTTAAAACGCCTTAAACCAAGCTATCAGTATTCCAATTTCATCAAAATCTATCAAGCTAATAAAAGTAGTAACAAACATATAGGAAAACTTTCGCATTCATACAATATTTTTACGCCAATGTCAAATCTAAAAGCGTGAGTCTAAACCTGGTCGTTCCGTAATTTTCGAATTGAAAATTCAAATTAGACTTTAAGAGCTTTTTTGCTCTTTATTTGATTGGAATGTTATTTCTTTTTTTAAGTTTCCGTACCTCAAAAGGTAAAAACGGAACCCTTATAGGATCACTTTCTTGTCCGTCCGTCTGTCTGTCAAGACCCTTTTTCTCAGGAACGAGCGGAGGTGGAGATGGAGTATCAAGCTGAAATTCATATCAAATACTCAGGTCTACTGTCCCTTAGAGCTGTGTAAAAATCAAATTTCTAAGCCAACGCAATCAAAAGATACAGCCGTTTATGCTGCAAATTTTCGACACTCGCACAGGAATAAAAACCTGCAGGGTACTTCCCGTGAACTCAGAATCTTGAAATTTGGTACGAAGCAACGTCTTATAGCGCAAATAAAGTAAAAATTTCGAATAGCATAAATTACTATAAAAATAAATACTTACCATAACTTGTACTTATATACCTACAGGTTTGTACGGAACTCTCGGTGCGCGAGTCCGACTCGCACTTGGCTGGTTTATTTGATCCTATCATCCTACCTATAGTATATATACATACATATTCACATTCATGGGTATATAACATTATTCCGCGATAAAAGGTATAACGTATAGGTAGGTTTATCTGAGTAGTAAAATAACACAAGCGTCATGACGGATAAAACTATTGCTTTAATGTTTAATTTCTCTTTTGACCTAATTCTATAGTCAACGCGGCTAAGTCGTGGGCAGAAATAGGTATATTTTAATCGTACGATCATAATATACTTATCGATGCGTAAGTGCCATATTTTTTCTCTGCTAAATGCGACACCATAGTTTGCTAAGTAGTAGGTAGTTAGTAATTAACTGACGTTCCAAACCGCTCGTATTATAAACTGGGAGCGCCTTAAATATTGTTTGGTAGGTATACATTACGCATTGTTAAAATAATAGACGCGGAAACGCAAAAAATGACGCTTCCCCTGAGTTATCGTCCATACAAAAGCTATTTTAAACGAATGTAAAGTAAAACGTTGATTTTGCATTCTTTGAAAATTTACGAGGCTCACCTTAGTCGTGTTTTGTTTTTTACGTATTTTCAGCTTGTTTGTTTGAATTGAAGGCGGAAGACACGCTGACAGAGACATTCGGTGACGTCTTTAGGAACGTAGCTTTTTTTCTTTATTTTTGGCATGGGAATTTGTGCATTTTGCCAGCGTCAAGTATTCAGTACGTTTAATTGTGTGTCATAATAAAATCAAGTTAAAGTATTACACAGACAAAGTTAGAGGGCTGTAATATCACAGCTACTGCACTGAGATTTCATAGGACTGTAATATTTACCACTTTTAAACCATTGAGGCCTTCACGTCGATATTTTTGGAGGATTCCGTCTTCCCAGATCCTGTTCGTGCAAGGCTCCTTTGAGTTTAGAGGGGCTTTCATGTACCAAAAATTGGATATAGAGTTGAGCATTTTAAAAAAAGGAGACTTCGAAACTTCTTGATGACCTTAGGATACAGTGAGACTGAGAAATTCATTGTACCGCCGATATAACATTAAAGGTCTGGATTGTTCCCTAATATAGTAAAAGAAAGAAAAATCATTTTTTTCTTTTATAGGACACTTGATACTACACGAATAACTACAGACAAAACACACAAATAAAAAGATTTAAACTAACATAATAGACACAGCAAAATTTAAACGTCAGTGGATTACCACTGTAATATCTAGTACATTAAAAAGAAAAGAAGCTCTGCAACATTTCAAGGCCTAGCCCAATGCAAAAAAATAAAATAAATGATATTTATTTTGTAATTCTACCTAATACTCGGAAACGTTCACTGACACACATTTGCGCCCGCACATACACATACTCTCAATCACACACTCAAACTATATCACACACACCCACTGACACTATCACACACACCCACTCACACACACTCACACTCAACTCTCACACATACACACGCACACATACCGTTATTTTTTTCCTTAACATACAAAACCTTTTGTGTATTAAGTTAGTTAATGTCAGTGCAGTGAGTACTACATATTATAGAACACATGAACAAAGTATCTTCCCCTTAATAGAGACAGTAAGAAAAGTGTTGATAGACGCATTCTTTGATTTACTCAACTTAGCAATTTAAGTTATATTAAAAATACTTATTAGTCTCAATTAGGCTAGGTTGTAATAAAAATGAGGTATCTAACAACAAACAGATACATCATTAGAAAAAAAAAGTAGATATAATATAATATTAACCAATAAATAATCATTATATTAGTAATAATGATTTTATAAAGCTATGTGTATAAAGCTTTGATTGAGTAGGTTACGTAAATTGCCTATATGCAATTTGCATAACGATGCTTATTTCAAAATACATTCGCAGCTATGTCTTAAGGAGATAAGTGTTGTACCTAATGTCTTGATCATTATTTCTTACCCATAATGCACGATTGCACGCTCAATTTATCGGTTCCATAATTATCTTGAATGATCCGTAACAATAATGATATGCTTGGATACTGATGAGATCAACTATAAAATAAAAATGGCAAATCTGCGTAAACCATTAGATTTTCGAAGCAGTTATCATGTAGTAAAAGATATAAGATTTGCGTTTGAGATTTGCCGTGGTGGTGCAGGCGTAAGAATAGTACCCCACCCTCTCTACCCGTGGTTGCCGTAAGAGTCGGCTAAGGGATGTAATCCGGAAGATGGGCAGCAGCGTCTTTCTTGAACAGTCACACCTAACTACGCTCGCCAACCCGCCTGCCAAGCGTAGCGAGTATTGGCAAAACCCCCACCAGGAGGAGGCCTATGTCCAGCAGTGGACGTCCTATGGCCGATAATGATGATGATGATTTTAAAATTCGTACGCATATTAGAACGTACCTAAATTATACTTTAATAAAGACTAGAGATAAATCAATCAATACAACCGTAAGATTAAAATGAGGTATATAATTCCTCCAATCATAGGACCTCCAGGAACGAGCATGTTTTCGTCAATATAGACTAGCCTCAAGCTATAAAAGCTATTAGAATACGACCAACTTAACCGTAATTATGGCTAAATAAATGAACTAAAACATTTTATAGAGATGTTTATTAGTTCTGTACGGGAAATGTAACAGTGGCGCCCTCGCCCAACTGTTTAGAAAAGTTGACCGTTCGTTTAGGTACACCACATCTGAAGAGGGTTATAAATTATTTTTTGCCATTACCCATTTGGTGTTTAATGTTTTGACGTATTTTGCGTTAGATGGTTTTAGAGTAACCGTGAATAGGTCGTTAATTCAGTCATTAATCAATGAGAATACTTAAAACATGGTAATTCTATTTATCTCGAATTCCGGTTAGGCATGCTATAAGTCCACCTAATTTTACTAACACATATATCGTCAAACACATAAGAAAAAATGGTTTGCAAAATTATTTAACAACCTAACACGGTTATAAGTTTAGAATGTGCTGAGCCAAAGTGGGATTCTTGTACTCATTATTACATCAATTACTTAATTATAATTATATTAATCAATACATCAATTTCCAAACATTCATATATGAAATTGCCGTGGTGGTGCCGGCGTAAGAATAGTACCCCACCCTCTCACCCGTGGTTGCCGTAACAGTCGACTAAGGGATGTAATCCGGAAGATGGGCAGCAGCGTTTTCCTTAAACAATCACACCTAACTGCGCTCGCCAACCCGCCTGCCAAACGTGGCGAGTATTAGCAAAACCCCCTAGAAGGAGGCCTATGTCCAGCAGTGGACGTCCTATGGCTGATGATATGATATGATATATAAAAAATGGGAAAATTGAAGTAAATCAAATGTGAACACTGATGTGCTATCGCTTGTCATCATTTAAGCGTTTTGAGACAAATCTCAGCAGTGTTAGGTAACATAAAAATTTAATAGAACCAAAACAGTATGCACAATGAAAATTAGTAAATTTTATATCACAAATTTGGCAGTAGTGCTTTCTGTATTATCCTAAATATTTAAGGACAAGTACATAATCAAAGTCTAGATAATTAGATACCAAAATTAGGGATAACATTTGTCTATGACCATTGCAATAAAGTTATTTAGAAGTTACAGTAGCAAAACTAAGTTTTGAGCAGTATGTAGTTAGGTACACAGTAAAAACATACCGGCGCCAAACTCATAATAAGCAAGGGCTATAAAACATGACTCCTGAGGCGCCAGTCCGTCACGAATGATGCAATAGGACTCTCCTATACCGCTATTGTTAATCTAATCGAACTACGAAATTCCATGAAGATATCCATTAGAACACGTAATATTCACACGGAATCTTAACCATGGTCCGCGTTGTTTTATTGGTCCATGGACAACTTTTACTTTTTTCTTCATTTTTGGCATTGCACTTTGGAAATTCTGCCAGTGTAAAGCAGTCATATTTGCAAGTTACGCGAAATAAAATTAAGTAAAATAATTCTAAGTTACAGTCAAAGTTATATAAGTCAAGCCCATTTCATGCCCTAGTAAAGTATTGGTGACTTTCGTTATAGCAACAATATGAAAAAACAAATGTTTATCCACATTATATCACACGTACACACTTTCGTAGATACGTATAATTCAGTTACCTACGGTAAAACATCAATATTTTAATAAACACTCAGAAAAGGAGTAAGTTGACTTATCCGCGTTCCCACCTAAACTACAACTTTTATTTGTACGGCCTCTACGATAGAAATTCCTCTATGTTATTTAGACAATTTCTTTTGGTTTATAGGGGTTTCTAAGCTTGAGGTGTCTTAAGCCGAAAGAGAGTATTATATCTCAACGTTATGAGCAACAAAACCATAAAATCGCAAATATTAGCAGCTTCATATGTACATTTGATCAAGAGTCCACGAACTTTTGTATAGAATAGTAGATTTTTATTTCACAATTTCAGAATTGAGATTATAGTATAAGTTGTTCATAAAGATGAGTAGAATACCTTTTTCTACTTAGCATACTCCAAGTTTATAACCTTGTAAATGTATAAAGAGTAATTATATTTATCTATACTGACTTGAATGGCCTATAAACTAATTTGGTAAGAGCTCAACTTCCTGAGCTGTCGTGGCTAGTTTTAAATTGTATAGTATCTGGGTAGATACAAGATAAAAAATCATAAGATTTGTTTGGTTTGCTAATTCGTTTGATAATTAATCATATAGATATATACCTACTATGGAAACTAGCGTAGTTTTTGCCACATTTTTGTTTTACTTATGCGGGATTACTCATGTCGGATAAAAGTTAGTAACTTTGCATGAGTAAAACAATAATCCATAGAAATATAGGTGCTTAGTCAGTCCATGTGCAAATGTATTACGAATGGACTCACCGACAAAAAGTTTAAGAGCCACTGTCTTCACACGCCGCCGTAGACCCTGACCTTAAGAAGAATTAGACCCGTGACGGTACTCACGAGAAGTGATGATTGGAATCCTTTTAAATAGTTAGCAGAGCGATAACGTGCGATTTTGATTGCAGCCGTAATAAACCTCAGTAGATTACCTACTAACGTTTTCGAGACGTCGATTGAGAAGTGACTTGCCACTTACCTATTTAATCTGGCTTCTAGCCGCTTGCCTGTGGCAATCAGCAGCCATACTGAGACGGGCCCATTCGGTATATTTTTAAATATTTCTTTTGAATGAAATTATAATGAGATTAACGAGACGCTCTCCTGCTGGTAAAGAGATAAAGCATGACCATTGCAGCGATACACAGAACTTTGAGTAACAAAACAAAGTCTAGAGCATTGTTGTATTGGTAATCATTACTTTGAAACATTCGGTGCCTACCTAGACTGATCTAGACTTTCTGCTAAGGTATTATTGTAGCGATAATAGCTCAGTGCTGAGTGAAGGAAAATATCGTGAGGAAACCATAGCATGGTGGGAAAGTACTTTCTAATACTCGGCTGGCGAGCTAGCACACTCAAGTTGAAAATCTGTCGTAGCACAGCAAGTGTGTAATAAAATAGGTTGCTCTAAGTACTTATTTCAAAACTAAACACTAACCGCTACTTATTATGATACTTAGCAAATCTCGTACACATTTTATGGGTATCAATTAACCATCGTAAATAAGAAAGTAACTTCCGTAATCAAAGTATCCATTAATTAGTACTTGAGTGTACTTAAAAACCTAAAGTTAGATATTTTGTTCTTGCTAGAAATCTACGTTAGTTTACAATTGCTTATCCAAGGTATATCTTCATAGTCTACAAGCTCTTAAAAAGATTTTATTTAATGCTGTAAAAAGAGGTTTAATGAACTAATCATTATTGTATGAATAATTTATTTTACATATACGATGTTTCTACTGAAAATAATGTATGCTAATTGAATTAGTAATGGTGAATTGAGTTATTATACAGCAATAATTAATGTTATGATATAACATATAATATTATAGCATACCTCTTAAAAAGGTAGTCTGTATACTTCTTTAAGAGGTAGTTCTTGAATATTTTTTAAAGAAATTGTTTGTATGACATTATATTATTGTTTAAAAACTCTTTCAATTTTCATTCAAAACATATCTTGAAAACTGATGTTGTGTTGGGAGTTTTGGCGGGAACGCGGTAAGCGTCGTGTCGCCCCATTGTATTTTTCCCAAAACTAGTGTTTTTTCGAGTGTTTATGTATAAAAATGGTGGTGTTTTATTCATAAAGTGCCGAATTACAAGCACGAGTGTGGGAAAGTGATATAATGCGGTGAAACATGACTTTTCGTGTTGCTTCCAAAACTCCATCGAAGCTTATAGTAAAGACGCTACTTCTTTACTAAAGCATGACTAGATTTGACTGGCACGAACTGGACTTAACCAAGACTGGATTTTGACTGTTATTATAGATGTAAGACATGAATTGCAAATTGGTCTTAATCGCGCACTCCCCAGTCAACTCGTGACCACGGCTACATGGCCGAAACGTCGAGGTTAATAAACAAAACTAATTTCATAGCACTTTGTGCGCGATTAAAACCCGTTGATAAACATTATTAGGTGAGTTTTACCGTCTATCTTCGACCATACATAATTAACAGTGTACAGTGGTCAAACACCTAGCCTAGCCTATAAAAATCAGCTGTACTGTATAAAAACGTCATTCACTCTCAATATAATAGCTGATTTTATTTCATTTTTAGGGTCTGTTTTGGTAAGGACACATTGTTGAATACAATGACCTCTTTTTATCTTAATATAACCGTTCAGCGCAACCTTGAAATTGGCAGCACAGACAGTCACAATACTCAACTCGGCAAGCATCGGGAAACCGCTGGCTTGTCATTACTACACAATCAGGGAACGATTAATTTGTCTCCCGATCACTGTAAATACTGCTTCAGGCTGGCAACACCATCGTACTGGTTTTAATTTATAGGCTTCCTTTCAATGCAACGCTATAATTGTACCATAATCGGTACTTTTGAAATGCTACCACGTACTGTTGCGAGGTGTTGAAATGATAGAGGCTTAAGAGTGATTATCTTTATAGAAAGTGGAATCGGGATTTAATTATAAGTTCCTACAAGAACTTTTTTTGAACATATAAAAAAAATCCTTATAATAAAACCAAACCTATAAAAAAAAAAATTTAAGAAATAAAAAGAGATATTTGTATTATGTAAAAAAGTGTGAAAAAGTAAAAAGTGTAATAATTGGTCACAATTGCACGAAGTTTTGGCAGCCTAATGAAATTTCGGGAGCCTTGTAGGGAAACTGACTGGCTTTCAACCTGGCGGTTCTAAGTTCGAATCACACAACTCCACCTCACTTTACTCTTTTCTAAGTAATCGGTAAAGCTGCATACTATAAACGGTAAAAAAAATCAATCAAAACCCTACATGTCTCAGAATTCTAAAAAAAAGTTCTTAAATATGTGTGAAGTCTGCTAACTTGCACTTGGCCAGCGTGGTGGTTCTTACCCTTCTCACAATGAGAAGAGGCCCGTTTATAAGAACAGGCTGATTCGGAATGTGTCAAAATCATGTTATATTTCATGAAAATCCTAGAATTGATAATTATGTTTCAGAATAAGTACGTATACAAATACAAACAAACACGAACAGGAACAGGATCAGGACCCGAACCAGGACCAGGACCAGGAACAGGAACACATACACAAACACGAACACGAACACTAACACTAATACGAACACGAACAAATATTTTATTGATAACACTAATGTTACAAGTCAATTCTGTAATATTTCAAATATATTACTAAAGTAGTTTTAAAACACTGATTACATGTCGATGAATAAAAAACAGAATGTCAAAATATACAAACTTGTCAATATAAAAATACTGTCAATATAAAAATTAGTCAATTATAATAAAATGTCAAAACATAAATATCGCTGGTTATGTAGCTATACATAAATAATTTCTGACAACTTTATTCGATAAAATATGTAAGGAATTGACTTAGTTTATTAATTTGATGCAGTTAGGTACAAGTAAACAAGACATTATCAATAAGCGGCTTCAAGAAAACTAGCGTAACCAGCTTAATTCTGTACATTTTGTTAGCTATAAATTATATTTGTAGTCTTTGATTACTGTCAATTGGTTTTGCATAAAATTACCGGTGTTGGGAGATTGCTAGAAACTGTGCAATCGAACGGAACACCCGGGGCGTGAGTGAGATATTATATTTTAAAATACTCTTTATTAATAATTATTTTGAAATTATAATATTAAATAAGTTTTATCAAAACAAATAATTCTTCAAAATTGTGTTGTTAGTAGGTTTTCTAATTATAATTTATTCAAATGTGTCAAATAATGTAAATAATGTAAATAATGTGTCAAAGATAAAATCACCTAAAATGAGTCTTAGCTAAAGTCTAATACTTAGGTAAAATAAGTCACGGTCAAGTCCAGTTCCTGACCTAGTAAATTAATGGTGTCAAGTGGTTCAAGGGTGGTTCGGAAACAACATGATTATATGGTGTTAGGGTACTTCTTTGACTGGCCAGCTATCACCTTCAAGTTGAAAATATGCCTCCAAGCACTTACTTGGTGGTAAATCTGCTTAACAGGGGATCGTCTAGGTAGGTACCACCGAAGTACCAAATATTCTGTCGCCAAGCATTACTGTGTTCCGGTTTGAAGGGAACTGCAGCCAGCGAAATTACACGGCTGTTGAGACTAACCAGTAATGAGCGCTATAGCAGCGATGCCCTGGACTTTGTTTAGTTCTGTGTGTCATTGCAATGGTCACGGACAGGCGTTATCTCTTACCATCAGTTGAGAGTCTGGTCGCCTCATTACTTTTACAATAAAATAAAAAGCACCTAGCAGTGTGTCCCGACAGCCGGCACTTGAGAGCTAGTTTAATTCCAGGCTAGACGTACTTCCTATTTTTGATCACACCGTAACTTTAAGTGAGCTGTGATCAAACACCGAGCCAGTCAACAGTAAAAAAAAATAGTGGCCTACATTAGATACACCTGACCGTCATTACCAAGCTACCTCAGTTTTCTGAAATGAAAGCCAATCTTGCTACAACGGGTCTAAGAAAGGCTGGTTCCATCTTGCCCATTAAAATAACAGCTTGTTGTTGGGTGTAAGGAATCGGGATAGGCGTACATTACATGTACGAACATCAGGCACAGGTTAAGTAATAGTTAAAATGCATAGATAAAATAACTTATTGATGTGTAATTTTATTATTATTAGGACTTGAAGTTAATATAAGAAGAAGGCCACGAAATAATACCAACTTTTATTAGAAATAGTCTTGTGCTTGTTCACCATCTCGTCTGATGTCAAGCGAAGAAGTAACCGATTCGGGACTTGAAGGCTTCCAGATTGTATCTGCCAGGGAACACCCACTTGGGCAACAAATCCTAGTGTTTATTTAGCTGGTACTTTCAATCGTTTTATTTATTTAAAAGTAATGAAACAAAAGAAAAGAAAGTTGACAAAGGTCACGGACCTCGGCGTCTGTGGATGGAATATATCAAATAAAAAATAAAATAAATTCTAAGCCCGCATAAGTAAAACAAAAATGGGTCAAGACCACGTCAGTTTCCATAGTAAAATAAATTCTCTTTAGATCGTAAGAGATGAACTTTGAGTGTCAAAACAAAGTCCAAAGTATCGCTGTTTTGGAGCTTATTAGATTCGTTCGATTTTTAGTCTCAATAGTAATATTACTAGCTACAGTTCCCTATAAACACAGTAGTGTATAAACGCTTTCATAGCTGAATATTTGGTTCAGCCGTGGTACCTACTTACACTACTTTCTGTTAAAGATATCGGTTGATTCACTAGAAGGTGTCCTAGGGTATGTTTTAGTGTGAAAGTTAAAATAGATTATAATAAAAATCGGTAAAACTTGAAGTTTCAACATCTACTATTTGCATGCAATATTTCTTTCATAACAAGCAAGCCAATGAACCACCAGTACTTTTGCGGTATCGCTCGCATGTACTATACCAAGCTTATATTCGGCGTGAGGGGAAAGTAAGTACCATCAGTCAATAAGTTTTATTGTCATTGCTACAGTGCTACCTCGGGCGGTAACGGCACTCGATCGTTGCCATTGTTCTGACAGTAATCGCACTGTATTGCCGTATTACAATGGATTGGCCGTAAAGCTGCGATTGACCTCTGGTTTAAGATTTATGGAGTTTGAGGAGGCGACGACTAACACCCAATTTAATGTGACGCTTTTAATTATAAAATCCTGTGAATTTTACTAATTGGTTATTTTGAGTTTTATGTTACATCAAAAGAGATGATTTATAAACGTGTTATAGTAATTTGTGGATAAGTAAACGACGACTTTTTTTAGTATTCCGTGATATCACCATGAGGGTCAAGAAAACATACAGGTCTAAAATATTAGATTTAAAAAAAATTATGTTTTTTTAGATTCTACCACATGGTTAGTGGGTTGACTGGTATCAAGTTATGTTAATGTTAATGTTAATGTTACGCTTGAAAAAGTAAATCTGCCAGTCAGCTGAGTAGGTATTAAAAAGTATCCCGCCACCATGCTCTGCGAGGATATCGAGAGCTTTATTATCGGAATTAGGAAATCACGAATACTCTACGCAACCGCATATTGTATGCCCGTGCAATAAAGTTCATAGTTGCGCGAATTGTTGTCATCTAACTTATATCCCTGTTGGGCCCAAGTGGTATTTATACATCGGGTTTTTCGTTGTAATTTTTTACACTTGGGCGCTTTTAGTTCTAAGTAAACATCATATAGAAACCACATCTCTCTTTCTATGATCTCAGTGTCTGACCCATACTGCTGTGGTCATTTGTAACAATAAAGTCGGGTGAAATTTGCCACGGTTTAGTGTAAATGGCCAATACTGTTGTCTAAATTGGAATCTTGTGACAAATGGCCTCACAAGTAGAGCTTTTACTGTAGCCGTTTGTTTGAATTGGTGTCGCTTTACATCATAGAAATAGATAAAATTATGTAGGTAACGAATATTACGTAGGTAATGAATATTACGTAGGTAATGAATATTACGTAGGTAATGAATATTACGTAGGTAATGAATATTACGTAGGTAATGAATATTACGTAGGTAATGAATATTACGTAGGTAATGAAGCATTTATAATGCTTCAGTAACGTTAACTTCGTATTTTTGTCTTTTTTTATTTTTATGTAACAATAATGAGACGAACGAGACGCTCTCCTGATGTTAAGAGATAACGCCTGTCCATGACCATTGCAGCGATACACAGAAATTTGAGTAGCAAAACAAAGTCCAGGGCATCGCTGTCTTGGCGCTCATTACTTTGAGACTAGATGTTTAGTCTCAACAGCCCTGTAATTTTGCTAGCTGCAGTACCCTTCAAACCGGAAGACAGTAATGTTTACACACTACTACTTAGTGGCAGAATATCTGGTACTGCGGTGGTACCTACCTAGACGACCTCCTACTAAGGAAATCTACCACCAAGTAAAAAAGTTGTCAGTTTGTTCCAACGACTAAACAGCTGTTTGTTTGTTGTTTCTTGAGAACGGACTTAGGTTACTTATTTTGTTACAAAAACGAGTATTGTTTGTAAATTCTTATGAAAGATTCGGTCAATTGACTGTCTTGTTAGCTCACTTAGTAGTATGTCTGCTTCTTATTATTTTTGAGAGCCAATTCCATTCCAGGCTAGTTATGTTTACCATCTTCGACCACACTGTCACGAAATTGACAGGGTTGTTGAGACTAACCATCGAATATTTCAAAGTAATGAGTAGCGAAATTCTGAACTTTGATTTGCTACTTAAAATTCTGTATATCGTTGCAATGGTCATGAACATGCGTTATATGTCACCATCTGGTGAATATTCCCCTTCGTTTCATTGCTTTTACATTAAATAACTAACCCCATATAAATCAATGTTTTACTAGAAATGTTATATTACAGACGTTTATATTTTTCTGAGCTTAAACCTAAGCTACTAAGTTAGTCTATAAATTTGTACCTATCGAAAGAAAAAATATTTTTCTAGTATGGAAGTAACGTCGTTGCCTTTTTAAAAATTCTTGCCATTCAAAGATAAAATGTATAACCTACTTTCTAAAAAACGTCAGGTACCGAAATATTTACAGAATATTCTGAAAAATATATTTTGTGTCGGCACGTCCACTAGAGGGTCTAATGATGTCAGTTTCTACAGAACGACGAACGTTATCAGTTATGAAAGACAATTTTTTTGGTGGAGAATAAGTGAATATTATATATCCTTTTTGAGGTTCTTAGATGTGCTTAGGTATAAATAGTAGGCGATGGAGTATGATGTGAAGTGTTTGTTAGACTTTTTGACAAAGCCTTCTATAAGGTGGCTCATTACGTGGAAGACAGGAATATATGGTTGTAGTAACTTTTCTCTGCACTTGCATCCCCTTGGCTAAGTGACAATTGTAGTAAGCATAATGTATGTATTAATATTTATAGCTGTAAACTGTAACCTAATATGAAAAGAAAGATCCACAAAAAAATGCCTTGCTGAGTTTCTTGCCGGAGTCTTCTTAGTTGTAGTGTAATTACGAGCCGGTGGTACCTGAACTGAATAAATTACCTTTTGATTTTGATTTTGATTTTGGCAGTACCATAATGATTATCATCGACATTTAATCGCGCACAAAACACTAGGAAATTAGTTCTGTTTATTTACCTGAACATTTCGGCGATATAACTAATTTTATTAATAATAATGATATAACTCTTTATTATTCACACCAATTACAAACAATTATTACAACATAAACTTAACACTATAGTGGAACAATTAATTTATTGTGTTTTGTCCAGGATTAAGTTCTAGTGATAAATAAAATTATGCGTTGTGATCGCGTTTCAAGTCTATAAATTACAATTACAATATAATGTTTTACTTATGTGGGATTACTCCGACTATAGTTCAACGACGGTTTCCATTGAAAAATAGGTATATACCTTTTTTTTTAATAGAAGAAGTTAATTGTATTTATCATAACGTATACCCAAAATTTCTACTGTGACACAACGCTGAAATTGCGAAAAAAATATCAATTACAAAATACTTATGAAGTTACAAAAGACCCAAATGTATGGCTTCATTATGGGTAAACATTCTGTTTTTGTTGAACAACTTTTTTTACACGATGTTAGATTTGCGTTTATATACGCATATAGTGCAACTTGTTAATAATGATGATTATAATAATCACCTTACCAACCCCAAGGGTATAACCCTGTATTGGTGTTAAATATACTTACGTCAACAAAACCATCTGTAGGTTTTCTTGTATGACAAACAGCTGGGACCGATGATGTAATAAGTCATTCAAAACGCGGCATTTGACAATCGTAATATTTACTTGATCCATCTCAAGAAAGACAGGATTGTCTGTTACACCTAACACATTGATACTTTGACTGTCCTGTTAGTTCATTTGGTAGAATACCTGTTTCAAGAGCTGTAGGGCGTGGGTTCAATTCCCACCAGGACACACATTTATGTGACGATAATGTTAGTTTCGGTTTTAAGCACTTCCAGAAGAAAATGTATTTTCTAAAATTATTTCTTAAACTTTTCGTTTTTTTTTAAATATTAAATAGATAGGTAGGTACATTCCTGTTTTTCCGTTGGCTACATTTTTTACTATCTTTACCTAACTAGGTACCTACGTGTAAAATATCTTTCTGGGTAAGGTTGATTAACTCTATATAAGAAAGCTAGCAATTAATCGAAAGCGGTCTAGACTAAATAACTAAAAGAGGCCATGTTCTAACTAAACATTATAGGGAAAGTCATAATGATACTTATAAAACAAGTTTATGGGAAGGTAAGGTCTTTGAACACAGCACAGCGCGCTGATTAGAAAATCGCTAATAATATTATAGTTTTTTGTCTATTTGTTATTTCAGATACTAAAACAGTACCTATTTCACAGTATGTTACCATAATAAATTGTGTCCATTTTCAGGTAATTAATGTTTTAACTACTCAACAATAGATGGCGCTTCTAATATTTTCATAAAGCACTTCATTGATTCTAATTGTATGTTGTAGTACTTCTACTCAACCATAGATGGCGCTGTTTAACAAAATACACAGCGTAATACTGTTTTTTTTTTCAATTAGTTTATTTGTAATTTGGTTCTAGTTTAATTTTGAAGCTAAGTTTCTTTTTAACCGAGTCCGAAGAACCCAAGATAATTTTCGAAATAACAATAGCTTCTTCTTGTGAAGCAAAAAGTTTGTAAGTAAAAGCTGTTGGTTTGAAGTAATTGGTACCTATTTATTTCGTATGTGGATCTTTTCGCAGCCCCGGTGTAGTAAGTCTAAGAAATAAACATTAATGGATATTATAATTATGTTGTTTGAAACGGGCACTTACCTTGCAGGAACCCTGAACACAGATGGCTCGATAGCCCGGTTTGGTGCAGGGCGTTCCGTCGGTGACTAGCGCCAAGGAGGCATAGAACTGTTGACCGCGAGGCCGGCAGTTTAGGGTGCAGGGTGAATCACCTGGAACGAAAAAATACAAATTTATAAATTAAAAAAAAAAAATTGTACTGCGCATGGTTAACATTGAACCCATTGAACCAAAAGTTTTACCGTAATCGCGAAAAAAAATCTGTCCTATAGAAAAATGTCTTTGATTGATTTTTTTTAATGCTGCTTTTTATGGTTGATCAACTAGGTGTTTGACCACAGCTTGCATGATGTTAAGTGAGAGTGAGGTCGAAGATGGTAACTTTTGCAACTGAGTCCAGACTTTCTAGAATCAAGTTCGTCCCTCCATCTCCGTCTGGGCCGTCCAACAGGCCGTTAGCCATCTTGAGGAAACCACTGTCGTGATTTTTGTATAGATATTTAAATATGAAATTTTACCATCCACGTAAGGCACCCAGGTGTAGAAACGTCCCCGGAATGGTCGGCGATCGTAGATCGCACACTGTTCAGAACGAGGGTCTCGCTGCGGCTCCGGGCACGGCTAAAATCACAGACAACATTAATTAATATTGACAAATTTATTTTCAACGAATTAATTGACGGTAGATCAACGCATGTAGCCAAACGTGCCCCGTTGTAGATCGCTTCATCGTTTATCATCAGGCGAACTGGCACTGTACGCGATGGACCTAGCACACCCGCACAGCAATGCATGTTAAGAATTTTATCATAAGATAAAGTTCTGATTTAAAGGAAAACATCGTGAGGAAAGCTGTATTTGTATATGGCCAATACATATCGAGCCAGTATATTAAAATATAGCTAGATCACCCTTAATTCTCCCTCACAAACTTCTTTTTTTCTTACCGCAGTGTTGCACTCGTGATACCGACGTGCGAGACCTGGGCAGTCCGGGACTGAGTCCTGGACTACCACAGTGTTCCTAACCCGTCGCATATGCTCCACACTCCTCACTAACTTCCTTCTCTTTCTGCTCCGTCGCATCCTGGAAACAAAAAAAAGAAAATATTTTGTAACTCTCGAATACGACCGACATATGTACATAAGTCAGCATATCGACGTTATGGACGTCATAAAAGCAAATAAGCCAAATGAGGTATCTGCTTTCATAGTTTACTTAATGTATGCTAAAGTTGTCCAAGTCTAGTGTTTGCACGTGCTGTTTATTCCTCAAATACTCGCATTCTACAATATACACAGACCTGAAAACTACATACGTGACTGGATTTCTCTTAAAATAATAGTAAGCATTAGTCCTCTATTCAAAATCATCATTTTCTGCCTAAGCTCAGCAATGAGCTGATGTAGGCTCTAATTTAGCATGCCAATCATTATCGTCCCGCGGTAATCTTTCGCACGTTAAATAGGGGCCGCATAATGACTTCAGACGATTTTGTTAGGAAGTATTTAGAAATTTAAACATTGATTACGGATATCCGTTTATGGAATGATCTACCTGTCTCTATCAGACAGTCACAGTCCTGCATGGAATATTTTTAAGGACAGAGTGAAAGTACATTATCTATCACAATACTAAGTTGAAATTGCTGTTAGTGATAAGACCTGTTTGAGCTTCACTGCCGATGAGTTTTTTTTTTAATATGGATAATATTGCGTTTGACCACCATGATGGTGAGCAATGATGTGGTCGAACATGAAGCATGCAACCTTAGAAGATACCTATTCAATCTGACCTTGAAAATATCTAGATTATATCTCTCAGGAAACAAAGAAGCCGGCAGTTTGTTCCATTCCTTGGCCGTACGGATGAGAAACGTAGTCAAAACGTTTGGTACGCATCCAAAGAAATTCCACTATATATGACGGCAGTGTGTTTGTTTTTGATTTATGGATTATGTGTACGCAGTTTAACTCATACCCATTTATACATATAATTATATTTTTGAATGGGTTTGCGTTTAACCGTCCTTACCTGGTGTTAAATGTATTTTATTATGTTTATCATATCTTATATATTATGTAATTAATATACGTATAAATTTCTATAATTACAAAAATCTTACAACTACTCCCGTTCGTATGTCAGAGTCAGCTTTCCATTTAGTTGCTAGAAGAAATTGCTTCTAGCGATAAAGGCGCCTTGTGGCACTATAGCTAATAAGGCTCTTTTGTTTTCAGCATACTTTTTTATTTCTGGTGTGCACATTAAAACGTTTCTATCTATCCTCCTTTCTATTGTAAATTTTTTTTTTATAGCGAGAAGTATTGTGAAGAACTAACAAATTTTAGATATTGAGAAACAAAACAAAGCCCAAGGCATCGCTGCATATATTTATATATATATATATATATATATATATATATATATAATATTACCTAACAACACCGTTCAAACCGGAATATATTAAAATATACACTACAGCGTGTCTGCAGAATACCTATCCTATGATATCTTGAGTAAATCTACCTCGTAGTAAAAGCATTTCCACATCGTTGTCAATACCAAATTCAAAGTATCATACATCCAATGTGACTTAATCCACAGGTCACTTCCGTAACCTTCCGCGGGTCATGGAAATATACAATTTCGTGCCACTTCTCTCCGCGTCAATGGAGTCAACCATAAGCTCAACGTCTGATTGAATCTGTATTGTGGTATTCTCAGTGTCAATGTTAGGTACAGTCGAGTGTACAAACGGTTATTTATATTTATCTAAATCCGCATATTAAATAAAATAAATATCGTAGGACTTTTCACATAGCCCCAAATAGCCCCAAACTACTAGACCAGGACAAACATTTGTGACGATACATATTTGTTCTGTGTCTGGGTGGTCTGTATGTATTATAAGTATGTATTTACAACAAAAAAGTATGTAGTTTATCAGTTATCTGACTTCCATCGCACAGGCTCTGGTTAATATGGGGTCAGATGGTGCTATGTGTAATGAGTCCTACGATATTTATTTAAAATATTTTAAGCTCAGGGTGAACTAGTTGAAAAGAAAATCTTTGCTTGGAAGTAAATCCCCTGAGTCGGAGGTCATCTATGTAGGTATTCCCAGATATTATGCTGCCATGCTTAGTATGTAAATATTATTGTGTTTGAAGGGTTTAGTTAGCAAAATTACAGAACTATCAAAAGTCTTAAAGTAATGAGCGCGAAATGCGACTGCTCTGGACTTGTATAGGACAGCAAAAACATTTCGCGCTTTGAACTTTGAGTAATAAAACAAAGTCCAAGGCATGCCTGCTTTGCTCATTGCTTCATGAGGTTAAAACATTCTGACACACTCCGTAATCAAAACCTACTTGATAACCACGTCCTTTTACCGTGTAAAAATATGATGAGGCATTTCTAGATTTCCCATAGTTTTCTTTCTTACAACTCTTACGTCCACGTGCACATGCACAGTAGTCCCTGATTAGCCCCTTGTGTCTCGGGTCACGGCCCGACCTCCAGTCTGCGGTTATCTGAGTCTGATTACGATGCGGTTTGCATTTACCGCCGATACGTTCGATGGAGTTATGGGAGTGTAAACGAGAAGAGAGTTCGATGCGAAACTGGGTCAGGTAAAATAGCCAATGAAATATATTTATTGCACGAAATATACGCTACTGTTACTTTTTATAAGCTTTTATTTAACTTGCAATGTATATGTTACCGGCAATCTGTATAATCCGGTATTGTGTACAATAGGCAATGTATAGAATACCTTGAGCTTGAGCTGCCGGTGATGGAAAACATCGTGAGGAAACCATAGCGTGGTGGTAGGGTACTTTCTAGTACCCGGCTGGCTAGCTACCACATTCAAGTTGAAAATCTGCCGCCAAGCATCTATCGGTGCGTTCCGGCAGCCTCACTTGAGAGTCAGTTCCATTCCAGGCTAGGTATGCTTTACCATCTTCGACTACACCATCACTTAGCATCGGGTGAGCTGTGGTCAAACACCTAGCCTGTCAGCCATAAAAAAAAAACCTAAAATGTGTAGGTAATGAAATATTCTTTATTTTATTCTTTGCCTAGGTATTCTATACAGTACCTACCGAATTCGCAGCCGGTAATGTATGTAAAAGAAGAGAGCATGATAGGTTAGGTTAGGTTAAACATTGATAAATATGGGTTAAACATTAGGTTAAACAATATGACTAAAATTAATTTATTTTACACATTGCCGGTGGAACAGCAGGTGTTCTATACAATCGCTAGGAATTGTATTTATTACCCAGGTAAAGCATGTAATGGACAATGATATTCATAATATTTCATACATTGCCTAGACGACCCAGGTATTATATACATTGCCTAGGTATTACTATGGTATACATTGTCTACAATACCTGAATTATACAGATTGCCGGTAACATATATATGTATGTTTGTAAACACTATGTTTGTTCGGGTGGAATCTTTTAAGTTAAATTTGACCCACTTCCCGATGTCCGATTGGACTCAAATTTGGTGTTCTTATGTATCTTCGGTGATAAAACAATGGTATGGTACCATGGAGCTGGTCTGATGATGGAGATGGAAGATGACCATAAGAACTACTGATTATGTCAGAAGTTCTTATGGCCATCTTCCGACTCCATCGTCGGTGTTTAGCCAAATCTAGGAGCCGGTGCTTGGCACCGACTTCAAACAGATCAGTAGTTACCTAGCAGGTATAAATAATACTTTGTAAAGTCAGTTTATTTTTCGCTTTTTAGTGTTGATGTTTTTTTTCTTGAAGTCGATTTTACTTTTTTTTATATTACATCAAGGTCAAATCTATTTTTTATGACCTAGAGATAAATTATTTGATGGCTGCCGTAATATGTTTAAAAATAATAAGTAGGGTTGGAGAAAAGAAAATCACGGCAAGACTTTTATTTTCAAACAATCACTTTCTTTTTTTTAATTTAATATTTTGCTCCCTATCAATTCTAAATGATCGCTGGCGTGTAATTTGAGCAACGCCATAAACATTTTTCTATTAAATTTTCCACTACTCCGCCATATGTATTTAAATACTATATATATACTATTTATTATACTTACTTTAGAAAAAGCTAGAAAAAAGATTTGTTTAATTAATAAATTATAATCGTTTTGGAATTATCAATACTCTTTTTTTTATTGGTAGGCTGGATGTGGTGAAGGTACAGACAAGGTGACCACAGCTCAGTTGATGTTAAGCGAAAGCGTGGTTGAAGATGGTAAATACAGCCTGAAATATAGGTAAATCGCTCTCAAATGAAGCTGCCAGAACACATTTAAGTTCTAGGCCGTAGATTTTCAACTAGAATTTTCACTATCATAGGATTCATGAAAAACAATCGAGAAATTCAAACTGTAAAAAAAAAAAAAGATTTGGTATTGGAAAACTTATGGTTTCGCGTCACCGACATGCCAAAGTGACGTGTTTTAAGTTTTCACTCCTATCTGAAGTCCCCATAACTGCATTTTTAAATTCAATAGAGGTATGCGTTTGACCACACTTTACTTGATGTTAAACAGGATGCAGTTTAAGATGGAGCACGCATACCTAAAAGAAACCTCTTGTTTATATAAGCTGATCACTAAGATAATGTTCTCAAAAGTTACAAGTACGTCGTGTGAGGTACCGTTCAGTAGGAAGGCCTAATCAAAGATACTGATTGCCATAACGTTACTGATAACGATCAGGAATCTGTAATTACTCATTCATTGAACACAAATTATTTGGTTGGGAGTACAGTCACGTAGAAATAGTGAACATTATGTAGGCCGTACGACAAAGTTAAAGCACAAGGCTTTTTCAAAGTACGTAGGCCATAATATTAGGTAGGAAAATATGTGACGTCACAGCCTTCAACCTTAATAGCTGTGCCATCCTTCTGTCCATCCAACGGTTGTCTGGAAGAAATCGCTGTAGGCGATAAAGCCGCCGTTGTACTACCACAATTTAGTCGAAGTTGTTTTGATAATATATTATTTCTTTTTTTAAAGTTTTTATGTAATAATGTACTGTATCCATTGGTTGTGTTCTGTTCCATTCTATTCTAATAGTCCGGTATCATTATTATTTTCTATTTCATCATTATCATCATCATTTTAGCCGTAGGTCGTCCACTGCTGGACATAGGCCTCCCCATTGACTTCCATAAATCCGAACCAAACCAAATCGTAGACGAACCAAAGTGACCGTCATAGCCCAACGGATTAGCAAATTAAAGTGGCAGTTGGCACGGCATATAGCACGCAGAAGTAATGGCCGATGGGGCTGCAAAGTTTTGAAGTGGAGACCACGGACCGGCAAGCGCAGCGTAAGACGTCCACCTACAAGGTGGACAGACGACCTAATAAAGACCGCAGGAACGCGCTGGATGCCAGCCGCTTCCAACCGGTCTTTTTCTATTTACACACTATCTATTCGATACATGATATCACATTTATCGATTAATTTTCGATTTCCGATAGCATCATCTACAGGCGATGAATTCTCATTGTTTCAGCTCGTCATTAGGGCATTCCTTGACCCAGCGGGGTGCAAGTTACCTTTGTATCGTAATTAAAATTATGAAACTCCATCGCTTTAGACGCCGACGTTTAATTGCACGTGATATTGATATGATGATAATGTGTTTTGTTTGTTAGGTGGTCGATTGGTCGCACGCGTTACGATAGTGGGTGAGAGTTTGATCGAGTATCTAACAATGAAGTTTTTTATACACGCGTCTTCTTATTCAAAGTGGAGGCGATAAGTTCTGCACCGACGTTCCGCTTGAGATGTTTTGTGCATTTCCCCCCTACCAACGTCTAACCGAGCCAACCCACCTCCTTGAAGTATCAGATCGAGGCTCTGGGCCGGTGGCATAGTAGCACCGTTTCATGGTTGATGTTCCAAAAACCCGTACGAAACGATTTGAATCCACTTTCATTGTTTGAACGGCTAAAGCGTGGAATACGTTACCCGAGTGGGTGTTCTCTGTTAGATGCAATCTGGGTGTCTTCAAGTCGAGAACGAATTGGTATCTTCTAGATAAGCGTGCTCCTTTGTAGATCGCATCTTCACTTAACATCAGGTGAGATGGGAATCCAACACAAGTCTATTCGTCATATAAAAAAAAGCTCCAGTGAGATGGCTGAAATATTTAATGACGTTGATGACATAATTCCTTCGAAAACGACATCCATAATATTAGGAAATAAATTATTACGAACCTCACATCACGAATTCCTAGTAAGAGTTCGAAATTGTTTATTTATTCCAGTAGGACACAGAGAATTAAGAGCAAAGAGATTTTAACGAGAACTTCATTGCATCGGCGGCCTTTGTACCAATAGTTAAAATAACCGTTCAGATTTGCTCGTAAAATGAGTATAAAATAAATTGGAAAGTAATTTCGTAACTCATTTACTGGGTAAGTATTTGTCTAGTGATTTTAATTAGTAAAACATTTTAAAGGACATCTGAGATAAAGATTTACTCAGAACCTCAAATAACTATAATAATTATGTAATCCGATGCATGTACTTTAGTTTTAAAATTGCTTGTAAACATTTATTCTAGTACTCGGCTGGCTAGCTACCATCCTCAAGTTGAAAATCTGCCGCCAAGCATTTAACGGTGTTCCGGTAGCCTCACTTGAGAGCCAGTTCTATTCCAGGCTAGGTGTGCTTTACCATCTTCGACCACACCGTCACTAAACATCAAGTGAGTTGTGGTCAAACACCTAGCCTGTCAGCGTTAAAAAAAAACTTTCGCCTTTACAATATTAGTGTTATTATACAGGGATCAAAGATATCCTTTATCTTAATCTAATAATAGAATAGCGCAGTGTTCATGACTATTGCTTACTTGTTACTTTCACGTGTTTCCTTTCTCTCTGAACCTAATTCTAAAGTTAACGCAGTCGAAGTCGTGAGCGTAAGCTAGCATGCAATTAAAAAATCAACACGAGTTATAGAGGAAAACTAAGTGCCTAACGACAATAGCACGGCTAAAGTGCCAAAGTGATCTCGTCCAGAGATTAACTCCTAATAGAATTGTTAAGCGAGATGACATCGGCTAATCACGATCTTGGCAGGTAATTAATATATTAACAGAGCTGTGTCTTGATCTCACCTAGACGGAACCCGTGTAGAATGAACGGCATGTCACCAAATACATAGAACATGCGAGATGTATAGAAAAAAACAATATCGGAAACGTTTCGGCCAGTGGATGTGGCCAAAACTATAGTTAGAGTTTCTAATATACATAAACGTGGTGGTGCCGGTGTAAGAATAGTACCCGTAGTTGCCGTAAGAGTCGGCTAAGGGATGTAATCCGGAAGATGGGCAGCAGCGTCTTACTTGAACAATCACACCTAACTGCGCTCGCCAACCCGCCTGCCAAGCGTGGCGAGTATTGGAAAAACCCCCCCAGGAGGAGGCCTATGTCCAGCAGTGGACGTCCTATGGCTGATGATGTAATAATGATGTGATAAACGTGAGTAATCCCGAATAAGTATAACAATAAGAACAGAAAGTTACATAAACTTATTTTTTTAAAATTATAGATCACTAACGACATTTTAGAGACGAATCTTCTTAATATTATTTAGTAGTGTCGCCTTGACCAGACTAGAACCTAGACTACCTTGACAGGGACTAGAACCTGTATAGTGGCTAGGACTTGCGATTTTGTGTTGAGATACTTTATTTTGGCTTTTGTACCATTTTTTTGGTGCATTAGTAGGTACTTATTATTTTACTCATATATGTGAAAGTTTCTATATTTGAATGTATGGATGTTTGATACTCAATCACGCAAAAACGGCTGAACGGTTTTGGTTGAAATTTGGCACACATATAGTTTATTATCTGGGTTAACATATAGGATACTGTTTATATGAGAAAAATGTTAGGTTCCTGTGGGATTATCAAAAATGTTTAGGGCACTACCATTACCCACCACCAGATGTCAAGTGTCACAATACACAATAATAATGACTATTCTACTTATAACTTGACGACATCTGGTAGTGGTGGTAATATGTGTTTGAGCTCCACCTAGACGAAGTCGCAGCTAACAGCTAGTAATCTAAACTACGTACTGTAACGTTTTGAGTCTACGTTTCTCATCCAAGGAATAACACAAACTGCCGGCTTCCTTGTTTCCTGAGCGATATAATCTAGATCTTTTCATGGCCAGAGTGAATAGGTATCTATTAAGTCTGCGTGCTTTTTCTTCGACCAAATCATCGCTCACCATAAGGCGAGTTGGCGGTCAAAGGCGGACTTATCCGTAGTTTAAAAAAAAGGTTTATTAGGTTCATAATGTTCGTTTTTTTTTTTTTTACTGGTTTGCACAATAAAGAGTTTTTAATCGTCCCATTGCTAAACAAAGACAAAAAAGTTCTTTTTCCGAAATCACACATACTAGGTGTCACAGAATTAAAATGTTTAGTACAAGCTTTATTTTCGATTTAAAAAACTATGTTTTTAATTATGATTATGACAATGAGTTGAAATGGCGCCACTTTCACTCGTGGAGTGAATACGTGATTCATTTATTTCCTTTTAGAACGCAAGCGGCCGTCGCATAGCACGGGCATTACGAGGACGCCTAACAAACGTACTGTTAGGCGTGAGTCCCTTTTTCAAAATGCCTATAATATTATAATAGAGACTCACTCCTAACAGTACGTCTGCTAGGCGACCTCTGTTCGCGTTAGTGTTAGTTAGTTAGTGCTGATATCATTATATGATAATAAATCCCAATTAATTGTACTACTAAGTAGTAATTGCTCGAAGCAACTTACCATGATAGAGCCTGATGAAGATAAACGCCCACAGAATGATGAAGAAAAATACCCACTGAATGATGAAGCGTATATACTTACCATCGACAAGTATATAAATTCTGAGTAGGTGTGTGTCCCGCAAAATATTTTTTATGTGAAAGTAACGAGACAAGAGATGCTCTCCTGATAATAAGAGACAACGCCTGCCCATGACCATTGCAATGGTAACTAGAACTTTAAGTAGTAAAACAAAGTCCAGGGCACCGCTGCGTTGGCGCTCATTACTTTGAGACATTCGATGGTTAGTCTCAATAGCCCAGTAACTACCCGACTGCCAAGAAAGGGTTATGTTTTTCGCGCTTCTTGTATGTATGTGTAAATTTCTTTATGACCTCGTATCTTCCAAACGGCCAAATGGATTACGACAATTAAGGCATCGTTAGATTCGTCTCAATAACCCAAGTGTCCTTAGAGGGTTAAAAAAAACAAGACGGTGGATTTTTGGCGCGAAATAGCAATGCTTAATAAAAAAAATAACCAAGCTATCAAATAGGGTATATGAATAAAGGCAATTAAAAGAGGATTACAGAAATATATATAAGTTATAATATTTTTAAATTTAATTAGGAATAAATCTATTTTAATCGTAGTTGGGTTATAGATTTTTTAAACTCTTCCGCTTGTTTCGGTAGCCTTTCAAACTGGAACTTAGTAAAGGTTACACACTACTGCTTGCCGGCAGAATATCTAGTACTGCGCGGTACCTACCTAGACGACCTCTTGCTGAGGTCTACCAAACCAAGTATTTTTCAATGTAGTAAACCAAAACAAAAATAGCAAATAATAACTATAACAATGGAATGGACATTATGCACAATTACAAGATGTCATTACGTTGTTAACATACTAATCTACTTTCATCTGCAACATTCGACCGACAATCTTGTAAAATTACAGTCGATGCTTGTAAACAAAATGATAACAATCACGCCGTTAGCAAAAGGGCAGTAAATTGTGAAGCTGTCAATCAAACTTGTGATTTTTATAACGAAGCAAATATTCGTATTAAAGAACATCAATGTTCAGAGCGTGTGATGGTATTCGGTCACGCAATCGAAATGGCGATTTAATAAACTCTTTCCCATAACAGTTTAAAGCCACGCAGAGTTTAGAATTTTGTCTGGAGTGGAACAAAATTAAGATAGCTTTTTAAGCTATCTGTCAAACTTCCCGGCGACGTAAGCACCACGCAGATAAAGTTAAAAGTTTCTATATATATTTTTTTTTATATCTGACAGCCTAGGTGTTTGACCACAGCTCATCTGATGTTAAGTGACGGTGTGGTCGAAGATGGTAAAGCACACGTAGCCTGGAATGGAACTGGCTCTCAAGTGAGGCTGCCGGAATACACCGTTAGATGCTTGGCGGCAGATTTTCAACTAGAAGGTGGTAGCTAGCCAGCCGAGTACTAGAAAGTACCCTACCACCACGCAAAGTATAAGTATAAGTTGAATCGAGAAACATCTTTCATTTTGAAGTCGGTCTAAACAAAAAATAATTCTCATTAAATTTAAGTAGTGTTTTTGTTAATTTTTTTTCATTGTCCATTACTTTTCTCCTAGCAACAACCATTCCTTTTTTGTCACATCTAGAAACACACAAAATTCTTACTTCATTAAAAATGGTCTTGGCTTTATGGTATTTCACATTCTATAACCTTAAACTTGACCGTACACTAGTTTTGCGTTGCTTCATTATAAAAGCAACTATTACTAAATCTGGGTAAGAACCAACGCGAATAAGGCGGAGGTTGTTTAACGAAATATGTTCGTACATGAGGCGATTTAAATAAGCGAGTATAACTCAGAACGATACACAAGACTATGATGATGGAAAAGTCCCAAGCTCTTTGGAACATCTACAAGTAGATACTATAGAGCCAGACGTGTATTTGATACATTTTTGTTTTAAATAAACGAGGGTTTTGACGATTGCCATATTTTTAATTATTTGATCGACAAAAGCAATTATGGAAAGGAATTGATGTATGGAAAATAATTTGACACATGGGTTATGATAATTAAACTTAATCATCTAAAGGAAACTCCAAACTAAATCGATTATTCCAATATTTTCTCGTTATCAGAGATACACGAAGCACAAACCAAACAGTTTGAAACCACTTTCAACATAAACACAGCTACACATGGGAATTTGTTTCCCGAATGGGTGTTCTCCTATAGTTATCTTGGAGCTTTCAAGTCGCAAGTGAATCGATGTCTTCAAGGTTAGCGTGCTCCGTCCGAATCGACGGACAAATGTAAGCCTTTAAAAAAACACTTTTAGATCTGATCTTTTCTTCTCATATTATGTAGGCAAAAAGAATTTTTTTTATTTAGTATTAAAAATCGCTACTGGAATCTAAAAGTGCAATCTTTTTAAGTATGTTTGTAATATAATTATGGTCTCTTTTATTAAAAATCAAATTACTTCGTAAGGTACGTCACCACTCGGATACAATTGTCATTATGCTCTTTTATAGGCACACCACTAACTTACGTCAACTTGTGTACAAACGATCTTATATTTAACCTATGACACAAAGCTTTATCTTTGACAAAATGTGACGAAATAGTTATTTAATCAAACGCTTGATCGATCAATCGACTTTATCTTGTACTTATCACTGTATTGAATGACAATAACTATTCGGGGCAAGGTAGGTGTCAATCGTAAGATTATATACTAGCTTATCTAAATCTAAACTAGTATTATAAAGAGAAAAGTTTTTGTGTGTTTGTTTGTTTGTTCTTTTTAATTGTATGTTTTAGTTTGTATCTCAAAAACAACTTAAGTGATTTTAAAAATTGTTTCACTTTTAGAAATATTAATAAGCAGCGAGTAGCATAAGTTAATTAATCCAAAGAAAAATTGCAAGTCAAAATTTGCCTATGAAAGTAATTATTTAACGTGCGCTGCGAAAACTATAGACAATACATAAAATAATATAGTACATATTAATAGTTCTCATCATTACCCACGAAGAAGTTCACGCGGTTATATGTCTAACTATTAGTAAGTAATAATAACTGCTTTTCGTTCAAATAAGTCAATCAAAAAGCGGGTAGAATTAAAATATGATGACATTCTTATCACGATATTAATCAATTATCTATTATATATTTTTAATAGAGATGGAGGGTGGTATATGCCACTGACTTGGAGACCTTGTCTTCATGGAGCTCGTGAGAATGGCCGTGCTTCTGAAGACGCCGCGGTGAGCTCTGTGTGTTGGAATATTCCTGACATCGTAGAGGAGGACTCCGGTGTGGAAGAGTTCCAGAGCGCGCCATCGCATCCCGGTACACTACCCGCCCCCACCCCGCGCCCGTGCCGCCGCTGTCTTCTCGTGCAAGGCGCGCGCGCGTTGTCTCAGCTTGGTCCCCATGATGAAGGCCACCGGATATGGCCGAAACTATAGTCGGAGTTTCCGATAAAATTAAACATTCTATTAATTGTTTCATTTTCAATTTTGTGCATAATATTATGCAAGTTGGAATTAGGAAAACAATTATTTATTATTGGATGTTCCATACTCATATTTAAGAACTGACCCATATTTTTTCCAATTTCATCGCTGTCAAATCAAGACCACGTCAGTTTCCATAATAAAATATGATATTAATCCTTATTGAACTAAAAAGTTTCATAATGAAAGTTGACTATGCAGATGTAAATTCCTCTTTCAATTATTCAAATCGAACCTTTCGTTTGGAAGTTACGACGGGTATAACAATGATAAAAGAAAGAAAAATGCTGCGATAAGAGCGAACATCCCTACGCATAGTCTAGGCCGTGCAAAGCCGGGGCGGGTCGATAGCCATCAGTATTATCGATAACCATTACTTAGTTGTGTTAACCACCTATTTCAGTCCAATATTGATGAATTGCTTATAAAATATTCACAGCAATAATCATTCCATTAGCTGATTCATCAAAGCGGTCTCATGTAGCCGATCGATGGCTTTTTACTATCGATTCAATTTCGATCACTACTTGATCGATTACAACCGGACGGTATTCGCAAAGTACATCTGTGCTGTCGTCATTAGATTGAAAGATCGATTGCCGTTTAATATATCTTTCAAATCCTTCTTGTTCCTTGACAGAAGTTGTATTTATTTAGCATAAATCGATTTTAGAAAAGATTAATTACTAATTAATTAAATTACTTTATGGTAGAGTTTTTATGGTATTTACCGTTACCGTTTATGTGCGAGTTGTTAATAAATTAAAGCTTAGAATAAACAAGAGAAATGGACAGCAGCGGAGTAGGTGATTCATTTAGATATTTAAAATTTAGCTAATCTTTTTTATGCTTTTTTGGCGTCCCATTTGTATTTGCTATTTCATCCCTCATGTTAAAATCAAGCGAAAGTAAGTCAGTTTGAAAAGTAATACAACGCAGCGACTTTTAAGTAGGTAAAAATATTTACCGTAAACTATATTATTACTGTAAACTATATTTTTACTGTAAGCTATATTATTACTGTAAACTATATTATTACCGTTAACTATATTTTACTGTAATCTACATTATTAACTATACTATGTTACAAGCAATATATATCATCAGCAATATAATTCATAAATTCGAAAATAATATTTGTGCGTACAATCTTTCTACCAATATTATATTCCCTTAGCCCTTAAGCCTAATCCGACATTTATATTTTTCCAACAAAGAGACAACGCAAAGCGTGGACAACCGACTCAACTTAATAACTTGTAAGGCTCTATAATGAAACAATTAAGATAATAGAGAAGAAAGGATAATAAATATAAATAGATGTTTGTTTATGCATAGAAAATGGTTCCGTAGGAATTAAAAAAATATGGCGCATGGTAAAGCTACCTTCGTGGACGAGTAAAATTGAATTTTATATAAGAAAACGTAATATAAATAAACTAGCGACTCACCCTGGCTGCGCACGAGTTTACATGGCTTTTGATCTATCTCAAAGGGATTAGGCAGCGTTTTCGATGAAAGCTCAACTTGAGATCAGATTTTCAACTTGAGTGTTGTAGCTAGTCAGTCGAGTGCTAGAAAGTACCCTACCACCATGCTATGATTTCCTCACGATACTCTCCTTCACCGGAATCTCAAGCTCATTATTGGGGTTTGAACGCACGCCCTTCGGCGTGTGAACCACTGAGCCATCGTTGCTGCGAGTTATATGCAGGAACCACTGCAAATTTGAGACTAAACATCGAAAATCTCAAAGTAATGAGCACTATGTAGCAATGCCCTGGACTTCGTATAATATTTTAAAATGCGGGATACTACTGCAATGGTCATGGACAGGCGTTATCTCTTCGTCTCGTTCGCTACAAATTTATGAAAGATATGTATATAAAGAGACAAAAGATTATTGGTTTTCAATTATTCCTGGAGGTTAGAGAACCCTAAAGTCCTGAAGATCACATTAATCTTCCTCAAGTGTCAACTAGTTTGTTTTCGTTTGTCAAACACGAATTTGATTTTAAATTGAAGAAAAATTAGAATATCGACTCTGTTACTTATCTATTATTCAAATTATCTTATCCGTTATCTTTCAATGTTTATTTTTCAATTTAGATAAACATAAAGGATGTATAATTGTATATGTGGTTTATAGGATCATTAGTCCTTTTTAAAGCAACAAAACACCTCAATTGATTCCTTTTTATAGCATATATGTAGGTATAAAATCTGTATTTTAGTGTGTTAGTTACTTCTTCACGCTCAAACGGCTTGACCAATTTTGATGGGTGTGGATGTAGCTGACACCCTGGATTAACTTAAAGGCTACTTAATATCCCGCAAATGTTTACATGGGAACAGTGGAACCGCGGGGCGCAGCTAGTGTTCCATATAAAGAAAATTATTTATACCCTGTCACAGACACTTAGGTACTAACTGAATTATTAAAATACATTCACATTGTTTGAAGGAATTCAAATCTGTGCGAAATCAGTGCAAGCTCTGAGGCATTATGTATCTCGATGGATTAGCCATGCATTTATTCACTAGAATACCAAATTTGTATTCTTCACACCACCTTTCTAAGAAAGTCAATGCGTATAAGGAGGTAAGGCACATTTGCAGAGAAAATAGCCTCACACCTCGTAAGGTTTTCCCTTGCTACATGAACTGAAAGCAAATATAGATAAATAAGAGTCAATACATCATTTAGAGATGGAAATGCATGTGAAAACATTTACTTATATTAACTCTAGAACTATAAACCCATTTCTTTATCTGTAAATTAAAAACCGGGGTAAATATTTACCCCACGGGATTATTGCTCGTAAAATCGTTCTGAAAGCTGTAATCTGACTTATAAGTAAATCAATTTTTTCGTTTTTTTCATGCCAAAAAAATGGTTCAATTGAACTAAATTATAGTATAGGTCTTCAGTCGACAATGTCACTGACTAACTTAGAATCGTAGTTCAAAGTTTACCGAGTAGATATCTACCCCGGTTTGTAGTTCTAGGGTTAAATTTATTTTTGTTCAAAGAAGCTCGCATATTACCTTAATCCAAGCAAAACTGGATTTCATTATCATTAAGGTCTTCATTAATGGAAGTCCATTACTGGACATAGGCCTCTGTCAAGATACTTAACCCTATCTTCGGCTTTTCGCTTCCATCCACCGTCAGCTGTCCTACGTATATCGTCACTCCATCGAATTTCAGGGCGTCTTACGCTATGTTTGCCAATTCGGGGTCTCCACTCTAGAACACGTCTATCCCAACAGTTATCGATTTTGCGACAGATATTATGTCCATCCCATTGCCAGTCCAGCTTACTACGCGGAGCTGTGTCTGTGACTTTACTTCTCTGGCGAATTACTCCGTTCCGAATACAATGAAAGAGAAAGAAATGCCAAGCATAGCAAACTGGATTTAGTCCCATTAATAAATTACTTAGATGTACTTGAATTGAACTATATAAAGATGGGGTAGTTTGATCACGTGTTATAACACGTGGAAAAAGGGTAAGGTCATAGTCCATCACGCTGGCCAAGTGTGGGTTGGCAGACTTCACACATCTTCGAGAACTTTTTTCAAAACTCTCAGATTTGAGATCCTCACGATGTTTTCCTTCGCCGTTTGAAATTATCGGCAATACGCACATAACTCAGAAAAGACATCACAGTACGTATCGTACGTACTTCAAATCCCATTTGAAGCCAGACATTCTCCCATCTAGGCTGCCGGAACTTGACTTCTAGATAATATTCACAACTAATAAAATAATGCTAATAATGCTAATAAGGCTAATAAATAAATTAAAAGTTGTTTTTAAATTATAAATTTGTAAATAAGTTGTGTGGGTAGTATTAATTGTAAAATATTTTTTTGAGTTATTTTTTGAAGATAAAAAAAGAAAAAATACCAGTCGAATTGAGAATATCCTCCTTTTTTGAAGTCGGTTAAAAAACGTAAAATAATAAGTAAAATGTGAGTAAACGGTGATTATTAATAAGTAGATACCTCAATAAACCTTAACGACCTACAGCTCAATCCAGACGAAGGTGGTATGGTAAGCTAAATTCTCATGACAGTCAACACAAGAGTCGAAACCAAGCAGCCTGAAAGCAAAGAAGCTTTGCTCAGAAAAAAATAAGTGGCCTGAATACCTTGCAGTGTCCCTGGGCAAGCAATACCGCTGCTGCACGGAGACGCCCCCGCCACAGGTCCTCGAGCATGGGCTCCATTTGCCCCAGGTACTCCACGCGTACACCGTCGTGTTCGTTCGAGTCGTCTGTATCGTTCGAACCACCTGAAAAATTTCATGTTACTGGTTTGTCAATAAGTTCTAACCATGAATTATGTACCTACTTAGTCAATTTTCATACGTATTCCCAAAGCTCAAAGTCCTACTTATCTTATCAAATTCAAATTTCTACAAATAAAAATCAAATGACGATCGTCGGTAAGCGCATTTTAGAATGGCTGTATCGATTTAGCTAATTTCTATACCTGATTTAATAAGGTACCAAAAGATGCGGGACCAAAAGCGGAGCGTTACCGCACCGGGTACGAAGTATTTCTTGGTAAATAAGGTCTTACATAAAAAACCGGCCAAGTGCGAGCCGGACTCGCGCACAAAGGGTTCCGTACCATTATCTATAAAAATGGCAAAAAAAAAATCATGTCTGTTGTATGGCCCCCTTAAATATTTGTTTTATTTTAATTCAATTATTTGTTTTTAAAGTGAATACATAACTAAATATTCTGTGAATATTTCAAGCGTGTACCTGTTGCCGTTATCGAAATCGAGCAAACGCGAGCAAAAAAAAAAATAACGTTTGTTGTATGGTCCCCATAAATATTTATTTTATTGTTTTTTTTTTAGTATTTTTTGTTATAGCGGCAACAGAAATACATCATCTGTCTAACTATCACGGTTCCTGAGATACAGCCCGGTCACAGACGGACAGACAGACAAACGGACGGACAGCGGAGACTTAGTAATAGGATCCCGTTTTACCCTTTGGGTACGGAACCCGAAAAACTATTGTTCTTAATAGCTAGTTCATAATAGACTTTTTTATATTAAATAGTTCTACGTTTGGCCACTAACCAACGCCGGCTGGTGCGTCTGAGGATGGAGTACGCTGATCTAGAAGAGATCAGTTCACTCCAGCCCAAATTGTAGTTTATAGGAAACAAAGAATCCGGCAATGAGTTCCATTCATGGGCCGTACTCATCAAGATAGTAGAGTCGAATCGCTGCGTACGAATCATCATCATCATCAGCCATCCACTGGTGGACATAGGCCTCCTCCTGGGGGGTTTTGCCAATACTTGCCACACTTGGCAGGAGGGTTGGCGAGCTCAGTTAGGTATGATTGTTCAAGGAAGACGCTGCTGCCCATCTTCTGGATTACATCCCTTAGCCGACTCTTACGGCAACCACGGGTAGAGAGGGTGGGGTACTATTCTTACGCCGGCACCACCACGGCAACGTACGACGAATATTACGTACGAATACTAATCTTTTATTAGACGTTATGTAATATCGTCATGTAATATTTACAATTGTTATCAATACAACTTAAATGGCATTAACGTTTGTGGATGAGTAAAATCATGGTTTGTGGGTGAAATACAACTTCGCTATACATTGTTAACATGTAATGTGTTTGTTAATTGATAGTGCAAATTCAAGGTGCTGAACTTCTTGCCACGGCTGAGCCCAATGGTATTGTAAATAAATATGAAACATGTTATTCAGTCAAGTCTAATAAAAAACGCGACTCGTCGTGTGTTACTGTCGATGTGATTTATCTTAATAAGTGTCAGACTTATTACGTGTTGTTCGATTTTGGCATTTGAACTCAACTAAAAAAGACGTCTACTCGGTATGCTTCATGTCTTCGTGAACTTTATCATTCATTATAACTAGCTTACACCCGCCAATGTGTCCGCGTTAACTTTAGAATTAGGTTCAGAGAAAAATGAGTCATGTGTAAAAAACAAATAAGTAAATAATAGTCGTGAAATTTTTACAATATTAATATAAGTTTAAGATAAAGGACAAATTCAATTTATTTACTCAAATATAGGTTCAATTACATAAAGAACCAATAATTATAATACTATATACAAACATGTCAATAAACCTAATTAAAACTAAGTCCACCGTTCGAGCCCGCCACCAAACGTACCCATCAAACCGGCGGCATTTCCTCGCTGGATCGCCGGAAATTCGCTGGACTATAAAAGTCCCCAACCTCGCGGATCGCGACCCCTCTCCCTAAGGCGGCACCTTAACTCGGCCACAAACTTTGCCGCGTTGGACCCCCATGTACCCGCAGTCTTGACGGCAAACGGTACGAACTCGTACGCTGTTTCTAAGCATACGTATATGAGAAATAAAGGATATCTTTTATTCCTGAATAATAGTCCATTAGACACATTTATACCAAATTTCGAGTGGATACATCCACGTTCGGTTTTTGATAATCCCACGGGAACCTAAAATTTATTTGATAAAAGAAGTTAATCCAGGTAATAAACTTTATGTGTGTCAAATTTCATTCAAAAACGTTTAGCCGTTTTTGTGATATTGAGTTACAAACATCCAAACATCTAAACGTACAATCTTTCAAATTTATAATATTAGTGGGATTAATAGGTAAGACGGATATATAGACAGAAGGAAGGAGAAAATATCTTTAGTACATATTGAAAATGTTACTCTATCAACATGACAATGAAGAAGCAGTGTGATTTTATGCGTCTCGATGGTCCCCGAAAAGCAATGAGGCAAACCGCTTGGCCAGGCTTTAGGCTAGGATTTTCACTTGATATTAAGTGACGGTATGGTCAGAGACGGTAAACACTCCTGAAATCAAAACTGGCTTTCACATGAGGCTGCCAGAACACCATCTGGTGCTTTACAGCAGATTTTCAACTTGAGGAACCAGCCGATTACTAGGATCACTATGCTATTGGTTCCTCGCAATATTTTCCTTCAACAGCATTCTTTGTCAGACATAAAAACAGCTTAATACTGCGCTGTATAAATTATTAGGGACCTGTACAGTACATTCAATTAATATTCTAAGAGACGGCTGTGGTTATGCAAATCATTGCTACAAAGGTAATATGTTTGATTGATATAAGTGGCTGTTTCTATTAAACGTATCGTGTACTGATGGATGTCATTGATGTCATACCAATTCTTCCACTCAAATTGGTGGTCCTTGGAACGAATTACTCAGCTGTTACCGTACTAAGTAGCTCATGTGCCACTTTCGCGAAATTTTATGAACAATGAATTGCCTATTGTGGGTTACTTGATTGTATCTACGTGGCTTGCTTGTAGGACATAGATTTAAATCGACGGTAAATAGAGGCCGTAATAAACAGAATAATATTTAAATTACCATAAACCATTGGTTAAATTTTAGCAACCTTTGTGGAGAAGACCTTACTGAGTTAAGTAAGCTTAGTTTTTAAATCAACAAGTACTAATCAGGCATCTAGGAAAAGGATACCAAAAATTTGAAAAATAAAGCAGGAAGGAAATTTATCAGGCATTATGTTAAATAAAGGAGCCTTTAGAGCTTAAATTTGAGGGGAAGTTCAATACAAATATTTTGACGTGAAGCCTATTTTTGCCCAGGGGAAATCATTAATGGATTCCACTGGTTCTGGGGAGGCGAGGTGCCGTGCGAAGGCTTAAAACCCTTAAGGTGTTTCTTGTGTTACTTTTCTTTAAAATGTCTAATGCTGTTGGTCTCTGGTGGTCTCCACAGCGTCACCGGACTAAAGCCAAATAGTTTTAAGAGCCGAAGCTGCGAAAACGCTTCTGCACTCGTCCGCGACATCATAAAACCGATTTTGTAGCGACCACAGTCAGAGGTTAGCGCGGACGGTTCACACGCCGAAGGACGTGGGTACAAAATCCAACAATGACCTTGAGCTGCCGGTTAAGGAAAACATCCTGAGGAAACCATAGCATGATGGTAGGGTCCTTTTAGTACTCGGCTGGCCAGGTACCACTAACAAGTTGAAAATCTACCGCCAAGCATCTAACGGTGTGTTCCAGGTGAGCTGTGGTCAAACACCTAGCCTGTCAACCAAACCCAAAAATAAATTTGTGTTGGCCAAATTATGAAAAAAAAAAAACAATTGTCTTCGATGTACATTCAAAATTGGCTTCCCAAACTTGGTTATACTCTCGACGGAATTGCACATTCAGGCGTGAACGCAGCCTTGATTTGATCCAATCAGCACGGAAGTTCTCTAATGTCAGCCTGTCAATAAAGGACCGTGTGTGGATCGGATAACATGATGCGAGTCAATTTCATTTAGATCAAATGTTTATTCTAAAATCTGAAGATAGCTTAATGGTTCTGGCAGACGTAACTATTTAAAGCTCGTTTATTTCTACGGATAATAATAATAGTACCAGTGATTTCAGACTTACCTATAAATTACCTAGTAGTTTTCTTATAGGTATGTATATTGAATTTGTGCATAAAATAGACTAAAGAAACAATTCAATCAAGTTTGAGAATTACGATTGTTAAGGCATACCAGAATTTGAAAAAAAATTGGACACTAGCTGGTACCATGCTGTTGCAGAAAAAAAACAATTGTACCCTGGTTATGATCTTCGAAAGTTTTGGCGGGAACGCGGTAAGAGTCGCGTCGCCCCATTGTATTTTTTTCCAAAACTAGTGTTTTTCGAGTGTTTATGCTTAAAAAGAGTGGTGTTCTATTCATAAAGTGCCGAATTACAAGCGCGAGTGTGGGAAAGTGATATAATGTGGCGAAACATGACTTTTCGTGTTGCTTCCAAAACTCCATCCAGAAGCTTATAGTAATTTCGCCACTACTTTACTAAGGCATGACTTGATTTGACTGGTACGGACTGGACTTGACCAAGACTGGACTTTGACTATAAATATATATAAATAAATATAGATGTAAGACATGAATTGCAAAAACTGAAGACAAGACAGTATAGCTTTATAGCTTTAGCCTGCCCGATGGGCCAAATTAATAAAAAAAGAGTGCGGACAATAAGTTAACCAAGGTTCATTGCAACGCCAAGACGTCTCATAAAATATGAATAAACATAAATTCATTTTTACATATTAGAAGATAAACATGTATTTTTAACAATTGTGACCCATTAGCTCCCGAACTACGAGGTGAAAAAAATGGTATAGTTATACACAATTATGTACAGTTGTGCGAGCTAATGCCCAAAATAGTCATTATGATGCAAGGTAAGTTACTGACCGCTTATAACAAACAACTTCTATCAGCTGATAATAATCAATTCAACCAGGATAATGACGAAGCGGAGCGGCAGTGTCAAATAATAAAGTAATATTATTTTATTGTCGTAAATATGTATTTAAATTTGCTTCCTTAGTGGGGGAGGCAATTGAAAAAACGGATGATAGCAAAATACGGTTTGGTACGGACAAATATTATAATGTGGTGGAACATGTATTTTCGTGCTGCTCCCAAAATTCTTGACAATGACTATGACTTATAAGAAATAAATATATGAATATATTGGACATTAGCTAAATGCAATGCCAAAAATAAATAGGTAACATACCGGTCGTCCAATATCTGTGTTTGTTGATCCTGCGTGTGTGAGAGCATCCCTCGAAAACATAGGCAGAATCCTGAAACAATAACACCCGTTTTAGAATGAAATTTCATCAATTACAAACGCTTCTGGAAGTCTCGTTACTCATAAGATTTATGAATTTACTTAACTTACGGGAAAAGCTCGTGTGAGATTTACGGATGGAAGAAAGTGCTTCGAAAATATCATCATGCGTGTGATTTATGGGATCAGATATGATATTCTAAGCTGATATTCCAATGCAAAATCGAAACATGTTTTTTGGCAAAACCTCTTTGCGGAGGGCAAAACCGGACTATGGTGATGTTAATCACACTAATATTATAAATAAGACAGCTTATTTGTATGTTTGTTATTTCGTCACGCTGAAATGGCTTTTTGGATTTCGATGAAATTTATAAATTACTTATCATAAAATGGTGAATGTGATGATATATGTGCTTTCGTAATGTGTTTCCAAAACTGCCTTATTTTATATTTTGATTTCGATTATGACTAAGACTTTTTTTACTTAATTTTATCACTAGATATATTGGATTACTTGGATACTTGACACTGTCGGAATGCAAAAAATGAGATATCAAAACAAAAAAAATTACAATAAAAAATTTGAGTGTCTATTTTTATTTCTTGTTTATTTAAACTCTAAACTCATCTCTTCAAATGTCTAATTGACCTTTGGCGTTTGCCTTCAGTTAGTTCATTCAGTTTGCGGTTGAAGATAGTGGACAAGAATATTCGTATCTATTCTTGTTCCATTGTAGTAAAGTTGTTTACTGCTTTTTAACTCAATATTAACCATGACCTGTTATTTCAGAGTATTTTAACCCAGTGTCTAATATTTTCCCGACATTGACTTGAAATAGATGCTTTTTAAAGTTCCTCGTTTATTAAAAACATTTTTACGTTATCCATTATTCAAATTGCATTTGAACATACTAAAATCAGATATACAACTGGCGTAGACTCAGGATAAATAACTGAATACAATAAAACTAATATAAAATCAGTGTAGCGCGTTCTAAATATCTATTTATGTCAAGGAATGCGTCCATTAACAAAGTTTGACAGACTGTAAAAACATTTGAAGAAAAACTTGCTTATTTGGGCGATGAATGAGTTGTGTTTCTTCTTTTGGTTCTAAGAATTGATTGCAAGGCGTAATTCAGTCTCTGCCATAGAAGTGAAAATTTCTAACATTTTAGCCCTGAGTTAAAATTAAAATTTTAACTTATTCCGAGTACTGTACTTTTCTCATAGTACTTCACTCATCTCGGTCTTATGATTTTCACTTTGTTAAGCATTATTACAATCTATGACAATGTCTTCAACTCAATATCTTCCTTATTTTGTAACTCATCATCATCCACAGCCTTCACTATTCTCTTGCTGGGTATAAGCTCTTTTGCCTCTTTCTCTTATATAAAATTTACAGCACCTACATTTTTTTTTTACATATTCCACGTCACCGTGCAGATCACAAATCAATGTCTTTCGTGCATTCGTAGTCCAATTAGGCGCCTCTCGTTCGATCCCGTGATCTCATTCCTAAAGTCGAGTGATTTACCGCCGTATTGGTGACGCAAGTGTCCACCAGCCCATGACCGAACACTCCTTGTACCTATGTGGCCTATTTAGTGTTTACACATGCCAATGTATCGACGGCGGCTCGGTGGCATATTCGATTGATTTTCGTTGGAATGCTTTTGAGGTGGTTTTAGTTCCAGATGTATCAATTCGGATCGCACTACGTTTTATATGGTTAAAGAAACAATGAAAGTAAAGGGAGATGATTTTCATTGTTAACGGTTTGTTCGGTAAAGAGTGATTAGCATTCAAAGAGAATTACCGTGCTACAGACGAGACGCCAGCCTATTTTATCACAGATTTTACACTTCGAGATAACTTTGAGATTATTTTGACACACTTTGTTTTTATGTAATTTAGTACCGGCACATCCCTATTCATTTGGCTAGCCTTGTCCTACGAAAATTATTTTTTTCTTAAATATACTATACGTTTGACTGCTACCATAGCTGATGCAGTCTATGATAGAACACACTTGGGTAGAAGAAACAAATTCCTCCGCAACTTGAGGTATCCGTTTTGTACATTTTGGAGACAACTATTCGGGCAGCAAATTTCACTGTTCAGCAGTTCGTATACTGATAGTAGTGATCTATCCGTGGAAACGGTGTTGCTTTTTAGAGGTTTTCACTGTCATATAGTTATAAAATGGGCAGGGTGGAGTTCTGCGTCTGGTTGTTTTATATGTATTATAATTATGAATTTACAAAAAAAAGTTTATAAGTATTCCAATAGTTATCTAGTTCTCATAGTATAAGCTTTGTTTAGTTTAGGGCTAGATAGTACTGTGTGAAATGTTCTAAAATATTTATTTAATTGGCACAGTTCTCAATATTAATTTTATTATTCCCCAATTCCCGTTTCTGGCTAGATATAAATTAGTTTGTTAACCATTCTCAGCCGCGATTTCACATAATATTCAGTGAACTGTTCTCAAATTCCTGGTTGTCAATTTATAAACAACGCTTCTTTTGTCATCATGATCATATCAGGTTTTTTTTATTGTGAGACGTTTTTTGTGCTTTTGTAATTAGGTATAAGTACTAATTTACAAGATCCCACATAGTTCAGTTTATACACTGAACACCAATATCAACAGTTTTTATCCTGTCCAAGGCCTATGAATGTAGGTAACTGTTTACTTTAGATTCGTTAGCACCATTCTTGTTTTATCCAGATACACTCCAAATGGTGTTCTGCTATAAATGGAGTAACTGATAAATCTAAATTTTGCTTTGTATTCACGCTCCTTTGAATTTTAGGCGCGCTTCTGCTTTACAAGGAGCTTTATTGTGTTCAAATGGCATAATAGTTTAGCGACTTACGATTGCTCGAGGGTATTGTCTACTAAGAATTCATGTTGTCACACCAATTTTATTATTATTATATTTTTTCATCACATCGCATATACGAATACAAATCAGTCTTGTTTTTATAAAATGTTCAAATGCTGGGTGCGGGTCTCTTGTTTTGTGGGAAGGGTAAATCCTATTTAAGCAACACGAAAAGTTATGTAACTATTATATAGGTAGGTATATACGAGTATATATAATGCACAATAATACTTATAATGCATATATAATACTTATAATGCACAATGCGGCAATTTACGTTTCTGTTTTTCTTTAATTTGTATCCCTTCTATACTTACTTATTTTTTTTATATAGAGGTTTAGTGACTTTGGTAAATGGAATTCCATTTGTTACGCTTTTCATTCAAATTAATGGTATTCAATGTGATAAAGTTTCGGCAGCTTCAGAATCCTTCTGGCTTCCAATGTGGAGATCCTGGGTTCGAATCCCATGGCACACACCTCTGCCTTTTCTTAGTTATGTGCGTATTGCCGCTGAGTTCAAACGGTAAAGAAAACCATCGTAATGAAACCTAAAGAAAAACATCGTAATGAAACTTAAAGCAAAACGTTGTAATGAAACCTATAGTCATGTCCGAGAGATCTTAAAAAAGTTCTTGAAGATATGTGAAGTCTGTCAACCTGCACTTGGCCAGCTCGGTGGACTATGGCCTTTCAATTATCACAATGAGAAGATGCCCGTGCCCAGCAGTGAGATAGTTTATAAAAACAATACTGTATGTGGATTATCGTATTTGAAATGTGATGAAAAAAGCCACAAATGTTATAAAATTTTGATGCGCTTTAAGTTTTGTTGATATTTGTAAAATCGTTTTGTACTATTTTGTCATGATAGTCGTGGAAAACTAAAGGCGCAAAATAAACGCCGTCAAAGCTAAGGAAGCACTTGCTAATGCGAAGCCAATTATTATTCTAAGGACGGTAATTGTTATCGTGATATCGTCAACTATATTAATATTTTATTACAAATAGGACTGGACTATGATATGATCAAAATTTGCGTGGTGTAGCATGCAAAACGAAGATATAGTGTCATAAATGGTTGATGTTTCCAATATGGAACACTACCAGCAGATTCATGTTTATAAGTAGGTATATACTGATTTAAAACTCTCTTCAGCGGTCAACGACATTTTTTAATTAGTAGATACTAATTAAAAATAGAATTAACCAATAAATATTCAAATCACTACATTTAGATGTAGACTAGATATTGACGGGATATAAGACGTCATAGTTGTATTTGTCAAACCAAGAAACAAGCATAAGAATTGTATTTTTTCTACACAATATTGATCTTGTTTCTACATTTGTCATCACGCTACACTACGTCATAATCATCAGCCTGGAAAGTCAACTGCTGGACATAAGCCTCTCCCAGGACACGCCACTCAGCCCGAACTTCGGCTTTACGCTTCTAACCGCAAGCTAGCTATCCCACATATATCGTCACTCAGAACAGAGTCTCAGGGGGTCCTAGGCAACGTTTGCCAAATCGCGGTCTCTAGAACACGTCTACCCCAGCTTTCTTTTTATTTATCGGTTCTGCGATATGTCCAGCCCATTGCCACTTTAGCTTGCTAATACGCTAAGCTATGTCTGTGAATTTAGTTCTCTGGCGAATTACTTCGTTCCGGATACGATTCCTCAGAGAAATGCCGAGCATAGTTTTTTCCATAGCTCGCTGAGCGACTTTAAACTTACGGAACATTCCCGCTGTGAGTGTCCACGTTTTGCCTCCGTAGGTTATGACAGGCAGAACGCAGTGATTAAAGACTTTTGTCTTGAGACTTTGTGGGATGGATGACGAATAGACTCAACGTAGTTTTCTGATTGTTGCCCAGCCCAACTGTATTCTTCTATTGGCTTCACCGTCAAAATTGTTTTTACCTAGTTCGAGTGTCTGCCTTGTAAACATATTTCTGAACAATGTCTAAAGTGAAACAATTTATGGCAACCGGTCACAGAACAAAGTTATCAATGAACATGACCTTGGTTTTATCCAAGTTCATCCAGAGACCGATGCGTTGAGAAGAATCAGTAAGACTGGACAACATACATTTTAAGTCCTCCAGCGATTCAGCCATTATGACGATGTCACCCGCAAAAACCTCGCATGATAATCCGTTGACACACAGACAGAAAGACAGAAAGACAGACGGACAGACTGACGGACGGACTTTGTTTTATAATAGGTAAGGTATTCCTTCAAAGCAAAACTCAACTTTTTACTTCGAAACCAATCCCAATTGCCATTAAATAACAGTAAAACCCAAAGCAACCGATTGCCACGTCGTTAATCTTTTTATTAGTTCATTGATAACCACTTGTGTTTCCTAAAGCGAAGTATTCCGATCGTATCAGCTCATTGGTATGCAATCGGTGGCTATCGGCAGCATAAAGAGCAAGCGCCGGCTGTGATGGAAATTGTAATCACTTGACACTCATACAACGTTGAAGACCCTTTGTCATAAACTTAATTAGATACTTCAAACTTTGTGTTGTGTAATTTCTATGCGACAAATATGTGGCATCATCATCATCGTCATCATTATCTCAGCCGTAGGACGTCCACTGCTGGATATAGGCCTCCCCCATTGACTTCCATGAAGACCGGTTGGAAGCGGCTCGCATCCAGCGCGTTCCTGCGGTCTTTACGAGGTCGTCTGTCCACCTTGTGGGCGGACGTCCTACGCTGCGCTTGCCGGTCCGTGGTCTCCACTCCAGAACTTTGCAGCCCCATCGACTATCAATTCTACGTGCTATGTGCCCTGCCCACTGCTAAGCTATATAGCAATGCCAATATGTGGCAAGTACCTTCTGTTTGATAGAGTCAAGTTAAGAAAATATGTACATTAACTATTACGGATCAGCCAGGTTTTTTTCATATAAACTCTTCTAGATGCGTGCTTCTTCTCATTGTCATAAACTGAATGGTCGTAGGGTACTTTAGTACTTGGTTGGCTAGCTACCACCCTCAAGTTGAAAGTTTGCCGCCAAGCGTCTAAGGGTATGTTCCTGCAGCCTTACTTGAGAGCCAGTTCTATTCCAGGCCAGGTGTGCCATCTTCGACAACACTGCCACTTAATATCAGGTGAGATGTGGTCAATCACCTAGCTTGTCAACCATAAAAAAAAATAGACAGCCCTGTTGGCTCATCGCACTAATTTTATAAAGGCGAAAGTTTTTTATTACTTTTTCACGCTCAAACGGCTAGACCAGTTTTGATAAAATCTGGTTGACACCCTGGATTAACACATAGGTTTGTTATCCTGAAAAAAACTTGTAGTGTTCACTTGGGAACAGCAGGTAACAACCGCGCAGTTAGTTGATAGTATATCTGCTTTAAAAGCATAGGGCGTGGGTTCGATTCCACACCCAGGACAAATATTTTGTGATATAAACATGTGTTTGTTCTGTATCTGGATGTTCTGTATGTAGATTTAAAAAAAATGCTATATAATTATTCTATCAGTTATCCACTTCAGACTGACTGACTGGCTGACTTCCATAGTACAAGCTTTGCTTAGTTTGGGGGTCAGATATGCGCTGTGTATAATATCCTACTATATAAAACAAAATGTACGAATGGTAAGGCCATAGTATATCACACTGGACAATGAGTATTGCCAGACTTAACACATATCCTAGAACTGTTTTAAGAACTATTAGAGATGAAGATTTTCTCGCAATGTTTTCCTACATCATTTGAAATCAACGGAATAAGCACATTACTTAGAAAAGACAATGATTCGTTTTGAGAATCGACCCCAGAACCTTCAAGTTGGAGCCAGACGGTCTCCTAACTAGGCCACTGAAATTTATAGCTATATCTATTTACGAGTGAAACGCCACAAACAATAACTACGTATTATTTCAACATGTGAGAGTATGAAGGCAATTATTTAAAAAAAAACGACCCCATTCATGAAATTCTTGTGGCATGATGACAAAGAGTTTTATATCTCTCCTTATAAAGACGGCGCCGGCGCCTTGTTGCTCTTAAGTTGATTGTTTAATCCTTTTAAGAGTTATTTAATTTTTTATTATTTCCGTTCTCAATGCTTACGAAGAATAATTTGTGTTTAAGTTGTTTATGATTTTAATGGTTACATGGTTAGAAATGAAAGCTCCTGTCATACGAATGTTTTTTTTTTCAATGTAGGCACTAAGCGCCTTAGCCATATTTCCTGTTTAGTTTAAAGCAATGGGTAGTATGGTCTCAGTTACTCGCTTAGGTGTCACATTAATAATAGTTTTAAACGTTTAAAGGAGGTGTCGGGTGACTAGAATACTGCCATCTATATTTAGCAATGATAGCTCAGTGGTTAGCGCGGTTGTGTCGCACGTCGAAGGGCATTCAATCCCCAACAATGAGCTTAAACAGCCGGAGAAGAAAAACATTGTGAGGAAACCATATCACGGTGGTAGGGTGATTTATAGTACTCGGCTGGCTAGCTACCACACTCAATTACAAAATCTGCCTAATGGTGTGTTCCGGCAGCCTCACTTGAGAGCCGGTTCCATTCCAGGCTAGGTATATTTACCATCTTCGGTCACACCGTCACTTAACATCAGGTGAGCTGTGGTCAAACAACCATAAAAAAAAAACTCAAAAACTTACCATTATATAATATCAACTTCTTGACAATGGAAAAATGCACAAAGCGCAATGCCACGATGAAGAAAATAAATTTAACCTGATAGACCTGTCTGTCTACTTATATATATCTAAGTGATTGAGAACGTAAACGCGTAACTTAATACCATTAATCAGTGATTAAAATAAAACATGATTGAACTCTTTGTATGAATCTGGATTCAATCACACTAAGCACTTATATAAATTTAAAAAGGTATTATATCTCTATTTTCGTGTTCGAACTTTGTAAGTCCCTATAAATAATTCCAAACATTTAAACTAATTGTTAGTTTTTTTAATGTAAAAGTAATCGACTAACGCACGAGACAAGCGAGACGCTAATAACTATACACTACAAAACAAAACATATCTGATAACACCTAAGTTACAAGTTAATAAAACATTAAACATTGCGTGGGGGTTGGGTACTTTCTAGTACTCTGGCTGGCTAGCTACCACCCTCAAGTTGAAAATCTGCCGCCATGCATTTAACGGTGGGATCCGGCAGCCTCATTTGAGAGCCAGTTCCATTCCAGGCTAGGTGTGTTTTACCATCTTCGACCACACCGTCACTTAACATCAGGTGGTCAAACACATAGCCTGTCAGCCATAAAAAAAAACATTTACACTTATTTTTTTCATTATACGCAATAGGTTTGCGTTTGATGATAAGCAATGATGTTAGGATGGAACACGCTTACCTAAGGGACCTGTTTACTCTTGATTTGAAAGCACTCATATTGTACTTTTCAGGAAACACAGACTCCGGTAAAGAGTTCCACATCCTCGCTGTGCGAATAAAGAATGTGGATTCGAAGCGCTTAGTGCGCACATGAAGAACGTCCACCATGTACGGGTGACGTTTTGGTCCCGTTTGTCTGGCCATCTGGTGGTAAAAAGGGACGGGGGGAACCAAGTCATGCAACTACAAGGCACAAAGTTTAATTATCGATGTCAATGTCATATAGTAATAATCTGATAGCATCATTGCTTCGACACTCGTTACTTTGATACTTTCGATGGTCAAACACCTAGCCTGTAACCCATAAAAAAGTAGGTTATTGTGTAAAACCGTCTTGCGGTACTAGCTCATAAAATTATTTTATTTTCTTTCTTAGTTGTGCACAATAAAGAGTTTCTATCTATCTGTTTAGTCTGTGAAAAGTTTTAGTCAAAGTAATTAAGCTTTAAAAAAACTGTCCTTATCTAATGGACTTAAATGAAAAAAGACAGCAACATTTTAAATTAGTTTAGATCTGTCAACTAGAACTTGGTGGTAGATCTCCTTATCAGGAGGTCGTCTAGGTAGGTACCGCCGCAGTACCAGACATTCTGCCGCTAAGCAGTAGTGTGTAAACATTACTGTGTTCCGGTTTTAAGGGTACCTACTGCAGCTAGCAAAATTACTGGGCTGTTGAGACTAACCACTTATTGTCTCAAAGTTATGAGTGCCAAAGCAGCGATGCCCTGGACTTTGTTTTGCTCCTTATAGTTCTATGTATCGATGCAATGGTCATAGACAGGCGTCATCTCTTACCATCAGGAGAGCGTCTCGTTCGTCTCATTATTAATATGTACATCAAATAAAGAATAGAAGCCTTTGAAATCGGTCTTATTGTAAAGCTAACCGCTCGATTAACATTGTGTTTAAAAAAACATAATTTAACTTATCATACTAAACCACGTTTAAATGCTAACCCCATTTTAAAAATAGACAATCGAGAAGAATTACACCAATTATTTTTATGGGGTTTACACAAAGGCCCTTTACATGGTCGGCAAACAACATTTATAATTTGATTTGTCCGCAGTGCGGGTCAAAAAGACCCATTTACATTAACAGCTCGTAAATTTACGTCCGGTTAACGAATAGCTAACGCAATTAGCTTGTATGTTTGTGTCCAATAGTGGTATATTAGTGGACATCAATATGATGAACAATTTGTCGATTCTTCATTTATACATTTATTTATTTCGGAACAATAAAAAACTATATCAAATACGTTAATAATAGTTTTCAGGTTAGCCATAAAAAATTGTAAAAAGTGTGAGACAGCGCCCCTGGCGGAATAAAATGGAAAGTGTTTTTTTTTTCATATAGTCAACTATTTTTACGTACAATATAAGTCTTCATAATTCCAATTTATATGCTTTTTTAATTTAAGGTTTGCCTATAGTAAAAGTTGTTTATAATAATGAGTATAATGTTAGCCAACAACGTTATCTACATAATAAATTTATATTTTTTGTTAGTAAATACACGTCATCTAGCTAGGTGTCATATTTATATATGTACTTACATATACATGTATACATATGAATGGGTGTGAATGCGTGCGTGATGTGCGTGCTAAAGCGCATAGAGAACACACACAAATCTTCTAAAAATATAATAATGAATGAAGTTATTTTAAAATCATAAAATGTTTTTTTTTTTTATTTTAGTTTCCTCTAGCCTCTAGGGTATATAAAAGTTTGGGATATACTCAACTGAAAAGGAGTAATTATATAACGAATAGCTTTAAGGGGCACACAAAAAATCTCGAAAAAAAATATCTGTTTCTCCTTACCCTTGACCAAAAGTCAAGGACCAACGTACTTTTTCTATGGCGTAGATGATTTTTAATTGCGATTACATAGTTGTGTCTACAGTAAAAGTTTTTTTAAAAGTAAAAGTAATGACAAAGCAATGAGCAAGTTTTACTTGGTGGTAAGTCTCCTTAGCGGAAGGTCGTCTAGGTAGGTACCACCAGATATTCTGCCGACAAGCAGTGTATACACGTTACTGTGTTTCGGTTTGAAGGGTACTGCAGCTAGCGAAATTACTGGGCTGTTGCGACTAACCATCTAGTCTCAAAGCGGATCAATCAAATCAAATCAGCGATGCCCTAGACTTTATTTTGTTACTTAAAATTCTGTGTATCGCTGCAATGGACATGGACAGGCGTTATCTCTTACCATCAGGAGATCGTCTCGTTTATCTCAGGCTTCTCAAATTACAGTCATCTTAAATTAATTAATTTTACTATTAACTTACAATTAACATTAGAACGTTTGACTTCGAATCTAGAGATGCTGGGTTCGAATACCAAGGCACTTCTGTATTTTCTCATTTATGTGCGTATTGCCGTGACTTCAAACGGTGAAGGAAAATATCGTGAGGAAGCCGGCATTTCAGAGAGTCCATAAAGAGTTCTCCAAGATCTGTGAAGTCTGCAAACCCGTAATTGGCCAGCGTGGCGGACTATGGTCTTACTTTTCTCACGATGAGAAGAGGCCCGTGCTCAGCAGTGGGATAGTTTATAAAAACCGGCCAAGTGCGAGTCGGACTCGCGCAACGAAGGGTTTCGTACCATTAACTATAAAAACGGCAAAAAAATCATGTCTGTTGTATGGGAGCCCCACTTACATATTTTTTATTCTGTTTTTTAGTATTTGTTGTTATAGCGGCAACAGAAATAGGTACATCATCTGTGAAAATTTCAACTGTCTAACTATCACAGTTCATGAGATACTGCCTGGTGACAAACGGACAGACAGACGCACGGACAGCGGAGTCTTAGTAATAGTGGGTACGGAACCCTAAAAACAGGGCTGACTCGGAAGTAAGTGCATTTACTCTCAACTTTACTAAGCTTTAAATTCGTTTAATTTAAAACTCTTTTATAATTAATTTATCTAACGAAGCGGTTAACTTTTTTTAGCTTAAAATGTAACTGCTATGAAAATTCGTCTCAGTTCGTTAACCAAGCTAGTTTTTTTTTTTTCTATTTTCATCAACTTGTGAATCACTAAAACTGCCGGTTTATGCCATAGTTTTTTATTTTTATTTTTTAGTAGAATCGAATAACTTAGCATGACGCAATGTTACGTGACACCATTTCAGTCAAAACAAAAAAGGAATTTTTGTTCTAATATTTCTAGCAATTTGTTCTATGAGGTTATAAGCTTAGGGAGTACCTACTTTACCGAAATATGGTGTCTGTACTCATTAACCGACTTCAAAAAAGGAGGAGGTTCTACGTTCGACTGTATGTATTTTTATTTTTTATAAACAACTTATAGGTACTACGGGCAGAACTATGGAATCGTTACAAGCTAAAAAAGCTATAACCCGATTGCAATTAAAATAGGTAGCTATAATTAAAAGAAAAAAACTTTTTAAACGAGTTTATTATTTCTAATTAAATTTAAACATATAACTTACATATATATTTTTGTAATCCTCTTTTAATTTCCTTTATTTTGATACCTTACCCGAAAAGTTTTGGTATTTTTTTTTAATTATATATTTTGCGCCAATAATCCGCCATTTTGTCTTTTTTCAAACACCTACCTAGGAACACTTGAGTTTTTAAGATAAATATAACGATAACTTAACTGTCGAATTCCATCCAGCTGTTTGCAAGATACTAGGTAATAAAGACATTAACATACAGACATACAAGATACAAATAACATAACTCTTCCTTGGCAGTCAGGTAAAAAATAATACAGCTCCATGATCAAATCTTAACGAATTTTTTCTACGAAGCAGCTATTTTTGTACGTTTTCAAAGGGGCTAGCATATCAATTTGCGAGATTTATGTACTGCATAAACAATAGAAAAATATACGAAGTGTGAGACAGCGCCCCATAGCGAGATAAAATGGATACTATTTTTATTCATACATTCAACTATTGTTGTACTACATAGCGTTGATAGCACAGTTAGCGTGGTCGGCTTACACGACGAAGGGCGTGATTTCAAACTCCAACAATGAGCTTGAGCTGCCGGTGAAGGAAAACATTGTGGTAGGGATATTTTGTAGTATTCGGCTGGCTAGCTACTACCCTTAAGTTGAAAATCTGCCGCCAAGCTCCTAATGGTGTATTCCGACAGCCTTACTTGAGAGCCAGTTTTATTCCAGGCTAGGTGTCCTTTACCATCTTTAAACACACCGTCATATAACATCTGTGAGCTGTGATCAACCTCTTCAAATTTAAAACTAAATGTTTAATTTTAAAAGGCTAATTGTTTTCTCAAATTTAATGTTGGACCCATTAAGTTTTGCCTATAGTAAAAGTTTTTTATAATAATGAGGTTAATAACCCCCTTTCGGCTTGGTATACTCTAAGCTTATAGACTTATTTAAGAGTTGTTTTACACAACTGCCCAAAAAAAAGTGTAATGCTTTCATGTATGTGAGTTTCTTTATTTCACCATAACTTATAAATACATTAACAGATTTGGATGTATGGGTACCGTTTGAATCCTTACATAACCATGAGTGACGCCGGCTATAAATTAAAAAAAAAAACTTGTTAAAAAGGTAGGTATCCGTGTTTTTTTTTTTTAAATTAAGCTTTTTATCATGTTTCATCAGGCTATGCTTAGTTATCAGAAAGAGATAGTCGATAATACCGTCAATTGAAAACCTAATTACAATAAAAAATCTATCAATATAAAATAAAATAAATTTAGTATTCTATCAGCTATCTGACTTCCATAGTTATAAGCTTTGCTAAGGTCAGATGGCGCTGTGTGTAATGTTCTACGATATTTATTTATTTATTTTTATCAATCTATTTTTAGTAACCGTAAAATAGCTTATTGTCTTAACAGCCACGCATAAAAACAATTCAAATTATGTTTTAATGACAGTTTTAAATCAATTTTTGCTCTAATTACCTATTCGTAATAATAACCTAATAATTACCTATTCGTGTATTCGTATTTCGTATTAGACTTAGAATATTACTGCCAAGATTGGCACCGCTCCCTTAGCTTGCTCATTGTCTTTGAACCTAATTGCTGTAATAAGACAGTTTTAGAACGGGTGGTGATTGCAATGATCGAAATATATGTGCCGAAGCTATCAAGAATGGCGTCAGCATTCTGGAAAAGACATTCTTCTTTTTATTACAATGGAGATCGTTCACAATCATTTCTTATAAATTCGTTTTCTATTTAGATGCCTATATGAAAATTTGTAGATAGCATTTGAATTATGAATAAAAATTGATACCGAATCAAAAATGGTAAAAAAAAACTACAAATTTAATTTCCAGTTCTCGAAAAGGAGTACGAATTGGATAAAAGATTGAATATCCAGTTGGCTCAGTTATAGCGTGTGTCTGCTTAATAATCAGGGCTGCACGTGTTCGATTCTCAGATATCCTGCTGGGAAGAACCTATTTTCATGATTAATTTTATGTATTTCATTCATTTCGGATAACCCCAGTTTTTATTATATAAATGTTACGCATTGTTTATTTGTTGCCTTGGTGGTGCCGGCGTAAGAATTGTACCCTACCCTCTCTACCCGTGGTTGCCGTAAGAGTCGGCTAAGGGATATAATCCGGAAGATGGGCAGCAGCGTCTTCCTTGAACAATCACACCTAACTGCGCTCACCGCTCGCCAACCCGCATGCCAAGCGTAGCGAGTATTGGCAAAACCCCCCCAGGAGGAGGCCTATGCCCAGCAGTGGACGACCTATGGCTGATGATGTGATGTGTGATGTGATTGTGCAGGTAGTATGCTTCAAAAACGAAGTACAAAACATAAAAGCCACGAACTGACGAAATTTCAAGTTTGTAGCTTCTGTGATTTAGGATCTGTGTTGATGAATCAGTCAGTCAGTCATGACATGTAAGTATATACAATTATCCATATATGTAGGTAGGTATATAATACACCATGTACAGGTGACGTAAAACACCTTACAAGTACACTAAAAGAATGAATGAACCGTATGTCGGTGGAATGCAAATTGTTACAATGGAATTTAACGCATTCTGTTATTTTTCAAAACAACTTTGTATTATAAAACATAAACTTCATCCGGTTCTGATACATGACAAGGTGTAGGTGTATATTATCCTAGTTCGTTACACCTTTGCTTATAGTCTGGACGATAACTAGCTCTTTATTATAAACATTAGTCTATTCGTTTCTACAGTATCCAGATGCCAGGTCTATTGAACCTTACTGTTGCTAACCAAGTGTTGCAGATTTTTTTGTACGGTAAAATGAGTTTCCGTCCCAATTTTTCGAAATAAAGAACTATGATGTTTGTGGTGTATATGTCGCAGACAATTTGTATAATTCAATTTTTTTACAAAAGGCGTCGTCTGCTTAAAAGCTCTCGCAGTTTCAAAATTTTTCAAAATGGTTATCTATGATTTTTGTGGTGTATATGTCGCAGGCAATTTGTATAACTCCGCGTTTTATAAACGGCGTCGTCTGTTTAAACGCATTTGCAGTTTTGAAATGTTTCAAAATGGTGGACTATGATTTTTGTGGTGTATATATGGCGCAGGCAATTTTTATGATTTCACTTTTTACAAACGGCGTCGTCTGTTTAAAAACACTCGCAGTTTTGTACTACAACCTTCAAAATAGCACCATTTACTTTAATGTCACCACATCACACATCATCAGCCATAGGACGTCTACTGCTGGACATAGGGGGGGGGTTTTGCCAATACTCGCCACGTTGGGCAGGCGGGTTGGCGAGTGCAGTTAGGTGTGATTGTTCAAGGAAGACGCTGCTGCCCATCTTCCGGATTACATCCCTTAGCCGACTCTTACGGCAACCACGGGTAGAGAGGGTGAGGTTTTATTCTTATTATTACTTTAATATAATATAGATTTATTATCATAAACTTATTGAAGGGTGTGATTTTTTGAAAATATGTGTCTACCTACCTACCCTCAAAATTACTCAGATAATGATCTTTAGATATACGAGATGATGACGACGGCGAGGTTCTTAAAAATGCTCTGTTAGTCCATTCGATAGGAACTCTGCTTCATTGGTTTTAGGACGTGGATTCGATTCTCTCTTACGACAAATATATGTTAAGAACATTGAAATACGACAAGTTGTTATTTTTGGCTTAGTATGTCCCAAGCTCATTAACCTGCATGTGTTTACAAAAAAGTGTCACTATAAGCATTTTATCGCCATGGTCGTGACATCAAAATAAATAATTCAATGAGCACATTCTCAATACGTATAATTTAAGTTTCTCCATAGGTTATGGTTGCATGGTGTTCGCAGAATAATGTAGGGCCTTTTAACGGTGAAACTGTAGCTAAGCAGGGTACCGTTGAATCCTTTTTAGATACGTAATCGCTAAGTTTAAATCAATCTTGCTTTACCATAAATTTATTATACTACCGACATGCCCTCGCTTCTCACGGTTGTACAGTGTGTGTGACAGGTTGTACAGTTTTTTTTATAATAATTAGGCTTACATTTGACCGTAATCTCATCTGATGTTAAGTGATGATGCGGTCTGAGATAGAGCACACTTTCCTAGAAGATACCGATTTACTCTCGACTTGAAGCCATCCGGATTACATTAATCGGGGAACACCCACTCCATGGCAGCGCATTCCATTGTCTGTCTATGAAATAACGCTGTCAATTTGCTCCGTTCTAATTTTAGTCCCTAACTAAACTAGATATAACTTTAAATCTGTTATATCTTCTAAATAAAATCTAAAATCGAGTTCCGCTGGCTTCACGGTCTATCACGGCAATCCACCGTCCCGTAAGCTTCCCTATGCTGTATATCCTCCTGGAATGTCACACGACAATCCGGCTCGAAGGACCAATGTATACGCTTTTACTATCAAGCGTATACTATTATAGTACCCTATCCCAAGGAATTAGAAATATTATATTTCTAATTCCTTGGGATAGGGTTCCTATAGGTTAATGTACGATTAAAACAATTTAAACAACCTAAGATTTTAATTACTTTAGAACGGCTGCCACAGCTGGCATATGTGAATTTGCCGAGAATCTCGTCACCGCGTGTTAAAGATTCATGAGCGACATCTAACACAAACTTAAAAGCTAGGTGGAGCTATACGTTTCAACAATATGCTGAAAAGGGCAATTTTAATCTACATTAAATGAATAACGTATTTAACCGGATACAAAATAATACTTATTGTTTAAAATAGCTTCGTAAAAGATAAAAATGGTTACTGTGGGTTATTGTGAGGAGGTAAATATATACCTACCATCGCGCATTTTTCTACAGACGATTTTAAGATATACAATTCAGTACAACATCTATCTTGTAAGGTTATTAGCATTAGCAACGTATGTGCTGAAAAATTTGTTTTTACAACATCATTACAAATCATGGAAGTTATCGGTTTTTCTCTACTATTATATGCATAATATACATATAAACCTTCCGGAAAAAGAACTGTAAATGATAGAGAAAAACCGTATCAAAATCGGTTGCGTGGTTTAGAAGTTAGCAGGGAAACAGACAGACGAAAACAGCGAATGCGAGAAACGCTATTAAACACATTTATTGAACAAAATTTTCATATTAGAGATTACTAATGTACTTAATTTAAATTTTAAATCTTTAATTTATTTTTCATTTTTATTTTTTGTAGCGATGATAGCTCATTGGTTAGCGTGGTCGGTTCGCATGCCGAAGGGCGTGGGTTCAAACCCCAACAATGAGCTTGAGCTGCCGGTGAAGGAAACCATCGTGAGGACATAGAGCCAGTTCTATTCCAGGCTAGGTGTGCTTTACCATCTTCGACCACACCTTCACTTAACATCAGCTGAGTTGTGGTCAAAAAACTAGGCTGTCAAAAAAAAACTTACAAATTTAAATCCGACTATGTGATTATATTACGAATGTGTACTAACAACTACAACTCCAATATAATAATTTCTCAGCGTAGTTCAATAAATGTGTTTAATAGCGTTTCTTATAGTATGAGTTTTATGAACCTAAGAGCGCTTCGTATTCAAGAACCCTTGCGCCTAAATACCTGTCAGTTTACAGCATTCCATCACAATGTAGAAGTTGGCAACTTTCTTGCTCATTTAGTCCTGAATATTAATACGTATAAATATTTATTTATCAAACATGTTCTCAATATAGGTAATCGTAGGTGTAGCTGTTGACATTTAACAAACAATGTACACTAAAATAATAATTGTTACCTTCGCATAGTTCCACACCATTAATGAAACTATACAAAGCTACAAATTCATAATTCATAATGCATTTATTTCTTGCAAAATAGGTAAACAAAATTGTGGTCTTAATACTTAGCACTCTATTTTAGCTTTCAAAGCATACAAGTATTTCTAAAATATAAAATAAGAAAAAACAATTATGCTATTCTTTTCAGTTCCAGACTTGATGTCAAAATATAAAAATAATAACCTAAGATTTTTATCATTTAAAAAATCGTCAATAGGTGCAGTAATACACCTTTTCAATTAATAATTTAGTGAGAGCTGATTTGAATACGACCAACCTTTTCAGAATGATCAGCAAAAATACTGTGCGTGGTGGTAGAGTACTTTCTAGTACTCGGCTGGCTAGCTACCACCCTCAAGTTGAAAATCTGTCGCCAAGCATCTAACGGTGTGTTCCGGCAGCCTCACTTGAGAGCCAGTTCCATTCCAGGCTAGGTGTGCTTTACCATCTTCGACCACACCGTCACTTAACATCAGGTGAGTTGTGGTCAAACACCAAGCCTGTCAGCTATAAAAAAAAAAAAAAAAAAAAAAAAAACTTTGAAAGGTTTACAACAGCTCAACGATGTTGAATACACATTTGTAAATGTAATTGGTCTTAATATCCGTTTATATTCGCAATACATTTCATGATCGACGTTATTCAAAAGCGTGTCTCATCTACCAGTTCGAGGATCAATTGATCTCCATTTGGAACCATATTTCAATGTCAAGTGTACGCAAATAGCCACTAGAAACTGTTGCCTGAGTAGGTATACAGTTAGGTTGTACGTCATCACTACAGTGTGATCTGGTTGTTACGATTCTCAACTAAGTTCACTATGGTATCAGAAATTAAATTGAAGGTTGTTACGGGTCCGTAAAATCGGAGTTTCTCTGAAAATATAGTGCTGGAAATCTCGTGAACTGAGTTCAGAACGCATACGTCTATCCTAGAAAAACTTGGCACAAGCAGCGCCTATCCTCCATTGCTCAAACTCTCGCATTTTCGCTTAGCGATGATAGCTCAGTGGTTAGCGCGGTCGGTTCGCATGCCGAAAGGCGTGGGTTCGAACCCCAACAATGAGATTGAGCTGTCGGTGAAGGAAAACATCGTGAGGAAACCATAGAGTGGTGGTAGAGTACTTTCTAGTACTCGGCTGGCTAGCTACCACCTTCAAGTTGAAAATCTGCCAAGCATCTAACGGTGTGTTCCGGTAGCCTCACTTGAGAGCCAGTTCCATTCCACGCTAGGTGTGCTTTACCATCTTCGACCACACCGTCACTTAACATCAGGTTGTGGTCAAACAACAAGCCTGTCAGCTTTAAAAAAAACTATAAAATACTATAAAAGTTTTTTTTTATGTTAATAAAATATGAAGTTTACCTGAGAGCGGTGGCCGGTTATTAAAAAAATGGCCTTCTACAGAACAATTATAGCACGTTTGAAAAACAAATGAAGCAAACTCTGTCTAGTTAAGAGACTGCCTGATCTGACTGCCTGCATTGCTAATCTGGAGGTCCTGGTTTCAAATCCCACGGCAAGTAACCTCTCTCTTATCTGAAGCTAACTAGTTGCTAGTTTCAATCAGTGAAGGAAAACAGTAACAAGCTCAAGAGTTTCAAAAATCTATAACCCGACTGCGATAAAAATAGCTATAATTAAAGGAAAAAAAACTTTTAATCAAATTTATTATTCCTAATCAAATTTAAACATATAACTTATATTTTTTTTGTAATCCTCTTTTAATTACCTTTATTTAGATACCCTACTTGATAGGTTTGGTTATTTATTTTTTATTAACTTATTACTATTTCGCGCCAAAAATCCACCATCTTGTTTTTTTTTAAACCAGCCTCTAAGTACTCTTGGGTTATTAAGACAAATCTTACGATACAAGATACGCGCTAAAAACATAACCCTTCCTTGCCAGTCGGGTAAAAACCTGCAACTTTAAGAGGTTTCTCAAAGACGTGTGAAATCTATCAGGCCCCACTTGGCCACTTTCTCGCTGTTCGAAGAGGGCCAGCCCAGAACAGTTTATTTAAATAGTGCTGATCCCGAGAACAATAAAAAACACGTAAGAATTTATGACGATATTTTTGATTTGTAAATTCTAGTTAGGTAGTAGTTACATTCGTTGGCCCGGCGCCACACAAGAAGGCGACATAGTGATTTGCCAAATTAATGACTTGCGACCGTTTAGTCAAGAATCCGATCTGTGCAGAGTAATAAATCACAGAGAACTCGTTTGAGCGAAGCTTTCGATTTCATGTTTGTAATTACGAATACTAAGATAATCGATTTGCTAATGAGAGCGTATCGTGCTGATCAAATTTTGGTTACTGATTCGAATGAAAAGGAAGTACTTATTGATTTTTATCGCTGTTTTTTATCGATTCTCGTGCTATGATCTGCTTCGTTTCAGGAGTCGATAAAAAATAAAAAATAACTAAATATATTATTATCATAAGTATGATTGTTACTGAAGCTATTAAAAATATTTCTGTCATATGTTGAGAAGGGGGAAGGGTCAATACAGTGTGACAAAGATAAGAGTGATGGATTTCATGACACATCACACCTTGAAACTGCTGTTTTAACCTAATAATTTACAAAATATGAGAGGGAGGGTTTTCACAAATGTGACCACATGGCACAAAGACGTAGCTTAGCACAAAGTAATAGTAGATTAATAGTTTTATTATAATAGCGAATGAGATCGTAACTTTCATAGTTATTGAAATTTTATGCGACCTTTGCCATCATAAAATTACTCTAGGCAATTCATATTATAACTAACGTATGTGATTACAATTTAAATTGGAAATGTCGCTTTCAAATGTTTATTTTACAAAACCCATAAAATTACCATTTAAATAATAATAGAAACATGAATGTAATAACTTGATGCTTAATTTGAATAACAAAGTATTAAGTACGGAAGACCACCGGATATAACAATTAATTGTTATGATGTGTTAGGATGCGTCGCAACTTGAAAAAAATTGTTCGCATCGAAATAAAGTTATGCCAATATACTGCAGTATTAATGAAGAATAGAAGTTCCTAAATGAATAAATAATACACGAATTGCAAATATTGCCCAACGCAAAGTGAGACAGTTTGTTCAAAACGTTTAGAAACACCGTCGTATCTTAAGATATGGTGATAAACTTAGATAAGTGGAAAATATTCTGCTACCATTGGCTCTAGAAAGTAGACTTGAGATGTGTTTAGGTTTTTTTAAACTAGGTAATATTGCGAGGATGAATGCCAGTCTCTCTTATTTACATTCCACCCTACTCATTCAACTATCGCGCAGGCAGGAACGGCAACGGCAACAAAAAACGGCACCGTTACGTGGCTGATTGTTGATCCAAAAACTTTAACTAAACGGTTTGATTCTACCTTTGGCGTACAACCCGCTAAACAATGGAATTTACTGCCCGAGTGTTCGTCGTTAGTTACTATCTGAGTGCCTTGAAGTCGCAAGTGAATTGGTTTCTTCTGGGTAAGCATACTCTATCGCAGATCGCATCATTGGCAAGCTGACCGTCAAACGCAAGATTATTTGTAATATAAAAAAAGTATTGCATTTGCAATATTATGCAGTTTGCATAAATTTTTGAATTAGTATGTATAAAAGAAGAAAAAAAAACACTGGACAAAGAATATGCTGTACTATCGAACATTGCAGGACAAATTACAAAAAGAATATAATCGGCAAAGTACCCGCTTGAGATATTAGAGTTCATTGAGAAGCGTGCCAAGTAATGAGTTCCATGTTTGGGCTACATTCCAAAGTGTTCAAAAGACGCAAAGTTGCTGGTGTATCTGTCGGTTTTCTACCTTATACGTAGGTACATTATGGAGAGTGCGTTTTAGATCTACTTGGTCTACCCAGCCCATTCTACTATTGGACAGCTAAGACTTCTAAAATGCGAAACTATATCATAGTCTATATTCCAAAAATCTCAAACAAAAACTTTTATTCCACTTTTATGGTACGGCAATAAGTTTTACTATTGTAAACAAACTGCAAACTTACTGCCCGTACTGTAGGTGTTGAAGACACATTTAAATCATTTTCTTTTAGGCAAATGTGTTTTATCGTAAACTGCATATCAGCCTGCATCGCAAGTCTGTCTATATAAACATAAAAATACTAACAATAACAAAAGCATAATATTTAATAGCTTAAATTGTTACTGTTACCCAGTACATATCCCAGTAAGCTAATGCAATACAAGACAGCTCTATAGCGAATCGTTTAGAAATTTATCTTTAAATAGGTAGCATTAACAACGAGTGCTAAATAGATATTATGTGCTAATTTTTGATTAAATTTAAATATATTTAGTGTTTGTTAGATCCTAGTAAAAGGTTTAGTTTATACATAAATACAATTTTCTTATAGGGTTAGGCAGAAACTTTATATTTTCGTTTACTATCATCTTTAATTATTTTTTTACCTTAATTTTTTTACGTTTTTGTACATGTTTCTCGGATTCCATTGGTGTTTAGTTTATTTTGATAGTTTGTTTTACCCTTCTGTCTATTCAAATTCGATTATAAAACAGATTGTTATCGTAATTACCTATCTTACAATACCTACTTGAGAAAAGTTGTAGAAATAAATTTTATTTCTACAACTTTTCTCAACTTTTTTCGCAAAAAAATATTATGACTTTAAATATTTGAATTACTCTAGCAATGAACTTTATGCACCTAGAAGACCAAATAACAAATTTAATAGCTCTCTAGATGACTTTGTCATTCCTAACTTTGGTATGGTAAAAAAAAAACTATAATTATTATCAATTACGTATAGATATTTTACGAAATGTCTACCATAATTCACTAAGGTGTATACAATGCTCTGCAGCTGAAATGAACAAAATAAATGATTGGATTATCTTATCTGGTACGTAGTAGATGTATACATATCACGTCACAATAATCTCTGGACATCATCCTACTCTACGCAAAAAATTAAAACAAAGCAGCGAGTCAGCGACGCAGTTTAATTGAGACGTGTCTACAATGTCCAATTTGTGTGTTCGTCTGTTTGTTCAGTTGTTTTATGTCAAATGGCTACTGCGAGCGAGGACCGACGACAAACGTTGTATCAATGTTTACGCACAATGTTTAATGAGTTACATAATAAGTGTTAGTTTAGCCTAATTTCATTGTAAGATGAATGAGTACTTAAAGGAAGAGCTTTATTTTTGTGTGTAGTTAAGTTTACGGTATTAGCAAATGTTCGTTTTTTTCCACACACATATGCAATCACACATTTTTCTTGTAGGGGCTGCAGAGACTAAATCTTTTCAAAAGCTCTTTTTATCCAACTGCGGGGAAGCCAAAAAAGGTTAGTTATGTGTTTGACCTGTATACGAGTATACTTATGTACAGATTTTGATGAATAATATTACTATGCAAACTGGCATGATTTTGACACCTTTTTGTTTAACTTATGCGGGATTACTCACGTTTAAGATCAGATAAACACTTCTCAGCTTTGTCTCCATGATGAAGGCAACCGGATGTGACCGAAACTATAATCGGAGTTTCCGATAAATTTGAATGATATATTGTTAAAAGATATTCCATACAATACAAACAGACAAATATTAAACACCAAAAATACTAAACATGCTTAAAATACATACAGAAAATCCAGACACAGAATCGAATGGGAATCGAACCCACGCCTTACAGCTTTTGAATTATATATGTAAATGAGCTAACAAGACAGTCAAGTGTTTTTACACTTTTTTGAAAAACATATTTTTTAGGTTTTCCGTCCTGCCTGTCATTCTGGTCTTCAATTTCTAAAAAGTCATACTAAATTACGTCTCTACGAAGTTTTTGAAATAAGGTTATTACGAATATACGTTTGAAAAAAATATTTAATAGTTTTTTTGTAATGCTTGACAGGCTAGGTGTTTGGCTACAGCTCACCTTATGTTAAGTGACGGTGTGGTTGAAGATGGTAAAGGTCACCTAGCCCTGGAATGGTACTAGTGCTGTGGTGCTAAGTGAGGCTGCCGGAACACACCGTTAGATGCTTCGCGGCAGATTTTCGACTTGAGGGTGGTAGCTAGCCAGCCGAGTACTAGAAAGTCCCCTACCATCACGCTATGGTTTCCTCGAGATGTTTTCCTTCACCGGCAAGCTCAAGCTCATTGTTAGGGTTTGAACCCACGCCCTTCGGCATGCGAACCGACCGCGCTAACCACTGAGTTATCATCGCTAAACGTATATACCTACATATTGTTACGTATAGGCAAATATTTTTAATTTAAAAATAAGTTTTTGTTTGTTCGTTTTGAATGCGCTGCCGTACCGTTCATCCAATTGCAATGATACTTGGTCAACTTATTGCTTGCACTTGTTCTTTTGGATGATATAATTAGAGATTATCAATAAAACGCACTGCGTACTTAAAGGGATTCCACGCGGAACGCGTTCGAATTTGTCGTAAACGGAACACTCACAGGGCGGAGTAGAAGAGCGGTAATCAAAAAGAAAAATCGCGTATCTCCGAATTCGCGTAAAACGGGGTAGCGTAAGTCGGGGTATTACTGTACTACAGTTTATAATTTCAGCGATGCATTCTGTCTCTGACTGTGTGAGGCCAGCTTAATACAGGGCATCACATCGACACAGTCAGCTATCACGTAATCTTAGTATAACATACACTGTCACTCACACGGCTTCTTTGTGTCACCTCTGTCACCACCCGTGCCCTGGATACAGTGAGACCAATTTATATCTGCAGCTGGTCAAATGAGGAACTAAACATTTTCTACGAGTGACCGTCGGCTATAGCAAAAAATGTGCTCATGGCTCCCTCGCCTTAGTTTATAGTTACATTGGTAGCATTATACTGGCTTTTGATTAGGCGGATAAGGCGACATGACAGCAATTTGTGCCAGTTGAAATATTGCTCCTGAAATTATAATTATTTTGCTATAGCAGAGCTTTTAAAATAATCTGTAGTGTAGCCCTTTGACTAGGTGTTCTCAAAATAGCACCAATGATAAGCAACGGACAATCCAGTCAGTCTACGAATGGGTGACCGTAAGCGGCATTTATTTCTGAGCGCCAGCATGGGTTATCAAACAGATAAAATTGTAGGTCCATGTTGTTTTTGTTATATTTATATAACAAATTATTAGCAATTTTGTTATTGTATGAACCATGTCACGACGAGTTATGATCTTTTTTTATAGGTGACAGATTTGATGGTTGACCACGGATTACATGACGGTGTGGTCAAAGATGATAAACAAGTCTAAGCTTCATTTGACGCTTAAATGATACTTCAATTATAATTTCAATTTTAAGTCTTTATTTGTACTTCGTTTATCCATTATCCATTATGGATATATTAAAAATGTTAACTGTAAAAAAAATACTTAAATTCAACATTAATTACAATCCTCACATTTATTATTTACGAAAAAAAAGAACTAATATTAAAATCGACACGTGCAGAGAAATGTGGCCAGAATGCTGATAGCCTTGCAATTCGAAGTTTTTGATCGAAGGTAAATTTGCTTACATGACTTCTTGACCATAAATTTTCGACTTATCAAATAATTTTAAATATATATTTGTAATTTTGATGGCGTTATTTCCTTTCTATACTTTTAGTAGCTTTGAAAAGGACAACGATCATAAAATAAATTGACGATCCCAGCTGTCATTATTATTTATTAAGTATCGAAAGCATTTCGAACAACACGTCCTACAAGCTTCCGACATTCCGATGATTCCTCCACGTCAGATCTTTGTACGGTAACACAAATAGAAGTAAATAAATCTGTAAACATCGTGGTGTTCGTAAATATCTCCGAATTTACGAGCTCCCTTACCGCCTACCGCAACTGAGATACGGAAGTTTTATTGAACCTAAAGTTGGACTACTGCGTCTTTAAAGTCCTCTTGTTTCGAGAACGTCTTTTACCATATATTATCAATGGCTCTAGCATAATTAATAATAATTTACGAGAATTAAGATTTTTATTTTATTGAATGTGGACAGACGACTTCATAAAGACCGCAGGAAAGCGCTGGATGCGAGCCGTTTCCAATCGGTCTTTATGAAAGTCAATGGGGGAGGCCTATTTCTAACAGTGGAAGTCCTACGGCTGAGATGATGATCATGATGAAGATTTTCGAAAAGTTTAACAATGATAGCTCAGTGTTTAGTTCGGCTGCTTCACACGCCGGAAGGCGTGGGTTAATCAATCCCAACAATGAGTTTGAGATGAAGCTGGTGAAGGAAAACATCATGAGGAAAGCATAGCTTGGTGGTAGGGTACTTTTTAGCTGCCACCCTGAAGTTGAAAATCTGTCGCCAAGCTCCTAACAATGTGATCCGACAGCCTCACTTGAGGGCTAGTTGTATTCCACGCTAGGTGTGCTTCACCACACTGAATATATTAGGTGAGCTGTGGTCAAACAAATGGTAACTAGCGAAAACTGCGACGCCAAAAACAAAGAAAAAGTTTTTTTTAAATCAGAATTAGGCTTACGTTTGACCGCCATCTCACCTGATGTTGTGATGATACGGTCTAAGATAGATCACGCTTGCCTAGAAGACACCGATTCACTGTCGACTTGAAGACACCCAGATTATATCCAACGGAGAACACCCACTCAGGCAGCGCATTCCACTGTCTAGCAGTCCGCACAATGAACGTAGATTTGATCGTTTCGTTCGAGTTATTAGAACGTCCACCATGATATGTATGATGTTGCTTTTTCAAACTTCTGGCTGTCCGAATGGGCATGGGAGAATTAGACCATGTACCTCTGAAACACACTCTCAGAAATGAATCCGATTAATTAGCAAATTTGCGACGATGTTCTAGACTTCGTAATTATGCTTGAACAATGGTATATAATGTAGTGTAATGGATTATAGTTTACTCATCTAGCAAGTTCTTCATTAGTCCTCCGTACTCTCTCAACATTGAACCACGTGCTCAAAACACGTCTAAATGTGTAAGCTTATAATATTAATATTCTATGTTATGATCAATCAACATTAAGCTTATTATCCATAATCCTTGTTGACTACTCTGTTTTCTCGTAATCTTCACATTTCACTGAGCTGAGCTGCTGAGCTTGTACACGTGTGACACATGAATAAGGCACGTGCTGCTTTATGAATGTTTCTTTGGAAATAATGTTATTATAAACTATGTTGTCAACAGAACGCTTCCTGGAAATGTAAGTGTCAAATTAAAGGAAAGCTTTATTCATTCATTTTCATTCTATTCCAGGCTAGGTGTGCTTTACCATCTTCGACCACACCGTCACTTAATATCAGGTGAGCTGTGGTCAAACACTTAGCCTGTCAGACAAAAAAAAAACATTATCAGTCCAATTTAATTCGAACATAGGGCTGCATTAATGTGCAGTCATTGCGTTCACTAAGCAAAAACAATATTTTTTATGTCTACGACTTGACTACGATCATAAATAAATTAAAATCACAGTTTGTTAGTTGTCAGGAGCTGCCTTTACAATATAAGAATTCTGCAGATCAACCTAACTGGTGGTGAAACGGTACAAAACTCGTGACTAAATTAACCTTTATCGGAAATCAGCGGATCACAAATGAGTTTTCAGAAACTGCAGGCGATCTTGTGGTTAGGATGAATGTGGGAAGCATCTTGAGCATTGCAGGTGTTTGCTTACATTCAATTGTTAGCTAGATTCCTACTTAAATTAAACTCTTTAAATGAGACGCGATTTGAATTTAAAACGGAATCGAATCTAATAGCAGTTATGCAACTACTACACGGATTTGAAAAAATATTTTTGCATTTGATAGTTAATTTCTTGAGCAAGAAAGGCTATCCAACATCACAAAATGACCCTTAAAAGCCCATAGCCGAAACCAAGCACAGCAAATATCCTACTTAATATCATAAAGGTGAAAGTTTGTATTTTTGCATGTTTGTTATTCAATCACGCAAAAACGTTTGAACGGATTTAGATGAAATATAGCACACATATAGTTTATTACATGGATTAACATATATGGTCCTTTTTATTCCGGAAAAATGTTAGTTTTCTGTGAGTTTATGATGATGAGGTATAGATGCATCTTACGGAACATTATTCCGGGATAAATGGTATCCTTTATATTAATCTAGGTAATTAAGTTGCGCAAGTTTCATTTCTCTCTCAATCCAATTCTTAAGTCAAAGCGGACGAAGTAGCTGACGCAACCTAGTATATTAGGAATACAAAAGTTTGTCTGTTTGCATGTATATTTATAAGTTTGTTACTTACATACGCTGGATTGGGATGAGATTTGGAATGCATAACACTCAAAAAAGCTGCTTTTTATTGCAGAAAACGGGGATGAAATTGCGGGTGCAGCTAAGATATATATTTATTACCTACTTCACGCTGAAACGGCTAGACGGATTTTGATGGAATTTGGAATACAGATAGCTTAATACCTTGGATTGAGATATAAGTTACTTTTACGTTAAATGCAAGCAGCAAGCAATGGATAGTCTCAAAGTAATAATCATCAAAGCAGCGATATTGTTACATATTGCTTTATATTGCTACTCAAAGTTATGTGTATCGCTGCAATGGTAATGGACATATGTTATCTGTTTGTTACCTTGAGAAGAGCATCTCGTTCGTCTCAATACTTGTACATAAAGGAAGTTTTATTATAGAAACTGACGTGGTCTTGATACATTTTTGTTTTATTTATGCGGGATTACTTACGTTAAACTTTATTGGAAACTCCGACTATAGTTTCGGCCACATCCGGTGGCCTTCATCATGGGGACAAAGCTGAGACAACGCGCGCGCGGCCTCAGTGTGAAGCAAGACGAGGCCGGCCGAAACTATAGTCGGAGTTTCCGATAAAATTGAACGTGAGTAATCCCGCATAAATAAAACAAAAATAAAGGAAGTTTGTTTATAAATAAGTTTTTCAGCTAACCCGACATACCGCTTCAATTAAAGCAGACCTATTATGTACTCCAGTGTTGTGAAGGTTTTCACGATTTAAACACTCCTATTGATATTCAGCAACAGTGGAGAAGTGACAAAGTCACAGTAGCGTTTTGTGTATCTCCGGAACGAGACCGCGACGTTTCGGATCACTGACTCCGAAATTGGGACGATTTCATTCATGCTCACATCCTGACTGAGATTTCTGATGCGTTATAATTGCACGGCGTTCTAAAAAACATTTCAAAATGACTAGCTTCGAAACAGTTCAATTCCGTCTTCTTCGTACGAACCACTAAACATTAAAATTTGCTGTCCGAAAACTAATTATTTATTTACATAATGAAACTATCTACAAATCACATATATTTAACATAAATTTATTTTTATGGTTGACAGGCTAAGTCCACAGCTCACCTGATGTTAAGTGACGTTGTGGTCGAGGATGGTAAAAACACCTAGCCTGAAATGGAATTGGTTCTCAAGTGAGGCTGGTGGAACATACCGTTAGATGTTTGGCGGCAGATTTTCAACTTGAGGGCGGTAGCTAGCCAGTCGAGTACTAGAAAGTACCTTAGCACCACGCTATGGTTTCCTCATTTTCCTTCACCGGCAGCTCAAACTCATTGATGGGACTTGAACCCACGCCCTTCGGCGTGTGAACCAACCGCTGTTATTGCTATTCTATAATATATAGGTGCTATATTGCCCGACAATACTCAACAGAATACTCGTCACTGGCAGATTACATAGAGTTCGTGGCCAAAATTAAGAAAAATAACGTTGAAATAAAGAAAAATTTAAATGTTAAATTTTATTTCTTTCTTAGTTATTTTTCAATACTTTAAACATCACCCACCCTAAATAAGCTATTCTTCATCAATTATCTAATTTTCAACTATAATTAGATTTTGCAAAACCGTGGAATCGAACGAATTGGCTAGTATTGTAGGTACATAATATGTTTGTACTCATGTAGCGTCATTACCACTTTCTTTCATGCGCAAACTAACACTAATGATGTTCACAACACGAATTTTATGCGTCAACTATTGTAAAGGTTTCCATAATGTGCCAGGTTTTCAAAACATAACGGCAACATTTATTTCAGGAATGACGCGGTTCACGGTTATTAGACCTGTCATTTGGTTTGGCTGAAGTGACATACTTATTAACACCCATTCGATGCGGGGATTAGAAACGAATTTTTACGTTACGAAACCGGTTGATATAATTCCTATCTTATTCCACATGAGTAACTAGTTTTCAAATGTTTTTAGTGTGCAATTTTTGAAATAAAACAGTATAAATTACGCTTTACATATTGTAAAGGTGTACATAAAACATAAATAGAATAACCACTCTATTTTTACCCGACTGCCAAGGAAGGGTTATATTTTTCGCGCGTATCTTGTATGTATGTAAATTTCTTTTTTTTTTTCATTCATATTTCCAAGCGGCTGGATGGATTTCGACAGTTAAGGTATCGTTATATTCGGCTTAAAAACCTAAGTGTTCTTAGGTGTTTAAAAAAATGGCGGATTTTTGGCGCGAAATATAATACGTTTTTAAAAAAAATACCAAAACTTATCGAGTAGGGTATCAAAATGAAGGAAATTAAAAGATGATTATAAAAATATATTTATGAATGTTTAAATTTAATTAGGAATAGTAAATTTGTTTATAGTGTTTTTTTTTCCCTTTAATTATAGCTATTTTAATTCGGGCAGTAACGCAGTCGGATCATAGTTTTTTTTTTTAATTTTTCAGCATGTTTTGTTCATTATATTTTTTGTTTAATTTTAGCATCGCACTTTATGCGTGCTGCCAATTTCAAGCATTCCTATGATAAAATCAATTTTAAAGTAACTTTGTAAAATTAAGTCACGTTCAGTTCAACTCTGACTCTGACAAAACAAAGTCGCTGCCCGCAGTCTGTACGCTAAGATCTTTTAAATTCCGGAACTGATTTTAATGCGGTTGCCATCAATAGATAGTGATTCAAGAGAAAGTTTTATATGTGTAATACATGCATATGTATAGTATAGTATCTACAAAGCTTATATAAAGTATTGCTTACTTTACTACAAGCTTCTAATGAGTTTTGACAGAAAAAGACATGTTTTGTCTCATTATATCACATTCCTCGTTTCAGAACTATATGATTGGAACGAAAATATTTAAAAACATAAGCACTAGAAAAAACTTGTTGAAAAAGAAAATAAAATGTATGAAACAACATGTTTTTTTTTGCGTTCCGCCAAATCTCTATTGTTAACCTGTAATGTCTACTTATAAAAATTGTATCTTTGTATTTCCCACTGTCATCCCTTTCTTCAAATATTTAGTTAGTTTCTGAAAAATAAATAATTTTTGCATTAGGCCTTGCTGGTAACCATTGTGTCAATGAAATATTATGACCATTTGACACTAGTCTAACTGATCTGCGCCATAAAATACTGAATGAAGCGTAGATTTATTTCACTTAAAACAAAGAACTGCTCACAAATGAGGTTAGAGCTTTTAATTGAATTGCGTTCATTATTCCAAGTGACAGACATACAGCCTCATTGTTTCACACTGAGTTAATTGTCTAATTGGTAACTGACAAGATGCTAGTTAGCATACAAAAACAGTTAATTATGTTTAGTTTTATAAGTTCTAAAATCTTAACAAAAAAAGTGTTTTTTTTTTTAATACACTTAATTTTTGCTATTTTCTAAATTGATTGAATTTTTCATAGCTCATAGCTTTTTGTATATATATGGTATACCCAACAATATAACCTAAGTACCAGGTACGAGATGATATGATCCGAACGCCGACTTCGTTCAGCTCAACTGCAGAGCAATGTATACACTTACTTGGTTCAGTACTCCACAAAAACATCATTGAGTTAATTAATTAAGAATTTATTGGTCGATTCAATTATTTTTCGGTCAAAATGCAAAACGCTTTAAACGTGTTTCTTTGTTTTGAAGTTTTTGTCTAGGTAGGTAATACAAATTATTCTTATCAATATGATGATGTTCTACTAGGTTCTTTTAGACCAGATAAAACGTTGCGTAGAAAATAGTCAAAATTCCTTGGCACTATAATTTTGCTTGTCTTACTTAAACTACACTCACACAAATATCTACTTGGTGGTAGATCTCCTTAGCAAGAGGTCGTCTAGGTAGGTACCAACGCAGTACCAGATATTCTGTCGCCAAGCAGTAAAACATAACTGTGTTCCGGTTTGAAGGGTACTGCAGCTAGCGAAATTACAGGGCTGTTGAGACTAACCATTCAATCCCTCAAAGTAATGAGCGCCAAAGCAGCGATGAACTGGACGTTATATTTTTACTTAAAATGTTGTGTTTCGCTGTAATGGTCATGGACAGACGACACGACAGGAGAGCGTCTCGTTCGTTTCATTACATAAAAAAAACTTGATGCATTTGTGTGACAAAAATTCTTGGCGCATATTTGTATCCATGTAGTTCATGTAAGACAAGCAAAAATTGCCGTGATGGTGTCGGCGTAAGAATAACACCCCACCCTCTCTACCCGTGGTTGCCGTAAGAGTCGGCTAAGGGATATATATATTATATATATATTTAATTTATTATATATATATATATTTATTTATTGACATAAAAACGTTACACAGTTACATTTATGTCACAGACTTATGCATTAATTAATAAGAAAAAAGTAAAGCATGTCAAGTTCAAAATCATATAAAATGTCAAATTCAAATATTATGTCAAACTTAAATACAATATCAAATAGAAATGAAATATCAGGCTCAAATACAATGTCAAATTTAAATTTAACTGCAATGTCAAATACAAATATAATGTCAAAATCTAGAAACAATGTCAAATTCAAATATTCTAATAAGTATAATACGTCATAGGTCAGCAAAACCATCGTCAAGAGCTAAGTTGTCATGCTTCTTGCACCTGTCCCACTGATCAGTCAGATTTTCGCAATACAATAAAAGATTTGCTGACACAGTTTTCCAAGTATCTGTCAGAATATCAAAATCAGTGTTGACAGCAAGGAGCATATTGAAGTGGCGGCGGGCGCGAATCAACGGCGACATAGACCGCGCAACAGTACGACCCTGATCAACGTGGAAGAGGTTATGTGGCTTACCGCGCCTATTTGCCGGAACCCAGGGATTATCCGGGGCGAAAAACGAGGAGAGCAAATTATGCAGATGCAGAGAGTCGATAGACCCTCTCAGCACCTTACAGCAAAAAACCAGCTGGTCGAGTAGCCTTCTCACTTCCAAGGAGTTGTACCCTAACTGCCCTAGAAGAAACTTGGTTGGGTACATGTAAGGATAATACCCAAAGAGCTTTTTGTACAGAACCCTTAAGAAGACCTTTTGGACCTTCTCAAGCATCCGTGCGTAGGTGACATGATGAGGGTTCCATACACAGGCGCTCGATTCAAGTTTGCTTCTAACAAGAGCACCGTACAATGTTTTTAAAATATGTGGGTTGTCAAAGTCCTTAGCATTACGCAGAACGAAACCTAGACGTCGGTAAGCCTCCTTCGCAAGATCTGACACGTGATCATGAAATGTCAGACCGCGATCAAATATTACCCCCAGATCTTTGATAGAAGATACTCTGTTTATGGCTACGTTGTTAAGTAGATAATTGAAATGTATTGGATTGTAATACGGAAGATGGGCAGCAGCGTCTTCCTTGAACAACATACATACCTAACTGCGCTCGACAACCCGCTTGCCAAGCGTGGCGAGTATTGGCAAAACCCCTCCCCAGGAGGAGGCCTATGTCCAGCAGTGGACATCCTATGGCTGATGATGTGAAGCAAAAATTGTAATCTTTAACAAAAGTACCTACTGCTTAGTTTTGTACTTCTCAACAAATTGATTGTTCAAATCATCTACGTAAAATGATTTAACAACAGAATCAAGTTTATTTTAATAAATTTAACACACATGAGTCATGCATCGCTTGCGAAGTAAAGAATAACAATTTGATATCAAACAATGTGAAACGCCACGTTTAGGTGAGAAAAGATTGAGTCATACGCTAACATTTAGCAATTTTTTCTGTCAAATAATAGCACAGGTTTCAATGTGACGGAGTATATGACAAAGTCATTGAACTTGTTCAAACTGGAGGCTGTGTCAACTGACAATGTCAATGTCCGCGCTTCATGATTAATTTGACGTATTAAAAACGTATATTTATTCATAAAGTCTTGAATTACGATGCCGCTCTCCGGCGCACTGGCACTATCGTCGATTGGCGTTATGAATATAAATTTAGCACAGTGTATAAGGTGCGTTAGATTATAAGCTACGGGTGTACTAATTTGAAAGGGCGTCCATGTAGTAATTATTATAAACAACTTTTTCTACGAGTATAAAACCAAATCTGAAATTATGAAATATAAAAGTGTTATAGGTATAGAAAAATTACTCGTGATTTTTGTCACGATTTTAGTGTTGTTTTCATAGTAAAATTTGTTTGTAACGTTGAGTACCTACAATAACCTCCTTTTAAATTATTCTCCTGTGTATTTACCAAGAATTTTATATATATATATATATTTTTATATTATTATACCTTTATTTATTTTTTATGTAGAGTGAGTTCGCGTTTGATCATGCTTCCTTTACCGAAGCGGAAATATAAAGTATCGACTTTAGACTTTAAACCATATTTTATAAGTAGTTCTCGAGTAGAACTTCGTTTTTTTACTTAGAATTTTGTGTACCGCTGCAATAGATATGAACAAGCGTTGATAGGTACTTACCATCAGATATTATTAGAATTACTTCTGTGAAATAAACTTTATTAAAGTCCGCATTTTTTAAGTTATATTTTAGTCTAAGCACAGCATTTGAATAAAATAATAATTTATTTAATATGAATTTAAAATACCGATTAATCAATGTACTTTAACACCCAAATGTGTAAGGTTATTTAGAAATTATGCGGAACAATTTAGTTGGCATGCATAAATATTCTCACAAAACTGTTTTGGATCAATTCTAAAACAAAAGAATAAATAAATATTCGGTGGACAGATCATTTAAGAATATAAATTCTGTTATGACAACTAATCCGCATTTTTATATTCAAGAAATTTCGAATGTAAAGTTCCAAAGTAAAATTGATTACTAAATACCTATTAAGAATTTCTAGCAACCTCATTTCAGACCTTGTTTTCTGATTCCGCCTCCTAGCACGTGAACCGCAATAAAAGTCTTTTCACTCGCAAAAAAGAGATAGATGTATCTAACTCCTGGCTTTGGCACGTCTCCTAGGGGGAGAAATACGGCTTTTATCACAGCTGGCATGCTAGGCTAGGTGGAAAAGTTTGCCCACAGTTTTCTTGTCCAAGACATCCTCAATAAAAACAATTGAAATGCGATATTCGCACGGTTCATTTGTTCTATTCATTGACATACTCTTCGTCATTGGTAGGAATTCTAAATTTGTCTATTGCTACAATAGCTTCCTTATTAGAAATCGTTTTACTATTGAGTCGCTAAACTATAAGTACTTTAAAGCTTAGGTATAAAGTACACCGACATCACAGTTACATACATCATTTTGATAAAAATGATTGATTGATTGATTATTTACCATACATAAGAAAAAAAATATAAACTTAATGTCTAAGTCTTAAGTCTTAAGTTTCATGATTATTGCTTATTTGTTACTCACATATGTATCATTATTCTTTGAACCTAATTCTAAAGTTAAGGCGTACGATGTCGCGGGCGTAAGCTAGTTTTGTATAAAAAACGTTCACCCTTATAATCTACTAAACCTTAAAGTTTCTTACATCCACTACAGGTTTAAGATATACTTAGTCGACAAATTATATTCCAACTTGACTCCAACGGAAGTTAATTCCATGTTAACTAGGTTATAAATAAAAGACATAATTAAAGAAGATAAGACTTCGTGAGTTCTAACAGTATTGCACTGCTCTGTTGGGTCAATTTGTAGTGTCTTCAAAAGCAGTAAGGCGTAGGTTAATTTCCCAACCACGAAAAACATTTATGTGACTAACATATATGTTTGTTCTGTGTTGTGTATATACAATACTAGTAAGCAACTATTTAATAAAACGTACCTACTACTGTAGCGTTTATAGGTCAGTGGTTAGCGCCGTCGGTTCACAGGTAGGGCGTGGGTTTAAATCCCAACTATGAACTTAAGCTACCGGTGAAGGAAACATCGTAAGAAAACCATAGCGTGATGGTACGATACTTTATAGTACTCGGTTAGTTAGTTACCACCCTAAAGTAGAAAATCTGCCGTTAAGCACTTAACGGTGTGTTCCGGATGCCTCGCTTAAGAGCCAGTTCAATTCCAGGCTCGGTGTGTTCACCATTTTGGACCACACCGTCACTTAAAATCAGGTGAACTGTGATCAAACTCCTAGTCTGTCAACCATAAAAAACCTACATAAGAATTCTATCAGTTATTTGGTTCCCACGGTGCAAGATTAGCTACGTTTGGGCTATAAAGCGCTTTGTGAAAATTTTTACTGTATTTGTTTATTGTACTAGATTTTTGGTCTGATAGCAACCAGGGGAACTAGGAACGAGGTAGTGGAACTCTCTGCCAGAGTCTGTGTTCTGTGAAAGGTACAATATGTGTACATTTAAATCCATCGGAAACAGGTTCCTTCTAGGTTAACATGCTCCATCATAGAACGCATTTCTGTTTAATATCACGCAGGTTGTGGTCGAACGCAAACATATTTGGAATGTAAAAGGGAGTACTGAATGTTTATTTCAATTTATTGAATAATCACCAACATTGTTGAGACATGAAGTTAAATATAACAGATACACGTCACCACAACTGTAGGTGCAGACTGCATGATATCACGTTACAAGCAAACGTGATTAAATCACTGTGAAACGAATTGCAATTTAAATTAATATCAATGTAAAATAATGTAAAAAAATCAGCGTATTAAAAAAATAGAAAGGATATAAAATAAAAGGTAAAGGTAATATATATAAAAGGTATCAAGTTGAAATTCATATCTACTCAGGTCTACTGTCCCTTGGAGCTGTGAAATAATCAAACTTCTAAGCCAACGCAATCAAAAGATACAGCCGTTTATGCTGCAAATTTTCGACACTCGCAATGGAATCAAAACCTACAAGGCACTTCCCGAATCCAGGAACCCAGAATCTTGAAATTTGATACGAAGTAACGTTTTATAGCTCAAATAAAAGAAAAATTGCGAAAAGCATAAATACCATAACTTTTACTTATATACCTACAGGTTTGTACGGAACCCTCGGTGCGCGAGTTCAATTCGCACTGGACCGGTTTATTTTATTTTATGTCAAAGTAATGAGATGAATAAAATATTATCCTGATGGTAAGAGATCACGCTTGTTTATATAGCCATTGCATTTAATAACAAAACAAAGTCCAGAGCATCGCTTCTTTTAAGTTTAATACTTTTTTAGTACTCAAAATAGCGTGTCAATTATTTTGAAATTTCCTTTTTGTTATTTTTTTACTTTTTCGGTTCTCATTTTTATTTATTAAGTAGGCAGGTTTTGTTATAGGTACCTCAGTTAGTGAATTATTGTAATTCTTATGAGATTAATAAATATTTTTAAACCGTCCATCTTTCAAGGCATTCAAGCGTTTATGGAAGTACTTAGAGAACTCTCCCGACATCTAAACTAAAAACCTGAAGTTAGAATTTAAAAAAAAAAAAAAATGTAGGACACATTTCACACAGCGCCATCTGACCCCAAACTAAGCAGAGCTTGTGTGATGGAAGTCAGATAACTGATAGAATACATATTTTTTTTTTTTTTGTAAATACATACTTATAATACATACAGAACACCCAGACACAGAACAAACATTTGTTTATACTATAAAATGTTTGTCAAGGGCGGGAATCGAACCCACGCCCTACAGCTCAGGCAGACATACATACATACATAATGTTGGTGGAAATTCGGTCAGTCGAGCATCGTGTTAACATGTGGTTAATCCACTCACACTGAGCTTTGTGCTTATCGAACAAAGCTGCAGTTTACGTAATTAGTACCATTATCCTCTTCCGCTCGAGTTTGGGTTGTGTTAAACGAGAAGTAACCAGAAGCATTATTCTTTAGCTTAGTTGCCAGAGACTTGGAGACCGCCTGGCTTCCAATTTGGAGGTCCTCGATTCCAAACCCACGACACGCACCTCTGTCTTTTCCAAGTTATGAGCGTATTGACAATGGCTGCAAACGGTGAAGGAAAATATCGTGAGGAAACTTACATGTCTAAGAGCTCTTAAAAAAGTTCCCAAAGATGTGTCTGCCAACCCACACTTGGCCAGCATAGTGGACTATGGTATTTTTATTTATTTATTTATAAGTAAGGTATAAAATAGAAAATTAAAAAGAACAAACAGGCAGTAGGCACCCTGTACTTTGCACTAGGAAAACCTGTGTCGCAAAATCCAGTGTCTTTCGTTTTAATTTTTTTTATATAAACAGGCTAGATTATTTTTTTAGGTCATGATAAGAATATCGTATGTTAGGAAATAAAATAACGATATTGTGTGTGTGTGTGTGTGTGTGTTTGTGTGTGTATGTGTGTGTGTGTGTGTGTGTGTACGTGTGTGTGTGTGTGTGTGTGTGTGAGTTTAGGCGAGTGTATGTGTGTGAATGTGTATGTGCGGGCATAAATGTGTGTCGGTGAACGTTTCAGAGTATTTATTATGTAGAATTATAAAAATATAACATTAAAAAAAGCCCAGCCCAGCTGTGGGGCAGTTGATAAAAAACAGAGTTGATTCGGATATAGCATATAACACGTTTATGTTACGAGGCTCGCTTTGAGTTGAGTCACGTGGGTTGGTTCTCTGATACATTTAAAAACTCTACTTCTTCTTTGTTTTTGACGTCGCACGGTCATTTGTCAGCGTCAAGTTTTTTTAATGGTTGAGAGGCGAAGTGTTTGAACACAACTCACCTGATGTTAAGTGACGGTGTGGTCGAAGATGGTAAACACACAGCCTGGAATAGAACTGGCTCTCAAGTGAGGCTGCCGGAACACGCCTTTAGGTGCTTGGCGACAGATTTTCAACACAAGGGTGGTAGATAGCCAGTCGAGTTCTAGAAAGTACCCTACCACCACGCTATGGTTTCCTCACGATCTTTTTTCTTAACCGGCAGCTCAAGTTCATTGTTTAAACCCACGCCCTTCGGCGTGTGAACCGACCACGTTAAAAAAAGTTATTCGATATTGTCAAGTATTTTATGATAAATCTAGTAAAGTAATTAAGTTATGGTCAGTCCCACGAGTCAAGGTGAAGTTGGTCATGCCCCAGTAAAGAAGTAAAAACATTTTTATGGTTGAGAAGGCTATGTCGTATATATAAAATACCACAATTTGATATAAAACATCACATCTTCATCACATCATCAGCCATAGATCGTTCACTGCTGGACATAGGCCTCCTCCTAGGGGAGTTTTGCCAATACTCGCCACGCTTGGCAGGCGGGTTGGCTTCCTTGAACAATCACACCTAACTAGGTGTGATTGTTCAAGGAAGACGCTGCTGCCCATCTTACGGATTACATCCCTTAGCAATTATAAAAACATAAGTTTTGTAAAATAATAAAATACGCCGATACGACCTTTAAAAAAATAATTCTTGATACAAATGTATCTTTCTTATTATTATATTTTATTGGTACATTCTGCATATAACATCCAAGCCGGATCGACACCGACACGGTGCCTTAGACCGAGCGTCCGTGCTTATCGCCCAACCATTAATCACCTCTTAGCTCTTAATAATCATAATTAATAATTTTATCACCTCTAGTTGGTCAGGTCCTTACAACTTACAAGTTTGTTTGAAAGTTCCGAATCTTTTAACGGGAATCATTAGTGAGTACAAATATGAAGTAGAATTGAGAGTACCTTTGAGAGTTTCTCTGTCATTCTACTTAAGTATTACAAAAAAAGGATTTTGTTAAGTTTGACAGGCTAGACGTAGATTACAACTTGCCTGATGTTAAGTGACGGTGTGGTCGAAGATAATAAGCACACCTGACCTGGATGGAACTGCCTCTAAAATGAGGCTGCTGGAACACCGCTAGTTAAGTCCTAGAAAGTACCTTACCACCACGCTATAATGGATGGAATACACATACCCAGCAATAACCTATTTACAATAGATTTGGAGG